>JAWDJE010000004.1:28275000-28875000 GCA_035047345.1 Bradypodion ventrale | reverse complement strand
AGACTATTGTGAAAAACATGTGTTCCTGCTTCTGCCTATCATATCCAAATCCCCAGGCTTCATTAACAGAAATATGCCCTGCAAATCAAATGAAGAACTAGCTCCCTTCAATTTGGTACTGGTTAGGCCTCATCTTGAATATAGTGGAACCTCGTATAACGAAAATAATTTGTTTTATGGGGCTGTTTGCTATGTGATTTTTTTTTTGTTCTATGATTAACACCCCCCCACCCCCCCAATACTAATGAAAATTCCTATGGGAAAAAATCATACAATGAAAATCTCTATGGGAAAAATCGTACAAAGAAAAAAAATTCGCTAAGCAATTTTCCCCATAGAGATTTTTGTTGTATGTTTTTTTCCATTGGGATGCTGTATTGAATAGTGAAAATTTTCATTGTATAGGGTGCCGTTTTTTCATTTTATTTTCATTATACATTATGTAAACCGGCTCACAGCTTTAAAAGGCTGAGAACCCCTGTTCTGACTAGTAGCTTCCTGGGGAAACAAGGGTATAACAAAGTTACATTTCAAGAGTACTATGATATGGACAAAAAGTATGTTTTAGTGTAATGCAGTGGTGCCCAAACTTTTTCTCCGCGGACCGGTCCCACCCCTGACACACAGCTGCAGGGGCCGGTGATGGGCTGCTCCCACTGCTGACAGTTTCGACATCAGCAGCAGCAGCGGCGGCGATCGTGCTTTGTCCCTGCTGCTCTGAGCAGCCTCTGGCTCAGTCCCATCACCTCTGCAGCTTTTGCCAAAGCCGATCGCTGCGTTGGGGAAATTTTTGGAGCCTCCTCCATTTCAAAATCCGCAGCACTGGAAGGGTAAACCTGGCACGCTACGATGATGTCATCCAGGGCGTGCCAGGGGGCTCTCCTAGCGCCATGGATTTTGAAACAAAGGAGGCTCCAAAAATTGCCCCAACGCAGCGATCGGCTTTGGCAAAGGTTGCAGAGGAGATGGGACCGAGTTAGAGGCTGTTCGGAGCAGCCAGGACAAAGCGTGCTTGCCGCCGCCGCTGCTGCTGATGTCAGGCAGTGGGACGGGTAGAGGGGCAGTCTGCGGTGTGCCCGGGTACTTACCGTGGGCCGCATTAATGATATGCACAGGGCTAATTGGGCCCATGTGCCATAGTTTGGGCGCTCCTGGTGTAATGAATAGTTTTCTATTTACTTTGACAAATTTGAGTCAAGCTATTAATCATAGCTCCTTTTGTAAGTAATTCATAGGATCACTATAAGGTGGAAGGATTTGATGGCACATAACAATAATTTTACTTTCAATAGTTACTTTTCATAGTCATGTTAAAGTATTTTTCAAGACATTGCTAACACATTTCATTATTGTAATAATTTATCAAGTTGCCTTTAAAACATTGCAATGTGTAACATGGGCAAATTACTTCTCAAAACAATAACTTTTGAAAACCTTTTAACATATGATGTTCACATAACAGGAGCACTAAATTTTAGTGCCCTCCACCATCTATTCAGTGAAATGTGTGTAGTCACATGTTTCATTTCAGGATCGGTTTATTGAGTCACCAGAGTCACATCCATCAACTGAGAAAATAATGAATTTCAGGAAAAAATGTATGCCTGGATATGAGTAGCTGCTGACAAATTTAATAACCCTGATTATTACCTCAGTTTTCACTTGATTTGCTACATCAAAATGAAATTACTGATAGACAGGCAGAAAAGATTGCAGCACTTCTTGATTTAGATAACCACTTTTTTTTTTTGCAATCTCATCTTGAATCTATCCTAGCACAAAGTTTCAGGCTTTTCTGCGAAGTTTCTGTCCTAACACAAGAAAACAAAAAACCTTCCCTCAATAGAATATATATATGAAAAAAAAATCTTCTAAAATTAGCACAGAAATCCCAAACAGTATTTATTTTTGATTTGGGGCATTGGCGCCATTTTTGTGAACAACCTTCATAAAGGAAAAAGGCTAGGATGATCAAGGTTAATTAACCTGCAATCCAAGGCCTGTCCCCTTAATGGAAACTGTACTATGTTTAATGAGACCTACTCCCAATTAAGAGCATTGCAGACTAAGACAACTATTTCCCCCCAAGACTTGAGGCATGTAGATAACATCACTGCAGTAATTGACTATGCTAATAGAGAAGAGTCTGATTGTGCTTCTTGCTTTCATCTTTGCACATACTCTAATTATTCATGGGATTGTTTCAGTTCCAAATAATAACACAGAGGTTGTTTCCGCTGCTGTTCAGAAATTATAAAATGATCCAGTTGACAAGATGGGCAAGGTTAATTAGGATTTTCTCCATAAAGAAATTATACTGCATAATAATGTGCCCAGATTATTATGGGAATTACAATTTTTTCATTGCCATGGCAAATAGGACAGGAAGAAAATGTGCTTGGTGATAAAAACTAGTTTGAAGAATGTCCAGTGTTTGCTTATTTGTCAATGCAGAGATATAAATTATTATTTTTTTAAAATTATATTCAAGCATGATGGTTGGCACACCTCACTTGAATGTCTTGGCTATTGTAGTTAAACAGAGGTTTAAATATTTAGAAATGACAGTTTTGTCTCAGAGGTATGCAAAAGTTGTTTCACTACTATTGTTCAATCTTCTACATTATGTCCTATTTGTTCTTTGATCATGTTACCTGAAAACTGGCAACCTTTTATGGGACCATACACAGGCAGGGTTGAATCAGGAACAAACTCACAGACAAAGTGTTTTGATACAAATTTAAAGATGTTTACTTATGAATCAAATAAGGAAATGAAGTACCAAATAAGAAAAATAAGAAATCCAGTTAGATGGAGTTCACTTTAGAAATACAGAAGATTGCTTAAAAATACTTAGACATACGGAGTTACTCAGGGATAAAAATAAATGAAGAAGTTACTATAAATGAAAAGCTTACATAAAGATAGAAATTACTTAAAGGTAAAGAAGTTACTTTGAAATAAACAACGTAGTTACTTAAAGGCCTACTTAGAAATGAATGAACCTTAAAAGGAAAGAATAAAGAAAAGCAGAGAAAATTAGAAGCAGGGGAAAGGAAGAGAAGATTGCTTAGAAATCACATGCTTAAGATTTGCCTAAGGAAAAGAAAGAGATAGGGAGGAAAAGCTTGCTGGAGGTAGAGAAAGAGTGAGAGGGAAAGAGGGGGGGGGGGGGGGAGAGAAAGCCATCCTGTCCATGCTGGATCAGGGAGCGAGAAGGTGAAGGTGCAGAAGAAGGCCGAGAGTCTCAAGAAACCCTTCCTTTATAGATGAAACAATTCAAAAATCCAGACAATTTCAATTGGTCCAAACAGGATCACATGGTAAATTAGTGATGGACAGTCCCCTCCTCCATGAAGTGATGCCCAAAATATCAGTAGCAAATGGCTAAACCCCCCAATTGCATAACTATAAATCTTAATACAGAAATCTACATAGCCCCCTCCCAAACAGCCCATTTCCTGAGATAGTGGTCTTTGATCTGTGGATGAAAGCAGTGTCACCTCCTTGTTAAACCCTCTATCCTGTCCCATGCATAAACAACTGTAGGATTGGGGCCATAAAGCGGCCCTTGAGGTCCCGGAGGAGACTGGTCGAGTAATGACACGAGGCAAGATGGAGCAAAGACCAGTGATTTATTGAGGGAAAATCATCAGTATATATTATGTTCAAGGCTGCGCATGGTAGAATGGTCATCTGACAGAAAATCACATCACCCATTTACCCGGGTTAATTGAGAACCTCTCTTGGGGAAGTTAATTAACTAAGGCAAACATTGACAGAGGGAAACCATTGTCTGGGGCTTACGCCAGAGTAAATATGGCTTCTATTTGCACCAAGGATTAGGCTCTCCTTGGAGATGAGTGATTACCTTAATGGGTAATGGAGTTAGATATTCGCTCTCTCAGCAGAACCGCCGGTCAGGTCAAGGAATTGGGTGAATCAAACCCTATCATTAATCCACCCCCCTTAATTTCTCTGCCCGCAGAGCCCACGGCCGGGAGCCTTCTCACCAAAGTGGCCTCTGCAAGGGCCGTTTCCATGCCAGATGGGCATGGGGAATCCGCATCTCCCCTTTCTGTTTTACTTAAGAGCCTGACCGGCAATTCTGCGCAAGAGAGGCATCAGCTGATGTGTGGGAATGACGTGTCGGGGTTCCCTCCATGGGGGACATCTCGATAGCAGTGAGGGAATACATTGCACGAAACAACACACTGTTGTGCCCAGTATTACCACCCCCACAATCACTTTGAGTGTTGTCTGAATCCATCCCCATGGGAACCACGACCACAAGGAGTCCTACCACCCCCATGAAGAATCCTCCTTGATGTTCTTAACTAGGGTGTGGAAGTCCGTGAGCTGGCTCTGTATCTTGTGGGTATTGTCTGTGAGATTTAAGCAACACATGCTGTGGACAGACTCGCAACCCAAATGATGTAACCACAGGGGGTAATCGATGGCTGCTTGATTATCCAGTATGGCATGGCGAAGCTCTGCCTGCTCCTGGTTGAGCAGCGCTATTGCCGAGGAGGTGTGGTTGATGGCTTTTGCTAATCCGCAAGCCAATTGACCAATTCTCCTAGCGTTGCCTATGGTTAAGCTGTGCACGCTGACTGCAGCCTGGTTTTTCAGAGTTGTGGGTCTGAATCCAGACTGCTTTCTGTAGCAAGGCAAGATAATGAAATGTGTCATTGATCTCTTACTGTGACCTGGGGTGATTCTAAGCTATCTCTGCAACCTCTGGTGTTGTGCAAATGTCTTTCTAACACCTATGGGGAGGTGTGAAAATAAGCTGGGGATTGCCGGCTACCGGGTGCTCAATCTTTCCAAGCAATGGGCCGGTGCAAACATGGGCCGGTCTGGCTTCCTTTGGTGGAAGCTGGCCGTTATTAACAATATACAGAAATTCAAGTGTCCCTTGCAAATCCCAACTGGAGCATTGTACAAGGCATGAATAAATAAAGAGCAACTACAGATAGCAATCAGCTTCTTGAGGATGAGGCTTCCCTTCTTGGTGGGGTTTCATGTGTAACTTGAGTTTGGAAAAGTCTTGTTTTGGGGAAAAGCATGGTCCTTAGAAGTAGCACTGAGTATGCAAAATGTTCATAGAAATGTCTTTGGAGATGTAAGTCATAAAGGAAGACGGACAGCTGATGACATCCAAGACAGTGACTGGCAGTGACTTTGCAATCTGATTCTGGCCTCTGGGACCTGCATGGGGAAGAGACTTGTTTGGGAGATAAAAATTCTGAAAGAGTTAGTTAGTTTTTGCACTTATAGGATAGCAATTGCTGTGCAACTATGGGACGTTAAGAACATAAGAACATAAGAACAGCCTTGCTGGAACAGGCCACAGCCCATACAGTCCAGCATTCTGTCTCACACAGTGGCTCACCATTTCCTTCAGGGTATTCCCAAGCAGATGCCTGCTTAGGATTCCCTGGAAATGATATTGAGAGATATCCTGCCTATCTCTCCAACCCGGAGGTTGTCCTTAAGTATCCATAATTATAGCCATTGATACTCTTGTCCTCCATGAACTTGTCTAATCCTTTCTTAAAGCTGTCAAGACTGACAGCTGTCACCACTTCTTCTGGCAGGGAGTTCCATAGACCAGTAATCCTCTGGGTGAAAAAGTACTTTCTCTTATTTGTTTGAGAACTAGTACCCAAAAGTTTCATGGAGTGTCCCCTAGTTCTAGTGTTATGCGATAGGGAAAACAGTTTTTCCTTATCTACTTTGTCCACACCGTGCATGATTTTAAAAACTTCAATCAGGTCACCTCTTAGACGTCGTCGTTCAAGATTGAAGAGGCCCAACCGTTGCAGCCTCAGATGGTAAGGAAGGTGTTCCAGTCCCCTAATCATTCTGGTTGCCCTCCTCTGCACTTTTTCCAGCTCCATAATATCCTTCTGGAGGTATGGCGACCAGAACTGTACACAGTATTCCAGGTGGGGCCTCACCATAGATTTATAAAGAGGCAAAATGACACTTGCTGACTTATTTTCTATACCCTTCCTAATGATCCCTAGCATTGAGTTTGCTTTTTTCACTGCTGAGGCACACTGGGTTGACACCTTCATTGAGTTGTCCACCAGGACACCAAGGTCCCTTTCCTGGTTTGTCGCAGAGAGTTCAGACCCGATCAGTTTATAAATGTAATTGGGGTTCTTTGCCCCAACATGCATCACTCTGCACTTACTAATGTTGAAACTCATTTGCCACTGTTTTGCCCACTCCCCCAGTTTCGAGAGATCCCTCTGGAGCTCCTCACAATCTCTCACAGTTTTCACTACCCTGTATAATTTAGTGTCGTCAGCAAATTTGGCTACCTTGCTTTTTACTCCTACCTCTAGATCATTTATGAAGAGGTTGAAAAGCAGGGGTCCCAGTACTGAACCTTGGGGGACCCCACTCTTTACTTCCCTCCACTTGGAGAAGTGTCCATTTAGTGCTACCCTCTGTTTCCTGTCCCTTAGCCAGTTGCTGATCCAGAACAAGACCTGTCCCTTTATTCCATGACTGGTAAGTTTATTCAAGAGCCTTTGGTGTGGGACCTTGTCAAAAGCCTTCTGAAAGTCCAGATAAATAATGTCAACTGGATCCCCCTTATCCACATGCTTGTTGACACTTTCAAAAAATTCCAACAGGTTAGTGAGGCATGATTTGCCCTTGCAAAAGCCATGTTGGCTCTCCTTTAGCAGCGCCTTCTCTTCTATGTGCCTATTAATTCTATCTTTTAGGATGGTTTCCATCACATTACCTGGGACACATGTCAAACTGACAGGTCGGTAATTCCCTGGATCACCCCTGGATCCTTTTTTGAAAATTGGTGTTACATTCGCTACCTTCCAGTCATCAGGCACAAAGCCTGATTTGAGGGAAAGATTATATATTTTGGCTAGGAGATCAGCAATTTCATCTTTAAGTTCCCTGAGAACTCGTGGATGGATGCCATCTGGTCCTGGTGATTTGTTAGTGTTTAGCTTAACAAGACATGCAAGGACCTCCTCCCTGGTTATTTCTATCTGGCTTAATTCTTCGGTTTCCCTCCCTACGAAGATAGGCTCTGTTTTGGGCATGTGGCCTCTGTCTTCTTCAGTGAATACTGAAGCAAAGAATTCATTGAGTCTCTCTGCAATCTCTGTTTCCTCTTTAATAACCCCTTGCCTTCCATTGTCATCTAATGGTCCAATGGCCTTCCTAGTTGGGTTCTTACTTCTAATGTACTTAAAGAAGTCTTTGTTATTTCTCTGAGTATTTTTAGCTATACGCTCCTCAAAGTCTTGCTTTGCTTTCCTGATTGTTGCCTTGCATTTGTTCTGCCAGAATTTATGTTTTTGCCTGCTGTCCTCATTCGGACAAGCCTTCCATCTTCTAAATGAGCTTCTCTTGCTCTTGATCACTTCCCGAACAGCTCCTGTAAGCCACATTGGAGTCCTCTTGGACCTGGCAGTGCCCTTTTTCCTTTTGGGTATGCATTCCAATTGAGCCTCTGTTATTGTTTTTGTAAACAGCCTTCATGCCTCTTGGAGTGTTTGGACTCTCTCAATTTTCCCTTTCAGCTTCTTTTTTACTACTTTCCTCAACTTTGGGAAATTTCCTTTTTGAAAAATTAAAGGTCTCTGTGTTAGATTTTATCAGTGACTTGCGGTCTATGATCAAGTTAAACATAATTGAGTTGTGGTCACTGTTCCCTATTGGATCAGTCACATTAACATCTTGCACCAGATCCTGAGTATTACTCAGGATCAAGTCAAGGATTCTTGTACCTCTAGTTGGGTCTTCAACCATCTGTCCCAGGGAACAATCATTTAGCATATCTAGGAACTTTATCTCTTTATCATGTGCTGAACAACAGTTCACCCAGTCTATATGAGGGTAATTGAAGTCCCCCATTATAACCAGGCTTCCCTTCTTGGATGCCTCCTTTACAACATTCTCCAACTGCCAGTCTCCCTCAAGAGTTTGGGTCGGAGGCCGATAGTATATGCCTACTGTTAGACCATCCTTGTGGCCTGGTACTCTTACCCACAGAGCTTCTAATGGTGACTCCAAATCACCTAGATATTCCAATTCATACGATTTTATCACTTCTTTGACATACAAGGCCACACCACCTCCCATTTGCCCCTTCCTATCCTTCCTGTACAGTTTGTAGCCTGGGATAACTGTATCCCATTGGTTATCATCCGTCCACCAGGTTTCAGTGATACCAATAATATCAATATTCTTATCTATTGCTAAGTATTCCAGCTCCCCTATTTTGTTCCGGAGGCTTCTGGCATTTGTATACAAGCATTTATATATGCTTTTCTGACACAGTCTTTTGTGTCCAGTTGCATTGTTAGACTGCCTCTTGCATCCTTCTGCTAGAATGCTAGTGACTAGCTCCTCGCTCTGCTCAGTAAATTTTGCATCCTCCTCACTACTCAAGTACACACTTTCCCGAACCGGATGCTGCCCAGCTCCTGTCGGCTTTCCCCCAGTTATCAGTTTAAAAGCTGCTCTGCAGCCTTTTTGATGTTGAGTGCCAGCAATCTGGTCCCATCATGGTTCAAATGCAACCCATCCCTCCTGAACAGATTTGGCTTGTCCCAAAATGTTCTCCAGTTCCTGACAAATCTGAAACCCTCCTCTGGACACCACCGCCTCATCCACGCATTGAGGCTTCTGAGCTCTGCCTGCCTGGTAGGTCCTGCGCGAGGGACAGGCAGCACTTCTGAAAATGCTACCTTGGAAGTCCGGGACTTCAATCTTCTTCCTAACAACCTGAATTTGGCTTCCAGGACAGACCGCTTGGCCTTCCCAACATCATTGGTACCAACGTGTACCATGACAACTGGCTCGTTCCCAGTTCTCTCTAACAATCTATCTAGATTTCTTGTGATGTCTGCAACTTTTGCACCTGGCAGGCAAATCACCATACGGTTATCATGTGCATCACAAATCCATTTCTCTGTATTTCTAATTATTGAATCGCCTAGTACAAGGAGCCTCTCTCCTGCAATCTGTTCATCTACATGCACCTCATCAACCATATTAAGGGAGAGAAACTCAGTTTGTTCCTGTTGTTTATCTTCCTGGATCTCATCAAGTGTGATGAAGGAGAGATCATCAGGTGGAACCAGTTGTTCCTCTGTGTGTTCCTCATCAGGTGTGATGAGGGAAAGAGCCTCAAATTTATTCTGTAATTTCAGACTCTCAGAGTGATCCCCTACTCTTTCCTCCTTTGAGTCACATTCCTCCAAACATCTCCCTCCTGAGTTAGTGAAGGGCCTTCTCCCTCAGAACTGTGCCCTGTCTCTACTTTGTCCAGCATAGTCTGTTCCGCTCTGTCCAAGAACAGCTCAAGCTCCTTAATTTGTTGATGGTTAGATATGCGGGCCTCTAGCTGCTGGACCTTCTCTTCTAGTAGTGCAACCAGCTTGCACTTGCTGCAAGTGTAGTTCTCCATATGCTTTGGCAAGAACACAAACATGGCACAAGTATTGCAGGTAACTACAGCTGTTCCCTCAGAATCCATTTTAACAAGTGCAGTATTCTGGGCCTCAAAAATGTACATGTTTACTACCTTTCTACCTAGTAAGACTACGGTATATTCTTCCTTTGTTACTAGTTTGCAATCTCGCGCGCCGTTAGGTGCGCGGGCCTCTAAAGCAGCTCTACTCCAACTGCAAAACTTACCAGTGCTCGCTTCCTTTGTTTGGCTCTCCTCAGCAGCAGCTCTGCTTAAGAGCACATGCAGAGTCAAAAGGGCTGACCCTGAAAGAGCTCAGAGCTTTTAAAGGCTAGTGTGGCTCCGCCCCTATGAGTCACAGTTCAGGGAAGGGCCTGGTGTGGCTCTGCCCCCCTGCTTCTGGGAGCTTCAAACTGCTTCCTCTGTTTGAACAGAGGTGGCTCTCAGCAGTTTAAATTATCAATTTAAATTAGTGGAGGCCTCTAAAGCAGCTCTACTCCAACTGCAAAACTTACCAGTGCTCACTTCCTTTGTTTGGCTCTCCTCAGCAGCAGCTCTGCTTAAGAGCACATGCAGAGTCAAAAAGAGACGTTGTTCCCCCCCTTTCTGTTTGTTTGGCAATATAGGACTTAAGCGTCCGATAGACCCGTTCCACAATCGCTCGCCCCTGCGGATTGTAAGGACTGCCAAAAGTGAGCTTAATATCCCAGGTGGCCCTGAAGGTGGCCAGCTGCCTGGAGCTATAGGCTGGGGCATCATCGGACTTCGTGTGCCGAGGTTCGCCCTTGGCCGTGGGAAAGGAGATGCTGCTCCACATGGGGAGCCGTTTCTCCCTTCTGTGCTGTTACCCAAACAAACTGTGGGAAGGTATTAATGCAAACGTGCATGTGCTGCCATTTGCCAAAATGTGGGGATGTGTGACGTCCATTTGCCACACCTGAATGGCCTCTGTCCCTCGTGGGTTGACCCCCCACGAGGGCCCCCCGGTGCCCCTGCACGATGCAGGCAGGGACGGACTATGCCTTGGGCTTGGGAAAGTGGCAGGTTGAACTGCCTTGCGAGTGCTTTGGCATTCTGAATTGGAGTAGTGAAGAACAAACTTAGCAATTTTTTGTCTGTCGCGGGAGTGATGTATGCTCCCGGTAGACTGTGAAGCAAATTCCTAGGAAACTGGCTGTCAGCAATTATGTTGAAGCGTTCTTTGGCAAGGGTGCGCAAAGCGAGGTTCACGGCTGCCAACTCTGCCCGCTTGCGGAAGAGTCAGGAGCGTGCGCCAAGCTTGGTCCTTTTGCCAAGGAAGAACCTAATATGTGTGGCCCCCATAAGTGAAAACTGTCCTAGCCCCCCGAAGGGGAACCAGTGACATCAATCCACACAAGGTGACTGTCTGCGTTTGAAGCGAGACGAGTCTGGAGTCTTATGGCAAACCTTGGTGCATGAAGCGCCAGGCTTCCCTTGGGTAAATTTTTCATGAAGGCCCCCCTGCGCACATCCGCCCATGGCGTGTGTGCACACGTTTAGAAGAGTGCCAGATGGTGGCTTAGCCTTTTGCCTGTGCTTAGACTAGCAGCAAAAAGGGAAGGGGTGGCCTAAAAATGCCTGTATCTGATTGAAGGTGTGACCTGACTGCACTCTTAAAATGGTCCTAGGTAGTCCTGGCTAATGGGTGGCACTCTGCACATGCTCAGGAGCTTAGGGACTAATCCTTCCTCTGTGCTCTGGAGTTTGCGAAATGTGTCTGCTCACTAGAGAGGGTGCTGTGGACCAGGTGCCATACTTAAAATGACCGACTAAGACTTATTAAAACAAGCCAACTATGACGTGCCAGCTGTAAGGAAATAATACACAAAAATGAAAAGACACACAAGTTAAACACTTCCAGCAGGAAGTTCCACTGGCGAAAGGAGGAAAGGAGGAAAGACAAGTCAGAAGTTAGCACAATGAGAATGCAGCAACTCTTATCATAACGAGATCAGATTAGGTCAGGTAACTAAGACAACCGGGTCCTCCTGTTAAGAAATAATTAACTCTGGAGCCTGTGAAAGGAAGCAATTTAAGGCTGTAGAAATAAATAAACTGGTTACTATTAAGGCCTGGAGAGGAATTTTGTCCTGTAAAAAAGGTCAGCATTTTCTGAATATACAGAGCGCAAGAATGTTTGCGTGCTTTTTCCTGTGAAAGGGGTACAATGAGTGAGTTACTTTGCACAGATTAAAGTCAAAATACCAGAACAGTATCTTTCCTAAGAGAATGAAGGAGAGTTAGAACGATTCTCAACCCACGGCCAGATGTGGGCAAGTGGGCCAGAAGCGGCCCACGTTGCTCTGCCACTACCCCCACCAAGCCAAGGGGGGCTGTGTGGCGAAGGAAGGGCAGGATGACTGCCTGGACCCCCAGAGCTGCCTGAGGCCCCGGAACTTGGCCCCTGACTTTAAAAGGTTGAGAACCGAGGTTACAAGATGATAACACAGTACACACATGAAGACAATGCAATTCTCTCACTCCTAGTGAGATACGTGACTTAAGGACGTTAAGAGACATTCAAAAAACCTTAAAACACAGAGATGGGGGTTCGAGGAACACAGACGCAGGGAGGGGCCCCATAGCTTATGATCTGGTGAGGAAAACTCATAGAAGTGATTTTTGTTTTCAGATCGCGCTTCTGAAAAGAAAAATCTGTTTTCCTGAGTGGCAAGGATTGCAAAACCGGTTTCCAAGAGTGGCTTAATCCTTTGACAAAGAAAGAGTCTCAAGGGAAGAAGGGGGAATCACCCTGCCCTATTGCAGGTTAGGATTCCCCCCTCCTGCTGCCCTTAAGCTGCTAAGCAGGCAAGGCAAAGGGTTTTGTAAGGGTTTTGTACATCATGCTTTCTCAAACTTTAAACAGTTCCTGCCCATGAGCAGAGTGCAAACTGTTTAACAC
This sequence comes from Bradypodion ventrale, assembly GCA_035047345.1. Taxonomy (NCBI): domain Eukaryota; kingdom Metazoa; phylum Chordata; class Lepidosauria; order Squamata; family Chamaeleonidae; genus Bradypodion; species Bradypodion ventrale. The sequence continues at coordinate 28,862,617 of JAWDJE010000004.1, read as the reverse complement.
ATATTTCACAGTGACATTACCATGCAGTTACACACAAGGAACACTTTTTCAGTCATACTGTGGTCATAGAGACAAGGCTTTTGCAATCATACACAGTTCTTGCAGTCATAGATTCAGTGGTGCACCACGCATACACACATCTATTTATGCATTCGTACATTCCTCCCCTGATCTGCAGCGTTCTATACTACACATGAGGAGATGACTAATACACAGCTGGCTATTTACAACCATCTGGGTGCTTCTACTTAGGGGTGAGTTTCTCTGGGCTACTCCCAAGGTGAGACAAGTAGGTTCTGCCTGTGCCCTGGGGGAACTCGGGGTACTATTGCTGGGATGGTTCTTCTGGCATAGCCAGGGCGATGGCTGCCTCCTTTCTAGCCTGGGCCAGATGCATGCCAGCGTGGCCATTTGGCATTAAGACAACCTTTTGAAGATCTGCCTGGTCTAGATTGCCATTCTCTTCTAAGGTGTCTCATTTTACCACGCTGGAAGCAGGCGCCTTGGGGTTTTGGCACTGCTCTGCACCTGAGTGTGGTAACGGGTCTGCTCTGGAACCCTGTGTGGCCAGGGGCCGTGCAGATTCCCGTGAGCAGTGGGCGCTGAGCAGCCCTGCCTGAACGTGTGTCTGCCTTCAGATAGGCTGAGCACAGCAGTTGGGCGCTAGCTAATTGTGCCACTGGCAATTTCCCCGTGAATGGATCTTCCTCACCCATGCGCTGAATGGAGTTCTTAATTGGCAGGGGACTTTTAACTGTCAGAGAAGCGCCGGGGCCTCTCATGCCATGAATTCCTTCAGTGACATCTGCAGCTGTCACTGGGGGAATGCTCCCTACCCTGCCCTGCTTAAGCTGAAATGACGGATAGAGACTCCTTGGGGCTGATGGTTCTGACTGCGCTGGGGGTTTCTGGGTCTCTATCCGGACTGGGTCATCCTCTACTGAGAGTTTCCTACATTTGCTCCATGTGCGAGTTATGCCCTCTGGAGCTTTCGGGGGTTGCTGAATGCAGACTCCTATCTGATCCCAAAGCTTAAGGGTTAATGTACCTACTTCTGGGTAAAGCAGGCAGTGTTCCCTTAGGTACACCAAAAGTCTCGCTAGCTCTCCACTGTGAAAGCGTAACTGATTTACCCTGGCCAGGATTTTGAACTCTTCCTCATGAGTTCTTTGGCTAGCAGACGGACCTTGTCGCTGAGGACAAGTCCCCATATTACCTGCGTGGGTCCTCCGAAGTTTCCTCCTCGGGACGAGTCGACGTGTCTTTGGGCAAGGTAATAGGTTCTGGCGACGATTCTCTGGGTAGAGCTCGGAGCGTGGACTGCTGCCATGGGCCCTCGGTGGCCTCTGCGCTGTCAGGGGTTCACAGCTGACCCTGAGCAGAACGCGTTTCCGTACTGCAAGCCGCCGCGAAAGTTGGGAGCAAGCTGTAGGATGCCTCTCTGTAATGCCCCGCCGCTTGGGCCGTCTTCCCGATCGGCTGGCTTACCGACCGGGCTGCCGCGCTATCCTCCGGGATGAGTGGACGCGGTTCGAGTGCAGAACCGGACCGTGTGATCGCTTACTCACGGGTAAGATCACGTCGCGGGTCACCAGATGTAGGATTGGGGCCGTAAAGCGGCCCTTGAGGTCCCGGAGGAGACTGGTCGAGTAATGACACGAGGCAAGATGGAGCAAAGACCAGTGATTTATTGAGGGAAAATCATCAGTATATATTATGTTCAAGGCTGCGCATGGTAGAATGGTCATCTGACAGAAAATCACATCACCCATTTACCCGGGTTAATTGAGAACCTCTCTTGGGGAAGTTAATTAACTAAGGCAAACATTGACAGAGGGAAACCATTGTCTGGGGCTTATGCCAGAGTAAATATGGCTTCTATTTGCACCAAGGATTAGGCTCTCCTTGGAGATGAGTGATTACCTTAATGGGTAATGGAGTTAGATATTCGCTCTCTCAGCAGAACCGCCGGTCAGGTCAAGGAATTGGGTGAATCAAACCCTATCATTAATCCACCCCCCTTAATTTCTCTGCCCGCAGAGCCCACGGCTGGGAGCCTTCTCACCAAAGTGGCCTCTGCAAGGGCCGTTTCCATGCCAGATGGGCATGGGGAATCCGCAAACAACTATCCCGATGTACTTCAAGTTTTAAAGAAAAAGAAACATTTTGGGAGTTCGGAAAATACAGAGTCATTTTACAATATTCTTCATGTGGCAGAAACAGCATTTTACAATTATTTTTCATGTAGCAGAAACCAAATAGCTATTGCAAGTGTTACAATTAGAGATTTGAGTAAAACAAAAGGCTGGATAAGAAGCAACCATGGCAACAAATTGTCCATATCTGGGTGATGGTAGTTGACTCCTTCTTTGACACAATTCCTTGAGAGCACAGGGTATGGTCATTGATATATATGCTTTTATCAGAATTTATCAGCACTGTTCCTTGAAATGATAAGATATAACATTCAGAGTTAATAATCATGCACACAGAGAGGCAAGTTTTCATGAAAGTTACCTACTTTAAAAGAAATCACTCTAATGCCACTCTGAGCTTGGGCAGTCAGGACAGACAAATTAACATCCCAAAAGGTAGCTTCCAAGAAATCAGGCACCTGGCTTATTGCCCATTAACTTTCAGCTCCAAGGGAAATTAGAAGTTTTAAGTAACTTTATTTAAGAATATAGAAATCAGACTAAGCATGATATTATAATACTAGCAAGGGTTGCCCGGCGTTGCCGGGCTTCCCCCCCCCCCCCCCGTGTGTTTTAATAAAAAAATGAACCAATTTTTATTTTTGCAATAGTTTTACATTATGTTGGAAGGTTAAATTGTGTTAATTTTTTAAAAAAAATTGCTTAGTCTGAAATTTTAATTTTTTAAATGTTTATTTATGTTAAATTTCTTTGGCTTGGCTGTTATTAACTGTGATCTGCTTTTTTGGGTTTTTTTGAGGATTAATAAAAGAAGAAAGTATGATATATTTTTTTCAAATTGTTTTATGTAAGCGAATAATGTTTTAGTTTTTTGAATTTTTTAATTAGTTGTACCGTAGGTAATAATTTTAATAATGTAAAAGTAAATGTTTATTACATTCAATGTTTTTAAAATGTGTTTAGATGTTTTGAGTTTAAATTTGAGTTATAACTCAGCACAGGATTTTAAAAAGTTTCTATTGTATTTTATTGACATATATTTGTGATTTGTGTGAAAGTGTGTTTAGTGTAATTTTTTTTACTTGTTTTTATTGGTGTGACCTTTTGTGTAAAATTGTGAATTTGAGTTTTGTTTGGGGCTGTTGTGTGTTTTTGAATTGTTTTTACTATTGTGGCCAGCAGGTGGTGCTGGTAGGGGTTATTGTATTTTGACTTTTTTTTCTTTCCTGGCCTCTGGGTGGAGCTTCTTCTGGTAAGTAGTGTCTTTCTTTATTCATTTCTTTTCCAGTCCTGGTGGAGGTAGCACCTCTTTTGGTAAGTTTGCTTGTTTTCTTTCTTTTGTGTGTGTGTGTGGGCGGGGGGGGGGGAGGGGGGGTTGGAATTTGTATTTTTGTCTGTTTGTTTTGTTTTTGATTGTGTCTTTGTTTACTTCGTATTGTTTTTGGTGTTTTTGTTTTTGTGTATTTTTGGATGTGTTTGAGTGTTTTTAGTAATTTTTAAAAAATTATTTATTTGGTGGTGGGGAAGGTACGTGGTCATTGGGGGTTAGGAAGGGTGGGCTAGGTGGTGGGGAGGGGGGCATGGTCGTTGGGGGTTAGGAAGGGTGGGCTAGGTGGTGGGAAGGGGGGCATGGTCGTTGGGGGTTAGGAAGGGTGGGTTAGGTGATGGGGAGGGGGGCATGGTCGTTGGGGGTTAGGAAGGGTGGGCTAGGTGGTAGGGAGGGGGGCTTTATTGTGTTATGGTGCTTTGTTTGTGTGGAGTCGTGAAAGTAGATCGGGGTTTCCCCTTTAATATCAGTGGGTGGGGGGTTGCGACCCCCCTCTCCGCTGGCTCCCCTGGGGTTGGGAGGTTTGTGGGGACAAAAGAGGTATGTCCCCCCAACTCTTCTGGACCCAGTAGACCAGGCAGAGTGGATCGATTCCCTCCCCCCCCTCCTTAAAACAACTCCGTTTTTAAAGAGAAGAAAAGACGGAGTTGTTTTAAGGAGGGGGGTGGGAATCGATCCCCTCTCCCTGGTGTCCTGAGTTCAGAAGGGTTTGGGAAACATACCCCTTTTGTTCCCACAAACCTCCCAACCCTAGGGTAGCCAGCGGAGAGGGGAAACTCCAGTCGGGACCTTCAGGCGCTGTTGGTGAGGGAAAGAAAGCCAGCTGGTGTGTGCTTGGCTGTTAGGCGGTGAGTTGTTTTTCTTTTTAATTTTTCGGGCGCCGGTTTCCTCAGCGTTCTGCGTGCTCATGGCGCGCAGGATGCTGGGGCTTGTAGTAATGGGTTGGTGCTTTGTGTTTGTGCTGCGTTTTTTTAAAATGCTTTTCTTTTGATTGGCTGCGGCGCGTTTCCGAACGCTGCGCCGTGCGAGAGCCTCTCAGCCTGATTGGCTCTGGCGCGGCGCGGCACAAGGAATGTTGGGAAGTGAAGTTGTTTCCCTTTCTTCGCGTTTGTGGGGCTGTTGCCCCACTGCCGGTTTTCTAAATCCTTCGTTGACCTGCGTACCCAGATCGGCCGTGTGCACGAAGGGTGAGTGCAGGCAAGTAGGGCGAGGCATAGCAACCTATAGCCAGTTCCAACGGTTAACCCTTGGATTTATAGGTTAAGATTTCAAAATATTTTGAATTCAAAATATCATGTTACAATCAGCTTGAGAACAGATGCTAGCCTTAGACACAGCTTGAGTTTGCCCTGAGTTACAAAAAGACTGAGACGGATGATGAGTTTGGAAGTAGGGGAATTTACGGTATCCTATGAATTCATCCAGTTTGGAAAGCTTCATCTATATCACACTTGAATCATCAAACCATCAGAGCCATGCTGGATTAGACACAAAAGCCAACCAGATGCCTAAGGGATACCCACAAAAAAAGATGAATTCAACAATACCCTTCTAACCCCATGTCAGAGAAATAACTCTTGTCAGTGTTTTTTCTCTGTTCTCCTAGTCTCGGGTTGCAGGGAAGTCTATGTGAAGGTTTGATTGCATGATTTATGGCTATGCCTTTGATGGTCCTGCATTGAGTACGTGACTTGCTGCATGGAAGCAGGGGGCTCATAAAATTTCCATCTGACCCCCTTGAGCCAATCAGGGGCACCTGGACCTTTGGGTTACATCATTGGTACATCAGCTATAAAACTGGGTGCTCTGAAGATGCTCTTTCTCTTCGTCATGGACTGATCCTGAGCTGAGCCCCACTGGATGTGGGTTGTTGTTGTTCAGTCGCACAGTCGGTTCCGACCCTTTGCGACCCTATGGACCATTGTTCTCCAGGCACCTCTGTCCTCCACCATCCCCCTCAGCACTCCCAGTTCTGTGCCCATTGTGTCTACAATACCCTCTAGCCATCTCATCTTTGGCCTCCCCCTTCTTCTTTTGCCCTCCACCTTTCCCAACATCAGGGCCTTCTCAAGTGAATCCTCCCTTCTCATTTGATGTCCAAAATACTTTAGCTTCGTCTTTACTATTAGCCCTTCCAATGAGCAGTCAGTGTTGATTTCTTCTAAGATTGACCTATTTGTTCTCCTCGCTGTCCAGGGTACTCTCAAAACTCTCCTCCAACACCACATTTCAAAGGCATCTATTCTTCTGCGTTCAGCTTTCCTAATTGTCCAGCTCTCACATCCGTACATTACCACTGGGAATACCATTGCTTTGACTATTCTAATTTTTGTTTGCAATGTGATGTCTCTGCTTTTCACTATGTTCCCCAGGTTTCTCATGGCTTGTCTCCCAAGAATCAGTCGCCTTTTTATTTCATGGCTGCAATCCCCATCTGCCGTGATCTTTGATCCCAGGAAAGTAAAATCTGTCACTGCTTCTACTTCTTCCCCATCTATTTTCCAGGAACTGATTGGGCCTGTTGCCATTACCTTGGTTTTCTTGATATTGAGTCTCAAACCAGCTTTTGCACTCTCCTCCTTCAGCCCAATCAAGAGGTTCTTTAGGTCTTCCTCACTTTCTGCCATTAGGGTGGTATCGTCTGCATATCTCAGATTGTTTATGTTTCTCCCAGCAATTTTAATCCCATATTGTGATTCCTCCATCCCTGCATTTCGCATTATGTGCTCTGTGTATAGATTGAATAAGCAGGGTGATAAAATGCAGCCTTGTCTTACTCCTTTTCCTATTCCAAACCACTCTGTCATTCCATGTTCTGTCCTAACTGTTGCTTCTTGGTTCATGTACAGATTTCTCAGGAGGCATATGATGTGCTCTGGTATTCCCATCTCTTTAATTACTTGCCACATCTTGTTGTGGTCCACACAGTCAAATGCCTTAGTGTAATCAATGAAACAAAAGTAAACTTGTTTCTGGTATTCCTTTGTTTTCTCCATGATCCAACGTATGTTGGCAATGTGGTCTCTAGTCCCCCTGCCTCTTCTGAAACCGGCCTGCACCTCTGGTAGTTCTCTCTCCACATGTTGCTGAAGTCTGTCCTGTATTATCTTGAGCATCACCTTGCTGGCGTGTGGGATGAGTGCAATTGTTCGGTAATTTGAGCATTCTTTGGCGTTGCCCTTTTTTGGGATTGGGACGTATACTGATCTTTTCCAATCCTGTGGCCACTGTTTTGTTTTCCAGATTTGCTGGCATATTGAGTGCAGTAATTTGACGCCATCATCTTTTAGCGCTTTGAAAAATTCGACTGGGATACCATCATATCCACTAGCTTTGTTGTTTGCAGTGCTCTTTAGGGCCTTTATAACTTCGCTCTCCAGGATGTCTGGCTCGAGTTCAGTTTTTTCATCATTGTGGTTATCAGGAGTGTTGAGGTCCTTTTTGTAGAGTTCCTCTGTGTACTCTTTCCATCTTTTCTTTATCTCTTCTGCATCAGCTAGCTCTTTTCCGTCTTTGTCGCTTATCATGGTCATTTTTGCTTTAAATGTTCCCTTTATTTCCCCGATTTTTCTGAAGAGATCTCTAGTCCTGCCTCTTTTGTTGTTTTCCTCCATTTCTTTGCACTGTTCTTTTAGGTAGTTTTCCTTATCTCTCCTTGCTTTTCTTTGAAATTCTGTGTTCAGAAGGTTGTATTTTTTCCTTTCTCTTTTGACTTTTGCCTTCCTTCTTTCCTCTGCTATTTTAAGAGCCTCATCAGACAACCATTTTGCTTTCTTACGCTTCTTTTCTTTTGGTATGGTTTTCTTTGCTGCTTCCTGCATGATGTCCTTTATCTCTGTCCATAATTCTTCTGGCACTCTGTCTATTGCGTCCAGGCCATTATATCTGTTCATCACCTCCACCGTGTATTCTTTAGGGATGCTGTCTAGGTGATATCTGTCTGGTCTTCTTGTTTTCCCTATTTTCTTTAGTCTTAACCTGAATTTTGCGATCAGTAGGTTGTGATCTGATCCACAGTCTGTTCCAGGTCTTGTTTTTGCTGATTGTATGGAGGTTCTCCATCTTTGGCTGCAGAGTATGTAGTCAATTTGGTTTCGGTGTTGGCCATCTGGTGATGTCCATGTGTAAAGTCGCCTCTTGTGTTGCTGGAAGAGAGTGTTTGCTATGACCAGTGCGTTCTCTTGGCAGAACTCTATCAATCTTTGCCCTGCTTCGTTCTGTACTCCAAGACCAAACTTGCCTGTTATTCCCTCCACTTTTTGATTTCCTACTTTGGCATTCCAGTCTCCTAATATAATTTGGACATCATTTCTTGGTGTCTGTTCTATGAGGTGTTCTAGGTCCTCATAGAACTGGTCCACTGTGGCTTCATCTGCACTAGTGGTTGGTGCATAGACTTGGATTACGGTGATATTGAAAGGTTTGCCTTGAATTCTGACTGACATCATTCTGTCATTTTTGAGGTTATATCCCATTACTGCTTTTCTTACTCTCTTATTGACAATTATGGCTACTCCATGCCTTCTAAGGTTTTCTTGTCCACAATAGTAGATGTGGGTAAGGAACTAGATAAGGCCAGAGGCCTAGGGAATTAGTTAAGTTTCTTGTTTTGGTATTTTCTTTTGAATGACTGCATTGCAAGTTTGATTTCTCATGCTATACCCATTTTCTTAATTTACTTTAATAAATATAATTACTCTGAGACCCTTTGTGTCTATTGATTTGGGGAATTGAGAGTGACTAGACCATGCATATAAAAGGGGCCGCATCACACTACCCAACTTCTGATTCCCTGTATGCTAGTCAGTAGGAGCCTGGAAAAGGTAACTGGCTAAGCAAGTCAGGAAGGAGGGGCAATTAAACCCCAGGGAGGGGGCAAAGACCCATCACACCCCAGACCTTGGAAATAACATGTTAGAGTTAATGTATCCATAACAAAGTATATCAGGAAGCAAAAACAAAAACACTGCAGCACTTTAAAGACTAACTGCTATATTTTAAATGTGAGTTTTCGTGGAGCAAGTCCACTTCATCAGACATAGGAATGAAATAGCAAGGCATGAGCTTATATACACCAGATACAGAGTTATAGAGTGATTAAATCAGAATGACATCATCATGCAGATCAATTCAGCAGTGGTATTGATCTCTGGTTGTTATTCGTATTCTCTCTAAATGTCCCCTTGCCTTGCTATTTCATTCCTATGTCTGATGAAGTAGACTTGCTCCACGGAAGCTCACATTAAAAATATAGCAGTTAGTCTTTAAAGTGTTGCCGTGTTTTTGTTTTTGCTTCCTGATATGCCTGAAACACAGACTAACATGGCTACTGTTCCAAAAAACATGACAAAGCTTCGTTTGAACTGCTATTAAGGTAAGCGGAAGAGACGAAAAATCAGCAGAAGAAAAAGCAGAATCTGTAGAGGGGGAGAAGGTAGGGGAGGTGAAGAGAGACGGCAGATTGTTCCATGTTCCTTCCATGTTCCTACCTCCTGTGTTAACCAGGAAGGTAAGCAAATGGATGAAGCTAATATTTTAAAAGTAAACACAAAAGTTGTAATTGTAACATTAACATATTGGTTGGTATCCTGTTACTTTGTTATGCAGGTGTCAGCCAGCAATTAAAGAGTCTGAACTGGGATTCTCAAGTGCATGCCAAACCAGTCGGCATAGGCATCTGCAAGAACTCCAGCATTGACTCTGCCTTCTGATTGTGTGACAAAGCAACAGGATTTGGCCTAATAAATCAAAAGCATTATTACCATCCTCTCCCTAAGCCCATGTGCTTTTCAATTTTAGCTTTGTGATGTTCAAGTGAAATTTCTCTTAGAGAAGCTTTGTTGCGTTTATAGTTATAAACGCTGAGGAACGATTTTACCGGGATGGGCGGTTCAAAACACATACCTTAAAGGGAAACACCACCTCTGGCAGTTCCTGTTTCTATTCCTCTCGCCTAGCTCCACTCTGCTCTGTGGGAGAAAGTCTGAAGCACTTCAGCAACTTCTCCTGAAGTTGCAGAAGTGCTTTGGACTTTCTCCCACAAAACAGAGCTTAGTGAGAAGAATAGAAATGGGAACTGCCAGAGTTGGAATTTCCTTTTAAGGTATGGGTTTTGAACAGAGGTGTGAGGCCGCCCGTCCCGGTAAAATTGCTTCTCAGCACGGGGCTGAACAGGAGTATCTACTGAATTTACACATACTGAAGCTGAAGCTCAAGTACTTTGGTCACCAAATGAGAAGAGAGGCCTGGGAAATATTGAAGGCAAAAAGAGAAGGGGGTAGCATAGGATGAGGTGGCTAGATGGCATCATTGACGCAATGGGTGTAGATCTGTTTTGGGCTGCGGAGGATGGCAGAGACCAGAAGAGCCTAGCGTGCGGTGGTCCATGGGGCCACAAAGGGTTGGACTCGACAGTGTGATTGAACAACAACAAAAAATGTACTCCAAAAAGCCATATTTTAGTATATAAAAATAGAAAAACAGTAAAGCCCTGCATAATGAAAGGCTCTCATAGCGAAAAAATGGTACAGTGAAAGAAAATTGAAGAAAAATGGTGCCTAGTATCGCGATTTTGTTTCAGAATGGTTATATATTATTGATTCAAGAAATCTATTCGGGGATTTTGTAGTAGAAGAATCCTAAACAGATTTAGAAAAGTCACTAAAGCTGTCTTCTATGCACGGAGATACGTTGGCAAACATTGCAGAGTAGATAGCGTGGTGAGATTCTTTTCTCTGGTAAAAGAAAATGAGACCTGTGCATACCAATGAGTAGTTATCAGGTGACAAAATCCCTAAAGCCATTTTGCTTTCAATCTGTCTATCTCCCCCAACCCCCAATGCAGCTGGTTTAGGTTACTTGTTACACAATACTGTATGGTGGTTTTAGTTTCATTGGCCAAAGCATTTTAGATGAAGGATGAAATAATGATAATAAATAAGTGTCAGAGTGTAACTTTAGGTGCGTCTTGATTAGTAAAAACTATTACATTTGCATTGATTTTTCAAGGAAAACATGACACGCAACTGAGGTGTGTTTTATCTTGCTGAAATGTGGGTTATTTTAAACCACATAAGAGGGGGCATTTATTTTACACTGATTATCAAACCCCTTTTTTCTATGTGCACACATGTGTCGGCACATATAGTATGCCCCATAAAGTTTAGCATCCTGTGATGCCAAAGGACCATTGCAACATTATACAAGTTAAATATAATTTTAGAAATCAGCACCAGCTGCCAGGCACAGAGCAAATCTGATTAGAAATCCAATTCTTTTGACAGTCAAGACATGCCCTTGCTCTGTGGGATCTGAACCCCAGATGACCATTCCACACAGATAAATGGTCACTGTTAACTCTGTAGTCATCAGATGATTATACTTGAATGAATCATAACAACAACATGTAAAAAGCATTCCCCTACTATAATAATGTTTATCTACTTAAGATTCAATTTTTAATGATCTCATATTATCTTTTTTTGCAGCTTCGACAGGTTTCCTGTATCAGCAAGCATTCTTGTAATTAAAGTGACAGCTTCTGAACTAGTATGTCAAAACAGCACAGTTAAGAACAGCAAAATTCTGGAATGATTATCCTTTAATCAGTCGCAAATGATTCACATTCAACTGAGTTGATGTTAAGTCTTTGAGAGCTAGCTGGTAAGGCAGATGTCGTACTTCCACAATGGCTGAGTAATCTGACTTAATGTCATCTTTTCAAATAGGAAACGTTGGATAGAAGTATGTTAAGAACTTCTTTGCATTCTCTCTAAATTCCACAGAGACGCAGTAATGAGAGATTACTAATTCTTGGAATCAGCTCCCAAAGAATGTTGTGCGGAATGTCATACAGGTAAATAAATATTGCTGGTTTTAACAACCCCATAACTATTGAAATAACCACATACAGATCACAAATCTAGATAAACTGTATACAGTATCATGTCTTCTGAGTCCTAATCCATCCCACTGCCCCCTACAGTGCCACCATCAGAAATTTCTGGTGCCCATACTGAGCAATCCTATTGCCCCTCCCCACATACTTTCTCACAGTAATGTCACAGTTATGGCCAGCGGCAGCAGGGACCCTGTTAGCTCCGGGCCCTAGACGGCAGTACTGGTAGAACTGCCCTGATGGCAGCCCTGCCCCCCATACCTGTCAACCATCCCGATTTGGCCGGGATTACCCCGTAATTTGACGCCGATTGACTTTATAACCCGCCCCGCGCAGCCAAAATCCCGTACTTTGGCAGCGGGGAAAAACGCTTTCCATGCATGCGTGGAAATGTTCTACACAAGTGTAAAACCCTTCCACGCAAACGTGGAAAGCGACCTGCGTACAAGCGATCTGCACAGGTCCTGTTTTTTTCCGGAGCTGCGGGTTGACAGGTATGCTGCCCCCCTACATCACTTACACTCTTACTACAACCTGTTTTAGGCAAAGTAAAACACAAGTTCTGAGCATCGCCCCCTAGTGTCAGACATGACTGGTTTCAAACAAGGGAGACCTTTTAGCAACTAAATGGACTACAGTGGAAGGAGGTTTAACAGAGGGTGTTAACTGTGTTTTTCAAGCAGTACTATATTATATATTTAATTGCATTGTATTATTACTATAATGTACTCCATTTTTAGTTGTACTATATGTAATTTTAAAATAATTTTATAAGCTCCCTTGGGAAAAATATGGAATATAAAGAAACAAATCAGCCTGTACATGGAAACCTAAGTACGTCCCAGTTCCAGTTCTGAACTAAGCTGAGAGGAGTTTGTACCCGTTAAGGATTTTTGCTGTCCATTATACACTTTTACAGTTATCAGCTAAATTTGCAGTATGACTGCTCTTGCTTCAGCTTCAGTTCATATATTGCATTTTTCATCTGACAGTCAAATGCCTATTTATAACTTTATTGTGGAAATTTCTATCAATAGACACCTGGTGATCACCCATCATAAGTCATTCAATATAATGTCAGGCAATTTATTCATAAGCAGGAATAACACTTGATATTGATAAACTTGTTTTATCTTCTGTCTTGTCACTGCTGTCCTTTAAATTGAATCCGTAAATGGAACCACACTATAACATAGTGCAAAGAAGAAAATTTGCAGATGCAAGCCAGAATTTTTAATAAGTTGATTTCCAAGTTTCTCAATGACTTTAAAATCATCAAATGTACTTCCTCAAAGAAAATTGCTCCAGGTATTAATCTATAATATTCTAAAGGGTGATATTCAAATGGCTAAAAAACTGCATACAGATGGACTTGATTCCTCAAGTCCATTTGTATGTGCAGAATGTCATCACGGAGATGTCTACCAATGTGCGGACTCCTCGCTGAATAACGTCTCCAAGGTATTCTAAAGGGTGTCTGTCTCTTTGTCAAAGCTATGGTTACACAATCATGAAACCAAAATTCTGAAACTAGATATATGATTTTGTAACTGGGAGTTACTTGGTTCTTAAAGCATGTTTGTTAATTTTAATTTAAATGTATCAATGTATCTGAAGACTGCAGCACCATCTTCAGTCACTATGAGAATTAATTCATTTAGGTCCTATTAAAGTTCTCTGCACACAGATATATCTTCTCTACTTTTGAATGAAATTGGCTAGAATCCAATTACTTACATACATTGCTATAAGTCAAACAGTGTAAATCTCAGTAACGAATTGCTACTTCTAAGGAATCGATGCTTGTATTTCTTTTTGCATTGATAGTTCAGTGACTAGAAATGAGAAGAACAATACAAACACCAATTCCTTAAGTAGTGGCAGTTTGCTGTTGACCTATGTTGGCATACCTAAATAAAGAGAGTAAAAAAAAAAAGACAAAAAATGTTGTGGTACTTTAAAGATTAACTGCTGTATTTTAACGTAGCAGTCATAAAAGTGCCACAACATTTTTTTGTCTTTTTGTTTTATTTACTGTCTGATGTGCTTGAAACACAGACTAACACAGCTACCATTTCGAAAATTTTAACTAAATAATAGGATTCTGATTACTACATTCAGTTTAATGCTGATTTCCACAAGCACAATTCAGACAATACTTTGTGGGACATACACTAACCAATAACCTATTTCCTGAATATAGAGTGGACAGCATATCACATAATCTTTTGCATGAAGACTGACACAACTGGTTGCACCCTGGGAAGCTAAAAGGAGTTGGGGCAGCTTATGGAAGCGTGGCGCCAAAATGGCCGCCGCGCTCTTTGCGGGCCCCCCCCCACCGGACGAAGCCATCTGGGTAGTTAGGGGCGTGGCCAGCACCCTAATAAAAGGGCTGGCCACGAGGCAGCCGTGCTGCCATTTTGGCGAAGCGACGGAGCGGAGAAGTTTTTCCCTCTTACCTCCGTCGCTCGTGTCCTTCCAAGGGAAGCCTTTTTGGGCAGCTTTTTTCTTTTCTTCGGCTTCCTAGCTATCCAGCTATGCCCTCTAAGAAGAAGGCAGCTGCGAACGTGGCTCGATCGGCGCGGAGGCGTCAGCCGGGTCGGAGGACCGCGACTGCGCCCGCCCAGCAGCCACCTTTAGCGGAGCCCACCGGGACCGGTGGGATGGGATCGGTGGCCCCTTGGCCCACTGCGCGGTGCACGCAGGCTGCCCCGGACGGGGCCTCGGCCCTTGGCCTGCAAACGGTGACCACTGCCCCCGGCATGGTCCGTGCGGCTGGGCCCTCTTGCCCGGGCGCATAGTTCCCCATGGGGGGAGCGAGCCACGGGGGGTGGTTAGGTTCCCTGCCTTGGCAGGGCGTGCCCACGGCTCCCCAGGGGCCGAGCATGGGCTCTTGGCCTTATCTGGCCCCTGGGGCCCAGGGATCTGGACAGGTACCCATGACTTATGGGCCGGCTGCCCATTTGCCCCCTGTCGGGGCTGGGGCCTATGTTAACGTGGAGGCCCTTCTGGCCCGTGTAGCGGCCCTTGAGGCATCCTTGGCGAGGGCCAATCAAGCGGTGGCGTCTCTCGGATTCCAGGTTGACCCTTTGGCTGCCGAACAGCGGCTGCCGACGGGTCGGGTTGAGCTGCCTGAGGCGCGCGGGCCGGTGGCGGCCACTGCCTCGCAGCTCCCCACTCAACAGGTGCAGCAGTCTGGTGCTGGTCTGGCCCCGTCGACGAGCTCAGCTTCGGTCGTGACCTCCGACGCCCCCAGCGGGCCGGAACCCCCGGTGGGGGCGGCCCGTGGGGGTGCATCGGGTGAGTATGCAGTCCAAGCTACTGCACCCACACAACTGACTTCCCTGGGGGGGGGGCCTTTCTAGTGGCCATGGCCTCGCACGGGTGGCCCGGCGGTCCAATTGCCCCCGGCCCACCCGGCGACTTCATCCCTGACCCAGGGCCCGGGTCGGGGTGGCGCCCCTTATGTGGTAGGGAATGTGTTGGGGATCCCCGGGCTGGTGCAGGCCCCCTTTGCTTTGCCCGCAATTCCCTCTGTGCCGGTGTCGGCATTGCCGACAGCAGGGTATTCCTTGCCCCTGGGGGACCATCTGGCCCAGTCCACCAAGGAAAAGATCTGGAGGGGCGAGTACATAGACATCTTCTCCCTTCTTCATAGGGAGCCAACCAAGGAGGAGAGGGAAGGGCGGGACGAGAAGGATAAGGAGCAGGCACGTCGTCGTAAGCCGCCACGCACGTGGGCAAATTGGTTGCCAGCGTACCTAATTTACATGGCCGTTTACCTCAGAGCTAGACCGGATTTGGACATCCCTATGGTCCAGTATCTGGACAACATTTACCGGGCTATGGTTGACTTCCCGGGTCCGTCGTGGCTGGCTTACGACGAAGAATTCCGCATGAGGATTCCACTGCACCCAGAGATGAGGAGGGATGAGCCCTGCCAGAAGCTGTGGCTTCTGTATATGACCCCCACGCGCCCGGCGCCTGGGGAGAGATATCATTGTGGACATGCGGTCCAACGTGCGGTCCCGGTACAGGTTCCCCACCAAGTGGCGGGGCAGGGGGTTCCAACCCGCCTGCTGTGCTGGACCTTCTTGTCCAATGGTTCTTGCAACAGGAAAAATTGCAAGTACAAGCATGAGTGCCCCTCTTGTTCTGGCCCCCATGCTGCCTCCGCCTGTCCCAGGCCGGGAGGATTCAGGGGCAGGGGTAGGGGCAGACGAGGGGCAGGTAGGACTGCCGCGGAGGGAGCGGGTCCACCAAAAGGCCCCCTCCCCAATTAATGTTGACATGCTGGAGCGTTGGCTCGCAGTGTACCCGAAGAGAGCAGATGCAGTGTACCTCCTTCAGGGTTTTCAACTGGGGTTTAGTATTCCTTTCACGGGGGATAGGTCGCCGCAAGACGCACCCAACCTTTTGTCACTTAGAGGAAGGGAGGAGGTGGCTGCCGCCAGCATTAATAAGGAGATTGATGCGGGCAGGGTCGCTGGCCCTTTCCCCGCGCCCCCGTTCCCCAACCTTAAAGTGTCTCCTCTAGGACTAGTGCCCAAGAAGTCCCCGGGCGAGTTCCGCCTGATTCATCACTTGTCCTACCCAGCCGGTCACTCGGTCAATGATGCTATCCCTGATGACCTTTGTTCGGTCAGGTATACATCCTTCGACCAGGCATTGCGCATGGTGCGCTCTTGTGGCCCGGGTGCACTGTTGGCTAAGTGTGACATTAAGTCGGCTTTTCGTCTCCTGCCGGTGCACCCGGGTGACTTTGAGTTGCTGGGTTTCAAATTCCGGGGTGAATATTATTTGACAAAGCCATGCCATTCGGCTATTCCATATCCTGCTCGGCTTTCGAGCGTTTCAGTACATTCCTGCAGTGGGCATTTGTCCGTAGGTCAGGGTCTCGGTCTGTAGCCCATTACCTGGATGACTTTTTGTTCGGGGGTGAACGGGGCTGGGACACGTGCACACGTCTCCTCAATACATTTCAGACGCTAATGG
This sequence comes from Bradypodion ventrale, assembly GCA_035047345.1. NCBI lineage: Eukaryota > Metazoa > Chordata > Lepidosauria > Squamata > Chamaeleonidae > Bradypodion > Bradypodion ventrale. The sequence continues at coordinate 28,846,239 of JAWDJE010000004.1, read as the reverse complement.
AGGAACTTGGTGTCCCTTTAGCGCCCGAAAAGACCGAAGGCCTGTCTAATAAGTTAGTATTCCTGGGGGTGGAGATTGACACGGTAGCGCAGGAGTCTAGGTTGCCGGGAGACAAGTTGTCAAGGATAGTGGCCCTTATATCGGACTTGCTGGCTAAGCGCAAGGCATCCCTCCGGGAACTGCAGGTGCTACATGGACACCTTAATTTCGCTTGCAGGGTGGTCGCACCTGGCAGGGCATTTGCTCGGCGCTTGTGCGACGCCATGGCAGGCTTATCCAGGCCCCATCATAGGGTGAGATTGACACGGGGCATCAGGACAGATGTGCACATATGGCTCCAGTTCCTGAGGGAGTTCAATGGGGTCTCATTTTGGAGGTCCGACCTCCTGGCTTCACCTCACTTTCAGATTCAGTCTGATGCCTCGGGATCCCTTGGTTATGGGATGTACTTCAATGGGAAGTGGGCCTATGGTGGATGGCCACCAGCCTGGTCAGGCACGAGTCGCCTGAGGGATCTCACATATTTGGAATTTTTTCCCATACTGGGGGCTTTGATGCTATGGGGTGAGGAGTGGGCCAACTCTGTGGTGCATTTCTGGTGTGACAATGCGGCCGTTGTCCACATTGTCAACTCACAGACCTCTAAATCTCCCAGGGTCATGGACCTCGTGCGCCAGTTTGTATTGCGCAGCCTGCGCCTCAATGTACTGTTCAGGGCCAGGCATGTCCCGGGGTGAATAATGATATTGCTGATGCTTTGTCCCGCCTGCAGATCTCCCGGTTCCGTGCCTTGGCCCCGGATGCGGAGGAATTTCCCTCGCCACTCCCGGAGGAGATATGGACCTTTGGCAAGGAGAGGTAAACCGGGCGATCGGCATGTCGCTGGTGCCACGCACGCGTAAGGCGTATCACCACGCGTTGGTTTCCTTTCAGATTTCTGTACCCAATCTCGACTGCCAGATACCTGGCCGATCCCAGTGGCCCACCTCCTTCATTTCATGGTTTACTTGCACGCCCAGGGCCTTGCACCCCGCACCATGGCATTTAGGCTATCAGCGCTGGCTTTCATGGCCAAGGTGGGAGGTCAGGCGGACAGTACCGCTGATTTCCGTGTGAGACACGTTTTGGAGGGGTGGGTGCGGGAACGTGGGCGTAGCCTGGACGACCGCCATCCAATTTCCCCGGGGGTCCTTACCCAACTGGCACGGGGCTGGCATGACCTATGTTTCGATAGGTATGAGGCAGCCCTGTTTCATGCGGCTACAACGGTGGCCTTTTTTGGAGCGCTCCGCATCAGCGAGTTTGTGATGCTGTCTAAGGCGGATGCAAGTCGTAGGGCACTGGAACTCGAAGATGTCTATGTTTGCAATGATTGGGCTCAGTTGAGGATACGCTCCTCTAAAACAGATCAGCACGGCGTAGGCAGTTGAGTAATACTGCTATGATGTTCCTTGGCAGACATCTGTCCGGTTGGTGCCCTACAGGAGTTTCTTGCACTGTGTGGCACGCACCATGGCCCGTTTTTCTGTCACCAGGGTGGGTCTCCCCTCACTAAATTTCAGTTCGGAAGGTGAATGGGAAAGCCCTAGCCAGTGGGGCCTCCCGGGGGCTTGTTTCGGCGTCCATTCCTGCAGGATGGGGGCGGTTTCTACTGCAGCTGCTTTTGGGTACTCTGGGGCTGAAATACGCAGCATGGGAAGGTGGGGATCACATTGTTTTCAGTTTTTGTGTTCACCCTCTTCAACCGTGAGTACCAGTTTAGTCACTGCAATGTTTCTCACCCCCCCTTTTTTCCTTGACAGACCCTGGGTGTCGTTTTACACCGGTGACAGTATGGCTGGTGGGCCGTTGCCACGTGCACAGGGCAGCGCGTTACGCTGCACAGGGCAGCGCGTTACGCTGCGGCGACAGAGTGGGACCCCGACCGGGACTGGGTGCACCCGCACGTCTCAGGTGGTGTGGTAAGTGCGGCATGTTATGGCGGGAACTGTTGCCATTCCTTTTCTACATCAGGGATGCTGACTCGCCTGATGTCCTGGTTATTCACCTTGGGGGCAATGGTTTCGGACAGGTCACTGGCCTATCGCGGAAGCTTGCGATTTGCAGTCACCTGGCCTACTCACATTATGTGTGGCCTGCCACACCCCTCATTTGGTTGGACATGATACCGCAGTACGCTTACAGGGGAGCATTTGGCCTCCAGGCGCTTGACCGGGCTCGTCGCTCCAGGGCTATTGCCCGGTTCCTTTTTGACAAGGGTTGGGGACGCGTCATTCGCCTCCCCACCATCAGTCTGCAAAATTATGAGCTTTATTCAGGGGATGGGGCCCATCTGTCGCAGGGAGGTATGGACCTCTGGTTAGTAGACTGGCGAGCAGGCCTGTTGACCGAGCTGACGGTCTGGGGGGGGCGGTGAGCCTTTTGGGAAGCCTCCCCGTGTGGCGGGTAGCACTGGTAAGGTAAACATTTATGACCCACAGGTATCCGGCAGGTTCGCAATTGACTGGACAACACTAGATAGGCATAAGTTGTTTAAACGTTGTCCGGTCAACGACGAACCAGGCGAGGGGGTGATGGTTACAACTAGACAGCTGGCATCACCCCCTGATTTTACGGATACACGTCAGAGGGTGGGGTCATTAGTTAGATATTGACTACGGTCAACAATTTGTTTGTTGTCAACAAACAAATTGATACAAATAGATACATTGTAACAATTGCCGTTGGCAATTTTGGGTGGTACCTTACCAGTGTTACTTCGGCCTGCTTGCCTTAAGAATTATGATTGGTCGTTTTACCAATAGAAATTTATAATTCGGACTAGGGCATGAATCAATAAATGTGGCCCAATGCCGTTATCCACTTTCATTTGTGTCTGAGTCCATTATTGGGGGGGTGCGCCTGCAATGTGATTGTCCTTTGCTTCTTATTTAAACAACAATACACTGGTCATTATATGTGCTTAGTAGTTTCCTGTTCCTGTCCGGCCAGGCATCCCGCTATGGTAATGGAGAAGAGTGTACAGCCAGTGACTCAACGCTGAGTGTTGGGTGGTGGTAAATAATTTGACTCCCTAAAAGGGCCAATGGCTATGGGCGGATGAGCCCCTTTAGGTGGGGTGATGGCTCCCTCAGTGGAAATGCCACTAGAAACCATCACATTGGGCCCAATGGCAAAATGAGTGGAGGAGGAACCACTTCAGTATTCTGATTCCCGACAGTCACGGAAGCGGAAGAAGCCATGCCAGATAGATTGGTTGTGAAGGCACACCTTGTTAATATCCTCAAGGCTCCGGCAGTCCATTGCAATCCTGGTGTTAAACCCTGCATGTCTCATTTCATACGTGCTGCAGAAGATGGCTCCGTGATCACAGTGTGTGAGTCACTTCATAGCAAGCTAGAATCCACCTTAAACAAATTCACGCCAATGGCATTCTTGCTGTTTGTCATTCTTCTTTCATGAACATTATTTCCAGGGGGGAAATATATTCTTGGATACAAGTAGCAGCTGATGTTGATGGTGAGTTTATTGTATTCCTTATTTGGTGTATCGTATCACCTTATTGGAATAACAGAAAATGTACAGTAAAAACCCAAATTACAAATGCCTCAAGTTACGAATGCCTCGAGTTGCCCAAAGTTTTTTTTTTTTGGTAAATCGGTGTCCTGATTTACGCAAAAAACCTGAGTTACGAAAGGGGTTTTAATTTAAATTTTTAGTACTCAAAATGGTGGCACCTCCATTTTGCGCACTAAAAATCCACCCCTGCTCCACCCACCCTCACTGCCGGAAGTATAAACAAACCACTTACCTTGGCAGCAGGGGAGGCCTTTGCTGCAACTGAAAACGGGGGGGGGGGGGGGGAGGGGGCAGACATTTTCAGTCACAATGAAGGTTCTGGGCTTCGGAGAATGGCGGGGACCAAAGGAATCTTTTCCCCTGAACTTTGCGGAGCTTGCGGATGGGCCAGGGCAAGGTAGCCAAATTTGCTGACGACACTAAATTATACAGGGTAGTGAAAACTGTGAGAGATTGTGAGGAGCTCCAGAGGGATCTCTCGATACTGGGGGAGTGGGCAAAACAGTGGCAAATGAGTTTCAACATTAGTAAGTGCAGAGTGATGCATGTTGGGGCAAAGAACCCCAATTACATTTATAAACTGATGTGGTCTGAACTCTCTGCGACAAACCAGGAAAGGGACCTTGGTGTCCTGGTGGACAACTCAATGAAGGTGTCAACCCAGTGTGCCTCAGCAGTGAAAAAAGCAAACTCAATGCTAGGGATCATTAGGAAGGGTATAGAAAATAAGTCAGCAAGTGTCATTTTGCCTCTTTATAAATCTATGGTGAGGCCCCATCTGGAATACTGTGTACAGTTCTGGTCGCCATACCTCCAGAAGGATATTATGGAGCTGGAAAAAGTGCAGAGGAGGGCAACCAGAATGATTAGGGGACTGGAACACCTTCCTTACCATCTGAGGCTGCAACGGTTGGGCCTCTTCACTCTTGAACGACGACGTCTAAGAGGTGACCTGATTGAAGTTTATAAAATCATGCACGGTGTGGACAAAGTAGATAAGGAAAAACTGTTTTCCCTATCGCATAACACTAGAACTAGGGGACACTCCATGAAACTTTTGGGTACTAGTTCTCAAACAAATAAGAGAAAGTACTTTTTCACCCAGAGGATTAATGGTCTATGGAACTCCCTGCCAGAAGAAGTGGTGACAGCTGTCAGTCTTGACAGCTTTAAGAAAGGATTAGACAAGTTCATGGAGGACAAGAGTATCGATGGCTATAATTATGGATAGTTAAGGACAACCTCCGGGTTGGAGAGATAGGCAGGATATCTCTCAATATCATTTCCAGGGAATCCTAAGCAGGTGAAGGCATCTGCTTGGGAATACCCTGAAGCAAATGGTGAGCCACTGTGTGAGACAGAATGCTGGACTGGATGGGCTGTGGCTTGTTCCAGCAAGGCTGTTCTTATGTTCTTATGTGTTTGGGGTATGTGTTTACCGACCATAAAAAAAAATTAAGTTCCTTAATGTTGAATTCCCAGTAGGTTATCAAACAGAAATCTCTCTCTCTCTTTTAAAAAAAGTGTATACATATTAATTGAAGAGTTCTAGAGTGTTAGATTTCCAAGCAATACTGTTGGCTTTGGTGTTGCTATCCTATTGATGGTGTTAATTGACTAAGGGACGTGTCATATAACAGATGGCACAAGGAAGAAACTGTGGGAGGAAAGTCTAATTAGATGTCTCCAGCCATTTTGGCTTATGGTATGAAGATGTTTATTGCACCCTGGGTTACATCCATAATTAAATGAGAAGACCCAGCCTGAATTATTTACACTCAAGGAGATGAGATAGCAAAACTTATTTTACTATGCCCATTGGAATTAGTACCTTCTATGCAGCACCGTCAGCTTTGTAGGGTTCCTCTTTGTCCTTTTCAGGCTGAATGCAAGACAAAGTTCATGATGTGTCTATAGAAATAGAGAGAGCAAACGGATTCTACATCTCTTAAGGCTCTTCAGCCTCATACCTGTTCTTTAAACCTGCAGCTTCAGTCCCCATGCTTGTAACGTAGTGAATTTGGCAGCCAAATTCTGTATTCCCAAATCCTACCATGGGCTGTGCTGGGTCCAGAAATGAGGATTTGGGTGATTTTTAACAGTGATGTTGGGATGATAAGACACTGAACTTGATGACTAGAAGGTTGGCATGTCAGCAGTTTAAGACCCGAGTACTGCACGATGGAATGAACTCCCGTCTCTGTCCCATCTCCTGCCAACCTAGCAGTTTGAAAGCAAGAAATTGCAAGTAGATAAATAGGTACTACTTTGGTGGGAAGATAAACAGCATTTTGTGCACTCTGGTGTCGATGCACGCCTGCCACATGTCTGCAGACAGTGTTGGCTGTTTGGCTGTAAACAGAGATGAACATTGAATCCTAGAGTTGGATATGACTAGCTTTTGAGCATGGGTGACCTTTACCTTTACCTGGGATGTTGGGATTTTCTAGGAGAATTGCCTGTTCCTAAAGAAAAAAGCCACAACAGAAAAGGGTCTTTTTGACCCCAACACGGAGGAATTCAAACATGAAGGGGGCTTTGAAGTACCTTTACTTCTGTTTTCTCCATTTATTGTTTTTCAATGTATAGTCTGATAGTTCTGCACATCTTGAAAACTCACTTTTCCAATGATATTTCAATATAAGCTCTGTTTACAGTGATTAAGAAATATCTTCTTGGTCTAGTGAATTTAAAGGTGGTGTTTATAATTTGAAGTCTACGTTCTGGATTGTGGTGGGAATTTCACCATAGATCAAACTGGAATGTGTTCTCTGTTCCTTAAGATTCTCGGAACCACAGTCCCCCCCCCCTCTAATAATTCAATTTTAAAGGAATATAGTTGGATAATCATATCATCTGGAGAACGACAAGTCCTTCAAGGCACTACCAAACCATCCCAGCAGTCCACAACATGGGCCAAACATTTGGAAGGTTTAAAAGAAATAAAATGTTGAAAGACACTCATACTCAGACCCTTACAGCTAATGTCTTAATGCTCCCAACTGATTACAACTTTTGACACTTCAGACCAGTGTTTCCCAACATTTGGTTTTGGGACTTCAATTCCCAGAAGCCTAAGTCAATTCCCCAAAGCACTGATCAGCCAATGTACTGACTTAGGCTTCTGGGAATTGAAGTCACCCTGTGGGGCATGGTCCCCATGTTGGGAACCACTGCTTTAGATGGAATCTGCAAAGGGGGTCATAGTAGGAATGCAGCTAATTGAAATTTACCTGGATTAGTCTTTGTCAACAGTTATTTCTATCCGTCATCATTACAAGGTTAGGTATAGAAACCAGTTCTAATGTTATCTTAGTATCTAATTTGATTTGTCATTCCATGTTTGAATCTGGCTTGTGGTAATCTTTGACTTAATTTGTGATGCCTGGGACACATTCCAAGAGAACCTTAAAGGGCCATTCATGGATGATCTTGGAATGGTGCCTAGACAGTAGCTGTTTCCTTTAGAACAAGAGAATCAGTGGTTTAAGCAATTATAGGTTGCCTTACTGATATTGTCCACTTACTGATATTGGGAATTTGCAAAATTTAAAATTTCCTTCTTCTGCTCCTTCATGAGCAGAGGGAGAAATCAAGGTTTCTCCTTTTAAAAAAAGCCAGTTAGGGCAATTCTGATGTGCTGTATCTTTTAGATACAAGTAAAATAAATAAACGATAGCTTCAATTTATTTATTTAAACATTGTTCTATACTGCCCATATGGGAAGTGTTCCCACTCTAGGTGATTATAATAAAGGAGGCAGATGAAATAAGGACACTTGAGATATGTATGTCATATGAATGTAAAGAACACACTATATGACAGACTGGATCTTTACCCAACCTTAAGTGACCCTCATTAATCTTCACCAGCCAACTCCATATGAGCCATGCAGCCAAGCTCTAATCTGGAGATTTTACCGGAGCTCTGCAGTAGCTCCTAAGAGAAGAAACTAAGTCAGTCTTTTGTTTCCTCCTCCAGTTACTATGGCCCTAGTTGTAGAGTTCTTTTAGAATAACGAGAGTCCACTCCAGGGTTCATTAAGGCATGGTCATCAACACTCCAACAGCATTTATGTATGATGTATATCTAATGATGTCTGTTGTGTGTGTTTCTCCGACAGCTCTTTTTATTAGTCTTAGTTAACATAATAGACCTGAGTCTATTAACATCAATCACCTGGGAGGTTACACTTATACTTAAAGTAAGAGACGTAGTAATAAGTCACCCAGGATGATACAGGATACATGCAAGAGTAAAAGGCAACAGAAGCTCAACAGAATGTGCTACAGCTGACATAGCTAAAGGTAAAGGTTTCCCTTGCTTGAAAGCCAGTTGTATCCGACTCTAGGGTACAGTGCTCATCTCTGTTTCAAAGCCGAAGAGCCAGCGCTGTCTGCTTCTGCAGACATTTCCGTGGTCATGTGGCAGGCATGACTAGACACCGGAGCACATGGAACGCTGTTACCTTCCCACCGAAGTGGTCCCTATTTATCTACTTGCAATTTCTTGCTTTCAAACTGCTAGGTTGGCAGGAGCTAGGACATAGACATAGTCCTACAGAGAGAAAGAGAGAGAAAGAGATAAAGAGAAAGGGAGGGAAGATGAGGGGCCAGTCACGTCCTACCAATCCAGAAGGATTTGTCCTCACTGGGTTAAAGGGCACTACCAGGGCCATAGCCAGGATTCTAGGTGTTTTTTTTTTTTGGGGGGGGGGATTTTCAGGAGGGGCAGAATTTTTTTAGGAGGGGCAACAATGTCACAAACACATATATAACATTGGCATCCCACAGTGGGGTGGGGGACGGGCTGTTAGCTCAGGAGGGTTTCTGTCCCCCTTGGTTACGGCCCTGGGCACTAGATTCCTACACCTAGCAGAAACAGTCTCTGACATTTTCCCCTCTTAATTTTTTGTTCTGGCATGCCAGGCAGCACCTGCCATTTGAGGAGTAACGTATACACTATACAGTAGTTAACTTGTCATTAGAAGCTGAATGCCATTAGTGGTCCAGAGACATAATTTAGGTCAACCTTCATGAAGGTGCAGTGGTACTTGTAAATATAGATTGTACTGTATTTATCTTCCAAAGCATAAACACAAACCAAAACAAATTAATTTGTAAACCACAGAAAGTGTGAAACTTCCTACAACTAGATTTTTCCTGCACTCATGGAATTTTCTCATTTATTGATGGGTATCTGTAATGTAAGAGCCGTGGTGGCTTAGTGGTTAAGATGATGAATGGTGACGACTGAATGGTAGCAGTTTGAGACCTGAGTACAGTACTTTAAAAGAAAGTGAGCTGCCATCATCTGTTCCAGCTCCTGCCAATCTAGCAGTTTGAAAGAAAGAAATTGGAAGTATATAAATAGGTACTGTTTTGTCAGAAAACGTAACAGCATTTCATGTGCTCCAGCATCTGGTCATGGAAATGTCTGCAGATGCAGAATGCACTGGCTCTTTGGCTATAAATGGAGATGAGTACTGCCCACTAAAGTCAGATATGACTGGCTTTCAAGGAAGAGGGACCTTCACCTTTATATGTAATGTACGGTAAAGTTTGGCCTTGAGTTTAGTTACCATTTAACTTTTCCAAAATTGCCCCAATGTCGCATTTTTCTGAGGCATTGTGGGAAATTGAAACTGCAGCCTGCTGGGGACTGCTATGAACCTACTGGCAGACTAAGAAGCTTACTAGAGAACATTTTACTCAGAGGCTGTTTAACCCTGGAACTGATTTTGCCCAAAAATAAGTTCAGTGATTTTGGTGTCTTGCACGGAAGACAAAGAAGGAGTCGCAGGAAGGACTAACACAGGTTTATTCATTGATGGTCAGCATGAACATGTGGTAATGGCGGAGATACCTCACATTATATACAGTGGTACAATACATTTGAATCTTGCTGCCGGTAGCTCATTGGCTGCTACCGGCGTGACGTCATCCTGGTCACACCCATCTTCAGTGGTGGATCAGTAGTAGTTTGCTATTGCGGGGAGTTCCCGCGGCTGCAGGTGATTTGAGGGATGGGAACCATGTGAGTTGAACGCTCGCAGCTGCCCTCTATGGGCAGCTTACTCGCGTTCCTTTACAGCTGTGTTACATTGTAATTGTGGTCAGGTTACATTCATACATTTCTTAAAGCAGCATTGTACAAGGTTACATTCATACATCTCTTAAGCAGCATTGTACATACATAACATCCCTCCCCCCTAGGATGGGACGAAGTCCCTCAACCATGGTGGCTTGCCGCACGTGCGCCTGGGTCGTGCGGCCGCTTGACTTAACACAGGGGAGCCGGAGGCTCCTGGTTCCGCGGAGTCCTGCCCTGCAATGGAAAGGGAGGACTCATTAGTGGCTCGGTGTGGCGTCTGCGGTAACCTTGCATGGAATGAACAGTTGGGAAGTGAATCCCTGCCTACCGTTCGAGGAGCTTGGGGACCCCCCAGAACGAATCTCGGGACCGACGAAGAGGCCCTCGTGGCCTCGCCACCCCCCGTTACCTGCCCGGGAGTTCTAGAGACTGTGGTGGGCGGACTCGCTCCTGTTGCCTGTCCTGGGGGTGTCGGTCTCCGGGGAGCTGGAGCTATGGTATATTCTAAAACAAAAGGGCTGGGGGGACTGGAAGTACCAGGGGCTGAACTGAAACCCCTCTTCTCGCTAGGACGGGTGGGGGACCACTCCGCTACACCCCCCTGGTACTGCAACTCATAATCATCATCAAACTGATCCCTCTCTTTCAAAGTATCCTCCGTGTCTCCCCCTTGGGTAATGCGGGTGGGGGAGGACCCTAACGCTGATTCCCCCTCACTGGTGACTCGCCTTCTGAGTTGATCGGCGTGCCTTCTCCAGAGTAGACCTGAACTAGTCTCGACCCTGTAGGATACCGGCCCCGTTTGCTCAACAATTGTCCCTGGTACCCACGCCGGCCCTGAGGCCGCGTAGTTCCTGCAGTGAACCGGGTCCCCTACCGAAAAACTTTTGGAGCTCTCTCCCCCTATGCTTATATTTCTCCCTTCATCCTCCACCCTGGACGGATCCATCTGGTCAAAAAGTGTTACCGGACGCCTCCTCATGAGGAGTTCAGCTGGGGAAAAACCTGAAGCTAGGGGGGTTGTCCTGTAGCAGATGAGGAACTGGCACAGATGCAGGTTCAACTCACCGGGACCCATGCGCTGCAGTGTGTCTTTCGTAGTGCGCACTTGGCGCTCTACCTGACCGTTTGTGGCGGGGTGAAACGGGGCAGCGGTTATGTGCCTGACGGCGTTCCTCTCCATAAACGTCTTGAACTCTGCCGACGTGAAGGTACTAGCATTATCGCTAACAAGGACATCCGGCAGGCCGAAGCAGGCAAAAAGCTTGCGCAACTGTTTAATGGTTGCGGCAGAGGAAGTGCTGTTCATGGGGATTACCTCCAACCACTTGGAGTAGGAATCGACTACCAGTAGAAACATGGACCCGCGGAAAGGGCCAGCGAAGTCGACATGGATCCGGGACCATGGCCCGCGGGCCGTATCCCATTCCCTATGGGGCAACCGGGACTCCTCGGGCCGAGAGCTCTGGCAGCTCTCGCACGTGCCCACTAAGCGTTCTATGTCCCCGTCTATCTGGGGCCACCAAAAGAAACTCCTGGCCAGAGCCTTGGAGCGCACGATCCCGGGGTGGCTGGTGTGCAGTAGCCTCAGCACCTTGGCCCTCAGCTTCTCTGGGATAACCACCCGCTGGCCCCAGAGTAAGCAGCCCCTTTCCAGAGAAAGCTCTACTCTGCGCCTGAAAAACGGCTTGAAATGTTCCTCGGGGGGAGAGGTGGGCCACCCTTTCCTAACCCAGGAACTAACTTGGGCCAGTATCTTGTCGGCCGCCGTGGCCTTGGCTAGGTCGGCCGGTACAATTGGGGGTGAGTCGAGAGACTCAATCAGCAGGACTTGGTGTTCCTGCTCTACCTCACATGTGGGGTCCCCTAAGCTAGGGAGAGGGGATCGGGACAGGGCGTCCGCATGGGAGATCTCCTTCCCTGGGCGATAGACCAGCTCATACTGGTAGGCATTGAGGAAAATGGCCCAACGCAGCATCCTGGGGGATAGAATTTGCGGGGTGGGTTTGCCGGTAGTGAAGATCCCCAGAAGCGGCTTGTGATCTGTCACTACCGTAAACTCGCGGCCATATAGGAAATCGTGGAACTTCTTCGTTCCCGCGATTATGGCTAGGGCCTCCCTATCTGTTTGCGCGTAATTGCGCTCGGCCTTCGAGAGGGACCTTGAGTAGTATGCCACCGGGGCTTCCCTCCCGCTCTCTAACACGTGGCACAGGACCGCCCCCACCCCCACCGGGGACGCATCACAGACTAGCACCACTGGTTTTTTCGGATCGAAGTGGGTCAGGACAGCATCCGAAGACAGGAGTGATTTGAGCTCTTTGAATGCTCTCTCCTGCTTGTACCCCCACCGCCAAACCACGTCCTTCTTAAGTAATGCGTGCAGTGGCTCCGCGACTGATGCCTTCCGAGGCAGGAAGGAGTGATAGAAATTTAGGAGCCCTAGAAATGACTGCAGCTCCGGTTTCGCGGTGGGGCGAGGGGCGTCTCTCACGGTCGCAACCTTGGACTCGGAGGGTTTGATTCTGTCCGGGGTTACCTTAAACCCTAGAAACTCAACCTCCCTCGTGAAGAATACGCACTTGTCCCTCCTCAATCGAAGTCCTGCCCTCTCGAACACTGAGAGAACCCCATCTAGCCTCTTGGCTAACTCTGATTCGCTCCCCGCTGTTATCAACACGTCGTCGAAGTATGGGAGGACGCCTGGAAGCCCCTTTAAAAGGCGTTCCACGAGGGACTGGAAGATTCCGGGGGCCGAATTCACGCCAAACTGAAGGCGCGTTACCTTAAACGCCCCCTTGTGCGTTACGATTGTTTGCGCGGCGGCAGCAGCCGGGGTTATAGAGAGCTGCTGGTACACCTGGGCCAGATCTAGCTTGGAGAAACACCTCCCCCCATGTAATGTGGCCAGCAAGTGGCTGACCACGGGCACCGGGTATGCATTTGGCCGAATGGCCTTATTTATCGTACATTTATAGTCCGCGCAAATCCTGACCTCCCCATTTAACTTGAGGGCTGTAACAATCGGCGTTTCCCACTCCGCCGAGTCAACTGGAACCAAAATCCCCTGCCCCACCAATTTGTCCAGTTCCGCCTCAATCTTGTCCTTGAGGGCGAAGGGCACTCTCCTTGGCTTGAGGTGGATGGGCCGGATTTCTGGGTCCAGCTCAAAGGAAACCGGGGGCCCTTTGTATTTCCCGAGCCCCTTTTTGAAAACGTCCGGGTGTGCGTCGCACACGTCCCGCATTGGGTCAGTTTCGATGGTGTTAATGCCGGACAGTTCGATTCCCAGGGGAGCAAACCACTGCGTTCCCAAAAGGCAGCACCTCCCCCCTTTGAGGACCACTAGGGGCAGTTTCTCGGAGTAGTTCTTGAACTTCACCTTGAAGTTCCCCACCCCCAACACCGGGATCCCATTTCCCTGCACATCCCGTAGATTGGATCTCATGGCCCGCAGTTTGGGCCGCTTCTCTGGGGGAATGCGCATAAACTCTTTTTGGGACAGGATGGAATAAGATGACCCTGAGTCTATCTCCATCCTCACTGGGACCCCCTGCAACAGTACCTCTATGAAAAACCGCCGGTGCTCCAGGCCCACGCGGTTCACGCCTTCCTCGCTGTAGCCGGCTGAGACCTTTCTGGTGCCGGCCGCCTTTCGTTGGTGCGTCTGGGGATGGCTGGAACTGCCCTTGTCCTCGACTCGCCCGCGCCTGCATACTCGGGCGATGTGTCCTTTTCGGCCGCAGTTGTGGCACTCGGCCTTTCGGAATGGGCACCTCGTGCGGTCGTGGGCTGTCCCACAACCGTCGCAGCGGCGGTCCTGCCGTTCACGGGTCTGCCGCTTCTCACCTCGCTTCTTGATCCTCTGGACGTCGTCGTCTTCGCTGGAGTAGGGGTCCGCGGTAGTGGACGACTCCTCGGATGACGTTGGTGCGCCGGCGGGCGGCTTGGGGGCCCGCCAGGCCGTCTTCGCTGGTGTCCGCCGGGCCGCCTGTACTGGTGACTTGGCCCTCTCGGACGTGGCCCCTCGGGACTTGAACAGCCGGACTCCGCTCCGGGCCTCCTCGGCTGCTTGGGCCTCCTGCAGTACCTCGTTGAACGTGAGGCGATGGTCGCGGGTCATGAGCCTCCTCTGAAGCTCCTCGTCCCTCAAACCACACAGCATGCGGTCACGGAGGGCCTGGTCTAGGTCGTCCCACTGGCAATGCACCGCTGCAAGCCTGAGGGCCGCCGCGTAGGCGGACACGGATTCGCCCGGTCGCTGGTCTCGCCTGTGGAACGCGACCCGGGCTGGGAAGATCGAGACGGGCGGCTGGAAATGCTCACGCAGTCTCTCCAGGATACGGTCGATGGGCACCTCGTCCACCTTCCGGGGGGCCACCAGGGTCATTAGGATCCGCAGCGTGGCCGGCCCCACCTGAGCCAGGAAGTGGGAGCGCACCTTCACGTCGTCGTCGATGCTTGCAGCTTCCATGGCATGCCGAAACTGGCACTCGTAGAGCTCCCATTGCTCGGGCTCGCTGACATCGAACTGGTACGGCTTGACCTTGGGATTCGCCATCGATCCCATCCTCGTCGCCAATTTGGTGTCTTGCACGGAAGACAAAGAAGGAGTCGCAGGAAGGACTAACACAGGTTTATTCATTGATGGTCAGCATGAACATGTGGTAATGGCGGAGATACCTCACATTATATACAGTGGTACAATACATTTGAATCTTGCTGCCGGTAGCTCATTGGCTGCTACCGGCGTGACGTCGTCCTGGTCACGCCCATCTTCAGTGGTGGATCAGTAGTAGTTTGCTATTGCGGGGAGTTCCCGCGGCTGCAGGTGATTTGAGGGATGGGAACCATGTGAGTTGAACGCTCGCAGCTGCCCTCTATGGGCAGCTTACTCGCGTTCCTTTACAGCTGTGTTACATTGTAATTGTGGTCAGGTTACATTCATACATTTCTTAAAGCAGCATTGTACAAGGTTACATTCATACATCTCTTAAGCAGCATTGTACATACATAACAGTGATATTAACAAGGTTATTCTTGTACGGCTGCTCCCAGACCGTGAATTTTTTTTCTGATAGAAATCGGAATGTCTCATTTTCTGTTGTCCTTCCACTGACATGCAAAGATGTTTTCATTCAGGTTAACTATCAGTAACTAACCTCAGTTACTGTGGGAAGGGCTTTTAATGGTGATCTGAGTACTGTACGTTCTTTGTTCCTGTGCTTTTAATAGCTTTTAATTCAACTGGATTTTAATAGTAGAATTTGTTTCACTGTGTTATAATTTTATATGGGTTTGATGCTTTTCTCTCTATATTTTTTCACTCTATGTTGCCACGAACTGCCTTGAATCCCAGGTTCAAGACAAAGGCAGAATACAATAAAACCCCGACTTACAAATGCCTTGAGTTACATAAAATTCAATTTACATAATGATTTTATGCTAAAACCATGTCCCGATTTACACAATTTCCTATGGGTTTGCTTCGAGTTACATAAAGATTCTTTTTCCTATGGGTTTGCTTCGAATTACATAAAAATTCATTTTCCTATGGGTTTGCTTCGATTTACATAAAAATTTAATTTTTCCTATGGGTTTGCTTTGGGTTACATAAAAATAATGTTTCCTATGGGTTTGTTTCGAGTTACAAAAAAATTCGATTTAAGCAAAAGCCTATGGAACTGACTTTTTTTGTAAGTAGGGGTTTTACTGTAATTAATAACTAAGCTTCTGCAGAAGTATCTGCATAATCCTCCAGCTAACATAGCCATGCTTCCCTCACTACAGCCAATGTGATTTCGCATCTAATGATACTTGACTATACAAAATTGGATTTTGAATTGTTAATACATTTTTAAGTGCATGTCTTGCTAGTATTATTGCAAAGCAAATGCATAAGAAATATAGTAATGTCCACCTTTGGCTTGTGCGGCAGTTACCACAACTACTGCCACCACAAAATTCAGAGTAGGGAAACTGGCATTTTCTCCGTAGATATCAGTGGAAGCTGCCAAAATATTCTGGTTTTTATTTCCATATGCACAGCTTTTTCTCTTGACTCTGTAATAACTCACAATCAGGAGATGTAAAAGTTGCATGTCTAAAATCCTGTTCAGGCATTTGGTACCTGTGTACATATGAAAATGCACGTGAGCATACACTTGCCAGTGATATAACTGATGGTCATGTTCAACAGCTAATATGTGGTTGGCTCAGTCTGATGAGGACTATGCTCTGTGCAGCTATGTTTTCCAACATGGGAGATGAATCCTGACAATCAGTTTTCCAGCTGTCATGGAGGACATCCTGCAAGTGTAGAACTGTCTGTCTTCAAACTGAGCCAATCATATGTTACATAGGAAGCATTTCTGGACCATCAAGAGGGGAAGATAATTAGTGTTCCTACTTGCCACTTCAATGCTCAGACTGAATACTTCATGAGTATTCATGGTTGTTGAAAATATCTTTAAATTAACAATATTAACTACCAAAGGCTAGACAAAACTGTTTAGATAAAATAAGGGAGATTTTTTTTTGTACCCACTGTACATTCCGAAACAATTTCTTTGAAAACTCTACAGATAAAAGACATTAGGATAATAATGTAAAGATAATAAACAATGAGTAAAGCATGCTTGATTCATTTAACTATTGGGCTGGATGTATTCAAATAAGTTGTAGTGTGTAGTTTTTATCTGGAGCTTTAATGTCTGTCTAGCAAAGCAGCCCATCAAATTTTTTTAATCTTTTTGTTTGGATGTCCCTGTTCTTTTAAGCTGGAGGAGAAACGGAGCAAGATCTTTGGCAAGGAGACTAGAAGACTACGAGATAAACCATAGGATTTCAAAAGTAGTCCAATGACCACTTGCTCCAAACCCTCTTCCAGTGCTGGAAATCCACAGCTAAAGCATTCAATCTGTGTTCAAAAACTTCCAACAAAGAAGAGTTCATCGCTTCCAGAGGTAATCTGTGACGGAAGTGGCTGACTGAAAAAAGAAAAATGTCTTTGTACGGAGAAGAGTAAAAAGAGGAACTCATCAGGGTTCCTGGATTGTCCTTAGCTGTTCTGACCTGTGACCTTCCCAGAAGCTTAAATTGCTATTCTTGGATTTGCTCATGTCACCTTCTTCCTTCTCATTCCTTCTCATTCCTTTCTCTTTTTCTTTTTGTTCTCTAGACATAAAAGGGTCACCAATAGCTTCCAACACCTCCAACGTTAGAACTCTATTTGGCACTAGTTAAACTGTGTCAAGTACTGAGCACCAAACTTAAAGAAGGATGCTCATGGGCTGGAACAAGTTCAGAGGAGGGCAACAAGGGTGATTAGGGGACCAGAACCCAAGCCCTTTGAGGAAAGACTGAAATAACTGGATATGTTTAGCCTTGAAAGGAGGAGACTGAGAAGTGGGATATGATAGCACTTTCAAATATTCAGGAAACATAATAACAGGCTCAAACTATAGGAAACCAGATATAGGCTGAATTTCAGGAAAAACTTTTAAACTGTTAGAGTAATATGACTGTGAAACCAGCTGCCTCAGGAGACGGTGGGCACTTTAACACCGGAGGCATTCAAGAGAAAACTGGACAGTCATCTGTCAAATCTGCTTTAATTTGGTTTTTTTTTGTACCAGTAGCTGGGACAGAGGTCGGACGGTCGAAGTTCGGGAGGCTTTTCTGGGTGGGCGAGGCTCGCGACGGCAGTCGTGGCTTTTCCTGCCGAGAAGCTGAGAACGGGACCAACGAGACGGTGGAGATTTGTGGCAGCAGTGGAATTGGCAAGAAAACAATCGTATGTAAGTGCATGAAAGGATATACGGAAAAGTTAAAGTTAAAGTTAACTGGGGACTTTGCTTAGAAGAGCCTGGACTTGGAAGTGGGTGGAAGTAGTTGAAATCAAGTGGCTGTTCCCTTAATGGCAGCGGTCCTGGAAAACGAAAGTGATTGTGCTTTGGTCTATGGTTTCCTTGCGCCCCAGGAGAACCGCGGCGTGTTCTGGCGACAATAAAGTGGCTTAAGAAGTTTTTGTCTGGGCTCTAGCATTCGAAGGCTGCAGTGTGTTTTCCAGTTTAAAGCGTGTGGGGAAAGTCTGCCGTTCCACAGAGGAAGAAGGGGGGTTTCTACCCTGAAGTTAATGCAACCGCTGGAAAATGGCGCTTTGATTTGTCCGCCTCAAGAGAAGGCTTAATTGTTGTTGTTTTTTTGTTCCTTCACCGTGTGGATTACAAATATCAGTTTCCATTTAGAACACACTGCTTCTCACATCTTTTTTCCTTCCTGCTTGGATTTTGGGCTTTTCCCTTCTCATTCCCCCCTCCATTTTTGGCGGCTTGGACTCAAACGAGAAGCTCTGGGTGACTGTTTCCTTGGAGCCTTTACTTTCGTGGTTCGGAAGACGATCAGTTGGACCGCTTGCCTTGGGGAAACGGATCTGATGTGGATTACTATTTTCTTTTTCTCTTCTTTTTTTGCTGTTTACTGGGAGTATACTTCGGTTCCTTCTGTGTTTTTTTCGTTTTTCCCCCGTGGATTACAGTATCTAACTCTTCGTTGGCAAGCTGTTTCAGAAATTGGAGAAGAATGAGGAATCAAGGGTGAAAGATGAAAAAGCAAGATAAGGTGGTATCATCTGTTGCAGATTTTTCAAAAAAGGTGGATTTAAGTTTGAAAAAAATAGAGGGAAATGTGAAATTGGTTCAAAGTGAGGTAATTGCCATAAAAAAGGAAATAAAAGGGACTCAGGAGGTGGTGCGGGAGAATAAGCTGAAATTGGATGAGCAAGAGAGAAGGATCGATGCTGTGGAAGATATGATGAGAAAGCAGAATATTGTGATTCGTCAGGTGGTGGAACGGACACCGGATTTGTTAAGAGAAAGAGTGGTTCAGTGGTTAAATGGTTTGAATTTGGGAAAATAATTTGTTCAGGAAGATTTTGTAAGTGTATTTAGGGTGGGCCCAAGAAGAGGGAGGGTGGTTCAAAGAAATGTTTTGATAAAATTTGCAAATTTGGCCGATAAATTAAGAGTAATGGCCTTTCTGAAACGAGCTGGTCCTGATGCTTTGAAATTTGATGGTTCTGATGTAGAAGTTTATAATGATATTTCATTGAAAGAAAGACCGTGGAGATATAAGATGAGGCCTGTAACTAAATTGCTGATGAGTAAAAATATAAGGTATAATTGGAGATTCCCACAGCAACTGCGCTTTTATTATGACAAAAGAATGCAAGTAATTGATGAAGGGGCTAATCCATTGGAGTATTTGAGCTTGTTGGAGCTGGTAAAAATAGACTCGGAAGAGTGGATAAATCTCAAGAAGGAATTGATGGAATCGGGAGCCTTGGGGAGGGAGTATGAGAGGCCGGAGGCCGGTGGGGCAACAGGTGGAACACCGCAGCGAAGGGAAGAGGAGGAGGAGCTGTCGCTGATCATGGTGGAGGAGGAGACAAGTAAGGAGCAATGAGAATTAGATTATTAAAATTTAAAGCATTTAATTGATATAGAAGGGTGAGTAGCGCGTAGCACTGGTAGGAAGGCACATCTTACATTTCCCCCCTCTCCCCTCTTTGGTTGTCAAAGGCGGCCTTTTTTTTTAAGAAGGTGGGGAGAGAGATAGTGTGTGTTATATGTAGTTTTTTGTGGTATGGGGGTAAGGGGTTGGTGGTGGCACGCCCGATGGAGAGTTCAGAGTTTAGAAAGGAGATAGGTTATGGGAAATATTAAAATATTATCATGGAATGTGAAGGGTACAGGTTCTGTTCTTAAGAGACGGAGGTTGGAACTGGCATTGAAGAAAGATAGACCTGATATATTGTTTTTACAGGAAATGCACCAGAAGTCAAAAGACACGAATAAACTTTTTTTTGGGATGGATTCAACATTATGAGATGGCGTTTGGAACTTCAAAAGCGAGAGGGGTGGCAATCATGATTTCTAAAAAATTAGGATTTGAGATTACAAAAAGTATTGCTGATCAAGAGGGTAGATATTTGATTGTAAGAGGAAAAATAGAGGATGAGGAAATCATGTTGGCAAATATTTACGCTCCAAACGATCATCAAGCGGATTTTCTAGAAAAAGTTTGGAAAATAGTGGAATTAGAGAATGTTGCAAAAACTATTGTGGTGGGAGATTTTAACTTGATAAGATCGGGGTTAGATTGCACGAACATAGCAAGAAGTGGGACTGGCTTGAAAGGGAAGGTGTTGGATAAATGGATGGACGCGATGGGTTTGAAGGATTCTTGGAGAGCGTTTAAGGGCTCTGAAAGGGCATATTCCTTTTTTTCACATGTCCATGGGACCTACTCGAGAATAGATTATGTCTTTCTTACGGAAAACTTGATTAAAGATATAGAAGCAATGGAAATTGGGATCATTAAGGAATCAGATCATGCCAAAGTACTTTTGGAATTGAAATTACAAAAAGATACCTGAGGTGGAAGAAGTTGGAGGTATGATCATAATTTATTTAAAGATCAAAAATGTAAAGAGCAGATTATGGAAAGGTGGAAAGAAAGTTGGCAGTGGAACGATAATAACGAGGTTAATTTCAATGTTGTATGGGATACCATGAAGTCGGTTTTCAGAGGGGAAAGCATAAAGTTGGCGAGTTTTAAATATAAAAGACATAAGGTAGAACAGATAGAAAAAGAAAGAGAAATAAAGCAGTTACAGGAGGATCACGCAAAAAGTAAAGATAAAAAAATCCTTACGAAATTGCAAAGACTTAAAGTAGAATTAATGGGTAAAGATATTGACAAAGTTAAACGAGACTTGATCAATTTAAACAGAGAATACTTTGAATTTAGCAACAGAAGTTCAAAACTATTAGCAAGAGCAGCTAAGGCCAAAAGGGAAAAAAGAGAAATTGGGGTATTGGTTAATAAACAAGGTTTAAAGTGTAATAAGAGCAGAGATAAATGTAAAATTGTGAGGGAATTTTGTCAAGCATTATATGCAAAAAAGGAGGTAGATTTGGAGAGGCTCAAAAAGATACTGGAGACACAGTTAGGGAATGGAATAAAACAAGAACATAGAGAGAAAATGGAGGAAAGGATCACTGATAAAGAGGTAAATGAGGTAATTAGCGGGTTGAAGACGGGGAAAGCTCCGGGGGATGATGGATTATTGACAGAGTTTTATAAAGAATTTAAAGAAGCGGTGGTTCCAAAATTAGTGAAGCTATATAACTATATTTTAGATGGAGGACTAATCCCGACTTCATGGTATAACACTACAATCGTTCTACTGCCAAAGCCTGGTAAGAACTTGGAAAGAGTGGAATCGTACAGACCAATCTCTCTTATAAATCAGGATGCCAAAATCTTCACAGCAATATTGGCTAATCGTTTAAACGGTTTTATGGGGGAATACATAAATGTCGATCAAGTTGGGTTTTTAAAAGGTCGGCACATGGCGGATTTGACTAGAAGGGTATTAGATTTAATTGATAATGTTAATCAAACGAAGGAAAAGGTGGGCTTACTATCATTAGATATTTTTAAGGCATTTGATTCATTACAATGGTCTTCAATTAAGGAAATAGTTAAAAATTACGGGTTTGGGGACAGATTTAGAAGGGTAATTGATTTATTATATCAAAAAGGGAATGCTAGGATCAGAGTAAATGAAGAGGTTACTGATGTGGTAAAGCTTGAGGCTGGTACCAGGCAGGGATGTCCACTATCTCCTATCCTGTTTATCATGGCAATGGAGATATTAGCCAAAAATATAAGGGATAATTTAAATATA
Source organism: Bradypodion ventrale (assembly GCA_035047345.1). Classification (NCBI taxonomy): domain Eukaryota; kingdom Metazoa; phylum Chordata; class Lepidosauria; order Squamata; family Chamaeleonidae; genus Bradypodion; species Bradypodion ventrale. The sequence continues at coordinate 28,824,812 of JAWDJE010000004.1, read as the reverse complement.
GAAGGGATAATGGGTAATAAAGTGAGCATGTACGCGGATTATACACTGCTTATGGTGAAACATCCGAAGTTGGTAATGGATAGGATTAAAGATCACCTACAGGTATTTGAAGCTATAACCGGATTAATGATAAACTGGGATAAATCAGAACTGATGCTGTGTAATATGGGGGTAGGTGAGATGGGAAGGATAGTGGGGACACTTAATATACAAATTAAAGAAAAGCTGAAATATTTGGGGATAATTATTTCAAATAAATTGGAAGAACTTAAACGTTTGAACTATGACAGTTTGAAAGCCGAATTTAAGAGTAAAATACAAGAGTTTCAGAAGTTGAAGCTGTCATGGTTCGGAAGGATTGCAATTTGCAAAATGATATTGCTTCCAAAGCTTAATTTTTTATTTGATGCATTAGCGATTCACTTGAAGGAGAAGGAAATTAACGAGTTTCAAAAGATGTTTAATAGTTTCTGTAATGGAGGTAAAAAATCTAGACTTTCAAAGAAGCTCTGGTACTTATCTCAGAAAGAAGGGGGTTTGGGCATGCCAAATTTGTTAGCATACTATCAAGCATTCCAAATCAAGAATGTTGTGAAGATCTTGGCAAGAGAAAAGGCAATTTGGGAGGAATTAGAGATGAAAGATTATAGAAATATTGGTAATATGATCTTCTTGGGAATAAAGGACAAGCCGAAAAAGTCAAATAATACTATGATGAGAGGGCTCATGGAGGTGTGGAAAAAGGTAAAGAAAGATATGGTCCCAAATCTCTCTCCAATTTTGGAATTGACTGATATGGTGTGTTTTCCAATAAAATTAGATAAGGGGAAAAAAGGAAATATTGGATAAAAATGAGATGGTCTTACTGAAGGACTGGTTAAAAGTTTGCGATGATGATACCAAGAGAAAAAAAATATTTGAAAAGTTAAAATTGGATTGGTTTCAGAAATTAAAGGTGGATAATTGGAATAAAAAATATAGAAGAGAAGTAGGGATAGATAGAACAAAGACTGAATTTGAAGAATTGGTAATAAGGATCAGAAAAGGGGAAAAGAGCATTAAGGGTCTGGTAAGCAAACTTTACTCTATACTGAATAAGGGTAAAGATCCACAGGAAGATTTGAAACGGAAGTGGGAACAAAATCTGAATATAAAAATAGGGGAGGTTGAATGGAGGAATAAATGGAAAAAGAGGATTATGAGAACAATGTCTGTAAGAATTAAGGAACACAATTTTAAAATGTTGTGGCAATGGTACTTGACACCACTAAGACTTTATCAGATGGATAATAAAAGGGACAAGTTATGTTGGAGATGCAAAGAAACGGATGGAACATATGAACACATGTGGTGGAGTTGTAAAAAAATAAGGGATTTTTGGGGAAGAATAGAAGGGGAGTTTGGTGAAATAATGGGCAAAAGAATTAAGTTGGCGTCAGGTACCATTCTTTTAACAAATGTGGAAGGTTTGGGTTTGAATAAGGAGGAAAAAGAATTATTGGAAATTGTATTAACTACAGGTAGACAATGCATAGCTAGAAATTGGAAAAACGATGTAGATATACAGATTGGAGAGTGGTATAAAGAAATGTGGAGTTTAGCATTGAACGACAAATTGACATGGGAGATCAAAGTAAAACGAGATAAATTAAAAGAGAATAGGTTCTGGAGTATTTGGAAACCGTTTGTGGATCATTCTCTTATAGTAAATGATAGCTTAGGACCTGTACCATCTCAAAGAGGTTTTTGGAGTTGAAACAGAAACTAAACTCTCCTGGCATTGTGTATACTCACAGGGTGATGTGTAATTATTAAAAAATAAAAATAGTGGTAGCACTGAAAGCTTTTATTGTTATGATCATAGTAATAATTTACATTGTGGTATTCAATATTGGGGGTTATATGGTAAATAATTAGTTTAAGTACTATTATGTGCTAGCTCTTATGAATTTGAGCTAATATTGTATTGATGTTGTTTTTGTTTTATTATTATACTGTACTGTTATTGTTTTTCTTTTTTGTATGTTTGTCAAAAATTTAATAAAAAGATTTAAAAAAATTTAATTTAATTTCCAATTGGTATAGCCGTCCAACTCAAAATGACTCAGGGTGGCTCACAGTATTAAAAAGAATACAACAATACAAAAAACATTAAAACCACACCCATAAAAACACAATTTAAAGTACTACAAAAATTAAAAGACCGAGGATTAAAGAAAGAAGATTAAAAGAGGGAGCAATGTTGTAGTTATTTTATCAGCCAGCAGGCGGGGGTCAACACCTCACCGGCACCCCACACCTGCTTCTCCAGCCAGGCTTTTAGTTCTTTCCTGAAGGGCAGCAACTCTGTCTGGAGTCGGAGCTCAATTGGCAGGAGGTTCCATAGGGCTGGAGCAGACACAGAGAAGGCCCTCCTCCTGGTGCTAGAGAGGCGAGCCTCTTTAGCAGATGGCACAGTAAGAGATCCTCTCTGGTCCACTCTGGCGGGACGGACAGATGTTCTTGGGGTGATGAGGTTTCTTAAGTATCCTGGCCCACTACCATGTAGGGCTTTAAAGGTAATAACCAGCACCTTGAATTGCACTCGGAGGCACACTGGCAACAAGTGCAGCTCATGATGCAGTAGCGAGGCATGGGCATAATGCCCGCACCCCATCACCACCTGAGCAGCCACATTCTGGACCAGTTGCAGCCTCCGAATGGTCATCAAGGGCAGCCCCATGTAGAGCACATTGCAATAGTCAAGTCTGGAGGTGACCAGAACGTGCGTGACCATGAGCAAGGAGTCCTGGTCCAGGAGTGGGCGTAACTGGTGGATCACACGAAGTTGTACAAAAATCCTCCTGGCCACGACTGCCATCTGCTCTTTGAACAGGAGTCATGAGTCCAGGAAGACCCCCAGATTATGCACCAGGTCTATTTGGGGCAAAAATAGCTCCGTCCAGGACCGAAGATGGTAGCTCCTGGGATAACGTGGGGCCCTGACCCACAGCCACTCAGTCTTGCCAGGATTCAGTTGTAGCCCGTTGTCCCCCATCCAGACCCAGATAGCTTCCAGACACCTGGATAGGACTCCGACAGCATTGCTTGAATCACCACAGGCTGAGATGTACAGCTGAGTATCATCAGCATACTGATGATACCTCATCCCATTGAAACAGATGATCTCGCCCGCCTTCATGTAGATGTTAAATAGGAGAGGCGAGAGTACTGAGCCCTGAGGCACCCCATACTGTAGAGGCCTAGGGCTGGATAGCTCATCCTCCAACCACACTGACTGGGTCCGACCCCTCAGAAATGAGAAAAACCAGGACCACACAGTGCCCTGGATCCTCAACCCACGGAGCCGTTCCAGAAGGATATCGTGGTTGATTGTATCAAAGGCTGCTGAGATGGCAAGAAGAGCAAGGACGGATGAATTTTCTATATTTGGAAGTGTCAGGAGTAATCTTAGAAGGCTTGTGGCCCATCACTCCCTCCCAGACCTGTTCCCGGGGTTCCAAATGATGAGTTCTCCCATTGATTGGGGAGGTACTGATGAGTCCAAGGATGCCAAAGAGACAGGAGCCTTTCCCATTGAGGTGGGGAGGGAATGAGAGATAGAGAGGAACAAGTTGGCATTGAGCGAGAATGGGGAGAACTTCTGGAAAGTGAGAGAAAGATAAGGAGCCAAATGGGGTGGGGTTCTGCTAGCAATGACTAGGACTGCAGTGGCTCAAGTGACTAAGACGTTGACTGGGAGGCGGAAGGTCAGCAGTTCAATTCCCAAGTACTGCAGGACGGAATGAGCTCCCGTCTTTGTCCTAGCTCCTGCCAACCTAGCAGTTCGAAAGCAAGAAATTGCAAGTAGATAAATAGGGACCACTTTGGTGGGAAGGTAACAGCATTCTGTGCACTCCAGTGTCTAGTCATGCCTGCCACATGACTAGTGCTGGCTCTTCGGCTTTGGAACAGAGATGAGCACTGAACCCTAGAGTCAGATACGACTGGCTTTTGAGCAAGGGAAATCTCACCTAGCAGAGAGTGAGAGCAGGCAGTGAATGTCATATTGAGGCATCCACAGACAGTGGGAAAGGCTGGGTGAGAGTTGACACCCTAAAGAGATATGGGGATTGTGCTCTGGTTACATGGAACCTGTCATACCAAAGGACAGCTGTTCTGCTACATGTCCTAAGTAATGTCAGGACATATCCCTAGTGTGAATAGTTGTACTGAATTTGGTTCTGAGGACTGGGTAACTTGGACCTTACTGAACATTCAATGAAGGAACCAATGTGTTCAAAATAGACTGTGGGCCCCAGGTAGTGATGAAACCTGTCTGGACCTTCTCATAGGCTTCCCTGTTCATTTAGGTTTCTCTGTTGTTTTAACTTGAAGTTATTAAAGCATTCATTTCCATCTAACCTCCAGATTTGTGCTTCGGAATCCATGTAAGATGGCAGGCAGGGTAATAGGAAGGCTGTCCCTTCTCATGGGTGATTTCTGAATCTAATGCCATTATGCTTTTTTTTAGGACAACGCAAAATGGATGGAAATGACAGCTTGTAAAAACATTGGCCATGGTGGCTGGAGTATGCTGGAAGCAGTAATCCAGAATACATGGTTTCAGGGAATTGTAAATTCATTTGAGTGGGAAACAAAAACAGCAAGAAAGGTTCTTGTAAGGGCATTATTTATGGTTTTCTAAGTTTAATTTGTATCTGTTTTCCTCCATATATTTGGAACAGGGAACCAATTTTTATTTCTTGCTACTACCTCTAAGCTGACAGGATAGAGCAAGTTCCTACATAAATTATTACATCAAAATGGAGATGTGTATAAAACAAATCCCATGCTTATTTTTAACCATACCTTTTTATTTATTTCTGCAGTCTGGAGGAAGGGTCCATTGCTTTAAAATCTGTAGACATTTGGACATATTTTACAAGACAGTACAATTTTTGAATGTCACACAATGATCAGTTTCATATCACTACATGCATATAAAGACACTTGTTAAAAGTTTTTGTTTACAGAAACAATGGCAGAGGTCAATTAACTTCAACAAGGTTTACATTAAAGTTACAAAAATATTTTAAAAAGTAAGATTCTAAGTGCGCTAGTATATGGCTAATGGAATCCTAATTCCTCCCAAACGTGTGCAAATTTTAATTTTCTGATGTTTAACGATCTTTTGATGAATTGAGACTCAAGAGTATGGGCTACAAACTAATGTATCCAGCTAGAAACTATTACACTAGTTGCTGTTGTACACCAGCTATTTGTTGTGCAGTTCAGGCTTCTGGCTTTGATTCATTGTTTTTTGCGTTTTCTTGTGTGTACAGCCTACAATATAGAAAGCCAAAGCCATAGTCCTCTCCTTGCCATTCTCCCCTTTAATCCACTTTAGAATCTGTAACCGCGTTCATGATTATTTTCCCCCTTTTCGTGTTGCTTGCTTCTAAGTTGTCTGCTTTTACCTTCCTTATTTTTTTAAAACACCCACTGGCTTTGCAGTGTTTCTGTCCAATAAGAATGAGAATCATATAACAGCATAAGCCATTTGATTACTACCGGTAGCAGTGCCATTCAGGCCAAGAAGATGAAGAGGCTGAGCAAGACATTGTATCACTGATAGCATGAATGAAATGGCATGGAAGGACCAACTAAACACACAGCCCCAAGGCTTGCCCATTGTTCAAGCAACCCAATTAACTTTGCTCTTTGCCATCTCCTTGTGAGTGACTATGTGCCAGGGTGTTTGATACTCAAGTTAAACAGTACTGAGTTCAGATCCTGTAAGCGCTTATCAGAGGACCTGTTATACTCCAACTGTTCCCCTTTAGGATGTCAGGGGGATGCATACAAGTGTGTGTGTATGGAACACAGCTGTTCACAGAACAGGGTAGGACTGGTGTATACAGTATAGGACTGTGAATAGGTCACACATCCTACATCAAATGGGAATCTCCCATTTCAGATAGTAGAAGCATTTTGAACCAGATTATACTGCATTTCTTTCATCATGGCACTGCAAGATTCCCAGTTGGAGAGTTGTTTTAGGTTGCATCCAAGATGATGTTTGGGAATGCCTGTGAGTAGAGGAGCCTGGCTGAACCAAATGAGAACAAAGTTGCATCTAACTTTGTATGGTTACATCTAGGCCTACCTTAATGTGTCTCATTTGGCTAGCTATAATATGGAGGATTAACAAAATCTAAATTGCTCTTGTAGGTACCCCAATCCATATTGGGACCTTGATGGAGGGGCTGGGGGATTAATTTCCTTTCCTGCTGCACATACCTACATATAACACTTTCCTGGAAGCTAATTATGACTGAATTATATAACACTGCCTTCTACTAAAGCGAATATTGTCCTGAGACGTTTAAATGGTTTTAACCTATGTGTTTTTACTTGAAAGTAGTTTTAGTTAGTGATAAGAGTTTGTTGTTTTTTAAACGGTATTTTAGTGCATGATTTTACTGTATTGTGAGCCACCCAGAGAATGGCAACACTAATGGATTGGTTTAGAAACACATGCACGCATGCAAAAACAAACACCTGCAAATTGTCATAGAAGAAAATAACTCCCAGTAAAGCAAAGAAGAACAGGACTTCAGTGGGTGTAAAGATGTGAAAAAACATACCAGTTTTTTCTTGATTGAGCTTGGACTTCCTACACTTATCATTTTGATACACTCTCAACTTCCATCACGTGTAGTGATTTGCAGATGGTCTTTCTGAATATCAGCACAAGGCCTTTATTGCCCTGTCCTAAGATATCAACTCAGCTTGTGCTATAACTGAGCTGTAGCTAGTGTATCACTTTGATATTTTCTGTCCTGTGTATCTACCTAGATTAAGCAACCAAGCAGAATTGTGTCATTTTAGTAGATTGTGTCATCAAGTAGATAAATAGGGACCACTTCGGTGGGAAGGTAACAGCGTTCCGTGCGCTTCAGTGTCTAGTCATGCCTGTCACATGACCACGGAAACGTCTGCAGCAGCAGACAGCGCTGGCTCTTTGGCTATGAGACAGAGATGAGCACTGCACCATAGAGTCAGATATGACTGGCTTTTGAGCAAGGGAAACCTTTACCTTTACCTAGGAGAGATGCTATAGAGTCCTTCTGATATTGTTTTAGCGGTGCAAATGCATGGCCATATCTAGTCATTCAGATTTTAAACAAAAGCCTCATAGTGACTTAAAAGTTTGCACTAGCATGAAGAATGTACCCATAATCGTGAACCAAAAGGAATATAGGAGACAACTTTATATGTACTAAAAAAATTTTTTTTAATGGAAAGTATATTTAACAGTGTCCCTGGTTCAAGATTATTATTTCCAAAAAAGCAATGCTGACATTGCAACAAATATTTTTGAAGGACAGAAAGTAAGAAAAGAAAGCATGCAAAGATGCTAACCTGAAATGAAACAGTGTTCAGAGATTCGTGACTATGAGGCAAAACTGACACATTGTAAAAGGGCTCTGGTCCTAGATTCAGAATAACTATACAAGAAGGCTTGTTCTCACATGTATGGGTATCATTGTAGCATTGATGCTACAAACAGAAGATTATGGCTTATTATGAGGAAAGAACATTAGGAACAGAGGAGATTCCCTCCTCTCTGTTTCTTTTAACAAGCATAGGCTTTTTTATTAGTAAATATAGAACTCACTGTGAAAGATACAACAAAGCTTATTTCCACCTTTCTCAATTACTTCCTATGGTGATGAAAAATGATGTTAGGTCAGAAAGTTCTCTCTCTTTCTCTCTCTCTCTTAGAGAGAGAGAATATATGGTGGCTTGGAAACAAACCCACTGGAACTGAGGGTGGCTCTCTTTATGCCGCCCACTCAGCCCCCCCCCCGACTCAGGGCAGCTTACAACATTAATGCTATATATATATATATCTTAACCTATAAAACCAAGTGTTCACCGTTGGAATTGGCTATACGTTGCTATGCGTCGCCCTACTGACCCGCACCCTCCCTTCGAGAGCACGGCCGAATTGCCTACGCAGGTCAACGAAGGATTTAAAAATCCGGCATGGGGGCCTCAGCCCCACTAACGGCAAGAAACGCAAAGAACATCACTTCCCGAAAGTCCTTGCGCCGCGCCGCGCCAGAGCCAATCAGGCTGAGAGGCTCTCGCACGGAGCAGCATTCGGACACGCGCCGCAGCCAATCAAAAGAAAAGCATTTCAAAAAAACGCAGCACAAACACAAAGCACCAACACTTTACTACAAGCCCCAGCGTCCTGCACGCAATGAGTGAGCAGAACGATGAGGCAGCCGGCGCGCGAAAACAAAAATAAGAAAAAGCCGGCGCTGCAGCCATTCAAAACCACGGGCGAGCCAGCATGGCCCATGGGGGAAGAAAATAAAAAAAACACGCTGCCGCTACTCTTCCGTTCGAAGGGTCAGCGGCGCGCGAAAAACAAGTGAGGCGCCCGGCGCACAAAAAATAAAAGTTAAAAAAAGCCCACCGCCGCAGCCATTGTTCCCCATGGGCGACACAGCAAGGCCCGTGGGGGAAACCCCCCCCCAACATGGCCCTTCCGTTCGAAGGGCCAGCCGGCGCGTGAATAATACGAGTAAAAAAAAAAAACCCCGGCTGCTGCTGCCCTTCTGTTCGATGGGCCAGCCGGAGAGACAAAAATTAAAGCAACCCACCCACCCACCAACCCCCCGCAACTGCCCTTCTTCCCAACGGCCCAGCCAGCATGGCCCATGGGGGAAAAAGCCTCCTCGCAATTGGCCTTCCTTCCCACGGGCCATCCAGCATGGCCCATGGGGGAAAAAGCCTCCCCGCAATTGGCCTTCCTTCCCACGGGCCATCCAGCATGGCCCATGGGGAAAAAGCCTCCCCGCAATTGGCCTTCCTTCCCACGGGCCATCCAGCATGGCCCTTGGGGGAAAAAGCCTCCCCGCAATTGGCCTTCCTTCCCACGGGCCATCCAGCATGGCCCATGGGGGAAAAAGCCTCCCCGCAATTGGCCTTCCTTCCCACGGGCCATCCAGCATGGCCAGCGAGAAATAAAGCCACCCCCCCCACACACACGAAAAAACATTCAAAAACACACCAAAACACAAAAAATAAACACACACACAGCCAAAAATAAACAAGAAAAACACACACATACCCCCCCAAAAAAAACCACCCCCAACCCCCCCCCAAAAAACCCCCAACAGAACTTACAAAAAGACGTCTTCCTTCTCTGAGAACCGGAACTCAAATGAGAAAGAGGAAACTTACCAGAAGCGACACCAAGAGGACAGAAGGTAACAAATGTAATGAGAGGCACAAAAGCTCAACACCCCCACCCAGTGGCCAAAACAGAAACAACAATCAAAATTATTGAACTAATAAGAATAATTCTAAATTTAATGAAATAAATTATACAAACATTGGAAAAAAAACACTAATCTCAAAAATTACCAAAACAAAACACCTTTTCACTCTGAAAAACCAAAACAATTTTTAAAAAAAAAAACATTTTAAAAAACAAAATTAAATTTTAAACTAAATAATATTACATTAAATTAGATTAAATTAAATTTAATTTTTTTCAATAAACATAAAAAAATACAAAAAATTTTTTACTGTAAGCCACAAAAACACAAAACCTAACACCACCATTTAACACCCTTTAGTATCCAACACAATTTTTAAAAGCCCGGCAATGCCGGGCAAACTATGCTAGTATATATATATATATATATATATATATATATATATATATATATATATATATATATATATATATATATATATATATATATATATATATATATATATATATATATATATATATATATATATATATATATATAGACAATAATTAAACCATATTCACTCTCCGAATGCACATATTATAACACAACACAAAAGTACAAACTCTGTGCTTCAATTAACATCTTTATCAGCAAAGTCCAACAAAGTCATTTTAGAAGAACATTCACACCAAAAGATATATGACATTTAAAAGAAAGCCATGTTAGTGACCTGTAGTAATTGAAAATGCCATTTCTTCATCCCAGCTGGTAAGTGGTTATGAACAGAAGACTCTGATTATAGAAATCATTTCTGCTAATTCCTCCCCTCCTAGAAAAGCAGGAGATGGTGCTAGTAATTGTCACAGTAATTTTTTTTTAAAAAAAAAGACAACACAAACGATACTGTTTCATAAGAACATAAGAACATAAGAACAGCCTTGCTGGAACAGGCCACAGCCCATCCAGTCCAGCATTCTGTCTCACACAGTGGCTCACCATTTCCTTCAGGGTATTCCCAAGCAGATGCCTGCTTAGGATTCCCTGGAAATGATATTGAGAGATATCCTGCCTATCTCTCCAACCCGGAGGTTGTCCTTAAGTATCCATAATTATAGCCATTGATACTCTTGTCCTCCATGAACTTGTCTAATCCTTTCTTAAAGCTGTCAAGACTGACAGCTGTCACCACGTCCTCTGGCAGGGAGTTCCATAGACCAGTAATCCTCTGGGTGAAAAAGTACTTTCTCTTATTTGTTTGAGAACAAGTACCCAAAAGTTTCATGGAGTGTCCCCTAGTTCTAGTGTTATGCGATAGGGAAAACAGTTTTTCCTTATCTACTTTGTCCACACCGTGCATGATTTTATAAACTTCAATCAGGTCACCTCTTAGACATCGTCGTTCAAGAGTGAAGAGGCCCAACCGTTGCAGCCTCAGATGGTAAGGAAGGTGTTCCAGTCCCCTAATCATTCTGGTTGCCCTCCTCTGCACTTTTTCCAGCTCCATAATATCCTTCTGGAGGTATGGCGACCAGAACTGTACACAGTATTCCAGATGGGGCCTCACCATAGATTTATAAAGAGGCAAAATGACACTTGCTGACTTATTTTCTATACCCTTCCTAATGATCCCTAGCATTGAGTTTGCTTTTTTCACTGCTGAGGCACACTGGGTTGACACCTTCATTGAGTTGTCCACCAGGACACCAAGATTCCTTTCCTGGTTTGTCGCAGAGAGTTCAGACCCCATCAGTTTATAAATGTAATTGGGGTTCTTTGCTCCAACATGCATCACTCTGCACTTACTAATGTTGAAACTCATTTGCCACTGTTTTGCCCACTCCCCCAGTGTCAAGAGATCCCTCTGGAGCTCCTCACAATCTCTCACAGTTTTCACTACCCTGTATAATTTAGTGTCGTCAGCAAATTTGGCTACCTTGCTTTTTACTCCTACCTCTAGATCATTTATGAAGAGGTTGAAAAGCAGGGGTCCCAGTACTGAACCTTGGGGGACCCCACTCTTTACTTCCCTCCACTTGGAGAAGTGTCCATTTAGTGCTACCCTCTGTTTCCTGTCCCTTAGCCAGTTGCTGATCCAGGACAAGACCTGTCCCTTTATTCCATGACTGGTAAGTTTATTCAAGAGCCTTTGGTGTGGGACCTTGTCACTTTTAAAATAACTGCAAAAGGGAGAAAATAATCATTGATCGAAGGCTTTAGGCAACAAGCTTTTATTGCAGGTTTAATTTTTCCACTGAAGTTGTAACTTAGGCTAATTCATAATTGCAAGAAAGCAGTTTTTATCAAACACCCCCCCTCCCCGCCGCAGGGAGATGCAGATTCATCATGATGGTATAATAGAGAAAGAAACCTAATCAGAGTCTGATTGAAGATTGACCTTTAATGAAGATAGCAGGGAAGCCTGTCTGTGGCCGGCTTCATGCCAAAGTTAATAGGGACAATATATAACAGTGATGGCGAACCTTTTAGAGACAGAGTGCACAAACTGCAACCCAAAACTCACTTATTTATCGCAAAGTGCCAACATGGCAACAGGGGAGGGAAGAAACTCTCCCATTGGGCAGAGGGGTGGGGCAAACGTTGTGCTGGGGGAGGGAGAAAGCGCTTCCATTGGGTTGCTAGGCAGAGGGACATGGCAAACTGTGCTGATGCAACCGCATGGGTGCCCACAGAGAGGGCTCTGAGTGCCACTTCTGGCATGCGTGCCATAGATTCACTACCTTTGATGTTTGCAGATTGATACGCGGTAGGCAGCATTCATAAGGCCAAACACATCTTTATTGTAGAGTAAGCAATCTGAACATGAGGTAATTGCGGAGGCGCAGCTCCTTTTATGCAGCATGGTACATTTGAAACTGGTTACATGGTTGTCCATTGGTTACTTTTGGTGTCTTGCAAGGAAGACAAAAGAAGGAGCCACAGTAGGGCTAAACACAACTTTATTGCATGATGGTCAGGGTGAACATGTGGTAATGGTGGACAAACAGCTCTATTTATAGTACCTGTACATTTGAATATCCCGGTGTTGTAGCTCATTGGCTACTGTCCACGTGACATCATAGATCGTCACGGCCATCTTCTCCAGGTGCGGTGTGGCAGGAAGTTTTCCCGCTCTGCAGGTATTCAAAGAATCTGTACCATGTGAGCCGGATGCTTGCTACTGCCACCTGTGGCCACTTAGCTCGCATCCTTATACAGCGTGTTACAATGTGTCTCTGATTAGATACAATTGGATACATTGACTGGTTACATTCTGTTAAAGGGAACCTTGCAACATTCATTCAATACATAACATTACTGTATTCGTGATGTCATTGTGACGCAAGGCATTCTTCCTTAGGTTTACCTGTGGCGGGAATATTTCCCACGGCTGGCTGTAATTGGTTAACTTGTATTGTGTGTAGATCACTATCAGCTGCCTCTCGATACCATCTCGAGGCAGCGGTAGCTCGTTGTAACTGTTGCAATACATTGGGTTACATTATTACATTCCATCTTAAAGGCATAGTATTCCATATGTAACACCACCACTGATATATAAAATGATGTTGGTTCCATATGATGGTTTCCCACAAATATTATTATTCTAAATCAACCTAGCTAAAATGATTCTGTCAATTCTGTGCTCCTGTGTCCCCACCTCTCAGTCCCAGTTGAAACCAAGTGGTTATTTAGTGATCTATCAATTTTAAATCCCCCCCTCATGTTGTTGTTTCCCTTTATTACAAGGAAGTAGCTACATATGGGTTCTCCTCCATAAAAGCTACTGCTGTAGTTCCAATGATAGAAGCCAGATTTAGCAGCTTTTTCTTCTGAATGGAATGAATTTCTCAGAATGACAACAAGTTTTCTCTTTCCAACTGAATAATGTGTTTTCCACACTAGTTATTCTTGTTTAATAGATGTAGACAATAACAGTGCAAGTGCTACTGAAGCTGCTGCCTAATGAGAAATGCCACAGCTTCTCTTCACTGCTATAATTCCCCTCACTACTACAATATTGCAGTAAAGAAAAGAGGAGGAGGAGGAGGTGAAGTGGTGGCAGTAGTGGAAAAGCTTTCCTCCCAGCCAGAGTTTGTTTGTTTGTTCTGGCCACCCATTCAACAATCCCTTGGCTCTTAGAGGTTTCAGAATTCCTGTATTTTGTGTATAGCCAATGGAGAAGCAGCTACACTGGTAGAGAGTGGAGGTTGTTGCTTCGTCCACAGTGAAGAGACTGAGAGATGATGACAACCTTCACTGTCTAAGGCAATGGTGGCGAACCTATGGCACACATGCCAGAAGTGGCATGCAGAAGCCTTTCTCCTGGCACACGCACCATCAAGGGGAAGCCCTGCCTTTTGGAGCCTGGCCCCACTTCCCCATAACCCTTTTCTCTCTGCCAGGAGGCTGAAATCCTGGTCAGGAGGCTGTGGCTAGGAGAAGTAAGGTGGGGAGCACTTGTGTGTGTGTGTGGGAGGCAACAGGGGTGTAGGAAGGCCTGACCAGGGAGGGTAGGAAGGCCCATCGGGGATGGGAAGGCCCATTGTGGGGTGGGAAGACCCATCGGAGGGTGGGAAGGTCACATGAGGCTTTTCCAGAGCCCAGGAGGCTTTTCTGGCAGCCACATTGGGCTTTCATGGAACCCGGCACGGCCACACAGTGCTTGTCAGGGCAGCGGCGGCTTGTCCAGGGGGCATCTTGTGGGGTGGTGGCGGCATGAAGTTGGGTGGTGCAGGGGTGGTGCGCATGTGCACACATCATGTGTGTACAGCTTGAAGTGCGCCAGTGATGTCATGTTGGTGTGCATGCACTCACATGATGTCACCAGAACACACAATGCCTGCCGCCAATCTTCCCACACCTCCTTGGGCACTCAGTCTCTAAAAGGTTCACCATCACTGGTCTAAGGCAATTGCCTCATCCTGGCTAGTGGATGGCCCAGCCTAGCCGTAAGCTACATGCCAGCCTACTGCACTTTGCCAGCACAAATACCAATTGGTCTTACAAGATGCAACACCAGTACAGGTATCAATGACAATGTTCCTCTGTATATTGGCTGATAGGGAGCATGTGTGAGAGGGTGGTCATATTCATGTCCAGCTTGTGGGCTTCCCATAGGTCATAGGTTCTCAACCTTGGGCCCCCAGATATTCTTGGACTTCAATTCCCAGAAGCTGTGATCAGCAGGTGGGCTGACTTGGGCTTCTGGTAATTGAAGTTCAAGAATCTGGGATCCCAAGGTTTAGAAACACTGCCATAGGTGATTGGTTATCCTCTGTGGTGAATATAATACTGGACTAGATCTGCTAATCTAGCAGAATTCTTATGCTTTTATAAGGCTCATGGATGTTTTTGTACTATTTTTGTTTAGGAACCTACAAACAGAATCAAGACATAGTGAGTCTTATCAGGCAGGAGATCTACTACTCTGCATCTTGAAATGCTTCCAATGTTCTGCAAATTCTTAAGACTGAACTGTACATTATGCTTATTATTGTATGCCGTGTACTTGCATCTTGTTTTTTTCTGTGATGAATTAAAAACTAGATGGAAAGTTCACTGAATTGGAGCACCTGGGTTGGGAGTTTGATTCCTTTTCCTGGGAGAAGAGCCAGGCTGTGTTCCCTCAGGCAAGCTACAGATTCCTAAGAGGATTCCCTGAAGATCTTTTTTTTCAAGGGATGGGGCCTAAATTAATGTTACTAAATCCAAACGGATTCTGCCCACTGACTATTTTAGTATAACTAAACATATTCAGCTTGTTTATAAGACAATTTTATTTTCCTCTTAGCCAGCCACATTGCTTGAGATTTTGTCACATAACAGCTAGACAGATCATCAAAAAGAAAGCTAGGCCTGCAGATTCATTCAGATCCATCTATCAGACTACATTTTGACATTCAGAGCCACAATATTAATAGCAGATAATACCGGTTTCTTGGGAGCAGAAGATGACAACTTGAAAATAGATGTGTGAACAAATAAAATTGGATTTGTCTGAGTGGGGATGGGAAAAGCCCAACAATATTGCAGTGTTTAAAATAAGATGAAATGAGACTAACAAATCTGACAGCATGAATGCTCCATGTGCAGTTGATGAGCTGATTGTTATTAGGAAGTGAGTTACACAGAACAAAATTTGCAGCAGGAGGCAGTGATTTGACTCAGATTTCAAAATCTGGTACAGCAGATTGGGATGTCACTGTCATGCAAATCCACAGAACAGTAGATATAGAATAGGAGGTAAATGATGGCCACAGTCCAGAAAGCAATGTTTGGGCATGTACAACATCTAACTTGTTCCTTGGAACAGCAAACACTCAACACATTTTGCAGCACATCCATTCTGAAATGTCCCCTTGGCCAAGGGCAAAAGCTATGCTGGAAATGAAGAACTACCGTATTTATTCGAGTATAACGCGCACTCGTGTATAACGCGCACCCCTAATTTTCCATGAAACCTCGGTATAAAATTTTGGTCAATGATCCATTCATAAAGTTCCTTCTCCATGTCTGGGTACATGGCTTGTCTCCCTCGTTGTGCTTTTTTTGTTTTATTCATATTTTTCAGGATGACTTTCTGTTTTCTCCACTCTCTAACATTCGTCTCTGGTACAGTGAATTCTCGGCTAGCTGCTCGGTTTCCATGCATTTCAGCATGATCAACAACTTTGAGCTTGAACGAAGCGTCATATGCACAACGTTTACGCTTGATACCCTGAGATGCCATCTAAAGGGGAACCAGTTATATTGGTGAAAAAGAGCACGCCTTAAAATATTGAGGGAGGGGGGGGGATAATCAGACCCACCTGTTGCAGAAAATGCAATCCGAAACGAGCACTTCCGACCCCCAGGAGCCTCGCTCGAACTGCGAGCTACCTCCGGGCCACGCCTCGTCTCCCGCGCCACCCAATCAGATCCCGTCAATTTCTTCAAAGCCACCCCCCCGCCTCCCCTTCACCCGCCGCAGCAATAGACAGCCGACCCAATTCTAAAAAGGAAGTAAAAGAGGCTCGTTTATAACGCGCACCCAGTCCTCGTGTGTAACGCGCACCCAAACTTTGATTTCTTTTTTTGGTATAAAATTTTGCGCGTTATACACGAATAAATACCGTAAGCATTTGGCTATCTCGATAATGGCCATCACCAGCTTTACTTTTTAGCAGCTGAAGCACAAAGTGCAAAGGCAGCAAAACCTCCTGTGGTTCTTGGAAATAGTACCTAAATTGAAGGAACAATCAAGAAAACTCAGGAAACATTCTCATATTGTTGTGGCCTGGATACCGGCAGGACTGCCCAGCTAGAAGCTGCTGCACTGAAGATAAGAGAGAGAGTCCTACAGTAGGTTTGCAGGGTCTAAGCAGGGTCAAAGTCAGGAGTCCAAGGTCAAAGCCGATGGATAGCAACTGTAGGTTCAAGGGGTTTTCCGGAGCCGTCACCAAAGTCACATGCAGGGGTTCAATGTTCCAAGGGTTTCAATCCAGATCTCTCGGTGTCAGGGTCCAAGAAGGGAAAGATTGGTCCAACAAAGAGCTTGCAGGCACACCCTAGCTTTAAGGAGAGTCAGAACCCACAGCTGAGAACCGGTTCAAGAGGCATGTCCGGTCACTTCTTCTCCTTAGCTGCAAGGCCTGTCTTAATGAGGCCCTGCATCTCTTAGAAGTGCCAGCTTGCTCTTCATCATCCCAACTGCTGACATCTGACCTAGCTGTCAAGCTCCTATTGTCTGGCCTGGCTGGGCCCTGAAGGACCAGTTCCAAAGTGACAGCTGGCTGCAGGGCTGGTGCTAGATCCATGTTCTCCTGCTCGGCATCCTGATCTGGGCTGGCTGTGGCCTGAGGGACTGGCAACTGGTCCTCCTCAGGCTCAGACTCCAGATGGGAGCCAGCAGCAGGCAACTAGGCCAGCTGACTGTCCTCCTCCTCCTCGTACCCAGGACCCCAGGTCACAACACATATTCAGCTAAATCATTCTTTCCTCTAGCTTAGGGGTCAGAAACCTTTTAAAGTCAGGGGATTGGTCATGCTCCCTCTGACAGTTGAGGGGGCCGGACTGGTGGTCCTCCCACCAGAAACTCTGCCGTAAACATGTCTGCAGCTGTTGTAAATGCATTTATGACAGCTGTAAACACATCCACAGCCATTGTAAATGCATCTGCAGCTGCTTCTGGCGGCAGCAGCAGCGGTGGCTGGAGCAAGGGTAGGGGCCTGATGATTTGGTGCTGTGGGCTGGATTCAGCCCATGGGCCGTAGGTTGCTGACCCCTTCTCTAGCCTCTCTCTGACAAGATGAAGGATTCAAACCATTGCAATCTAAAAACATTTGGAGTGACATACTTCACATTTCTGTTACTGAGGTTGCTATATCTGAAGACCTTTACTGAACTACTACCTTCCTTTATGTAGAATGGATATCAACTGCCTTTATTCTTCAACAAACCAGAAATTCGAATCTCAAATTACTCAGCATTCAAGTATTTTATAAAGTGGATCTCACCAACTGGCCAGCACCCACACAGGTCTCCATTATAATTTATAAATTTAATTGCTAAAAAGTCATGTAAGAGTTTTCCTTTTTCCATCCATTCAACAAATGGCTCACTGTGTGCACACTTTTAAATTGCATTTGAAATGGTTTCTTAAACAGTTATAATTGGAAATGTATGCTATGACTACCATGGCTGTATATTAACAAGCATATGTGTGATTGCAGATGGTTTAATGAGTGTATTTAAAATTTTATTGGGAGGTATGTGAGTGCTGAAATTTAGCATATGCGGTTTTCTAGAATGCTGAATGCATATATAATCGTTCTGTACTCTTGAATATTTTTGTAAGGGATTTATTCCATTTTAAACTACTATAAATACTCCCTTTCATCATTTCTTTGAAATTCTAATGATTCCATCAGTCAAGTAAGATTGGAAAGAAGGTAAAAACTGAAACCTACCAGCTCAAGCTGATTTTACAAGCTTGCAGGCTCTGTTTTGCAAGCTACTTTAAACAAGAGATCTTTGCCTCAACATCTGGGCACAATTTTTTTCTTTCTTCTGAACCCCTTCCCCATGCTCAGCATGTAGGATTCAAAATCTTGTCTGTTTTTGAGATTTCAGTAGTCTATTAAAGGAATCATCCACCCTTGCTTTCTCACTGAAATACTAATCTTATTTACAAAGATGGTACTGTATAGGCTCTCATCAGAACGAAGTAATTTTAACAATAGGTTTGTTTTTCTTGCTGCTTGGGGAGATGGAAATTGATTAAAACTAGCATAAGCTTTCTGGATTGGATTCGGCTTTGTGAGATACATTAAATGAATGGCCATGGAAAGGTTAATGCAGTATCAAGACTATTGTGAAAAACATGTGTTCCTGCTTCTGCCTATCATATCCAAATCCCCAGGCTTCATTAACAGAAATATGCCCTGCAAATCAAATGAAGAACTAGCTCCCTTCAATTTGGTACTGGTTAGGCCTCATCTTGAATATAGTGGAACCTCGTATAACGAAAATAATTTGTTTTATGGGGCTGTTTGCTATGTGATTTTTTTTTTGTTCTATGATTAACACCCCCCCACCCCCCCAATACTAATGAAAATTCCTATGGGAAAAAATCATACAATGAAAATCTCTATGGGAAAAATCGTACAAAGAAAAAAAATTCGCTAAGCAATTTTCCCCATAGAGATTTTTGTTGTATGTTTTTTTCCATTGGGATGCTGTATTGAATAGTGAAAATTTTCATTGTATAGGGTGCCGTTTTTTCATTTTATTTTCATTATACATTATGTAAACCGGCTCACAGCTTTAAAAGGCTGAGAACCCCTGTTCTGACTAGTAGCTTCCTGGGGAAACAAGGGTATAACAAAGTTACATTTCAAGAGTACTATGATATGGACAAAAAGTATGTTTTAGTGTAATGCAGTGGTGCCCAAACTTTTTCTCCGCGGACCGGTCCCACCCCTGACACACAGCTGCAGGGGCCGGTGATGGGCTGCTCCCACTGCTGACAGTTTCGACATCAGCAGCAGCAGCGGCGGCGATCGTGCTTTGTCCCTGCTGCTCTGAGCAGCCTCTGGCTCAGTCCCATCACCTCTGCAGCTTTTGCCAAAGCCGATCGCTGCGTTGGGGAAATTTTTGGAGCCTCCTCCATTTCAAAATCCGCAGCACTGGAAGGGTAAACCTGGCACGCTACGATGATGTCATCCAGGGCGTGCCAGGGGGCTCTCCTAGCGCCATGGATTTTGAAACAAAGGAGGCTCCAAAAATTGCCCCAACGCAGCGATCGGCTTTGGCAAAGGTTGCAGAGGAGATGGGACCGAGTTAGAGGCTGTTCGGAGCAGCCAGGACAAAGCGTGCTTGCCGCCGCCGCTGCTGCTGATGTCAGGCAGTGGGACGGGTAGAGGGGCAGTCTGCGGTGTGCCCGGGTACTTACCGTGGGCCGCATTAATGATATGCACAGGGCTAATTGGGCCCATGTGCCATAGTTTGGGCGCTCCTGGTGTAATGAATAGTTTTCTATTTACTTTGACAAATTTGAGTCAAGCTATTAATCATAGCTCCTTTTGTAAGTAATTCATAGGATCACTATAAGGTGGAAGGATTTGATGGCACATAACAATAATTTTACTTTCAATAGTTACTTTTCATAGTCATGTTAAAGTATTTTTCAAGACATTGCTAACACATTTCATTATTGTAATAATTTATCAAGTTGCCTTTAAAACATTGCAATGTGTAACATGGGCAAATTACTTCTCAAAACAATAACTTTTGAAAACCTTTTAACATATGATGTTCACATAACAGGAGCACTAAATTTTAGTGCCCTCCACCATCTATTCAGTGAAATGTGTGTAGTCACATGTTTCATTTCAGGATCGGTTTATTGAGTCACCAGAGTCACATCCATCAACTGAGAAAATAATGAATTTCAGGAAAAAATGTATGCCTGGATATGAGTAGCTGCTGACAAATTTAATAACCCTGATTATTACCTCAGTTTTCACTTGATTTGCTACATCAAAATGAAATTACTGATAGACAGGCAGAAAAGATTGCAGCACTTCTTGATTTAGATAACCACTTTTTTTTTTTGCAATCTCATCTTGAATCTATCCTAGCACAAAGTTTCAGGCTTTTCTGCGAAGTTTCTGTCCTAACACAAGAAAACAAAAAACCTTCCCTCAATAGAATATATATATGAAAAAAAAATCTTCTAAAATTAGCACAGAAATCCCAAACAGTATTTATTTTTGATTTGGGGCATTGGCGCCATTTTTGTGAACAACCTTCATAAAGGAAAAAGGCTAGGATGATCAAGGTTAATTAACCTGCAATCCAAGGCCTGTCCCCTTAATGGAAACTGTACTATGTTTAATGAGACCTACTCCCAATTAAGAGCATTGCAGACTAAGACAACTATTTCCCCCCAAGACTTGAGGCATGTAGATAACATCACTGCAGTAATTGACTATGCTAATAGAGAAGAGTCTGATTGTGCTTCTTGCTTTCATCTTTGCACATACTCTAATTATTCATGGGATTGTTTCAGTTCCAAATAATAACACAGAGGTTGTTTCCGCTGCTGTTCAGAAATTATAAAATGATCCAGTTGACAAGATGGGCAAGGTTAATTAGGATTTTCTCCATAAAGAAATTATACTGCATAATAATGTGCCCAGATTATTATGGGAATTACAATTTTTTCATTGCCATGGCAAATAGGACAGGAAGAAAATGTGCTTGGTGATAAAAACTAGTTTGAAGAATGTCCAGTGTTTGCTTATTTGTCAATGCAGAGATATAAATTATTATTTTTTTAAAATTATATTCAAGCATGATGGTTGGCACACCTCACTTGAATGTCTTGGCTATTGTAGTTAAACAGAGGTTTAAATATTTAGAAATGACAGTTTTGTCTCAGAGGTATGCAAAAGTTGTTTCACTACTATTGTTCAATCTTCTACATTATGTCCTATTTGTTCTTTGATCATGTTACCTGAAAACTGGCAACCTTTTATGGGACCATACACAGGCAGGGTTGAATCAGGAACAAACTCACAGACAAAGTGTTTTGATACAAATTTAAAGATGTTTACTTATGAATCAAATAAGGAAATGAAGTACCAAATAAGAAAAATAAGAAATCCAGTTAGATGGAGTTCACTTTAGAAATACAGAAGATTGCTTAAAAATACTTAGACATACGGAGTTACTCAGGGATAAAAATAAATGAAGAAGTTACTATAAATGAAAAGCTTACATAAAGATAGAAATTACTTAAAGGTAAAGAAGTTACTTTGAAATAAACAACGTAGTTACTTAAAGGCCTACTTAGAAATGAATGAACCTTAAAAGGAAAGAATAAAGAAAAGCAGAGAAAATTAGAAGCAGGGGAAAGGAAGAGAAGATTGCTTAGAAATCACATGCTTAAGATTTGCCTAAGGAAAAGAAAGAGATAGGGAGGAAAAGCTTGCTGGAGGTAGAGAAAGAGTGAGAGGGAAAGAGGGGGGGGGGGGGGGAGAGAAAGCCATCCTGTCCATGCTGGATCAGGGAGCGAGAAGGTGAAGGTGCAGAAGAAGGCCGAGAGTCTCAAGAAACCCTTCCTTTATAGATGAAACAATTCAAAAATCCAGACAATTTCAATTGGTCCAAACAGGATCACATGGTAAATTAGTGATGGACAGTCCCCTCCTCCATGAAGTGATGCCCAAAATATCAGTAGCAAATGGCTAAACCCCCCAATTGCATAACTATAAATCTTAATACAGAAATCTACATAGCCCCCTCCCAAACAGCCCATTTCCTGAGATAGTGGTCTTTGATCTGTGGATGAAAGCAGTGTCACCTCCTTGTTAAACCCTCTATCCTGTCCCATGCATAAACAACTGTAGGATTGGGGCCATAAAGCGGCCCTTGAGGTCCCGGAGGAGACTGGTCGAGTAATGACACGAGGCAAGATGGAGCAAAGACCAGTGATTTATTGAGGGAAAATCATCAGTATATATTATGTTCAAGGCTGCGCATGGTAGAATGGTCATCTGACAGAAAATCACATCACCCATTTACCCGGGTTAATTGAGAACCTCTCTTGGGGAAGTTAATTAACTAAGGCAAACATTGACAGAGGGAAACCATTGTCTGGGGCTTACGCCAGAGTAAATATGGCTTCTATTTGCACCAAGGATTAGGCTCTCCTTGGAGATGAGTGATTACCTTAATGGGTAATGGAGTTAGATATTCGCTCTCTCAGCAGAACCGCCGGTCAGGTCAAGGAATTGGGTGAATCAAACCCTATCATTAATCCACCCCCCTTAATTTCTCTGCCCGCAGAGCCCACGGCCGGGAGCCTTCTCACCAAAGTGGCCTCTGCAAGGGCCGTTTCCATGCCAGATGGGCATGGGGAATCCGCATCTCCCCTTTCTGTTTTACTTAAGAGCCTGACCGGCAATTCTGCGCAAGAGAGGCATCAGCTGATGTGTGGGAATGACGTGTCGGGGTTCCCTCCATGGGGGACATCTCGATAGCAGTGAGGGAATACATTGCACGAAACAACACACTGTTGTGCCCAGTATTACCACCCCCACAATCACTTTGAGTGTTGTCTGAATCCATCCCCATGGGAACCACGACCACAAGGAGTCCTACCACCCCCATGAAGAATCCTCCTTGATGTTCTTAACTAGGGTGTGGAAGTCCGTGAGCTGGCTCTGTATCTTGTGGGTATTGTCTGTGAGATTTAAGCAACACATGCTGTGGACAGACTCGCAACCCAAATGATGTAACCACAGGGGGTAATCGATGGCTGCTTGATTATCCAGTATGGCATGGCGAAGCTCTGCCTGCTCCTGGTTGAGCAGCGCTATTGCCGAGGAGGTGTGGTTGATGGCTTTTGCTAATCCGCAAGCCAATTGACCAATTCTCCTAGCGTTGCCTATGGTTAAGCTGTGCACGCTGACTGCAGCCTGGTTTTTCAGAGTTGTGGGTCTGAATCCAGACTGCTTTCTGTAGCAAGGCAAGATAATGAAATGTGTCATTGATCTCTTACTGTGACCTGGGGTGATTCTAAGCTATCTCTGCAACCTCTGGTGTTGTGCAAATGTCTTTCTAACACCTATGGGGAGGTGTGAAAATAAGCTGGGGATTGCCGGCTACCGGGTGCTCAATCTTTCCAAGCAATGGGCCGGTGCAAACATGGGCCGGTCTGGCTTCCTTTGGTGGAAGCTGGCCGTTATTAACAATATACAGAAATTCAAGTGTCCCTTGCAAATCCCAACTGGAGCATTGTACAAGGCATGAATAAATAAAGAGCAACTACAGATAGCAATCAGCTTCTTGAGGATGAGGCTTCCCTTCTTGGTGGGGTTTCATGTGTAACTTGAGTTTGGAAAAGTCTTGTTTTGGGGAAAAGCATGGTCCTTAGAAGTAGCACTGAGTATGCAAAATGTTCATAGAAATGTCTTTGGAGATGTAAGTCATAAAGGAAGACGGACAGCTGATGACATCCAAGACAGTGACTGGCAGTGACTTTGCAATCTGATTCTGGCCTCTGGGACCTGCATGGGGAAGAGACTTGTTTGGGAGATAAAAATTCTGAAAGAGTTAGTTAGTTTTTGCACTTATAGGATAGCAATTGCTGTGCAACTATGGGACGTTAAGAACATAAGAACATAAGAACAGCCTTGCTGGAACAGGCCACAGCCCATACAGTCCAGCATTCTGTCTCACACAGTGGCTCACCATTTCCTTCAGGGTATTCCCAAGCAGATGCCTGCTTAGGATTCCCTGGAAATGATATTGAGAGATATCCTGCCTATCTCTCCAACCCGGAGGTTGTCCTTAAGTATCCATAATTATAGCCATTGATACTCTTGTCCTCCATGAACTTGTCTAATCCTTTCTTAAAGCTGTCAAGACTGACAGCTGTCACCACTTCTTCTGGCAGGGAGTTCCATAGACCAGTAATCCTCTGGGTGAAAAAGTACTTTCTCTTATTTGTTTGAGAACTAGTACCCAAAAGTTTCATGGAGTGTCCCCTAGTTCTAGTGTTATGCGATAGGGAAAACAGTTTTTCCTTATCTACTTTGTCCACACCGTGCATGATTTTAAAAACTTCAATCAGGTCACCTCTTAGACGTCGTCGTTCAAGATTGAAGAGGCCCAACCGTTGCAGCCTCAGATGGTAAGGAAGGTGTTCCAGTCCCCTAATCATTCTGGTTGCCCTCCTCTGCACTTTTTCCAGCTCCATAATATCCTTCTGGAGGTATGGCGACCAGAACTGTACACAGTATTCCAGGTGGGGCCTCACCATAGATTTATAAAGAGGCAAAATGACACTTGCTGACTTATTTTCTATACCCTTCCTAATGATCCCTAGCATTGAGTTTGCTTTTTTCACTGCTGAGGCACACTGGGTTGACACCTTCATTGAGTTGTCCACCAGGACACCAAGGTCCCTTTCCTGGTTTGTCGCAGAGAGTTCAGACCCGATCAGTTTATAAATGTAATTGGGGTTCTTTGCCCCAACATGCATCACTCTGCACTTACTAATGTTGAAACTCATTTGCCACTGTTTTGCCCACTCCCCCAGTTTCGAGAGATCCCTCTGGAGCTCCTCACAATCTCTCACAGTTTTCACTACCCTGTATAATTTAGTGTCGTCAGCAAATTTGGCTACCTTGCTTTTTACTCCTACCTCTAGATCATTTATGAAGAGGTTGAAAAGCAGGGGTCCCAGTACTGAACCTTGGGGGACCCCACTCTTTACTTCCCTCCACTTGGAGAAGTGTCCATTTAGTGCTACCCTCTGTTTCCTGTCCCTTAGCCAGTTGCTGATCCAGAACAAGACCTGTCCCTTTATTCCATGACTGGTAAGTTTATTCAAGAGCCTTTGGTGTGGGACCTTGTCAAAAGCCTTCTGAAAGTCCAGATAAATAATGTCAACTGGATCCCCCTTATCCACATGCTTGTTGACACTTTCAAAAAATTCCAACAGGTTAGTGAGGCATGATTTGCCCTTGCAAAAGCCATGTTGGCTCTCCTTTAGCAGCGCCTTCTCTTCTATGTGCCTATTAATTCTATCTTTTAGGATGGTTTCCATCACATTACCTGGGACACATGTCAAACTGACAGGTCGGTAATTCCCTGGATCACCCCTGGATCCTTTTTTGAAAATTGGTGTTACATTCGCTACCTTCCAGTCATCAGGCACAAAGCCTGATTTGAGGGAAAGATTATATATTTTGGCTAGGAGATCAGCAATTTCATCTTTAAGTTCCCTGAGAACTCGTGGATGGATGCCATCTGGTCCTGGTGATTTGTTAGTGTTTAGCTTAACAAGACATGCAAGGACCTCCTCCCTGGTTATTTCTATCTGGCTTAATTCTTCGGTTTCCCTCCCTACGAAGATAGGCTCTGTTTTGGGCATGTGGCCTCTGTCTTCTTCAGTGAATACTGAAGCAAAGAATTCATTGAGTCTCTCTGCAATCTCTGTTTCCTCTTTAATAACCCCTTGCCTTCCATTGTCATCTAATGGTCCAATGGCCTTCCTAGTTGGGTTCTTACTTCTAATGTACTTAAAGAAGTCTTTGTTATTTCTCTGAGTATTTTTAGCTATACGCTCCTCAAAGTCTTGCTTTGCTTTCCTGATTGTTGCCTTGCATTTGTTCTGCCAGAATTTATGTTTTTGCCTGCTGTCCTCATTCGGACAAGCCTTCCATCTTCTAAATGAGCTTCTCTTGCTCTTGATCACTTCCCGAACAGCTCCTGTAAGCCACATTGGAGTCCTCTTGGACCTGGCAGTGCCCTTTTTCCTTTTGGGTATGCATTCCAATTGAGCCTCTGTTATTGTTTTTGTAAACAGCCTTCATGCCTCTTGGAGTGTTTGGACTCTCTCAATTTTCCCTTTCAGCTTCTTTTTTACTACTTTCCTCAACTTTGGGAAATTTCCTTTTTGAAAAATTAAAGGTCTCTGTGTTAGATTTTATCAGTGACTTGCGGTCTATGATCAAGTTAAACATAATTGAGTTGTGGTCACTGTTCCCTATTGGATCAGTCACATTAACATCTTGCACCAGATCCTGAGTATTACTCAGGATCAAGTCAAGGATTCTTGTACCTCTAGTTGGGTCTTCAACCATCTGTCCCAGGGAACAATCATTTAGCATATCTAGGAACTTTATCTCTTTATCATGTGCTGAACAACAGTTCACCCAGTCTATATGAGGGTAATTGAAGTCCCCCATTATAACCAGGCTTCCCTTCTTGGATGCCTCCTTTACAACATTCTCCAACTGCCAGTCTCCCTCAAGAGTTTGGGTCGGAGGCCGATAGTATATGCCTACTGTTAGACCATCCTTGTGGCCTGGTACTCTTACCCACAGAGCTTCTAATGGTGACTCCAAATCACCTAGATATTCCAATTCATACGATTTTATCACTTCTTTGACATACAAGGCCACACCACCTCCCATTTGCCCCTTCCTATCCTTCCTGTACAGTTTGTAGCCTGGGATAACTGTATCCCATTGGTTATCATCCGTCCACCAGGTTTCAGTGATACCAATAATATCAATATTCTTATCTATTGCTAAGTATTCCAGCTCCCCTATTTTGTTCCGGAGGCTTCTGGCATTTGTATACAAGCATTTATATATGCTTTTCTGACACAGTCTTTTGTGTCCAGTTGCATTGTTAGACTGCCTCTTGCATCCTTCTGCTAGAATGCTAGTGACTAGCTCCTCGCTCTGCTCAGTAAATTTTGCATCCTCCTCACTACTCAAGTACACACTTTCCCGAACCGGATGCTGCCCAGCTCCTGTCGGCTTTCCCCCAGTTATCAGTTTAAAAGCTGCTCTGCAGCCTTTTTGATGTTGAGTGCCAGCAATCTGGTCCCATCATGGTTCAAATGCAACCCATCCCTCCTGAACAGATTTGGCTTGTCCCAAAATGTT
This sequence comes from Bradypodion ventrale, assembly GCA_035047345.1. Lineage (NCBI taxonomy): Eukaryota > Metazoa > Chordata > Lepidosauria > Squamata > Chamaeleonidae > Bradypodion > Bradypodion ventrale. The sequence goes on along the minus strand of JAWDJE010000004.1, from coordinate 28,797,598 downwards.
CTCCAGTTCCTGACAAATCTGAAACCCTCCTCTGGACACCACCGCCTCATCCACGCATTGAGGCTTCTGAGCTCTGCCTGCCTGGTAGGTCCTGCGCGAGGGACAGGCAGCACTTCTGAAAATGCTACCTTGGAAGTCCGGGACTTCAATCTTCTTCCTAACAACCTGAATTTGGCTTCCAGGACAGACCGCTTGGCCTTCCCAACATCATTGGTACCAACGTGTACCATGACAACTGGCTCGTTCCCAGTTCTCTCTAACAATCTATCTAGATTTCTTGTGATGTCTGCAACTTTTGCACCTGGCAGGCAAATCACCATACGGTTATCATGTGCATCACAAATCCATTTCTCTGTATTTCTAATTATTGAATCGCCTAGTACAAGGAGCCTCTCTCCTGCAATCTGTTCATCTACATGCACCTCATCAACCATATTAAGGGAGAGAAACTCAGTTTGTTCCTGTTGTTTATCTTCCTGGATCTCATCAAGTGTGATGAAGGAGAGATCATCAGGTGGAACCAGTTGTTCCTCTGTGTGTTCCTCATCAGGTGTGATGAGGGAAAGAGCCTCAAATTTATTCTGTAATTTCAGACTCTCAGAGTGATCCCCTACTCTTTCCTCCTTTGAGTCACATTCCTCCAAACATCTCCCTCCTGAGTTAGTGAAGGGCCTTCTCCCTCAGAACTGTGCCCTGTCTCTACTTTGTCCAGCATAGTCTGTTCCGCTCTGTCCAAGAACAGCTCAAGCTCCTTAATTTGTTGATGGTTAGATATGCGGGCCTCTAGCTGCTGGACCTTCTCTTCTAGTAGTGCAACCAGCTTGCACTTGCTGCAAGTGTAGTTCTCCATATGCTTTGGCAAGAACACAAACATGGCACAAGTATTGCAGGTAACTACAGCTGTTCCCTCAGAATCCATTTTAACAAGTGCAGTATTCTGGGCCTCAAAAATGTACATGTTTACTACCTTTCTACCTAGTAAGACTACGGTATATTCTTCCTTTGTTACTAGTTTGCAATCTCGCGCGCCGTTAGGTGCGCGGGCCTCTAAAGCAGCTCTACTCCAACTGCAAAACTTACCAGTGCTCGCTTCCTTTGTTTGGCTCTCCTCAGCAGCAGCTCTGCTTAAGAGCACATGCAGAGTCAAAAGGGCTGACCCTGAAAGAGCTCAGAGCTTTTAAAGGCTAGTGTGGCTCCGCCCCTATGAGTCACAGTTCAGGGAAGGGCCTGGTGTGGCTCTGCCCCCCTGCTTCTGGGAGCTTCAAACTGCTTCCTCTGTTTGAACAGAGGTGGCTCTCAGCAGTTTAAATTATCAATTTAAATTAGTGGAGGCCTCTAAAGCAGCTCTACTCCAACTGCAAAACTTACCAGTGCTCACTTCCTTTGTTTGGCTCTCCTCAGCAGCAGCTCTGCTTAAGAGCACATGCAGAGTCAAAAAGAGACGTTGTTCCCCCCCTTTCTGTTTGTTTGGCAATATAGGACTTAAGCGTCCGATAGACCCGTTCCACAATCGCTCGCCCCTGCGGATTGTAAGGACTGCCAAAAGTGAGCTTAATATCCCAGGTGGCCCTGAAGGTGGCCAGCTGCCTGGAGCTATAGGCTGGGGCATCATCGGACTTCGTGTGCCGAGGTTCGCCCTTGGCCGTGGGAAAGGAGATGCTGCTCCACATGGGGAGCCGTTTCTCCCTTCTGTGCTGTTACCCAAACAAACTGTGGGAAGGTATTAATGCAAACGTGCATGTGCTGCCATTTGCCAAAATGTGGGGATGTGTGACGTCCATTTGCCACACCTGAATGGCCTCTGTCCCTCGTGGGTTGACCCCCCACGAGGGCCCCCCGGTGCCCCTGCACGATGCAGGCAGGGACGGACTATGCCTTGGGCTTGGGAAAGTGGCAGGTTGAACTGCCTTGCGAGTGCTTTGGCATTCTGAATTGGAGTAGTGAAGAACAAACTTAGCAATTTTTTGTCTGTCGCGGGAGTGATGTATGCTCCCGGTAGACTGTGAAGCAAATTCCTAGGAAACTGGCTGTCAGCAATTATGTTGAAGCGTTCTTTGGCAAGGGTGCGCAAAGCGAGGTTCACGGCTGCCAACTCTGCCCGCTTGCGGAAGAGTCAGGAGCGTGCGCCAAGCTTGGTCCTTTTGCCAAGGAAGAACCTAATATGTGTGGCCCCCATAAGTGAAAACTGTCCTAGCCCCCCGAAGGGGAACCAGTGACATCAATCCACACAAGGTGACTGTCTGCGTTTGAAGCGAGACGAGTCTGGAGTCTTATGGCAAACCTTGGTGCATGAAGCGCCAGGCTTCCCTTGGGTAAATTTTTCATGAAGGCCCCCCTGCGCACATCCGCCCATGGCGTGTGTGCACACGTTTAGAAGAGTGCCAGATGGTGGCTTAGCCTTTTGCCTGTGCTTAGACTAGCAGCAAAAAGGGAAGGGGTGGCCTAAAAATGCCTGTATCTGATTGAAGGTGTGACCTGACTGCACTCTTAAAATGGTCCTAGGTAGTCCTGGCTAATGGGTGGCACTCTGCACATGCTCAGGAGCTTAGGGACTAATCCTTCCTCTGTGCTCTGGAGTTTGCGAAATGTGTCTGCTCACTAGAGAGGGTGCTGTGGACCAGGTGCCATACTTAAAATGACCGACTAAGACTTATTAAAACAAGCCAACTATGACGTGCCAGCTGTAAGGAAATAATACACAAAAATGAAAAGACACACAAGTTAAACACTTCCAGCAGGAAGTTCCACTGGCGAAAGGAGGAAAGGAGGAAAGACAAGTCAGAAGTTAGCACAATGAGAATGCAGCAACTCTTATCATAACGAGATCAGATTAGGTCAGGTAACTAAGACAACCGGGTCCTCCTGTTAAGAAATAATTAACTCTGGAGCCTGTGAAAGGAAGCAATTTAAGGCTGTAGAAATAAATAAACTGGTTACTATTAAGGCCTGGAGAGGAATTTTGTCCTGTAAAAAAGGTCAGCATTTTCTGAATATACAGAGCGCAAGAATGTTTGCGTGCTTTTTCCTGTGAAAGGGGTACAATGAGTGAGTTACTTTGCACAGATTAAAGTCAAAATACCAGAACAGTATCTTTCCTAAGAGAATGAAGGAGAGTTAGAACGATTCTCAACCCACGGCCAGATGTGGGCAAGTGGGCCAGAAGCGGCCCACGTTGCTCTGCCACTACCCCCACCAAGCCAAGGGGGGCTGTGTGGCGAAGGAAGGGCAGGATGACTGCCTGGACCCCCAGAGCTGCCTGAGGCCCCGGAACTTGGCCCCTGACTTTAAAAGGTTGAGAACCGAGGTTACAAGATGATAACACAGTACACACATGAAGACAATGCAATTCTCTCACTCCTAGTGAGATACGTGACTTAAGGACGTTAAGAGACATTCAAAAAACCTTAAAACACAGAGATGGGGGTTCGAGGAACACAGACGCAGGGAGGGGCCCCATAGCTTATGATCTGGTGAGGAAAACTCATAGAAGTGATTTTTGTTTTCAGATCGCGCTTCTGAAAAGAAAAATCTGTTTTCCTGAGTGGCAAGGATTGCAAAACCGGTTTCCAAGAGTGGCTTAATCCTTTGACAAAGAAAGAGTCTCAAGGGAAGAAGGGGGAATCACCCTGCCCTATTGCAGGTTAGGATTCCCCCCTCCTGCTGCCCTTAAGCTGCTAAGCAGGCAAGGCAAAGGGTTTTGTAAGGGTTTTGTACATCATGCTTTCTCAAACTTTAAACAGTTCCTGCCCATGAGCAGAGTGCAAACTGTTTAACACATATTTCACAGTGACATTACCATGCAGTTACACACAAGGAACACTTTTTCAGTCATACTGTGGTCATAGAGACAAGGCTTTTGCAATCATACACAGTTCTTGCAGTCATAGATTCAGTGGTGCACCACGCATACACACATCTATTTATGCATTCGTACATTCCTCCCCTGATCTGCAGCGTTCTATACTACACATGAGGAGATGACTAATACACAGCTGGCTATTTACAACCATCTGGGTGCTTCTACTTAGGGGTGAGTTTCTCTGGGCTACTCCCAAGGTGAGACAAGTAGGTTCTGCCTGTGCCCTGGGGGAACTCGGGGTACTATTGCTGGGATGGTTCTTCTGGCATAGCCAGGGCGATGGCTGCCTCCTTTCTAGCCTGGGCCAGATGCATGCCAGCGTGGCCATTTGGCATTAAGACAACCTTTTGAAGATCTGCCTGGTCTAGATTGCCATTCTCTTCTAAGGTGTCTCATTTTACCACGCTGGAAGCAGGCGCCTTGGGGTTTTGGCACTGCTCTGCACCTGAGTGTGGTAACGGGTCTGCTCTGGAACCCTGTGTGGCCAGGGGCCGTGCAGATTCCCGTGAGCAGTGGGCGCTGAGCAGCCCTGCCTGAACGTGTGTCTGCCTTCAGATAGGCTGAGCACAGCAGTTGGGCGCTAGCTAATTGTGCCACTGGCAATTTCCCCGTGAATGGATCTTCCTCACCCATGCGCTGAATGGAGTTCTTAATTGGCAGGGGACTTTTAACTGTCAGAGAAGCGCCGGGGCCTCTCATGCCATGAATTCCTTCAGTGACATCTGCAGCTGTCACTGGGGGAATGCTCCCTACCCTGCCCTGCTTAAGCTGAAATGACGGATAGAGACTCCTTGGGGCTGATGGTTCTGACTGCGCTGGGGGTTTCTGGGTCTCTATCCGGACTGGGTCATCCTCTACTGAGAGTTTCCTACATTTGCTCCATGTGCGAGTTATGCCCTCTGGAGCTTTCGGGGGTTGCTGAATGCAGACTCCTATCTGATCCCAAAGCTTAAGGGTTAATGTACCTACTTCTGGGTAAAGCAGGCAGTGTTCCCTTAGGTACACCAAAAGTCTCGCTAGCTCTCCACTGTGAAAGCGTAACTGATTTACCCTGGCCAGGATTTTGAACTCTTCCTCATGAGTTCTTTGGCTAGCAGACGGACCTTGTCGCTGAGGACAAGTCCCCATATTACCTGCGTGGGTCCTCCGAAGTTTCCTCCTCGGGACGAGTCGACGTGTCTTTGGGCAAGGTAATAGGTTCTGGCGACGATTCTCTGGGTAGAGCTCGGAGCGTGGACTGCTGCCATGGGCCCTCGGTGGCCTCTGCGCTGTCAGGGGTTCACAGCTGACCCTGAGCAGAACGCGTTTCCGTACTGCAAGCCGCCGCGAAAGTTGGGAGCAAGCTGTAGGATGCCTCTCTGTAATGCCCCGCCGCTTGGGCCGTCTTCCCGATCGGCTGGCTTACCGACCGGGCTGCCGCGCTATCCTCCGGGATGAGTGGACGCGGTTCGAGTGCAGAACCGGACCGTGTGATCGCTTACTCACGGGTAAGATCACGTCGCGGGTCACCAGATGTAGGATTGGGGCCGTAAAGCGGCCCTTGAGGTCCCGGAGGAGACTGGTCGAGTAATGACACGAGGCAAGATGGAGCAAAGACCAGTGATTTATTGAGGGAAAATCATCAGTATATATTATGTTCAAGGCTGCGCATGGTAGAATGGTCATCTGACAGAAAATCACATCACCCATTTACCCGGGTTAATTGAGAACCTCTCTTGGGGAAGTTAATTAACTAAGGCAAACATTGACAGAGGGAAACCATTGTCTGGGGCTTATGCCAGAGTAAATATGGCTTCTATTTGCACCAAGGATTAGGCTCTCCTTGGAGATGAGTGATTACCTTAATGGGTAATGGAGTTAGATATTCGCTCTCTCAGCAGAACCGCCGGTCAGGTCAAGGAATTGGGTGAATCAAACCCTATCATTAATCCACCCCCCTTAATTTCTCTGCCCGCAGAGCCCACGGCTGGGAGCCTTCTCACCAAAGTGGCCTCTGCAAGGGCCGTTTCCATGCCAGATGGGCATGGGGAATCCGCAAACAACTATCCCGATGTACTTCAAGTTTTAAAGAAAAAGAAACATTTTGGGAGTTCGGAAAATACAGAGTCATTTTACAATATTCTTCATGTGGCAGAAACAGCATTTTACAATTATTTTTCATGTAGCAGAAACCAAATAGCTATTGCAAGTGTTACAATTAGAGATTTGAGTAAAACAAAAGGCTGGATAAGAAGCAACCATGGCAACAAATTGTCCATATCTGGGTGATGGTAGTTGACTCCTTCTTTGACACAATTCCTTGAGAGCACAGGGTATGGTCATTGATATATATGCTTTTATCAGAATTTATCAGCACTGTTCCTTGAAATGATAAGATATAACATTCAGAGTTAATAATCATGCACACAGAGAGGCAAGTTTTCATGAAAGTTACCTACTTTAAAAGAAATCACTCTAATGCCACTCTGAGCTTGGGCAGTCAGGACAGACAAATTAACATCCCAAAAGGTAGCTTCCAAGAAATCAGGCACCTGGCTTATTGCCCATTAACTTTCAGCTCCAAGGGAAATTAGAAGTTTTAAGTAACTTTATTTAAGAATATAGAAATCAGACTAAGCATGATATTATAATACTAGCAAGGGTTGCCCGGCGTTGCCGGGCTTCCCCCCCCCCCCCCCGTGTGTTTTAATAAAAAAATGAACCAATTTTTATTTTTGCAATAGTTTTACATTATGTTGGAAGGTTAAATTGTGTTAATTTTTTAAAAAAAATTGCTTAGTCTGAAATTTTAATTTTTTAAATGTTTATTTATGTTAAATTTCTTTGGCTTGGCTGTTATTAACTGTGATCTGCTTTTTTGGGTTTTTTTGAGGATTAATAAAAGAAGAAAGTATGATATATTTTTTTCAAATTGTTTTATGTAAGCGAATAATGTTTTAGTTTTTTGAATTTTTTAATTAGTTGTACCGTAGGTAATAATTTTAATAATGTAAAAGTAAATGTTTATTACATTCAATGTTTTTAAAATGTGTTTAGATGTTTTGAGTTTAAATTTGAGTTATAACTCAGCACAGGATTTTAAAAAGTTTCTATTGTATTTTATTGACATATATTTGTGATTTGTGTGAAAGTGTGTTTAGTGTAATTTTTTTTACTTGTTTTTATTGGTGTGACCTTTTGTGTAAAATTGTGAATTTGAGTTTTGTTTGGGGCTGTTGTGTGTTTTTGAATTGTTTTTACTATTGTGGCCAGCAGGTGGTGCTGGTAGGGGTTATTGTATTTTGACTTTTTTTTCTTTCCTGGCCTCTGGGTGGAGCTTCTTCTGGTAAGTAGTGTCTTTCTTTATTCATTTCTTTTCCAGTCCTGGTGGAGGTAGCACCTCTTTTGGTAAGTTTGCTTGTTTTCTTTCTTTTGTGTGTGTGTGTGGGCGGGGGGGGGGGAGGGGGGGTTGGAATTTGTATTTTTGTCTGTTTGTTTTGTTTTTGATTGTGTCTTTGTTTACTTCGTATTGTTTTTGGTGTTTTTGTTTTTGTGTATTTTTGGATGTGTTTGAGTGTTTTTAGTAATTTTTAAAAAATTATTTATTTGGTGGTGGGGAAGGTACGTGGTCATTGGGGGTTAGGAAGGGTGGGCTAGGTGGTGGGGAGGGGGGCATGGTCGTTGGGGGTTAGGAAGGGTGGGCTAGGTGGTGGGAAGGGGGGCATGGTCGTTGGGGGTTAGGAAGGGTGGGTTAGGTGATGGGGAGGGGGGCATGGTCGTTGGGGGTTAGGAAGGGTGGGCTAGGTGGTAGGGAGGGGGGCTTTATTGTGTTATGGTGCTTTGTTTGTGTGGAGTCGTGAAAGTAGATCGGGGTTTCCCCTTTAATATCAGTGGGTGGGGGGTTGCGACCCCCCTCTCCGCTGGCTCCCCTGGGGTTGGGAGGTTTGTGGGGACAAAAGAGGTATGTCCCCCCAACTCTTCTGGACCCAGTAGACCAGGCAGAGTGGATCGATTCCCTCCCCCCCCTCCTTAAAACAACTCCGTTTTTAAAGAGAAGAAAAGACGGAGTTGTTTTAAGGAGGGGGGTGGGAATCGATCCCCTCTCCCTGGTGTCCTGAGTTCAGAAGGGTTTGGGAAACATACCCCTTTTGTTCCCACAAACCTCCCAACCCTAGGGTAGCCAGCGGAGAGGGGAAACTCCAGTCGGGACCTTCAGGCGCTGTTGGTGAGGGAAAGAAAGCCAGCTGGTGTGTGCTTGGCTGTTAGGCGGTGAGTTGTTTTTCTTTTTAATTTTTCGGGCGCCGGTTTCCTCAGCGTTCTGCGTGCTCATGGCGCGCAGGATGCTGGGGCTTGTAGTAATGGGTTGGTGCTTTGTGTTTGTGCTGCGTTTTTTTAAAATGCTTTTCTTTTGATTGGCTGCGGCGCGTTTCCGAACGCTGCGCCGTGCGAGAGCCTCTCAGCCTGATTGGCTCTGGCGCGGCGCGGCACAAGGAATGTTGGGAAGTGAAGTTGTTTCCCTTTCTTCGCGTTTGTGGGGCTGTTGCCCCACTGCCGGTTTTCTAAATCCTTCGTTGACCTGCGTACCCAGATCGGCCGTGTGCACGAAGGGTGAGTGCAGGCAAGTAGGGCGAGGCATAGCAACCTATAGCCAGTTCCAACGGTTAACCCTTGGATTTATAGGTTAAGATTTCAAAATATTTTGAATTCAAAATATCATGTTACAATCAGCTTGAGAACAGATGCTAGCCTTAGACACAGCTTGAGTTTGCCCTGAGTTACAAAAAGACTGAGACGGATGATGAGTTTGGAAGTAGGGGAATTTACGGTATCCTATGAATTCATCCAGTTTGGAAAGCTTCATCTATATCACACTTGAATCATCAAACCATCAGAGCCATGCTGGATTAGACACAAAAGCCAACCAGATGCCTAAGGGATACCCACAAAAAAAGATGAATTCAACAATACCCTTCTAACCCCATGTCAGAGAAATAACTCTTGTCAGTGTTTTTTCTCTGTTCTCCTAGTCTCGGGTTGCAGGGAAGTCTATGTGAAGGTTTGATTGCATGATTTATGGCTATGCCTTTGATGGTCCTGCATTGAGTACGTGACTTGCTGCATGGAAGCAGGGGGCTCATAAAATTTCCATCTGACCCCCTTGAGCCAATCAGGGGCACCTGGACCTTTGGGTTACATCATTGGTACATCAGCTATAAAACTGGGTGCTCTGAAGATGCTCTTTCTCTTCGTCATGGACTGATCCTGAGCTGAGCCCCACTGGATGTGGGTTGTTGTTGTTCAGTCGCACAGTCGGTTCCGACCCTTTGCGACCCTATGGACCATTGTTCTCCAGGCACCTCTGTCCTCCACCATCCCCCTCAGCACTCCCAGTTCTGTGCCCATTGTGTCTACAATACCCTCTAGCCATCTCATCTTTGGCCTCCCCCTTCTTCTTTTGCCCTCCACCTTTCCCAACATCAGGGCCTTCTCAAGTGAATCCTCCCTTCTCATTTGATGTCCAAAATACTTTAGCTTCGTCTTTACTATTAGCCCTTCCAATGAGCAGTCAGTGTTGATTTCTTCTAAGATTGACCTATTTGTTCTCCTCGCTGTCCAGGGTACTCTCAAAACTCTCCTCCAACACCACATTTCAAAGGCATCTATTCTTCTGCGTTCAGCTTTCCTAATTGTCCAGCTCTCACATCCGTACATTACCACTGGGAATACCATTGCTTTGACTATTCTAATTTTTGTTTGCAATGTGATGTCTCTGCTTTTCACTATGTTCCCCAGGTTTCTCATGGCTTGTCTCCCAAGAATCAGTCGCCTTTTTATTTCATGGCTGCAATCCCCATCTGCCGTGATCTTTGATCCCAGGAAAGTAAAATCTGTCACTGCTTCTACTTCTTCCCCATCTATTTTCCAGGAACTGATTGGGCCTGTTGCCATTACCTTGGTTTTCTTGATATTGAGTCTCAAACCAGCTTTTGCACTCTCCTCCTTCAGCCCAATCAAGAGGTTCTTTAGGTCTTCCTCACTTTCTGCCATTAGGGTGGTATCGTCTGCATATCTCAGATTGTTTATGTTTCTCCCAGCAATTTTAATCCCATATTGTGATTCCTCCATCCCTGCATTTCGCATTATGTGCTCTGTGTATAGATTGAATAAGCAGGGTGATAAAATGCAGCCTTGTCTTACTCCTTTTCCTATTCCAAACCACTCTGTCATTCCATGTTCTGTCCTAACTGTTGCTTCTTGGTTCATGTACAGATTTCTCAGGAGGCATATGATGTGCTCTGGTATTCCCATCTCTTTAATTACTTGCCACATCTTGTTGTGGTCCACACAGTCAAATGCCTTAGTGTAATCAATGAAACAAAAGTAAACTTGTTTCTGGTATTCCTTTGTTTTCTCCATGATCCAACGTATGTTGGCAATGTGGTCTCTAGTCCCCCTGCCTCTTCTGAAACCGGCCTGCACCTCTGGTAGTTCTCTCTCCACATGTTGCTGAAGTCTGTCCTGTATTATCTTGAGCATCACCTTGCTGGCGTGTGGGATGAGTGCAATTGTTCGGTAATTTGAGCATTCTTTGGCGTTGCCCTTTTTTGGGATTGGGACGTATACTGATCTTTTCCAATCCTGTGGCCACTGTTTTGTTTTCCAGATTTGCTGGCATATTGAGTGCAGTAATTTGACGCCATCATCTTTTAGCGCTTTGAAAAATTCGACTGGGATACCATCATATCCACTAGCTTTGTTGTTTGCAGTGCTCTTTAGGGCCTTTATAACTTCGCTCTCCAGGATGTCTGGCTCGAGTTCAGTTTTTTCATCATTGTGGTTATCAGGAGTGTTGAGGTCCTTTTTGTAGAGTTCCTCTGTGTACTCTTTCCATCTTTTCTTTATCTCTTCTGCATCAGCTAGCTCTTTTCCGTCTTTGTCGCTTATCATGGTCATTTTTGCTTTAAATGTTCCCTTTATTTCCCCGATTTTTCTGAAGAGATCTCTAGTCCTGCCTCTTTTGTTGTTTTCCTCCATTTCTTTGCACTGTTCTTTTAGGTAGTTTTCCTTATCTCTCCTTGCTTTTCTTTGAAATTCTGTGTTCAGAAGGTTGTATTTTTTCCTTTCTCTTTTGACTTTTGCCTTCCTTCTTTCCTCTGCTATTTTAAGAGCCTCATCAGACAACCATTTTGCTTTCTTACGCTTCTTTTCTTTTGGTATGGTTTTCTTTGCTGCTTCCTGCATGATGTCCTTTATCTCTGTCCATAATTCTTCTGGCACTCTGTCTATTGCGTCCAGGCCATTATATCTGTTCATCACCTCCACCGTGTATTCTTTAGGGATGCTGTCTAGGTGATATCTGTCTGGTCTTCTTGTTTTCCCTATTTTCTTTAGTCTTAACCTGAATTTTGCGATCAGTAGGTTGTGATCTGATCCACAGTCTGTTCCAGGTCTTGTTTTTGCTGATTGTATGGAGGTTCTCCATCTTTGGCTGCAGAGTATGTAGTCAATTTGGTTTCGGTGTTGGCCATCTGGTGATGTCCATGTGTAAAGTCGCCTCTTGTGTTGCTGGAAGAGAGTGTTTGCTATGACCAGTGCGTTCTCTTGGCAGAACTCTATCAATCTTTGCCCTGCTTCGTTCTGTACTCCAAGACCAAACTTGCCTGTTATTCCCTCCACTTTTTGATTTCCTACTTTGGCATTCCAGTCTCCTAATATAATTTGGACATCATTTCTTGGTGTCTGTTCTATGAGGTGTTCTAGGTCCTCATAGAACTGGTCCACTGTGGCTTCATCTGCACTAGTGGTTGGTGCATAGACTTGGATTACGGTGATATTGAAAGGTTTGCCTTGAATTCTGACTGACATCATTCTGTCATTTTTGAGGTTATATCCCATTACTGCTTTTCTTACTCTCTTATTGACAATTATGGCTACTCCATGCCTTCTAAGGTTTTCTTGTCCACAATAGTAGATGTGGGTAAGGAACTAGATAAGGCCAGAGGCCTAGGGAATTAGTTAAGTTTCTTGTTTTGGTATTTTCTTTTGAATGACTGCATTGCAAGTTTGATTTCTCATGCTATACCCATTTTCTTAATTTACTTTAATAAATATAATTACTCTGAGACCCTTTGTGTCTATTGATTTGGGGAATTGAGAGTGACTAGACCATGCATATAAAAGGGGCCGCATCACACTACCCAACTTCTGATTCCCTGTATGCTAGTCAGTAGGAGCCTGGAAAAGGTAACTGGCTAAGCAAGTCAGGAAGGAGGGGCAATTAAACCCCAGGGAGGGGGCAAAGACCCATCACACCCCAGACCTTGGAAATAACATGTTAGAGTTAATGTATCCATAACAAAGTATATCAGGAAGCAAAAACAAAAACACTGCAGCACTTTAAAGACTAACTGCTATATTTTAAATGTGAGTTTTCGTGGAGCAAGTCCACTTCATCAGACATAGGAATGAAATAGCAAGGCATGAGCTTATATACACCAGATACAGAGTTATAGAGTGATTAAATCAGAATGACATCATCATGCAGATCAATTCAGCAGTGGTATTGATCTCTGGTTGTTATTCGTATTCTCTCTAAATGTCCCCTTGCCTTGCTATTTCATTCCTATGTCTGATGAAGTAGACTTGCTCCACGGAAGCTCACATTAAAAATATAGCAGTTAGTCTTTAAAGTGTTGCCGTGTTTTTGTTTTTGCTTCCTGATATGCCTGAAACACAGACTAACATGGCTACTGTTCCAAAAAACATGACAAAGCTTCGTTTGAACTGCTATTAAGGTAAGCGGAAGAGACGAAAAATCAGCAGAAGAAAAAGCAGAATCTGTAGAGGGGGAGAAGGTAGGGGAGGTGAAGAGAGACGGCAGATTGTTCCATGTTCCTTCCATGTTCCTACCTCCTGTGTTAACCAGGAAGGTAAGCAAATGGATGAAGCTAATATTTTAAAAGTAAACACAAAAGTTGTAATTGTAACATTAACATATTGGTTGGTATCCTGTTACTTTGTTATGCAGGTGTCAGCCAGCAATTAAAGAGTCTGAACTGGGATTCTCAAGTGCATGCCAAACCAGTCGGCATAGGCATCTGCAAGAACTCCAGCATTGACTCTGCCTTCTGATTGTGTGACAAAGCAACAGGATTTGGCCTAATAAATCAAAAGCATTATTACCATCCTCTCCCTAAGCCCATGTGCTTTTCAATTTTAGCTTTGTGATGTTCAAGTGAAATTTCTCTTAGAGAAGCTTTGTTGCGTTTATAGTTATAAACGCTGAGGAACGATTTTACCGGGATGGGCGGTTCAAAACACATACCTTAAAGGGAAACACCACCTCTGGCAGTTCCTGTTTCTATTCCTCTCGCCTAGCTCCACTCTGCTCTGTGGGAGAAAGTCTGAAGCACTTCAGCAACTTCTCCTGAAGTTGCAGAAGTGCTTTGGACTTTCTCCCACAAAACAGAGCTTAGTGAGAAGAATAGAAATGGGAACTGCCAGAGTTGGAATTTCCTTTTAAGGTATGGGTTTTGAACAGAGGTGTGAGGCCGCCCGTCCCGGTAAAATTGCTTCTCAGCACGGGGCTGAACAGGAGTATCTACTGAATTTACACATACTGAAGCTGAAGCTCAAGTACTTTGGTCACCAAATGAGAAGAGAGGCCTGGGAAATATTGAAGGCAAAAAGAGAAGGGGGTAGCATAGGATGAGGTGGCTAGATGGCATCATTGACGCAATGGGTGTAGATCTGTTTTGGGCTGCGGAGGATGGCAGAGACCAGAAGAGCCTAGCGTGCGGTGGTCCATGGGGCCACAAAGGGTTGGACTCGACAGTGTGATTGAACAACAACAAAAAATGTACTCCAAAAAGCCATATTTTAGTATATAAAAATAGAAAAACAGTAAAGCCCTGCATAATGAAAGGCTCTCATAGCGAAAAAATGGTACAGTGAAAGAAAATTGAAGAAAAATGGTGCCTAGTATCGCGATTTTGTTTCAGAATGGTTATATATTATTGATTCAAGAAATCTATTCGGGGATTTTGTAGTAGAAGAATCCTAAACAGATTTAGAAAAGTCACTAAAGCTGTCTTCTATGCACGGAGATACGTTGGCAAACATTGCAGAGTAGATAGCGTGGTGAGATTCTTTTCTCTGGTAAAAGAAAATGAGACCTGTGCATACCAATGAGTAGTTATCAGGTGACAAAATCCCTAAAGCCATTTTGCTTTCAATCTGTCTATCTCCCCCAACCCCCAATGCAGCTGGTTTAGGTTACTTGTTACACAATACTGTATGGTGGTTTTAGTTTCATTGGCCAAAGCATTTTAGATGAAGGATGAAATAATGATAATAAATAAGTGTCAGAGTGTAACTTTAGGTGCGTCTTGATTAGTAAAAACTATTACATTTGCATTGATTTTTCAAGGAAAACATGACACGCAACTGAGGTGTGTTTTATCTTGCTGAAATGTGGGTTATTTTAAACCACATAAGAGGGGGCATTTATTTTACACTGATTATCAAACCCCTTTTTTCTATGTGCACACATGTGTCGGCACATATAGTATGCCCCATAAAGTTTAGCATCCTGTGATGCCAAAGGACCATTGCAACATTATACAAGTTAAATATAATTTTAGAAATCAGCACCAGCTGCCAGGCACAGAGCAAATCTGATTAGAAATCCAATTCTTTTGACAGTCAAGACATGCCCTTGCTCTGTGGGATCTGAACCCCAGATGACCATTCCACACAGATAAATGGTCACTGTTAACTCTGTAGTCATCAGATGATTATACTTGAATGAATCATAACAACAACATGTAAAAAGCATTCCCCTACTATAATAATGTTTATCTACTTAAGATTCAATTTTTAATGATCTCATATTATCTTTTTTTGCAGCTTCGACAGGTTTCCTGTATCAGCAAGCATTCTTGTAATTAAAGTGACAGCTTCTGAACTAGTATGTCAAAACAGCACAGTTAAGAACAGCAAAATTCTGGAATGATTATCCTTTAATCAGTCGCAAATGATTCACATTCAACTGAGTTGATGTTAAGTCTTTGAGAGCTAGCTGGTAAGGCAGATGTCGTACTTCCACAATGGCTGAGTAATCTGACTTAATGTCATCTTTTCAAATAGGAAACGTTGGATAGAAGTATGTTAAGAACTTCTTTGCATTCTCTCTAAATTCCACAGAGACGCAGTAATGAGAGATTACTAATTCTTGGAATCAGCTCCCAAAGAATGTTGTGCGGAATGTCATACAGGTAAATAAATATTGCTGGTTTTAACAACCCCATAACTATTGAAATAACCACATACAGATCACAAATCTAGATAAACTGTATACAGTATCATGTCTTCTGAGTCCTAATCCATCCCACTGCCCCCTACAGTGCCACCATCAGAAATTTCTGGTGCCCATACTGAGCAATCCTATTGCCCCTCCCCACATACTTTCTCACAGTAATGTCACAGTTATGGCCAGCGGCAGCAGGGACCCTGTTAGCTCCGGGCCCTAGACGGCAGTACTGGTAGAACTGCCCTGATGGCAGCCCTGCCCCCCATACCTGTCAACCATCCCGATTTGGCCGGGATTACCCCGTAATTTGACGCCGATTGACTTTATAACCCGCCCCGCGCAGCCAAAATCCCGTACTTTGGCAGCGGGGAAAAACGCTTTCCATGCATGCGTGGAAATGTTCTACACAAGTGTAAAACCCTTCCACGCAAACGTGGAAAGCGACCTGCGTACAAGCGATCTGCACAGGTCCTGTTTTTTTCCGGAGCTGCGGGTTGACAGGTATGCTGCCCCCCTACATCACTTACACTCTTACTACAACCTGTTTTAGGCAAAGTAAAACACAAGTTCTGAGCATCGCCCCCTAGTGTCAGACATGACTGGTTTCAAACAAGGGAGACCTTTTAGCAACTAAATGGACTACAGTGGAAGGAGGTTTAACAGAGGGTGTTAACTGTGTTTTTCAAGCAGTACTATATTATATATTTAATTGCATTGTATTATTACTATAATGTACTCCATTTTTAGTTGTACTATATGTAATTTTAAAATAATTTTATAAGCTCCCTTGGGAAAAATATGGAATATAAAGAAACAAATCAGCCTGTACATGGAAACCTAAGTACGTCCCAGTTCCAGTTCTGAACTAAGCTGAGAGGAGTTTGTACCCGTTAAGGATTTTTGCTGTCCATTATACACTTTTACAGTTATCAGCTAAATTTGCAGTATGACTGCTCTTGCTTCAGCTTCAGTTCATATATTGCATTTTTCATCTGACAGTCAAATGCCTATTTATAACTTTATTGTGGAAATTTCTATCAATAGACACCTGGTGATCACCCATCATAAGTCATTCAATATAATGTCAGGCAATTTATTCATAAGCAGGAATAACACTTGATATTGATAAACTTGTTTTATCTTCTGTCTTGTCACTGCTGTCCTTTAAATTGAATCCGTAAATGGAACCACACTATAACATAGTGCAAAGAAGAAAATTTGCAGATGCAAGCCAGAATTTTTAATAAGTTGATTTCCAAGTTTCTCAATGACTTTAAAATCATCAAATGTACTTCCTCAAAGAAAATTGCTCCAGGTATTAATCTATAATATTCTAAAGGGTGATATTCAAATGGCTAAAAAACTGCATACAGATGGACTTGATTCCTCAAGTCCATTTGTATGTGCAGAATGTCATCACGGAGATGTCTACCAATGTGCGGACTCCTCGCTGAATAACGTCTCCAAGGTATTCTAAAGGGTGTCTGTCTCTTTGTCAAAGCTATGGTTACACAATCATGAAACCAAAATTCTGAAACTAGATATATGATTTTGTAACTGGGAGTTACTTGGTTCTTAAAGCATGTTTGTTAATTTTAATTTAAATGTATCAATGTATCTGAAGACTGCAGCACCATCTTCAGTCACTATGAGAATTAATTCATTTAGGTCCTATTAAAGTTCTCTGCACACAGATATATCTTCTCTACTTTTGAATGAAATTGGCTAGAATCCAATTACTTACATACATTGCTATAAGTCAAACAGTGTAAATCTCAGTAACGAATTGCTACTTCTAAGGAATCGATGCTTGTATTTCTTTTTGCATTGATAGTTCAGTGACTAGAAATGAGAAGAACAATACAAACACCAATTCCTTAAGTAGTGGCAGTTTGCTGTTGACCTATGTTGGCATACCTAAATAAAGAGAGTAAAAAAAAAAAGACAAAAAATGTTGTGGTACTTTAAAGATTAACTGCTGTATTTTAACGTAGCAGTCATAAAAGTGCCACAACATTTTTTTGTCTTTTTGTTTTATTTACTGTCTGATGTGCTTGAAACACAGACTAACACAGCTACCATTTCGAAAATTTTAACTAAATAATAGGATTCTGATTACTACATTCAGTTTAATGCTGATTTCCACAAGCACAATTCAGACAATACTTTGTGGGACATACACTAACCAATAACCTATTTCCTGAATATAGAGTGGACAGCATATCACATAATCTTTTGCATGAAGACTGACACAACTGGTTGCACCCTGGGAAGCTAAAAGGAGTTGGGGCAGCTTATGGAAGCGTGGCGCCAAAATGGCCGCCGCGCTCTTTGCGGGCCCCCCCCCACCGGACGAAGCCATCTGGGTAGTTAGGGGCGTGGCCAGCACCCTAATAAAAGGGCTGGCCACGAGGCAGCCGTGCTGCCATTTTGGCGAAGCGACGGAGCGGAGAAGTTTTTCCCTCTTACCTCCGTCGCTCGTGTCCTTCCAAGGGAAGCCTTTTTGGGCAGCTTTTTTCTTTTCTTCGGCTTCCTAGCTATCCAGCTATGCCCTCTAAGAAGAAGGCAGCTGCGAACGTGGCTCGATCGGCGCGGAGGCGTCAGCCGGGTCGGAGGACCGCGACTGCGCCCGCCCAGCAGCCACCTTTAGCGGAGCCCACCGGGACCGGTGGGATGGGATCGGTGGCCCCTTGGCCCACTGCGCGGTGCACGCAGGCTGCCCCGGACGGGGCCTCGGCCCTTGGCCTGCAAACGGTGACCACTGCCCCCGGCATGGTCCGTGCGGCTGGGCCCTCTTGCCCGGGCGCATAGTTCCCCATGGGGGGAGCGAGCCACGGGGGGTGGTTAGGTTCCCTGCCTTGGCAGGGCGTGCCCACGGCTCCCCAGGGGCCGAGCATGGGCTCTTGGCCTTATCTGGCCCCTGGGGCCCAGGGATCTGGACAGGTACCCATGACTTATGGGCCGGCTGCCCATTTGCCCCCTGTCGGGGCTGGGGCCTATGTTAACGTGGAGGCCCTTCTGGCCCGTGTAGCGGCCCTTGAGGCATCCTTGGCGAGGGCCAATCAAGCGGTGGCGTCTCTCGGATTCCAGGTTGACCCTTTGGCTGCCGAACAGCGGCTGCCGACGGGTCGGGTTGAGCTGCCTGAGGCGCGCGGGCCGGTGGCGGCCACTGCCTCGCAGCTCCCCACTCAACAGGTGCAGCAGTCTGGTGCTGGTCTGGCCCCGTCGACGAGCTCAGCTTCGGTCGTGACCTCCGACGCCCCCAGCGGGCCGGAACCCCCGGTGGGGGCGGCCCGTGGGGGTGCATCGGGTGAGTATGCAGTCCAAGCTACTGCACCCACACAACTGACTTCCCTGGGGGGGGGGCCTTTCTAGTGGCCATGGCCTCGCACGGGTGGCCCGGCGGTCCAATTGCCCCCGGCCCACCCGGCGACTTCATCCCTGACCCAGGGCCCGGGTCGGGGTGGCGCCCCTTATGTGGTAGGGAATGTGTTGGGGATCCCCGGGCTGGTGCAGGCCCCCTTTGCTTTGCCCGCAATTCCCTCTGTGCCGGTGTCGGCATTGCCGACAGCAGGGTATTCCTTGCCCCTGGGGGACCATCTGGCCCAGTCCACCAAGGAAAAGATCTGGAGGGGCGAGTACATAGACATCTTCTCCCTTCTTCATAGGGAGCCAACCAAGGAGGAGAGGGAAGGGCGGGACGAGAAGGATAAGGAGCAGGCACGTCGTCGTAAGCCGCCACGCACGTGGGCAAATTGGTTGCCAGCGTACCTAATTTACATGGCCGTTTACCTCAGAGCTAGACCGGATTTGGACATCCCTATGGTCCAGTATCTGGACAACATTTACCGGGCTATGGTTGACTTCCCGGGTCCGTCGTGGCTGGCTTACGACGAAGAATTCCGCATGAGGATTCCACTGCACCCAGAGATGAGGAGGGATGAGCCCTGCCAGAAGCTGTGGCTTCTGTATATGACCCCCACGCGCCCGGCGCCTGGGGAGAGATATCATTGTGGACATGCGGTCCAACGTGCGGTCCCGGTACAGGTTCCCCACCAAGTGGCGGGGCAGGGGGTTCCAACCCGCCTGCTGTGCTGGACCTTCTTGTCCAATGGTTCTTGCAACAGGAAAAATTGCAAGTACAAGCATGAGTGCCCCTCTTGTTCTGGCCCCCATGCTGCCTCCGCCTGTCCCAGGCCGGGAGGATTCAGGGGCAGGGGTAGGGGCAGACGAGGGGCAGGTAGGACTGCCGCGGAGGGAGCGGGTCCACCAAAAGGCCCCCTCCCCAATTAATGTTGACATGCTGGAGCGTTGGCTCGCAGTGTACCCGAAGAGAGCAGATGCAGTGTACCTCCTTCAGGGTTTTCAACTGGGGTTTAGTATTCCTTTCACGGGGGATAGGTCGCCGCAAGACGCACCCAACCTTTTGTCACTTAGAGGAAGGGAGGAGGTGGCTGCCGCCAGCATTAATAAGGAGATTGATGCGGGCAGGGTCGCTGGCCCTTTCCCCGCGCCCCCGTTCCCCAACCTTAAAGTGTCTCCTCTAGGACTAGTGCCCAAGAAGTCCCCGGGCGAGTTCCGCCTGATTCATCACTTGTCCTACCCAGCCGGTCACTCGGTCAATGATGCTATCCCTGATGACCTTTGTTCGGTCAGGTATACATCCTTCGACCAGGCATTGCGCATGGTGCGCTCTTGTGGCCCGGGTGCACTGTTGGCTAAGTGTGACATTAAGTCGGCTTTTCGTCTCCTGCCGGTGCACCCGGGTGACTTTGAGTTGCTGGGTTTCAAATTCCGGGGTGAATATTATTTGACAAAGCCATGCCATTCGGCTATTCCATATCCTGCTCGGCTTTCGAGCGTTTCAGTACATTCCTGCAGTGGGCATTTGTCCGTAGGTCAGGGTCTCGGTCTGTAGCCCATTACCTGGATGACTTTTTGTTCGGGGGTGAACGGGGCTGGGACACGTGCACACGTCTCCTCAATACATTTCAGACGCTAATGGAGGAACTTGGTGTCCCTTTAGCGCCCGAAAAGACCGAAGGCCTGTCTAATAAGTTAGTATTCCTGGGGGTGGAGATTGACACGGTAGCGCAGGAGTCTAGGTTGCCGGGAGACAAGTTGTCAAGGATAGTGGCCCTTATATCGGACTTGCTGGCTAAGCGCAAGGCATCCCTCCGGGAACTGCAGGTGCTACATGGACACCTTAATTTCGCTTGCAGGGTGGTCGCACCTGGCAGGGCATTTGCTCGGCGCTTGTGCGACGCCATGGCAGGCTTATCCAGGCCCCATCATAGGGTGAGATTGACACGGGGCATCAGGACAGATGTGCACATATGGCTCCAGTTCCTGAGGGAGTTCAATGGGGTCTCATTTTGGAGGTCCGACCTCCTGGCTTCACCTCACTTTCAGATTCAGTCTGATGCCTCGGGATCCCTTGGTTATGGGATGTACTTCAATGGGAAGTGGGCCTATGGTGGATGGCCACCAGCCTGGTCAGGCACGAGTCGCCTGAGGGATCTCACATATTTGGAATTTTTTCCCATACTGGGGGCTTTGATGCTATGGGGTGAGGAGTGGGCCAACTCTGTGGTGCATTTCTGGTGTGACAATGCGGCCGTTGTCCACATTGTCAACTCACAGACCTCTAAATCTCCCAGGGTCATGGACCTCGTGCGCCAGTTTGTATTGCGCAGCCTGCGCCTCAATGTACTGTTCAGGGCCAGGCATGTCCCGGGGTGAATAATGATATTGCTGATGCTTTGTCCCGCCTGCAGATCTCCCGGTTCCGTGCCTTGGCCCCGGATGCGGAGGAATTTCCCTCGCCACTCCCGGAGGAGATATGGACCTTTGGCAAGGAGAGGTAAACCGGGCGATCGGCATGTCGCTGGTGCCACGCACGCGTAAGGCGTATCACCACGCGTTGGTTTCCTTTCAGATTTCTGTACCCAATCTCGACTGCCAGATACCTGGCCGATCCCAGTGGCCCACCTCCTTCATTTCATGGTTTACTTGCACGCCCAGGGCCTTGCACCCCGCACCATGGCATTTAGGCTATCAGCGCTGGCTTTCATGGCCAAGGTGGGAGGTCAGGCGGACAGTACCGCTGATTTCCGTGTGAGACACGTTTTGGAGGGGTGGGTGCGGGAACGTGGGCGTAGCCTGGACGACCGCCATCCAATTTCCCCGGGGGTCCTTACCCAACTGGCACGGGGCTGGCATGACCTATGTTTCGATAGGTATGAGGCAGCCCTGTTTCATGCGGCTACAACGGTGGCCTTTTTTGGAGCGCTCCGCATCAGCGAGTTTGTGATGCTGTCTAAGGCGGATGCAAGTCGTAGGGCACTGGAACTCGAAGATGTCTATGTTTGCAATGATTGGGCTCAGTTGAGGATACGCTCCTCTAAAACAGATCAGCACGGCGTAGGCAGTTGAGTAATACTGCTATGATGTTCCTTGGCAGACATCTGTCCGGTTGGTGCCCTACAGGAGTTTCTTGCACTGTGTGGCACGCACCATGGCCCGTTTTTCTGTCACCAGGGTGGGTCTCCCCTCACTAAATTTCAGTTCGGAAGGTGAATGGGAAAGCCCTAGCCAGTGGGGCCTCCCGGGGGCTTGTTTCGGCGTCCATTCCTGCAGGATGGGGGCGGTTTCTACTGCAGCTGCTTTTGGGTACTCTGGGGCTGAAATACGCAGCATGGGAAGGTGGGGATCACATTGTTTTCAGTTTTTGTGTTCACCCTCTTCAACCGTGAGTACCAGTTTAGTCACTGCAATGTTTCTCACCCCCCCTTTTTTCCTTGACAGACCCTGGGTGTCGTTTTACACCGGTGACAGTATGGCTGGTGGGCCGTTGCCACGTGCACAGGGCAGCGCGTTACGCTGCACAGGGCAGCGCGTTACGCTGCGGCGACAGAGTGGGACCCCGACCGGGACTGGGTGCACCCGCACGTCTCAGGTGGTGTGGTAAGTGCGGCATGTTATGGCGGGAACTGTTGCCATTCCTTTTCTACATCAGGGATGCTGACTCGCCTGATGTCCTGGTTATTCACCTTGGGGGCAATGGTTTCGGACAGGTCACTGGCCTATCGCGGAAGCTTGCGATTTGCAGTCACCTGGCCTACTCACATTATGTGTGGCCTGCCACACCCCTCATTTGGTTGGACATGATACCGCAGTACGCTTACAGGGGAGCATTTGGCCTCCAGGCGCTTGACCGGGCTCGTCGCTCCAGGGCTATTGCCCGGTTCCTTTTTGACAAGGGTTGGGGACGCGTCATTCGCCTCCCCACCATCAGTCTGCAAAATTATGAGCTTTATTCAGGGGATGGGGCCCATCTGTCGCAGGGAGGTATGGACCTCTGGTTAGTAGACTGGCGAGCAGGCCTGTTGACCGAGCTGACGGTCTGGGGGGGGCGGTGAGCCTTTTGGGAAGCCTCCCCGTGTGGCGGGTAGCACTGGTAAGGTAAACATTTATGACCCACAGGTATCCGGCAGGTTCGCAATTGACTGGACAACACTAGATAGGCATAAGTTGTTTAAACGTTGTCCGGTCAACGACGAACCAGGCGAGGGGGTGATGGTTACAACTAGACAGCTGGCATCACCCCCTGATTTTACGGATACACGTCAGAGGGTGGGGTCATTAGTTAGATATTGACTACGGTCAACAATTTGTTTGTTGTCAACAAACAAATTGATACAAATAGATACATTGTAACAATTGCCGTTGGCAATTTTGGGTGGTACCTTACCAGTGTTACTTCGGCCTGCTTGCCTTAAGAATTATGATTGGTCGTTTTACCAATAGAAATTTATAATTCGGACTAGGGCATGAATCAATAAATGTGGCCCAATGCCGTTATCCACTTTCATTTGTGTCTGAGTCCATTATTGGGGGGGTGCGCCTGCAATGTGATTGTCCTTTGCTTCTTATTTAAACAACAATACACTGGTCATTATATGTGCTTAGTAGTTTCCTGTTCCTGTCCGGCCAGGCATCCCGCTATGGTAATGGAGAAGAGTGTACAGCCAGTGACTCAACGCTGAGTGTTGGGTGGTGGTAAATAATTTGACTCCCTAAAAGGGCCAATGGCTATGGGCGGATGAGCCCCTTTAGGTGGGGTGATGGCTCCCTCAGTGGAAATGCCACTAGAAACCATCACATTGGGCCCAATGGCAAAATGAGTGGAGGAGGAACCACTTCAGTATTCTGATTCCCGACAGTCACGGAAGCGGAAGAAGCCATGCCAGATAGATTGGTTGTGAAGGCACACCTTGTTAATATCCTCAAGGCTCCGGCAGTCCATTGCAATCCTGGTGTTAAACCCTGCATGTCTCATTTCATACGTGCTGCAGAAGATGGCTCCGTGATCACAGTGTGTGAGTCACTTCATAGCAAGCTAGAATCCACCTTAAACAAATTCACGCCAATGGCATTCTTGCTGTTTGTCATTCTTCTTTCATGAACATTATTTCCAGGGGGGAAATATATTCTTGGATACAAGTAGCAGCTGATGTTGATGGTGAGTTTATTGTATTCCTTATTTGGTGTATCGTATCACCTTATTGGAATAACAGAAAATGTACAGTAAAAACCCAAATTACAAATGCCTCAAGTTACGAATGCCTCGAGTTGCCCAAAGTTTTTTTTTTTTGGTAAATCGGTGTCCTGATTTACGCAAAAAACCTGAGTTACGAAAGGGGTTTTAATTTAAATTTTTAGTACTCAAAATGGTGGCACCTCCATTTTGCGCACTAAAAATCCACCCCTGCTCCACCCACCCTCACTGCCGGAAGTATAAACAAACCACTTACCTTGGCAGCAGGGGAGGCCTTTGCTGCAACTGAAAACGGGGGGGGGGGGGGGGAGGGGGCAGACATTTTCAGTCACAATGAAGGTTCTGGGCTTCGGAGAATGGCGGGGACCAAAGGAATCTTTTCCCCTGAACTTTGCGGAGCTTGCGGATGGGCCAGGGCAAGGTAGCCAAATTTGCTGACGACACTAAATTATACAGGGTAGTGAAAACTGTGAGAGATTGTGAGGAGCTCCAGAGGGATCTCTCGATACTGGGGGAGTGGGCAAAACAGTGGCAAATGAGTTTCAACATTAGTAAGTGCAGAGTGATGCATGTTGGGGCAAAGAACCCCAATTACATTTATAAACTGATGTGGTCTGAACTCTCTGCGACAAACCAGGAAAGGGACCTTGGTGTCCTGGTGGACAACTCAATGAAGGTGTCAACCCAGTGTGCCTCAGCAGTGAAAAAAGCAAACTCAATGCTAGGGATCATTAGGAAGGGTATAGAAAATAAGTCAGCAAGTGTCATTTTGCCTCTTTATAAATCTATGGTGAGGCCCCATCTGGAATACTGTGTACAGTTCTGGTCGCCATACCTCCAGAAGGATATTATGGAGCTGGAAAAAGTGCAGAGGAGGGCAACCAGAATGATTAGGGGACTGGAACACCTTCCTTACCATCTGAGGCTGCAACGGTTGGGCCTCTTCACTCTTGAACGACGACGTCTAAGAGGTGACCTGATTGAAGTTTATAAAATCATGCACGGTGTGGACAAAGTAGATAAGGAAAAACTGTTTTCCCTATCGCATAACACTAGAACTAGGGGACACTCCATGAAACTTTTGGGTACTAGTTCTCAAACAAATAAGAGAAAGTACTTTTTCACCCAGAGGATTAATGGTCTATGGAACTCCCTGCCAGAAGAAGTGGTGACAGCTGTCAGTCTTGACAGCTTTAAGAAAGGATTAGACAAGTTCATGGAGGACAAGAGTATCGATGGCTATAATTATGGATAGTTAAGGACAACCTCCGGGTTGGAGAGATAGGCAGGATATCTCTCAATATCATTTCCAGGGAATCCTAAGCAGGTGAAGGCATCTGCTTGGGAATACCCTGAAGCAAATGGTGAGCCACTGTGTGAGACAGAATGCTGGACTGGATGGGCTGTGGCTTGTTCCAGCAAGGCTGTTCTTATGTTCTTATGTGTTTGGGGTATGTGTTTACCGACCATAAAAAAAAATTAAGTTCCTTAATGTTGAATTCCCAGTAGGTTATCAAACAGAAATCTCTCTCTCTCTTTTAAAAAAAGTGTATACATATTAATTGAAGAGTTCTAGAGTGTTAGATTTCCAAGCAATACTGTTGGCTTTGGTGTTGCTATCCTATTGATGGTGTTAATTGACTAAGGGACGTGTCATATAACAGATGGCACAAGGAAGAAACTGTGGGAGGAAAGTCTAATTAGATGTCTCCAGCCATTTTGGCTTATGGTATGAAGATGTTTATTGCACCCTGGGTTACATCCATAATTAAATGAGAAGACCCAGCCTGAATTATTTACACTCAAGGAGATGAGATAGCAAAACTTATTTTACTATGCCCATTGGAATTAGTACCTTCTATGCAGCACCGTCAGCTTTGTAGGGTTCCTCTTTGTCCTTTTCAGGCTGAATGCAAGACAAAGTTCATGATGTGTCTATAGAAATAGAGAGAGCAAACGGATTCTACATCTCTTAAGGCTCTTCAGCCTCATACCTGTTCTTTAAACCTGCAGCTTCAGTCCCCATGCTTGTAACGTAGTGAATTTGGCAGCCAAATTCTGTATTCCCAAATCCTACCATGGGCTGTGCTGGGTCCAGAAATGAGGATTTGGGTGATTTTTAACAGTGATGTTGGGATGATAAGACACTGAACTTGATGACTAGAAGGTTGGCATGTCAGCAGTTTAAGACCCGAGTACTGCACGATGGAATGAACTCCCGTCTCTGTCCCATCTCCTGCCAACCTAGCAGTTTGAAAGCAAGAAATTGCAAGTAGATAAATAGGTACTACTTTGGTGGGAAGATAAACAGCATTTTGTGCACTCTGGTGTCGATGCACGCCTGCCACATGTCTGCAGACAGTGTTGGCTGTTTGGCTGTAAACAGAGATGAACATTGAATCCTAGAGTTGGATATGACTAGCTTTTGAGCATGGGTGACCTTTACCTTTACCTGGGATGTTGGGATTTTCTAGGAGAATTGCCTGTTCCTAAAGAAAAAAGCCACAACAGAAAAGGGTCTTTTTGACCCCAACACGGAGGAATTCAAACATGAAGGGGGCTTTGAAGTACCTTTACTTCTGTTTTCTCCATTTATTGTTTTTCAATGTATAGTCTGATAGTTCTGCACATCTTGAAAACTCACTTTTCCAATGATATTTCAATATAAGCTCTGTTTACAGTGATTAAGAAATATCTTCTTGGTCTAGTGAATTTAAAGGTGGTGTTTATAATTTGAAGTCTACGTTCTGGATTGTGGTGGGAATTTCACCATAGATCAAACTGGAATGTGTTCTCTGTTCCTTAAGATTCTCGGAACCACAGTCCCCCCCCCCTCTAATAATTCAATTTTAAAGGAATATAGTTGGATAATCATATCATCTGGAGAACGACAAGTCCTTCAAGGCACTACCAAACCATCCCAGCAGTCCACAACATGGGCCAAACATTTGGAAGGTTTAAAAGAAATAAAATGTTGAAAGACACTCATACTCAGACCCTTACAGCTAATGTCTTAATGCTCCCAACTGATTACAACTTTTGACACTTCAGACCAGTGTTTCCCAACATTTGGTTTTGGGACTTCAATTCCCAGAAGCCTAAGTCAATTCCCCAAAGCACTGATCAGCCAATGTACTGACTTAGGCTTCTGGGAATTGAAGTCACCCTGTGGGGCATGGTCCCCATGTTGGGAACCACTGCTTTAGATGGAATCTGCAAAGGGGGTCATAGTAGGAATGCAGCTAATTGAAATTTACCTGGATTAGTCTTTGTCAACAGTTATTTCTATCCGTCATCATTACAAGGTTAGGTATAGAAACCAGTTCTAATGTTATCTTAGTATCTAATTTGATTTGTCATTCCATGTTTGAATCTGGCTTGTGGTAATCTTTGACTTAATTTGTGATGCCTGGGACACATTCCAAGAGAACCTTAAAGGGCCATTCATGGATGATCTTGGAATGGTGCCTAGACAGTAGCTGTTTCCTTTAGAACAAGAGAATCAGTGGTTTAAGCAATTATAGGTTGCCTTACTGATATTGTCCACTTACTGATATTGGGAATTTGCAAAATTTAAAATTTCCTTCTTCTGCTCCTTCATGAGCAGAGGGAGAAATCAAGGTTTCTCCTTTTAAAAAAAGCCAGTTAGGGCAATTCTGATGTGCTGTATCTTTTAGATACAAGTAAAATAAATAAACGATAGCTTCAATTTATTTATTTAAACATTGTTCTATACTGCCCATATGGGAAGTGTTCCCACTCTAGGTGATTATAATAAAGGAGGCAGATGAAATAAGGACACTTGAGATATGTATGTCATATGAATGTAAAGAACACACTATATGACAGACTGGATCTTTACCCAACCTTAAGTGACCCTCATTAATCTTCACCAGCCAACTCCATATGAGCCATGCAGCCAAGCTCTAATCTGGAGATTTTACCGGAGCTCTGCAGTAGCTCCTAAGAGAAGAAACTAAGTCAGTCTTTTGTTTCCTCCTCCAGTTACTATGGCCCTAGTTGTAGAGTTCTTTTAGAATAACGAGAGTCCACTCCAGGGTTCATTAAGGCATGGTCATCAACACTCCAACAGCATTTATGTATGATGTATATCTAATGATGTCTGTTGTGTGTGTTTCTCCGACAGCTCTTTTTATTAGTCTTAGTTAACATAATAGACCTGAGTCTATTAACATCAATCACCTGGGAGGTTACACTTATACTTAAAGTAAGAGACGTAGTAATAAGTCACCCAGGATGATACAGGATACATGCAAGAGTAAAAGGCAACAGAAGCTCAACAGAATGTGCTACAGCTGACATAGCTAAAGGTAAAGGTTTCCCTTGCTTGAAAGCCAGTTGTATCCGACTCTAGGGTACAGTGCTCATCTCTGTTTCAAAGCCGAAGAGCCAGCGCTGTCTGCTTCTGCAGACATTTCCGTGGTCATGTGGCAGGCATGACTAGACACCGGAGCACATGGAACGCTGTTACCTTCCCACCGAAGTGGTCCCTATTTATCTACTTGCAATTTCTTGCTTTCAAACTGCTAGGTTGGCAGGAGCTAGGACATAGACATAGTCCTACAGAGAGAAAGAGAGAGAAAGAGATAAAGAGAAAGGGAGGGAAGATGAGGGGCCAGTCACGTCCTACCAATCCAGAAGGATTTGTCCTCACTGGGTTAAAGGGCACTACCAGGGCCATAGCCAGGATTCTAGGTGTTTTTTTTTTTTGGGGGGGGGGATTTTCAGGAGGGGCAGAATTTTTTTAGGAGGGGCAACAATGTCACAAACACATATATAACATTGGCATCCCACAGTGGGGTGGGGGACGGGCTGTTAGCTCAGGAGGGTTTCTGTCCCCCTTGGTTACGGCCCTGGGCACTAGATTCCTACACCTAGCAGAAACAGTCTCTGACATTTTCCCCTCTTAATTTTTTGTTCTGGCATGCCAGGCAGCACCTGCCATTTGAGGAGTAACGTATACACTATACAGTAGTTAACTTGTCATTAGAAGCTGAATGCCATTAGTGGTCCAGAGACATAATTTAGGTCAACCTTCATGAAGGTGCAGTGGTACTTGTAAATATAGATTGTACTGTATTTATCTTCCAAAGCATAAACACAAACCAAAACAAATTAATTTGTAAACCACAGAAAGTGTGAAACTTCCTACAACTAGATTTTTCCTGCACTCATGGAATTTTCTCATTTATTGATGGGTATCTGTAATGTAAGAGCCGTGGTGGCTTAGTGGTTAAGATGATGAATGGTGACGACTGAATGGTAGCAGTTTGAGACCTGAGTACAGTACTTTAAAAGAAAGTGAGCTGCCATCATCTGTTCCAGCTCCTGCCAATCTAGCAGTTTGAAAGAAAGAAATTGGAAGTATATAAATAGGTACTGTTTTGTCAGAAAACGTAACAGCATTTCATGTGCTCCAGCATCTGGTCATGGAAATGTCTGCAGATGCAGAATGCACTGGCTCTTTGGCTATAAATGGAGATGAGTACTGCCCACTAAAGTCAGATATGACTGGCTTTCAAGGAAGAGGGACCTTCACCTTTATATGTAATGTACGGTAAAGTTTGGCCTTGAGTTTAGTTACCATTTAACTTTTCCAAAATTGCCCCAATGTCGCATTTTTCTGAGGCATTGTGGGAAATTGAAACTGCAGCCTGCTGGGGACTGCTATGAACCTACTGGCAGACTAAGAAGCTTACTAGAGAACATTTTACTCAGAGGCTGTTTAACCCTGGAACTGATTTTGCCCAAAAATAAGTTCAGTGATTTTGGTGTCTTGCACGGAAGACAAAGAAGGAGTCGCAGGAAGGACTAACACAGGTTTATTCATTGATGGTCAGCATGAACATGTGGTAATGGCGGAGATACCTCACATTATATACAGTGGTACAATACATTTGAATCTTGCTGCCGGTAGCTCATTGGCTGCTACCGGCGTGACGTCATCCTGGTCACACCCATCTTCAGTGGTGGATCAGTAGTAGTTTGCTATTGCGGGGAGTTCCCGCGGCTGCAGGTGATTTGAGGGATGGGAACCATGTGAGTTGAACGCTCGCAGCTGCCCTCTATGGGCAGCTTACTCGCGTTCCTTTACAGCTGTGTTACATTGTAATTGTGGTCAGGTTACATTCATACATTTCTTAAAGCAGCATTGTACAAGGTTACATTCATACATCTCTTAAGCAGCATTGTACATACATAACATCCCTCCCCCCTAGGATGGGACGAAGTCCCTCAACCATGGTGGCTTGCCGCACGTGCGCCTGGGTCGTGCGGCCGCTTGACTTAACACAGGGGAGCCGGAGGCTCCTGGTTCCGCGGAGTCCTGCCCTGCAATGGAAAGGGAGGACTCATTAGTGGCTCGGTGTGGCGTCTGCGGTAACCTTGCATGGAATGAACAGTTGGGAAGTGAATCCCTGCCTACCGTTCGAGGAGCTTGGGGACCCCCCAGAACGAATCTCGGGACCGACGAAGAGGCCCTCGTGGCCTCGCCACCCCCCGTTACCTGCCCGGGAGTTCTAGAGACTGTGGTGGGCGGACTCGCTCCTGTTGCCTGTCCTGGGGGTGTCGGTCTCCGGGGAGCTGGAGCTATGGTATATTCTAAAACAAAAGGGCTGGGGGGACTGGAAGTACCAGGGGCTGAACTGAAACCCCTCTTCTCGCTAGGACGGGTGGGGGACCACTCCGCTACACCCCCCTGGTACTGCAACTCATAATCATCATCAAACTGATCCCTCTCTTTCAAAGTATCCTCCGTGTCTCCCCCTTGGGTAATGCGGGTGGGGGAGGACCCTAACGCTGATTCCCCCTCACTGGTGACTCGCCTTCTGAGTTGATCGGCGTGCCTTCTCCAGAGTAGACCTGAACTAGTCTCGACCCTGTAGGATACCGGCCCCGTTTGCTCAACAATTGTCCCTGGTACCCACGCCGGCCCTGAGGCCGCGTAGTTCCTGCAGTGAACCGGGTCCCCTACCGAAAAACTTTTGGAGCTCTCTCCCCCTATGCTTATATTTCTCCCTTCATCCTCCACCCTGGACGGATCCATCTGGTCAAAAAGTGTTACCGGACGCCTCCTCATGAGGAGTTCAGCTGGGGAAAAACCTGAAGCTAGGGGGGTTGTCCTGTAGCAGATGAGGAACTGGCACAGATGCAGGTTCAACTCACCGGGACCCATGCGCTGCAGTGTGTCTTTCGTAGTGCGCACTTGGCGCTCTACCTGACCGTTTGTGGCGGGGTGAAACGGGGCAGCGGTTATGTGCCTGACGGCGTTCCTCTCCATAAACGTCTTGAACTCTGCCGACGTGAAGGTACTAGCATTATCGCTAACAAGGACATCCGGCAGGCCGAAGCAGGCAAAAAGCTTGCGCAACTGTTTAATGGTTGCGGCAGAGGAAGTGCTGTTCATGGGGATTACCTCCAACCACTTGGAGTAGGAATCGACTACCAGTAGAAACATGGACCCGCGGAAAGGGCCAGCGAAGTCGACATGGATCCGGGACCATGGCCCGCGGGCCGTATCCCATTCCCTATGGGGCAACCGGGACTCCTCGGGCCGAGAGCTCTGGCAGCTCTCGCACGTGCCCACTAAGCGTTCTATGTCCCCGTCTATCTGGGGCCACCAAAAGAAACTCCTGGCCAGAGCCTTGGAGCGCACGATCCCGGGGTGGCTGGTGTGCAGTAGCCTCAGCACCTTGGCCCTCAGCTTCTCTGGGATAACCACCCGCTGGCCCCAGAGTAAGCAGCCCCTTTCCAGAGAAAGCTCTACTCTGCGCCTGAAAAACGGCTTGAAATGTTCCTCGGGGGGAGAGGTGGGCCACCCTTTCCTAACCCAGGAACTAACTTGGGCCAGTATCTTGTCGGCCGCCGTGGCCTTGGCTAGGTCGGCCGGTACAATTGGGGGTGAGTCGAGAGACTCAATCAGCAGGACTTGGTGTTCCTGCTCTACCTCACATGTGGGGTCCCCTAAGCTAGGGAGAGGGGATCGGGACAGGGCGTCCGCATGGGAGATCTCCTTCCCTGGGCGATAGACCAGCTCATACTGGTAGGCATTGAGGAAAATGGCCCAACGCAGCATCCTGGGGGATAGAATTTGCGGGGTGGGTTTGCCGGTAGTGAAGATCCCCAGAAGCGGCTTGTGATCTGTCACTACCGTAAACTCGCGGCCATATAGGAAATCGTGGAACTTCTTCGTTCCCGCGATTATGGCTAGGGCCTCCCTATCTGTTTGCGCGTAATTGCGCTCGGCCTTCGAGAGGGACCTTGAGTAGTATGCCACCGGGGCTTCCCTCCCGCTCTCTAACACGTGGCACAGGACCGCCCCCACCCCCACCGGGGACGCATCACAGACTAGCACCACTGGTTTTTTCGGATCGAAGTGGGTCAGGACAGCATCCGAAGACAGGAGTGATTTGAGCTCTTTGAATGCTCTCTCCTGCTTGTACCCCCACCGCCAAACCACGTCCTTCTTAAGTAATGCGTGCAGTGGCTCCGCGACTGATGCCTTCCGAGGCAGGAAGGAGTGATAGAAATTTAGGAGCCCTAGAAATGACTGCAGCTCCGGTTTCGCGGTGGGGCGAGGGGCGTCTCTCACGGTCGCAACCTTGGACTCGGAGGGTTTGA
This sequence comes from Bradypodion ventrale, assembly GCA_035047345.1. NCBI lineage: Eukaryota > Metazoa > Chordata > Lepidosauria > Squamata > Chamaeleonidae > Bradypodion > Bradypodion ventrale. The sequence continues at coordinate 28,765,249 of JAWDJE010000004.1, read as the reverse complement.
TTCTGTCCGGGGTTACCTTAAACCCTAGAAACTCAACCTCCCTCGTGAAGAATACGCACTTGTCCCTCCTCAATCGAAGTCCTGCCCTCTCGAACACTGAGAGAACCCCATCTAGCCTCTTGGCTAACTCTGATTCGCTCCCCGCTGTTATCAACACGTCGTCGAAGTATGGGAGGACGCCTGGAAGCCCCTTTAAAAGGCGTTCCACGAGGGACTGGAAGATTCCGGGGGCCGAATTCACGCCAAACTGAAGGCGCGTTACCTTAAACGCCCCCTTGTGCGTTACGATTGTTTGCGCGGCGGCAGCAGCCGGGGTTATAGAGAGCTGCTGGTACACCTGGGCCAGATCTAGCTTGGAGAAACACCTCCCCCCATGTAATGTGGCCAGCAAGTGGCTGACCACGGGCACCGGGTATGCATTTGGCCGAATGGCCTTATTTATCGTACATTTATAGTCCGCGCAAATCCTGACCTCCCCATTTAACTTGAGGGCTGTAACAATCGGCGTTTCCCACTCCGCCGAGTCAACTGGAACCAAAATCCCCTGCCCCACCAATTTGTCCAGTTCCGCCTCAATCTTGTCCTTGAGGGCGAAGGGCACTCTCCTTGGCTTGAGGTGGATGGGCCGGATTTCTGGGTCCAGCTCAAAGGAAACCGGGGGCCCTTTGTATTTCCCGAGCCCCTTTTTGAAAACGTCCGGGTGTGCGTCGCACACGTCCCGCATTGGGTCAGTTTCGATGGTGTTAATGCCGGACAGTTCGATTCCCAGGGGAGCAAACCACTGCGTTCCCAAAAGGCAGCACCTCCCCCCTTTGAGGACCACTAGGGGCAGTTTCTCGGAGTAGTTCTTGAACTTCACCTTGAAGTTCCCCACCCCCAACACCGGGATCCCATTTCCCTGCACATCCCGTAGATTGGATCTCATGGCCCGCAGTTTGGGCCGCTTCTCTGGGGGAATGCGCATAAACTCTTTTTGGGACAGGATGGAATAAGATGACCCTGAGTCTATCTCCATCCTCACTGGGACCCCCTGCAACAGTACCTCTATGAAAAACCGCCGGTGCTCCAGGCCCACGCGGTTCACGCCTTCCTCGCTGTAGCCGGCTGAGACCTTTCTGGTGCCGGCCGCCTTTCGTTGGTGCGTCTGGGGATGGCTGGAACTGCCCTTGTCCTCGACTCGCCCGCGCCTGCATACTCGGGCGATGTGTCCTTTTCGGCCGCAGTTGTGGCACTCGGCCTTTCGGAATGGGCACCTCGTGCGGTCGTGGGCTGTCCCACAACCGTCGCAGCGGCGGTCCTGCCGTTCACGGGTCTGCCGCTTCTCACCTCGCTTCTTGATCCTCTGGACGTCGTCGTCTTCGCTGGAGTAGGGGTCCGCGGTAGTGGACGACTCCTCGGATGACGTTGGTGCGCCGGCGGGCGGCTTGGGGGCCCGCCAGGCCGTCTTCGCTGGTGTCCGCCGGGCCGCCTGTACTGGTGACTTGGCCCTCTCGGACGTGGCCCCTCGGGACTTGAACAGCCGGACTCCGCTCCGGGCCTCCTCGGCTGCTTGGGCCTCCTGCAGTACCTCGTTGAACGTGAGGCGATGGTCGCGGGTCATGAGCCTCCTCTGAAGCTCCTCGTCCCTCAAACCACACAGCATGCGGTCACGGAGGGCCTGGTCTAGGTCGTCCCACTGGCAATGCACCGCTGCAAGCCTGAGGGCCGCCGCGTAGGCGGACACGGATTCGCCCGGTCGCTGGTCTCGCCTGTGGAACGCGACCCGGGCTGGGAAGATCGAGACGGGCGGCTGGAAATGCTCACGCAGTCTCTCCAGGATACGGTCGATGGGCACCTCGTCCACCTTCCGGGGGGCCACCAGGGTCATTAGGATCCGCAGCGTGGCCGGCCCCACCTGAGCCAGGAAGTGGGAGCGCACCTTCACGTCGTCGTCGATGCTTGCAGCTTCCATGGCATGCCGAAACTGGCACTCGTAGAGCTCCCATTGCTCGGGCTCGCTGACATCGAACTGGTACGGCTTGACCTTGGGATTCGCCATCGATCCCATCCTCGTCGCCAATTTGGTGTCTTGCACGGAAGACAAAGAAGGAGTCGCAGGAAGGACTAACACAGGTTTATTCATTGATGGTCAGCATGAACATGTGGTAATGGCGGAGATACCTCACATTATATACAGTGGTACAATACATTTGAATCTTGCTGCCGGTAGCTCATTGGCTGCTACCGGCGTGACGTCGTCCTGGTCACGCCCATCTTCAGTGGTGGATCAGTAGTAGTTTGCTATTGCGGGGAGTTCCCGCGGCTGCAGGTGATTTGAGGGATGGGAACCATGTGAGTTGAACGCTCGCAGCTGCCCTCTATGGGCAGCTTACTCGCGTTCCTTTACAGCTGTGTTACATTGTAATTGTGGTCAGGTTACATTCATACATTTCTTAAAGCAGCATTGTACAAGGTTACATTCATACATCTCTTAAGCAGCATTGTACATACATAACAGTGATATTAACAAGGTTATTCTTGTACGGCTGCTCCCAGACCGTGAATTTTTTTTCTGATAGAAATCGGAATGTCTCATTTTCTGTTGTCCTTCCACTGACATGCAAAGATGTTTTCATTCAGGTTAACTATCAGTAACTAACCTCAGTTACTGTGGGAAGGGCTTTTAATGGTGATCTGAGTACTGTACGTTCTTTGTTCCTGTGCTTTTAATAGCTTTTAATTCAACTGGATTTTAATAGTAGAATTTGTTTCACTGTGTTATAATTTTATATGGGTTTGATGCTTTTCTCTCTATATTTTTTCACTCTATGTTGCCACGAACTGCCTTGAATCCCAGGTTCAAGACAAAGGCAGAATACAATAAAACCCCGACTTACAAATGCCTTGAGTTACATAAAATTCAATTTACATAATGATTTTATGCTAAAACCATGTCCCGATTTACACAATTTCCTATGGGTTTGCTTCGAGTTACATAAAGATTCTTTTTCCTATGGGTTTGCTTCGAATTACATAAAAATTCATTTTCCTATGGGTTTGCTTCGATTTACATAAAAATTTAATTTTTCCTATGGGTTTGCTTTGGGTTACATAAAAATAATGTTTCCTATGGGTTTGTTTCGAGTTACAAAAAAATTCGATTTAAGCAAAAGCCTATGGAACTGACTTTTTTTGTAAGTAGGGGTTTTACTGTAATTAATAACTAAGCTTCTGCAGAAGTATCTGCATAATCCTCCAGCTAACATAGCCATGCTTCCCTCACTACAGCCAATGTGATTTCGCATCTAATGATACTTGACTATACAAAATTGGATTTTGAATTGTTAATACATTTTTAAGTGCATGTCTTGCTAGTATTATTGCAAAGCAAATGCATAAGAAATATAGTAATGTCCACCTTTGGCTTGTGCGGCAGTTACCACAACTACTGCCACCACAAAATTCAGAGTAGGGAAACTGGCATTTTCTCCGTAGATATCAGTGGAAGCTGCCAAAATATTCTGGTTTTTATTTCCATATGCACAGCTTTTTCTCTTGACTCTGTAATAACTCACAATCAGGAGATGTAAAAGTTGCATGTCTAAAATCCTGTTCAGGCATTTGGTACCTGTGTACATATGAAAATGCACGTGAGCATACACTTGCCAGTGATATAACTGATGGTCATGTTCAACAGCTAATATGTGGTTGGCTCAGTCTGATGAGGACTATGCTCTGTGCAGCTATGTTTTCCAACATGGGAGATGAATCCTGACAATCAGTTTTCCAGCTGTCATGGAGGACATCCTGCAAGTGTAGAACTGTCTGTCTTCAAACTGAGCCAATCATATGTTACATAGGAAGCATTTCTGGACCATCAAGAGGGGAAGATAATTAGTGTTCCTACTTGCCACTTCAATGCTCAGACTGAATACTTCATGAGTATTCATGGTTGTTGAAAATATCTTTAAATTAACAATATTAACTACCAAAGGCTAGACAAAACTGTTTAGATAAAATAAGGGAGATTTTTTTTTGTACCCACTGTACATTCCGAAACAATTTCTTTGAAAACTCTACAGATAAAAGACATTAGGATAATAATGTAAAGATAATAAACAATGAGTAAAGCATGCTTGATTCATTTAACTATTGGGCTGGATGTATTCAAATAAGTTGTAGTGTGTAGTTTTTATCTGGAGCTTTAATGTCTGTCTAGCAAAGCAGCCCATCAAATTTTTTTAATCTTTTTGTTTGGATGTCCCTGTTCTTTTAAGCTGGAGGAGAAACGGAGCAAGATCTTTGGCAAGGAGACTAGAAGACTACGAGATAAACCATAGGATTTCAAAAGTAGTCCAATGACCACTTGCTCCAAACCCTCTTCCAGTGCTGGAAATCCACAGCTAAAGCATTCAATCTGTGTTCAAAAACTTCCAACAAAGAAGAGTTCATCGCTTCCAGAGGTAATCTGTGACGGAAGTGGCTGACTGAAAAAAGAAAAATGTCTTTGTACGGAGAAGAGTAAAAAGAGGAACTCATCAGGGTTCCTGGATTGTCCTTAGCTGTTCTGACCTGTGACCTTCCCAGAAGCTTAAATTGCTATTCTTGGATTTGCTCATGTCACCTTCTTCCTTCTCATTCCTTCTCATTCCTTTCTCTTTTTCTTTTTGTTCTCTAGACATAAAAGGGTCACCAATAGCTTCCAACACCTCCAACGTTAGAACTCTATTTGGCACTAGTTAAACTGTGTCAAGTACTGAGCACCAAACTTAAAGAAGGATGCTCATGGGCTGGAACAAGTTCAGAGGAGGGCAACAAGGGTGATTAGGGGACCAGAACCCAAGCCCTTTGAGGAAAGACTGAAATAACTGGATATGTTTAGCCTTGAAAGGAGGAGACTGAGAAGTGGGATATGATAGCACTTTCAAATATTCAGGAAACATAATAACAGGCTCAAACTATAGGAAACCAGATATAGGCTGAATTTCAGGAAAAACTTTTAAACTGTTAGAGTAATATGACTGTGAAACCAGCTGCCTCAGGAGACGGTGGGCACTTTAACACCGGAGGCATTCAAGAGAAAACTGGACAGTCATCTGTCAAATCTGCTTTAATTTGGTTTTTTTTTGTACCAGTAGCTGGGACAGAGGTCGGACGGTCGAAGTTCGGGAGGCTTTTCTGGGTGGGCGAGGCTCGCGACGGCAGTCGTGGCTTTTCCTGCCGAGAAGCTGAGAACGGGACCAACGAGACGGTGGAGATTTGTGGCAGCAGTGGAATTGGCAAGAAAACAATCGTATGTAAGTGCATGAAAGGATATACGGAAAAGTTAAAGTTAAAGTTAACTGGGGACTTTGCTTAGAAGAGCCTGGACTTGGAAGTGGGTGGAAGTAGTTGAAATCAAGTGGCTGTTCCCTTAATGGCAGCGGTCCTGGAAAACGAAAGTGATTGTGCTTTGGTCTATGGTTTCCTTGCGCCCCAGGAGAACCGCGGCGTGTTCTGGCGACAATAAAGTGGCTTAAGAAGTTTTTGTCTGGGCTCTAGCATTCGAAGGCTGCAGTGTGTTTTCCAGTTTAAAGCGTGTGGGGAAAGTCTGCCGTTCCACAGAGGAAGAAGGGGGGTTTCTACCCTGAAGTTAATGCAACCGCTGGAAAATGGCGCTTTGATTTGTCCGCCTCAAGAGAAGGCTTAATTGTTGTTGTTTTTTTGTTCCTTCACCGTGTGGATTACAAATATCAGTTTCCATTTAGAACACACTGCTTCTCACATCTTTTTTCCTTCCTGCTTGGATTTTGGGCTTTTCCCTTCTCATTCCCCCCTCCATTTTTGGCGGCTTGGACTCAAACGAGAAGCTCTGGGTGACTGTTTCCTTGGAGCCTTTACTTTCGTGGTTCGGAAGACGATCAGTTGGACCGCTTGCCTTGGGGAAACGGATCTGATGTGGATTACTATTTTCTTTTTCTCTTCTTTTTTTGCTGTTTACTGGGAGTATACTTCGGTTCCTTCTGTGTTTTTTTCGTTTTTCCCCCGTGGATTACAGTATCTAACTCTTCGTTGGCAAGCTGTTTCAGAAATTGGAGAAGAATGAGGAATCAAGGGTGAAAGATGAAAAAGCAAGATAAGGTGGTATCATCTGTTGCAGATTTTTCAAAAAAGGTGGATTTAAGTTTGAAAAAAATAGAGGGAAATGTGAAATTGGTTCAAAGTGAGGTAATTGCCATAAAAAAGGAAATAAAAGGGACTCAGGAGGTGGTGCGGGAGAATAAGCTGAAATTGGATGAGCAAGAGAGAAGGATCGATGCTGTGGAAGATATGATGAGAAAGCAGAATATTGTGATTCGTCAGGTGGTGGAACGGACACCGGATTTGTTAAGAGAAAGAGTGGTTCAGTGGTTAAATGGTTTGAATTTGGGAAAATAATTTGTTCAGGAAGATTTTGTAAGTGTATTTAGGGTGGGCCCAAGAAGAGGGAGGGTGGTTCAAAGAAATGTTTTGATAAAATTTGCAAATTTGGCCGATAAATTAAGAGTAATGGCCTTTCTGAAACGAGCTGGTCCTGATGCTTTGAAATTTGATGGTTCTGATGTAGAAGTTTATAATGATATTTCATTGAAAGAAAGACCGTGGAGATATAAGATGAGGCCTGTAACTAAATTGCTGATGAGTAAAAATATAAGGTATAATTGGAGATTCCCACAGCAACTGCGCTTTTATTATGACAAAAGAATGCAAGTAATTGATGAAGGGGCTAATCCATTGGAGTATTTGAGCTTGTTGGAGCTGGTAAAAATAGACTCGGAAGAGTGGATAAATCTCAAGAAGGAATTGATGGAATCGGGAGCCTTGGGGAGGGAGTATGAGAGGCCGGAGGCCGGTGGGGCAACAGGTGGAACACCGCAGCGAAGGGAAGAGGAGGAGGAGCTGTCGCTGATCATGGTGGAGGAGGAGACAAGTAAGGAGCAATGAGAATTAGATTATTAAAATTTAAAGCATTTAATTGATATAGAAGGGTGAGTAGCGCGTAGCACTGGTAGGAAGGCACATCTTACATTTCCCCCCTCTCCCCTCTTTGGTTGTCAAAGGCGGCCTTTTTTTTTAAGAAGGTGGGGAGAGAGATAGTGTGTGTTATATGTAGTTTTTTGTGGTATGGGGGTAAGGGGTTGGTGGTGGCACGCCCGATGGAGAGTTCAGAGTTTAGAAAGGAGATAGGTTATGGGAAATATTAAAATATTATCATGGAATGTGAAGGGTACAGGTTCTGTTCTTAAGAGACGGAGGTTGGAACTGGCATTGAAGAAAGATAGACCTGATATATTGTTTTTACAGGAAATGCACCAGAAGTCAAAAGACACGAATAAACTTTTTTTTGGGATGGATTCAACATTATGAGATGGCGTTTGGAACTTCAAAAGCGAGAGGGGTGGCAATCATGATTTCTAAAAAATTAGGATTTGAGATTACAAAAAGTATTGCTGATCAAGAGGGTAGATATTTGATTGTAAGAGGAAAAATAGAGGATGAGGAAATCATGTTGGCAAATATTTACGCTCCAAACGATCATCAAGCGGATTTTCTAGAAAAAGTTTGGAAAATAGTGGAATTAGAGAATGTTGCAAAAACTATTGTGGTGGGAGATTTTAACTTGATAAGATCGGGGTTAGATTGCACGAACATAGCAAGAAGTGGGACTGGCTTGAAAGGGAAGGTGTTGGATAAATGGATGGACGCGATGGGTTTGAAGGATTCTTGGAGAGCGTTTAAGGGCTCTGAAAGGGCATATTCCTTTTTTTCACATGTCCATGGGACCTACTCGAGAATAGATTATGTCTTTCTTACGGAAAACTTGATTAAAGATATAGAAGCAATGGAAATTGGGATCATTAAGGAATCAGATCATGCCAAAGTACTTTTGGAATTGAAATTACAAAAAGATACCTGAGGTGGAAGAAGTTGGAGGTATGATCATAATTTATTTAAAGATCAAAAATGTAAAGAGCAGATTATGGAAAGGTGGAAAGAAAGTTGGCAGTGGAACGATAATAACGAGGTTAATTTCAATGTTGTATGGGATACCATGAAGTCGGTTTTCAGAGGGGAAAGCATAAAGTTGGCGAGTTTTAAATATAAAAGACATAAGGTAGAACAGATAGAAAAAGAAAGAGAAATAAAGCAGTTACAGGAGGATCACGCAAAAAGTAAAGATAAAAAAATCCTTACGAAATTGCAAAGACTTAAAGTAGAATTAATGGGTAAAGATATTGACAAAGTTAAACGAGACTTGATCAATTTAAACAGAGAATACTTTGAATTTAGCAACAGAAGTTCAAAACTATTAGCAAGAGCAGCTAAGGCCAAAAGGGAAAAAAGAGAAATTGGGGTATTGGTTAATAAACAAGGTTTAAAGTGTAATAAGAGCAGAGATAAATGTAAAATTGTGAGGGAATTTTGTCAAGCATTATATGCAAAAAAGGAGGTAGATTTGGAGAGGCTCAAAAAGATACTGGAGACACAGTTAGGGAATGGAATAAAACAAGAACATAGAGAGAAAATGGAGGAAAGGATCACTGATAAAGAGGTAAATGAGGTAATTAGCGGGTTGAAGACGGGGAAAGCTCCGGGGGATGATGGATTATTGACAGAGTTTTATAAAGAATTTAAAGAAGCGGTGGTTCCAAAATTAGTGAAGCTATATAACTATATTTTAGATGGAGGACTAATCCCGACTTCATGGTATAACACTACAATCGTTCTACTGCCAAAGCCTGGTAAGAACTTGGAAAGAGTGGAATCGTACAGACCAATCTCTCTTATAAATCAGGATGCCAAAATCTTCACAGCAATATTGGCTAATCGTTTAAACGGTTTTATGGGGGAATACATAAATGTCGATCAAGTTGGGTTTTTAAAAGGTCGGCACATGGCGGATTTGACTAGAAGGGTATTAGATTTAATTGATAATGTTAATCAAACGAAGGAAAAGGTGGGCTTACTATCATTAGATATTTTTAAGGCATTTGATTCATTACAATGGTCTTCAATTAAGGAAATAGTTAAAAATTACGGGTTTGGGGACAGATTTAGAAGGGTAATTGATTTATTATATCAAAAAGGGAATGCTAGGATCAGAGTAAATGAAGAGGTTACTGATGTGGTAAAGCTTGAGGCTGGTACCAGGCAGGGATGTCCACTATCTCCTATCCTGTTTATCATGGCAATGGAGATATTAGCCAAAAATATAAGGGATAATTTAAATATAGAAGGGATAATGGGTAATAAAGTGAGCATGTACGCGGATTATACACTGCTTATGGTGAAACATCCGAAGTTGGTAATGGATAGGATTAAAGATCACCTACAGGTATTTGAAGCTATAACCGGATTAATGATAAACTGGGATAAATCAGAACTGATGCTGTGTAATATGGGGGTAGGTGAGATGGGAAGGATAGTGGGGACACTTAATATACAAATTAAAGAAAAGCTGAAATATTTGGGGATAATTATTTCAAATAAATTGGAAGAACTTAAACGTTTGAACTATGACAGTTTGAAAGCCGAATTTAAGAGTAAAATACAAGAGTTTCAGAAGTTGAAGCTGTCATGGTTCGGAAGGATTGCAATTTGCAAAATGATATTGCTTCCAAAGCTTAATTTTTTATTTGATGCATTAGCGATTCACTTGAAGGAGAAGGAAATTAACGAGTTTCAAAAGATGTTTAATAGTTTCTGTAATGGAGGTAAAAAATCTAGACTTTCAAAGAAGCTCTGGTACTTATCTCAGAAAGAAGGGGGTTTGGGCATGCCAAATTTGTTAGCATACTATCAAGCATTCCAAATCAAGAATGTTGTGAAGATCTTGGCAAGAGAAAAGGCAATTTGGGAGGAATTAGAGATGAAAGATTATAGAAATATTGGTAATATGATCTTCTTGGGAATAAAGGACAAGCCGAAAAAGTCAAATAATACTATGATGAGAGGGCTCATGGAGGTGTGGAAAAAGGTAAAGAAAGATATGGTCCCAAATCTCTCTCCAATTTTGGAATTGACTGATATGGTGTGTTTTCCAATAAAATTAGATAAGGGGAAAAAAGGAAATATTGGATAAAAATGAGATGGTCTTACTGAAGGACTGGTTAAAAGTTTGCGATGATGATACCAAGAGAAAAAAAATATTTGAAAAGTTAAAATTGGATTGGTTTCAGAAATTAAAGGTGGATAATTGGAATAAAAAATATAGAAGAGAAGTAGGGATAGATAGAACAAAGACTGAATTTGAAGAATTGGTAATAAGGATCAGAAAAGGGGAAAAGAGCATTAAGGGTCTGGTAAGCAAACTTTACTCTATACTGAATAAGGGTAAAGATCCACAGGAAGATTTGAAACGGAAGTGGGAACAAAATCTGAATATAAAAATAGGGGAGGTTGAATGGAGGAATAAATGGAAAAAGAGGATTATGAGAACAATGTCTGTAAGAATTAAGGAACACAATTTTAAAATGTTGTGGCAATGGTACTTGACACCACTAAGACTTTATCAGATGGATAATAAAAGGGACAAGTTATGTTGGAGATGCAAAGAAACGGATGGAACATATGAACACATGTGGTGGAGTTGTAAAAAAATAAGGGATTTTTGGGGAAGAATAGAAGGGGAGTTTGGTGAAATAATGGGCAAAAGAATTAAGTTGGCGTCAGGTACCATTCTTTTAACAAATGTGGAAGGTTTGGGTTTGAATAAGGAGGAAAAAGAATTATTGGAAATTGTATTAACTACAGGTAGACAATGCATAGCTAGAAATTGGAAAAACGATGTAGATATACAGATTGGAGAGTGGTATAAAGAAATGTGGAGTTTAGCATTGAACGACAAATTGACATGGGAGATCAAAGTAAAACGAGATAAATTAAAAGAGAATAGGTTCTGGAGTATTTGGAAACCGTTTGTGGATCATTCTCTTATAGTAAATGATAGCTTAGGACCTGTACCATCTCAAAGAGGTTTTTGGAGTTGAAACAGAAACTAAACTCTCCTGGCATTGTGTATACTCACAGGGTGATGTGTAATTATTAAAAAATAAAAATAGTGGTAGCACTGAAAGCTTTTATTGTTATGATCATAGTAATAATTTACATTGTGGTATTCAATATTGGGGGTTATATGGTAAATAATTAGTTTAAGTACTATTATGTGCTAGCTCTTATGAATTTGAGCTAATATTGTATTGATGTTGTTTTTGTTTTATTATTATACTGTACTGTTATTGTTTTTCTTTTTTGTATGTTTGTCAAAAATTTAATAAAAAGATTTAAAAAAATTTAATTTAATTTCCAATTGGTATAGCCGTCCAACTCAAAATGACTCAGGGTGGCTCACAGTATTAAAAAGAATACAACAATACAAAAAACATTAAAACCACACCCATAAAAACACAATTTAAAGTACTACAAAAATTAAAAGACCGAGGATTAAAGAAAGAAGATTAAAAGAGGGAGCAATGTTGTAGTTATTTTATCAGCCAGCAGGCGGGGGTCAACACCTCACCGGCACCCCACACCTGCTTCTCCAGCCAGGCTTTTAGTTCTTTCCTGAAGGGCAGCAACTCTGTCTGGAGTCGGAGCTCAATTGGCAGGAGGTTCCATAGGGCTGGAGCAGACACAGAGAAGGCCCTCCTCCTGGTGCTAGAGAGGCGAGCCTCTTTAGCAGATGGCACAGTAAGAGATCCTCTCTGGTCCACTCTGGCGGGACGGACAGATGTTCTTGGGGTGATGAGGTTTCTTAAGTATCCTGGCCCACTACCATGTAGGGCTTTAAAGGTAATAACCAGCACCTTGAATTGCACTCGGAGGCACACTGGCAACAAGTGCAGCTCATGATGCAGTAGCGAGGCATGGGCATAATGCCCGCACCCCATCACCACCTGAGCAGCCACATTCTGGACCAGTTGCAGCCTCCGAATGGTCATCAAGGGCAGCCCCATGTAGAGCACATTGCAATAGTCAAGTCTGGAGGTGACCAGAACGTGCGTGACCATGAGCAAGGAGTCCTGGTCCAGGAGTGGGCGTAACTGGTGGATCACACGAAGTTGTACAAAAATCCTCCTGGCCACGACTGCCATCTGCTCTTTGAACAGGAGTCATGAGTCCAGGAAGACCCCCAGATTATGCACCAGGTCTATTTGGGGCAAAAATAGCTCCGTCCAGGACCGAAGATGGTAGCTCCTGGGATAACGTGGGGCCCTGACCCACAGCCACTCAGTCTTGCCAGGATTCAGTTGTAGCCCGTTGTCCCCCATCCAGACCCAGATAGCTTCCAGACACCTGGATAGGACTCCGACAGCATTGCTTGAATCACCACAGGCTGAGATGTACAGCTGAGTATCATCAGCATACTGATGATACCTCATCCCATTGAAACAGATGATCTCGCCCGCCTTCATGTAGATGTTAAATAGGAGAGGCGAGAGTACTGAGCCCTGAGGCACCCCATACTGTAGAGGCCTAGGGCTGGATAGCTCATCCTCCAACCACACTGACTGGGTCCGACCCCTCAGAAATGAGAAAAACCAGGACCACACAGTGCCCTGGATCCTCAACCCACGGAGCCGTTCCAGAAGGATATCGTGGTTGATTGTATCAAAGGCTGCTGAGATGGCAAGAAGAGCAAGGACGGATGAATTTTCTATATTTGGAAGTGTCAGGAGTAATCTTAGAAGGCTTGTGGCCCATCACTCCCTCCCAGACCTGTTCCCGGGGTTCCAAATGATGAGTTCTCCCATTGATTGGGGAGGTACTGATGAGTCCAAGGATGCCAAAGAGACAGGAGCCTTTCCCATTGAGGTGGGGAGGGAATGAGAGATAGAGAGGAACAAGTTGGCATTGAGCGAGAATGGGGAGAACTTCTGGAAAGTGAGAGAAAGATAAGGAGCCAAATGGGGTGGGGTTCTGCTAGCAATGACTAGGACTGCAGTGGCTCAAGTGACTAAGACGTTGACTGGGAGGCGGAAGGTCAGCAGTTCAATTCCCAAGTACTGCAGGACGGAATGAGCTCCCGTCTTTGTCCTAGCTCCTGCCAACCTAGCAGTTCGAAAGCAAGAAATTGCAAGTAGATAAATAGGGACCACTTTGGTGGGAAGGTAACAGCATTCTGTGCACTCCAGTGTCTAGTCATGCCTGCCACATGACTAGTGCTGGCTCTTCGGCTTTGGAACAGAGATGAGCACTGAACCCTAGAGTCAGATACGACTGGCTTTTGAGCAAGGGAAATCTCACCTAGCAGAGAGTGAGAGCAGGCAGTGAATGTCATATTGAGGCATCCACAGACAGTGGGAAAGGCTGGGTGAGAGTTGACACCCTAAAGAGATATGGGGATTGTGCTCTGGTTACATGGAACCTGTCATACCAAAGGACAGCTGTTCTGCTACATGTCCTAAGTAATGTCAGGACATATCCCTAGTGTGAATAGTTGTACTGAATTTGGTTCTGAGGACTGGGTAACTTGGACCTTACTGAACATTCAATGAAGGAACCAATGTGTTCAAAATAGACTGTGGGCCCCAGGTAGTGATGAAACCTGTCTGGACCTTCTCATAGGCTTCCCTGTTCATTTAGGTTTCTCTGTTGTTTTAACTTGAAGTTATTAAAGCATTCATTTCCATCTAACCTCCAGATTTGTGCTTCGGAATCCATGTAAGATGGCAGGCAGGGTAATAGGAAGGCTGTCCCTTCTCATGGGTGATTTCTGAATCTAATGCCATTATGCTTTTTTTTAGGACAACGCAAAATGGATGGAAATGACAGCTTGTAAAAACATTGGCCATGGTGGCTGGAGTATGCTGGAAGCAGTAATCCAGAATACATGGTTTCAGGGAATTGTAAATTCATTTGAGTGGGAAACAAAAACAGCAAGAAAGGTTCTTGTAAGGGCATTATTTATGGTTTTCTAAGTTTAATTTGTATCTGTTTTCCTCCATATATTTGGAACAGGGAACCAATTTTTATTTCTTGCTACTACCTCTAAGCTGACAGGATAGAGCAAGTTCCTACATAAATTATTACATCAAAATGGAGATGTGTATAAAACAAATCCCATGCTTATTTTTAACCATACCTTTTTATTTATTTCTGCAGTCTGGAGGAAGGGTCCATTGCTTTAAAATCTGTAGACATTTGGACATATTTTACAAGACAGTACAATTTTTGAATGTCACACAATGATCAGTTTCATATCACTACATGCATATAAAGACACTTGTTAAAAGTTTTTGTTTACAGAAACAATGGCAGAGGTCAATTAACTTCAACAAGGTTTACATTAAAGTTACAAAAATATTTTAAAAAGTAAGATTCTAAGTGCGCTAGTATATGGCTAATGGAATCCTAATTCCTCCCAAACGTGTGCAAATTTTAATTTTCTGATGTTTAACGATCTTTTGATGAATTGAGACTCAAGAGTATGGGCTACAAACTAATGTATCCAGCTAGAAACTATTACACTAGTTGCTGTTGTACACCAGCTATTTGTTGTGCAGTTCAGGCTTCTGGCTTTGATTCATTGTTTTTTGCGTTTTCTTGTGTGTACAGCCTACAATATAGAAAGCCAAAGCCATAGTCCTCTCCTTGCCATTCTCCCCTTTAATCCACTTTAGAATCTGTAACCGCGTTCATGATTATTTTCCCCCTTTTCGTGTTGCTTGCTTCTAAGTTGTCTGCTTTTACCTTCCTTATTTTTTTAAAACACCCACTGGCTTTGCAGTGTTTCTGTCCAATAAGAATGAGAATCATATAACAGCATAAGCCATTTGATTACTACCGGTAGCAGTGCCATTCAGGCCAAGAAGATGAAGAGGCTGAGCAAGACATTGTATCACTGATAGCATGAATGAAATGGCATGGAAGGACCAACTAAACACACAGCCCCAAGGCTTGCCCATTGTTCAAGCAACCCAATTAACTTTGCTCTTTGCCATCTCCTTGTGAGTGACTATGTGCCAGGGTGTTTGATACTCAAGTTAAACAGTACTGAGTTCAGATCCTGTAAGCGCTTATCAGAGGACCTGTTATACTCCAACTGTTCCCCTTTAGGATGTCAGGGGGATGCATACAAGTGTGTGTGTATGGAACACAGCTGTTCACAGAACAGGGTAGGACTGGTGTATACAGTATAGGACTGTGAATAGGTCACACATCCTACATCAAATGGGAATCTCCCATTTCAGATAGTAGAAGCATTTTGAACCAGATTATACTGCATTTCTTTCATCATGGCACTGCAAGATTCCCAGTTGGAGAGTTGTTTTAGGTTGCATCCAAGATGATGTTTGGGAATGCCTGTGAGTAGAGGAGCCTGGCTGAACCAAATGAGAACAAAGTTGCATCTAACTTTGTATGGTTACATCTAGGCCTACCTTAATGTGTCTCATTTGGCTAGCTATAATATGGAGGATTAACAAAATCTAAATTGCTCTTGTAGGTACCCCAATCCATATTGGGACCTTGATGGAGGGGCTGGGGGATTAATTTCCTTTCCTGCTGCACATACCTACATATAACACTTTCCTGGAAGCTAATTATGACTGAATTATATAACACTGCCTTCTACTAAAGCGAATATTGTCCTGAGACGTTTAAATGGTTTTAACCTATGTGTTTTTACTTGAAAGTAGTTTTAGTTAGTGATAAGAGTTTGTTGTTTTTTAAACGGTATTTTAGTGCATGATTTTACTGTATTGTGAGCCACCCAGAGAATGGCAACACTAATGGATTGGTTTAGAAACACATGCACGCATGCAAAAACAAACACCTGCAAATTGTCATAGAAGAAAATAACTCCCAGTAAAGCAAAGAAGAACAGGACTTCAGTGGGTGTAAAGATGTGAAAAAACATACCAGTTTTTTCTTGATTGAGCTTGGACTTCCTACACTTATCATTTTGATACACTCTCAACTTCCATCACGTGTAGTGATTTGCAGATGGTCTTTCTGAATATCAGCACAAGGCCTTTATTGCCCTGTCCTAAGATATCAACTCAGCTTGTGCTATAACTGAGCTGTAGCTAGTGTATCACTTTGATATTTTCTGTCCTGTGTATCTACCTAGATTAAGCAACCAAGCAGAATTGTGTCATTTTAGTAGATTGTGTCATCAAGTAGATAAATAGGGACCACTTCGGTGGGAAGGTAACAGCGTTCCGTGCGCTTCAGTGTCTAGTCATGCCTGTCACATGACCACGGAAACGTCTGCAGCAGCAGACAGCGCTGGCTCTTTGGCTATGAGACAGAGATGAGCACTGCACCATAGAGTCAGATATGACTGGCTTTTGAGCAAGGGAAACCTTTACCTTTACCTAGGAGAGATGCTATAGAGTCCTTCTGATATTGTTTTAGCGGTGCAAATGCATGGCCATATCTAGTCATTCAGATTTTAAACAAAAGCCTCATAGTGACTTAAAAGTTTGCACTAGCATGAAGAATGTACCCATAATCGTGAACCAAAAGGAATATAGGAGACAACTTTATATGTACTAAAAAAATTTTTTTTAATGGAAAGTATATTTAACAGTGTCCCTGGTTCAAGATTATTATTTCCAAAAAAGCAATGCTGACATTGCAACAAATATTTTTGAAGGACAGAAAGTAAGAAAAGAAAGCATGCAAAGATGCTAACCTGAAATGAAACAGTGTTCAGAGATTCGTGACTATGAGGCAAAACTGACACATTGTAAAAGGGCTCTGGTCCTAGATTCAGAATAACTATACAAGAAGGCTTGTTCTCACATGTATGGGTATCATAGGCAAATAATTGATTAAACTGCATCTGGGCCCATTTGAACTAATGTGAAGCAATATGTTTAACCCATGATCTCTATTTTACTAATGATCATAGTCCCTTGACAACAAAATCATCAATGTTCAAAGTTGCTGAATGAACTGGGTTGGGGTTATTAGACCGTTTCTTTTGAAAACTCATTCTCCCCACCCCTGAGTTCCCACTTAATAGTGTTAAAACATGTTGGCTAGAATACTACAGTTAGTCTCGGTTAGAGTACTGTCACACTGAATCTACTTCTGAATGTTTAACACTTAGAGACGTCCCTACTTGGGACTGGTGCAGTAGCATTCTGGCTGCTCTTCCTAGTTATAAAAATTATTCTAACCAAACAGATCAGTTGGTGTGCAGATTTATCTTTGTCCTCTGTGGGACTGGGAAGTGTTACAATGCTCTAAGGGAATTCGGCAGTTTTACTATACAAGTTCTCAGAGACTACATTCTGGTGGAAGGCAGGGCCAAAGGTGGGATCAAAAATACAGTACCACTGTATTGAAATTTACTGTCTGGCCAGGTTACCCTGCTATGGTAATAGAGTAGACCATACTGCCAGTGACTCAACACGGATAGTCAGGCAGCGGTTAACTAACCTGACAACCCTGATGACTAATGGCATTGGGTGGTAAGTCCACAGGAAATGGTGATGGTCTCCATGTGGATTAAATCCCACTTAACTCCATTTTGATGGACGGTAGCAGCTTCATCAACACTGGCCTAGGACTGATAAGGACTTTGTGTTCCAAAAGCTTTGAGTTGTCAGTAGACAAGTAAAGCGGTATAGAAGCACACTAACTAACTAACTAAATAAAATAAAATAAAAATAAAAAGGGCTCAGAACCAGAAATTGACTCACAGAACTGGATCAGTGGTACAGGGGTCACACTATGCTATGGATGACAAATTGAAGACTACTGCATTATATTGTTCCCAGGACAATCTTCATGACTGATTGCCATGAGAATAGTCAAAATCCGGAATTGGATACGGCACAACAAGAATAATAATAATTGTAATTTACAATTTTCACGAAGACTTAAAAAAACACATTTTAACCTTTTAGAACAAGGAGGAAAAAGATTATGATAGTGGAAAGCTAACAAGCTATGGTGACATGTGGAAGAGGATGAGGCCATCTGGAAAATGACAGAGACAGCCTGAAACTCCCAGGTGGGCTGGAGTTTGAGCCCCAGGGCCTATGTTTGCTTTGACACCAGGGCAGGCAATGGTTGCAAATGACCCCTAATGTAAGCTCTTCAAGTGGGTGGGAGGAGCGTCAAAGAGGAGAAGTGATGGCAAAAGAGAAAAGAGATCTCCTGGCAGTTTTGGTTCTGCTCCATCCACTGATGGCTTCAGTCTGATACACTACTGATGTGTGGCCCCTGAAAAATTACCTCTGACAAAATAAGGGCACTTCCAAAAATAATGTTTTTAAAAATTGCTTTACCATTTTGCTGTGAGCTATGGGCTACCAGAGTAAAGAATAAAATAATATGTGGTAATGTTATACATTTATAGTACATTAGGTCGTATTTCGAAACACATGTTCTGGTATTCATTAGCAGAAATGAATTCCTTCTGATCCTCTGGTAGTCAGGTTCCAAAGCTGGATCATATTCACCTCTTAATTTAACCTTCCCCCACAGACCATATCATCTTGTCTTTTGCCTCAGGCAGCAAAATATTTTGAGCCAACTCTAAAGTCTCCATACTCTTTCTGGTGGCATTTGGGTTTTTAAAAGGGAGTCAGTGCAGTTGAGAAAAACAGTCTAAGAGCAAAGCTTCCTTAAGGGCATCTGGTTATCCTAACACAAGTTTTCTGAAGCTCTTCAACTTAAGATTAACTTGTTTTTCTTTGGTGATTGGTCATTAGGAGGTAGGAGAAATGGGCTTTATTTCCACAGAGTGTGCAGACATAGTAGCTTTGAATAAGGTATTTCTGGAGGTATAATGCTTTATCACCTATCAGTTGTGAAGCTGTCATTTGATACACCATGGTCTTCATTTTGCACTGCTGCTTTGCATGCTACAGTTTAGTTGTATTTTACAGGTCATCCTCTCTGATCCAAAGTGAAAATGTTCTGAGACCTACCGTGGATACCTGAAACTGCAGATATCAGTGAACTCTGTATTTTACCTTTCATACAACTGCCTATAGTGGCCAGCTCTGGTAATACACTATAGAAATACATAACTACCGTATTTATTCGAGTATAACGCGCACTCGTGTATAACGCGCACCCCTAATTTTCCATGAAATCTTGGTATAAAATTTTTTTTCACACGCCTCGTCTCCCGCGCCACCCAATCAGATCCCGCCAGCCGCGCGCCCCTGGGGCCGTGGGTGGGGCAGATGGTGCATCTCAGCAGTGCCTACCGTACTCGGCGCCGGCTCCTTGAGTCGCGCGGCCCGGGTAGGCGTGGAGCACGCCGCGGCCCTCTCCCGGAGGGTTCCCTTCTCAACCCGGCGGGTGCGTGCAGGTGAGCGGCGGCGGCAGCGGGACCTGGGCGCCTGGGAGGAGGACCGCGGCGTGCTCCGCGCCTACCCGGCGCCGGCTCCTTGAGTCGCGCGGCCCGGGTAGGCGTGGAGCACGCCGCGGCCCTCTCCCGTAGGGTTCCCTTCTCGACCCGGCGGGTGCATGCAGGTGAGCGGCAGTGGCAGCGGGACCTGGGCAGGCGCCCAGGTCCCGCTGCCGCCGCCGCTCACCTGCACGCACCCGCTGGGTCGAGAAGGGAACCCTCCGGGAGAGGGCCGCGGCGTGCTCCGCGCCTACCCGGCGCCGGCTCCTTGAGTCGCGCAGCCCAGGTAGGCGTGGAGCACGCCGAGGCCCTCTCCCGGAGGGTTCCCTTCTCGACCCGGCGGGTGCGTGCAGGTGAGCGGCGGCGGCAGCGGGACCTGGGCGCCTGCCCAGGTCCCGCTGCCGCCGCCGCTCACCTGCACGCACCCGCCGGGTCGAGAAGGGAACCCTCCGGGAGAGGGCCGCGGCGTGCTCCGCGCCTACCCGGCGCCGGCTCCTTGAGTCGCGCGGCCCGGGTAGGCGTGGAGCACGCCGCGGCCCTCTCCCGGAGGGTTCCCTTCTCGGCGGGTGCGTGCAGGTGAGCGGCGGCGGCAGCGGGACCTGGGCGCCTGCCCAGGTCCCGCTGCCGCTGCCGCTCACCTGCACGCACCCGCCGGGTCGAGAAGGGAACCCTACGGGAGAGGGCCGCGGTGTGCTCCACGCCTACCCGGGCCGCGCGACTCAAGGAGCCGGCGCTGGGTAGGCGCGGAGCACGCTGCGGCCCTCCTCCCAGGCGCCCAGGTCCCGCTGCCGCCGCCGCTCACCTGCACGCACCCGCCGGGTCGAGAAGGGAACCCTCCGGGAGAGGGCCGCGGCGTGCTCCGCGCCTACCCGGCGCCGGCTCCTTGAGTCGCGCAGCCCGGGTAGGCGTGGAGCACGCCGAGGCCCTCTCCCGGAGGGTTCCCTTCTCGGCGGGTGCGTGCAGGTGAGCGGCGGCGGCAGCGGGACCTGGGCGCCTGCCCAGGTCCCGCTGCCGCCGCCGCTCACGTGCACGCACCCGCCGGGTCGAGAAGGGAACCCTCCGGGAGAGGGCCGCGGCGTGCTCCGCGCCTACCCGGCGCCGGCTCCTTGAGTCGCGTGGCCCGGGTAGGCGTGGAGCACGCCGCGGCCCTCTCCCGGAGGGTTCCCTTCTCGGCGGGTGCGTGCAGGTGAGCAGCGGCGGCAGCGGGACCTGGGCGCCTGCCCAGGTCCCGCTGCCGCTGCCGCTCACCTGCACGCACCCGCCGGGTCGAGAAGGGAACCCTACGGGAGAGGGCCGCGGCGTGCTCCACGCCTACCCGGGCCGCGCGACTCAAGGAGCCGGCGCCGGGTAGGCGCGGAGCATGCCGCGGCCCTCCTCCCAGGCGCCCAGGTCCCGCTGCCGCCGCCGCTCACCTGCACGCACCCGCCGGGTCGAGAAGGGAACCCTCCGGGGAGGGCCGCGGCGTGCTCCGCGCCTACCCGGCGCCGGCTTCTTGAGTCGCGCGGCCCAGTCCTCGTGTATAACGCGCACCCAAACTTTGAGCCTTTTTTTGGGTATAAAATTTTGCGCGTTATACACGAATAAATACGGTATTATATATTTCAGATTTTCTACTGAATATTTTTAGATCTGTGGATACTGAATCCACAGATATGGGGGACAATCTGTACTTGCTGCACTAATACATGACTCTTAGAATTTCTGGAATGGTATGTTTGATTCATGAAGAGAGGGTGAATGAATTATTAGACCAGTGGAAACCTGTCTGAGGTTTTCAACTCAGCAATCATCCACCATAATGCATAATGCCTGAATTAGTACTAAAATAGACCCCTTTTTTGCATCTAATCTGAGGGTTTTAAAAATTATTATTTTCTCCAGTGGGAAGATGGGAATAAAGTGAGGATTAATATGAAATCCTTTCTTTTGCTGCAGAGTGAAGATGGTGTTAGGAGGAAATTGTCATCAGTAGAGAATTTCTCCCTAATTAATATTCCTCCTTCAGGAGAGTGATTTTTCCATATGATCTTATGGCATATGACAATTTCATCTAAACAGACTGGGGTACACAGAAAGAAAGAGCCTCCTTGAAGATTGTGGTATTCTTGAACATGGTAATGACAACCTTGTGTTGCTGGCTAAACTTTCTCATACTAGGTCCAAACACTCCAAGAGGCATGGAGGCTGTTTACAAAAACAATAACAGAGGCCCAATTGGAATGCATACCCAAAAGGAAAAAGGGCACTGCCAGGTCCAAGAGGACTCCGATGTGGCTTA
This sequence comes from Bradypodion ventrale, assembly GCA_035047345.1. Taxonomy (NCBI): domain Eukaryota; kingdom Metazoa; phylum Chordata; class Lepidosauria; order Squamata; family Chamaeleonidae; genus Bradypodion; species Bradypodion ventrale. The sequence goes on along the minus strand of JAWDJE010000004.1, from coordinate 28,743,653 downwards.
CAGGAGCTGTTTGGGAAGTGATCAAAAGCAAGAAAAGCTCATTTAGAAGATGGAAGGCTTGTCCGAATGAGGACAGCAGGCAGAAACATAAATTCTGGCAGAACAAATGCAAGGCAACAATCAGGAAAGGAAAGCAAAGCTTTGAGGAGCATATAGCTAAAAACACTCAGAGAAACAACAATGACTTCTTTAAGTACATTAGAAGTAAGAACCCAACTAGGAAGGCCATTGGACCATTAGATGACAATGGAAGGCAAGAGGTTATTAAAGAGGAAACGGAGATTGCAGAGAGATTCAATGAATTCTTTGCTTCAGTTTTCTCTGAAGAAGACAGAGACTACATGCCCAAAACAGAGCCTATCTTTGTAGGGAGGGAAACTGAAGAACTACATACCCAAAACAGAGCCTATCTTTGTAGGGAGGGAAACTGAAGAACTAAGCCTGATAGAAATAACCAGAGAGGAATTGTTAAACTAAATGCTAACAAATCACCAGGACCAGATGGCATCCATCCATGAGTTCTCAGGGAACTTAAAGATGAAATTGCTGATCTCCTAGCCAAAATATATAATATTTCCCTCAAATCAGGCTTTGTACCTGATGACTGGAAGGTAGTGAATGTAACACCAATTTTCAAAAAAGGATCCAGGGGTGATCCAGGAAATTACCGACCCGTCAGTTTGACATGTGTCCCAGGTAAAGTGATGGAAACCATCCTAAAAGATAGAATTAATAGGCACATAGAAGAGAAGGTGCTGCTAAAGGAGAGCCAACATGGCTTTTGCAAGGGCAAATCATGCCTCACTAATCTGTTGGAATTTTTTGAGAGTGTCAACAAGCATGTGGATAAGGGGCATCCACTTGATATTGTTTATTTGAATTTTCAGAAGGCTTTTGACAAGGTCACGCACCAAAGGCTCTTGAATAAACTTACCAGTCATGGAATAAAGGGACAAGTCTTGTCCTGGATCAGCAACTGGCTAAGGGACAGGAAACAGAGGGTAGCACTAAATGGACACTTCTCCAAGTGGAGGGAAGTAAAGAGTGGGGTCCCCCAAGGTTCAGTACTGGGACCCCTGCTTTTCAACCTCTTCATAAATGATCTAGAAGTAGGAGTAAATAGCAAGGTAGCCAAATTTGCTGACGACACTAAATTATACAGGGTAGTGAAAACTGTGAGAGATTGTGAGGAGCTCCAGAGGGATCTCTTGACACTGGGGGGAGTGGGCAAAACAGTGGCAAATGAGCTTCAGCATTAGTAAGTGCAGAGTGATGCATGTTGGGGTAAAAAAAAAAAACAATTACATTTATAACCTGATGGGGTCTGAACTCTCTGCGACAAACCAGGAAAGGGACCTTGGTGTCCTGGTGGACAACTCAATGAAGGTGTCAACCCAGTGTGCCTCAGCAGTGAAAAAAGCAAACTCAATGCTAGGGACCATTAGGAAGGGTATAGAAAATAAGTCAGCAAGTGTCATTTTGCCTCTTTATAAGTCTATGGTGAGGCCCCATCTCGAATACTACGTACAGTTCTGGTCGCCATACCTCCAGAAGGATATTATGGAGTTGGAAAAAGTGCAGAGGAGGGCAACCAGAATGATTAGGGGACTGGAACATCTTCCTTACCATCTGAGGCTGCAACGGTTGGGCCTCTTCACTCTTGAACGACGGCATCTAAGAGGTGACCTGATTGAAGTTTATAAAATCATGCACAGTGTGGACAAAGTAGATAAGGAAAAACTGTTTTCCCTATCGCACAACACTAGAACTATGGGGCACTCCATGAAACTTTAGGGTACCAGTTCTCAAACAAATAAGAGAAAGTACTTTTTCACCCAGAGGATCACTGGTCTATGGAACTCCCTGCCAGAAGAAATGGTGACAGCTGTCAGTCTTGACAGATTTAAGAAAGGATTAGACAAGTTCATGGAGGACAAGGGTATCAATGGCCATAATTATGGATACCTAAGGACAACCTCTGGGTTGGAGAGATAGGCAGGATATCTCTCAATGCCATTTCCAGGGAATCCTAAGCAGGTGAAGGCATCTGCTTGGGAATACCCTGAAGCAAATGGTGAGCCACTGTGTGAGACAGAATGCTGGACTGGATGGGCTGTGGCCTGTTCCAGCAAGGCTGTTCTTATGTTCTTAGGTCAGGTGAAAGGAACTGCAGAATGAACTCACCAAAGGGTACGTTCATTTTGACAGTTTCACATCTGGCCTAGATACAGAAGAAGAAATATTACAGACTCTAATATAGTCTGAACAATGATATGTACTATATCAACAAATTATGGACTTTTTGCTTAGTCTATATTCAGACAAATCCCACTGGTTACTTTATTATGTATTAGTGGTGTGCAGATTTCCCCAGGCAAATTTTGGCAGCTAAAAAACAAAAATCCACACACCTCACTAGGCATGGAAAGATGAAGTGAACCAGTTGCAAAGGAAGACATGTGATGCATGACTATTTCTGAAGGCAGGAAATACTGAGGTCTACAAAGCAAAAGCAAGCTATGGAGACTGAAATCTCCTTGATCACTTTTCTCCTGTGCAACTCACTTGCCAAACTCAAAATTTGTCATTCCCCTTTATGATGTCCACCTTTTTTACATGGTATAATTATGCTTCAGCTGCAGTAATTTGACAAAGGAGTGTGAAAGGGGAGGGTCTTGTCTTAGAGATGGAGGGAAAGTGGTGGAAGAAATTTCACCTGCTAAATCTTAATGCATCTGGCACCCACTTGGAGATGGATAAATAAGTTTTGATTTGGAACATATTGAAATTTCGCAGGCTGTTATGCTTCAGTTTTGCCAGTCCATTAGAGATGTTCACACATTACATTAAGCATGGTTTCACATAGAATGTACATTCCAGATGCTTGTGTTAATCTATTTGCATTCATGTCAGATTTCTAATTTATGAAGATAGAAGGATCAATGATATGTGTGCATAATTACACAGACTATGGCCAGCATCCTGTTGATCAACGTGTAATGAAATTTGTTTGTGCAGTCATTCATGTGGTTCTTTTTAAAGATCAGTTATGCAATATACTGCTGGAAGTGGATAACACTACTGTCTTGGAACAATTGTAGCTACCATGAATGTAACATCAAGTTGCACCCATGTAGCTACACGACAGGATTTCAGCCTATGGATGTGTTGGAATATTACATTTGAATACCCATATTCTCATGTCATGAAACTGAAGTGCCATTACAAACTCTAATTTCAGCAGGCTGGGGGGAGTTTATTTTAACTAATGGTTGAGTAGCTTTTTGATGTATTGTTTGCACAACAAACTAGTCCAATCCTACCTCTCCCCTCAATATCTCTGGCATGACACTGACAGAGCATTATTTTTGAGGCAGTGAATCGAGAGGCATCAGCTTAGAAAGAATGCACAGACAAGCTGCTCTGAAACTTGGTGAAGAAAGTCTATCTAAGTCTATAGATAGAAAGTCTATCTAATCCCACACCTTGATGAAGTTACTTTTCCAGACTACAACTCCCACAATCTCTCAACAAGCAAGGCCAGTGACTGTGGTTGGCTGGCTTTTGTACAAAAAGGTTAACTTTCATGAGCATAGAACCTGGTGTAGGCAGAGATATGCTTAACTGAAGTGGGGTCCATCTCTCCCATCTTGTCTTTGCTAGGTCTGTGCTTTAATTCTGCTTTTCTGTTACCAGCTAAATGATGCACTTTATGCTGAGAGATTATCCTACCTACAACAGAAACACTTCTACTCTTGTTCTCAAGAGCAGGACTCCTCAGCCAGTGATGCTCTGCAAAATAATTTACTACCCCCACCATGGGTGTAGCTAATGCTGTGGGTGTGGCTAACTCTATGGGCAATGCCCATTTTGCCTCCCTACACCATGGTCTGGGGTAGGGAGGTGGGCATGGCTGGCCAAGTGGGCGTGGCCTGGGGAAATTTCCGCTACTGGTGCCCGGGCACCTGTGGGCATTGGGAGCAGCTCAACACTGTCCTCAGCTCTCTGTACACTTAGAATCCATGTTATATTATTTTTACATAGAGCATGGGATGGAGAATATCTTTTCAATGGACCTTTTCTCTTGCTCTGAAGATTGAGTCCCTCATCTTGGCACTCTGACTCATTTGCATCTTATTATAACCAATGTTCATTTGAACAACCTCACAGAGGTCAGATGAAAAATTTAATGGATTCTGTGTCTGTGTTACACTTAAATGTCAAAGTCTGAGCCATTCTGACTCCCCCTTACCCCAAGAGGATAAAACACATTAACTCTCATTTGTAGTTATAAAACATACAACAGATAACGGAGGATATAAAAATATGACAGATTTAGATTCTGTGACCCTTTGCAGACACAATTCCATGACAGATATTGCAATGTTGTTTTAGAACAGTGCGTGTGTGCACACTTACACACATAGAGAGACACATATACACACACATCAAAGTCAACATTTCAGCTGTGAAAATGGATGGCAACAAAGACTCTAATATCTTATCCTGTAATACAAAAGAAGAATTTTTGACTTAATTGCCCTATTATAAATTTGCTAAAAATACAGAGTTATATTTTTATCGATTTTTAAAATTGGAACAGAAAAATAGACTACTCTGGAATGCATGAAAGTCACATAACTTTCCCTACATCATTACTTACTGAGCCAACATAATGGCAAACCGGAAGTACAGCGAACACCTGTACTTTCAACCAGAAACAACTTTATTAAAGCCATATTCTCCCTGACAGGTTGTTTATAAAGCAACCTACGTGACTATGGTATATTTGCTTTATTTGGTAACTTACTATCCATAAGTGTAACAATGGATAACACAAGACAAAAAATTGATTATGGAAAAGTGTGGTACTGAAACCTCTAATGCTCTTGTTGTATGGAGAGCAGATTTCAGTGACACACAAGACTTTTGTGTGTGTGTGGGATAATAGCAACACCAAAATAATGGGTGGTTTGATGGGTACAACTACCCTCAGACATTTCATGGAGCTTTCCATTCCTCATGCTCAGGCAGAACATATTGTATTGATCCTTTTTCATGTAGTGTCAGACTCAGATTATAAGAGGTATAAAGGAAATTTGGATCGACCAACTGCTTAATGGGATGAACAGAGAATCGGGTGGTCAGCTAACAAGCTGTTAGGCTGTGCCATTGTGAGTCTGGGGTGGAAAGAAATGTTTCAGAAATAAAAATTTCCACAAAACAGAAACACTTGCACCAGGTTGGTTTCTTCCACACATATCAGTGGCTTGGTTTCACCCTTTCCCCCATTTGAATGTATTCAGACGAACACTCCAAGTCAGCGATGCAAACGACCACTGTATGGCAAGCACGTGCTACTCAGCATGGAGGGAATCTGAACAACAGCAACCCTATCCTATGATAACCACCTTGTGAACTGGTGGTGTGAAACCATCTGTTGACCACTTCTAGTGCAGCAGAGGTGGTGCTGAATACCCAGAAACAGCAGTTGCCTTAATGACACGATTTGGATGTTTTGGAAGATTATTCTGCTCCACCAAATGTCTTTTGTCAAGAGAATGTGGCTTTAGAGATTTCCACAAGGATTTCAAATACTCTTGTGATATGAATCATAAGTTTGTACTAGTCATCATTTTTGTTAAGACATAAATATATAATAGGTACAAATATTATCAGTACATTACATGGGATTTTTTTTACAGGAAAGAATACAGTTTTTCTTAGAAATATTGTAGCTTTTTAGCTGAAAAGGGAAAGGAGGGCCACAATTTATGATTGGTGCAGTTATTAAGGAAACTGTTATATTGTATTAAATGCAATGCAATATTCACAGAGAGGGGGAAAAACCCAACACATATCATCTTTTTCTTCTTTTGCAGCAACTGATTCTGGAGCCTTGCCTAGGATGTGGATATTTACTAGACAGACTCTTAACATTCTGCATTTACCTGAAGTGTGCTTCCATGACATTTCTAAGAAAAGGCACTGAGAAATCTACCACAGTCACAAGTACAATTATTTTCCTCACTGAATGGGAAAAAAAAATTAAAAAGGAGGAAACAAACTAAAGCAAAACTGAACTAGGAGAGAAACGTTGCCTCTTGGCTAAATATAAAGGAGTTCTGGATTACATATCCTTCATACAAAAAGTTCTCACATATATAATTAGGGTCTGTTTAGGTCAGGGGTGGCCAACCTTTGCGCTCCTGCTGTTCTTGGACTTCAATTCCCAGAAGCTCTGATCAGCAGCTGTACTGATTTGGTCTTCTGGAAATTGAAGTCCAAGAACAGCAGGAGCACAAAGGTTGGCCCCCCCTGGTTTAGTTGTTTCGGTTCTGGCAAGCATTATCTCACCATCCTATTGAATGATCTACCTCCAAAGTCAATACTGTATTTTTTACTTTTTCTCAGCTCTTCAACTAATCCTCATTTGCTGGATTTCCCCCTTTCTTCCAATGACCTCTGCACCTTTAAGTAAAGTAACTAACAAAATAGGAAACTAGTCTCCACATGGTACATGTGTTTCTTGGCTACTATCCTAGTAGTATGAGTATGTGGCGTCAGCCACCACTTAGATTTCTGATGTATTGTTAGTCCAGTAGGAAATGCATTGACTTCTGCCAATGCCCAAGAGCTATGCTAATTTTGTAGGATGCTGGATTATGGAAAACAGAACTGGACACTATGTTGTTCCACTCATTGATGCTGTTCAGTGCTGCCCTTAAGTAAGTCTATTTAGGTCAATTGGTGGGGTGACACTGGTTCTCAGAATAAAATACTAAAATAAATTTGCCTGTGCAGTGAAAAGATAAGCTAAAAACTTATTTATTGTATTTCTTTCCCACTTTTCATGCAATGAACTCAAGACAAAATTCATGGTTTTCCTGTTTCCAGTTTATCATCACAACAGCTGTGGATGAGTAATTTGTCTATCAGAAAACAAAAAACAAAGCAAAGCAAAATTAAGGGGGGGGGGGAGAGAACAAAAACATTGTGGTACCTTAAAGACTAAGTGCTATATTTTAAATGGAACTTTTGTGGATCAAATCAATTTTCAAATCAATATTCTCATTTCTCTCAATGAAATCAAAGCGGCATATACGGCACTCGACTTCTCTACTTTAATTGATTGAGAGGTAGGTCAAGCTGAGAGAAAGTAGCTGATCCAAGGTCATGAATTGAATTTCATGACTGAATGGTGACCTGAATGTGGATCTCACAACTTCAGCGTAGCATTTTAAATGTTATAACTCCACTGGCTCTCAGAGATAATAAATAGACTAAGATTGTCAAATGAGTTTTGTGGCTGAATGGGGATTTCTCCTTAGTTATAGTTCAACATTTCAAAACCTTCATTGACAATCTGAAGCATTAAAGCCCACCAAGAGGTGCATCATGCATGGCACAGATTTCAGCTTGCTAGTTTTCATCCTGAGCCCCATAATAACAACTTCAGCATGTGTGTATGCTACCTCTGTCACATCTAACCTGATCCTGACAGGAACAGCCTTAACAATCCTAGAGACAATGTTGACTACACAGCCTAACAAGTGAGAGGCATCATTCATTTCTACAGAGAGTTTTTCTTTACATTACTTTAAAAAGTTAATGTATTATTTTCTATTTTGTGAGGAGTAACAACAGACCCACGATGCTTTGCACAGTTATCACAATTTCTAGTGCTTTTTTTGTTCATAGTAGATTTCCCACTACCCATACATCATTTTTATACAGACAATTTAATTGTCAGTCTTATCATAGGACAGTAATGGTGAACCTTGGTACTCCAGGTGTTCTTGGACTTCAATTCCCAGAAGCCCATTCAGCGTACACAAAGTAAACCCATTCGTGTGGATTCACAGACTTGGGAGCTTCTGGGAATTGAAGTCCAAGAACACCTGGAGTGTCAAGGTTCACCATCATGGTCATAGGACATGACTGAGAAGTTCTGCGGTACAAGACATATCAAGATGAATGGGAGATATAAAAGCATTACCATTATTTTGAGCAGTTCTCATTTATGTCAAAGGGGTTTGTCTCAGATACCCATATTTTATTTTTCATTAAGAACCCCATGGGAGTTCATAACAACACTTTTACAAGCAGAAGAAACAAATACTTTCAGAGCATATTGGTCAGCTTTAATTATTCTCTTTTTATAAATAAAAAAAACCCTACAGGACTTTGGCAATTCACACTTGGAAGGTAGATTTTTTTAATGATAACTTTTGAGCCAATATATCAAAAGTGACCCATGCCCTGAAATGCTGTATATGTATGATATGTCATGTTTCTACACACAGGGCAAAAACCAAAAGGTTAAGGAAGCAGCTTTGGTTACAAGGAGAGTTGCACCAGTTGATTTTCCAGATTTGTTTCTAACTGCCACAGTTTGTCTGATGTGCTAAATAATATATCTATATGGCTGTATTTAAATGGACTTTCTTTCCTGTTAATAAAAACATGATGCATTTGGAAAAAACAATTACACAAAAGAGTCTGGTTTAAAATATGCAACACGGAGCTCACTGTCATTTACTGTTCTTTATTTTACAAAAAACATTTTCCCTGATTTTTTTTTTTAAAAAATCACACTTACGTTGATGACAAACTCACAACACAACAGTTGAGGGTTTTGACCTGCAGATGACCTGTTTCATTATTTTTCTGCATTAGGTCACTGCACTTCGCTCTTTGTCGGTCCCCAAACTCTGACAGCTTTACTCTCCCTTAGATTTCAAATGAACTTTGTTGATGCAAACGGTCTTCACACCACTACCTTCTACAGTAAGGGTTGGCAACACTTGGCAACACTTCTACCCCCCTGGGACACTGGCTGGCCACACCACAATTGACTTTTTTTGGTTTCAAAATTGGAAGTGACCACACTTGAAAATGCTTTTAAATGTCTGGTCCACTATAGGCTTCTGGGGACATGACTGGACATTGTTTTAGTGGAACAGCTTAAGGGGAGAAATGGCTAGGAGCCACACTTGAGAGTTTTATTATTCTGTGTTTGAAGTGAAGGCTGCACCATTCACATCCATTGTTTAGATTCATCTAGAATTTGGTCCTCAGTACATTAGCTCTTAAATAAATCTTATTTCTTTCAACATCATTTCATTGTAAGTAAGCTAATCTCTGATTATAGGAACATGGAAAATTGCCCTTTGCCTAGTTGGTCCTCAATATTCTTGCCTTTGCAATGGTTCTCTAGGGCTTCAGGCAAACCTGAGCTGGAGATTCTGGCCTTGAATTTAGGGCACTCTGAAAGGAAAAAACATATGCTATACAATTGTGCTTTAAGCACATTTGCTGCAGTTTCTAATAATTGCTTGATAATTACAGTTTAATTCAGCTCTCCTAAGCATACCTATACTACTGTAGGCCTTGCTGTAAGTAAAGTTTTTGAATAATCAAAAACATCCAAGATTTAGAATAGACCCTTTAAAAATAGGTTATTCCATGTTTAATGCTTGTAAACAACGATATCTTTTTGGTGCCTATTTAGTGTGACTCCTTACTTGGCAGTCAACATTTTGATCTTATTCACATCTTAATGTGACATGCTTTCATCTCCATATTAATGAAAATGAATGCAACAGAAAGAGAAAGCCTGTAAGGAACTATCCCAATAAGAACTGGATCATGGGATAATTGAGCAAATGTGAAAAATATCCTTGCTTCTATACTACTTGTGAAAAGGACTTTAAAAAGTATAACCCATAGCAATTTATCATTTGAATGTGTGCTTACTGTTTTTGTCCATGCATGCTGCATGCATTAGAGGCGGCATTTCATTGCAGCCTAACTGGACAAGAATGACATTCCAGACCAGCTGAGCAGCTTTCTGATAGCAGAGAAAGAACTACAATATTTGAGAAAATGGCTATATATGGAAAATAGATGATTATTTGCAGGAATGAAAAACTTTTGGTTTGGAATTTTGATTCCAGCTCAGAATTATGCAGCCAAGCATGTTTCATAGAAATGCAGCGGTCCAATGCACTCCACATAGAAAGCCCATAGGAAAAAGGGGTTATCTTATATGAGGGACAAAAAGCCAAATATCACAGTTCACAGTTCTTTAATCCCTGGCTCTTTAGTTTAGCCAGTGAAAATGTTGAACAAAATCTATTCATCCAACTGTCCTTTTCTTTGTTTCAGAAAACTCCTCCAGAAGCTTTGACTGTCTACCAATTCGGAACCACTTTAAACATACCTTTGTAGGTCTCTTCCTAGAGGAATGGACTAGAACCCCTACTGTAGGGCAAAGCAAAGAAAAGGAGAACATATTAGTAAGGTTTTCTACCTTATTTTCAGCCAGGCAGGTCTATTTCATATGTATTTCTAAATGCTCCTAATTGGACATCAATGACCTAAGGTTTCTGCTGATACTACTAACCTCTTTCATGGGACACTAAGACTGTTTCTATGTGCCCTGCATAAGAGGGCACTGTATGCTGAAAGAGAAGTCAAACTCTCGGTGACATATATATATTATACAGTAAAAATGGACACAATATCAAATGTTAGTACTTATCACAGTTATCACACAGTTCATTACCAGATGTGTAACGAACCACAAATGTGATGAGGCACAAATCAAAATAGTGCTTGTTTTAAAGTGCTAGATTTTGTTAAAATACATTCGCTCTGTTTCTCTACTCCACATTTGCTGAAAGAAATTACTATAAAGTGCTTTTAAGAACAACAAAATGTAATGATACCAGATTTTATATAACAGTACAAGTTATAAATCCAAGCTGCTGCTGCTGCTTATGGTTTTGTTTTAAATGGTCAGGTTAAAAATAAATGGCTGAAGCTTTACAAGGTCTTAGCCTTGATTTTTCCTCATTTATACTTTTTCAAACACTTGTGAAACTCCAGTGGTTTACATGGGTGCCCAAACTATGGCCTGTGGACCAGATCCAGCCTCTGACACCAATTAATCTGGCCTGTGCTGCCCTCATCACTCATGGAAGTGGAAGTAAAATGCACATGTATGGGCGTGTTTTACTTTCGCTTCCAGGAGCGATGAGGGCTGTGTGGGCTAGATGAATTGACATTGGGGGCTGGATCTGGACCATTTGGGCACCCCTGGTTTAAGCAGAGAAAATGGCACCCTGTTGCAAAACAGATTGCAAGGTGTGGGAGGAACCTTGTGACCAGCCCACAGCCTGAAAAGTTTGGGCACCCCTGGTTTACATTGATTCCAATGAGAGAAGGGTTGGGTTCACAGTTTAGGAATAACCTTCCTCTCTTTTTTTGCATATTTCTATATTTAAAACTTGCATATCTTTTCATTCTGCACTATTTAAGTGCAAAATACACTAAAAAGATTCCTCTAGTTTAATGAACAGATTTGATATAAGCCCTGAAAAGGTGTACTGATAATTCAGGAAGCAAACACTGAATGCCTTTTCATACCATTCGTACTGTTCAGTGCTAGAGTTGCTTACGCAGCCTTTATGGGCTTCCAATGACAGCACTTTCCATACAGTCATTGGTTAGGAGTAGTACCCAACTAAGTATCTTCTCCCATCACACAAATGGATAAGATCCAACTCATTTATTCATTTTGAAGAATACCGACTCTGCCTCACTCATAAGAACATCAGAATGCCTCCTTTATCCACCACCACTGTCTTTTAGTTTGAAACCTCCCTTTCTAATTCCAGTTTAAAAATCGATCTCCTGATTTCGTATTTTGTGTCCCTTTTAGCAGAATTAAAATATGCAATTTTCCCCAATTTTATAATTTTGAAGGCGTGCTTTGGATTTGGTGTATACAACTGGTGCAACTCACCCTGCTGATATTTTAGAAATAGAACTTCAGATCTAAGTGAAGCTAGAAATATTAAGCACACACAAATAATTTAACAACTTTATTTCTCAATTCACTAAATTTGCAATGTAACCATAAACCTACCATGCCCAATCTGTTACCTTTATACTTTGCCTCCATCAGAGAAAGAGGCATGCATGTGGATGCTTGGAACAGTTGCCCCTAAGCAAAACCAGTTGCATTTCTGATAACTGTATCATATCTACCAATATGTTCCAATATTTGATTACAAATACTTTAGCTTCCTTTAAGGGAGTAATGCTAATCAGATATTGGCATTGCCACACAAGAGTTCACCAAAAATGGGGACTGAATGGAATATTTGGTCACACTGCTTTCAATATAGGAAGATGAAAGGAGATCAAATTATGATCAAGATGAACAATCTTCATTTTACTTGATGGCTGTTGCTATAGTCTGGAGGCAACAATGCTCTAATGGATCAATAAGAGATCTGATCCCTAAACCCACCTTGAGGGCATTCTCTTGTTTTTGCAAAACAGGACAAAGGTTCGTGCCATGCAGAAGCTCTGCTTTGTGTGTTGAGCATAAAGGCATTCCTTTTCAGATGTCAACTAATGTTCTAGGGCACACGTCAGATGTTTTGATCCTGTGTGTTACCATGTCCCCCTCCACCTGGCAATATGTGAACTTCAGGTGAAATGTGATTCTCTAATTTGATAGTCTCCTGCTTGCCATGGGTTCTTCCAGTGATACTTTCCATGGAATAAAGGCAATTTTGCCCTAAAGGCTTGGGAGTGGAGGGCAAAACAGCAGTCTCTAAGTGGTTCTTCTCTGTTCTATATAGATTATCCCTTTGCTTTAAGTAGCCACTGTGTGAAATACTATATTTGGGGCTTGTAGCTCCTGGTCGGGCTTTTGGAGGGCTTGAGTCATACAGCAGCTGACCTTCATCATCAGTGTCTGCATCGATATATTTATTTATTCCAGCATCGTGGAAGTTGAAAACTACTGCAGCCTGCTTCTCAGGTGATTTTGTGGGAGTTCTACTACTCGCAGTAGTATAGATAGAAGTTTCTGGACTCATTAAAGACCGGTCAGAGTGTCCAGAGCTATCCGTAGCAGCACCAGTGGCTCCTCTATTCTTGAGAGAATCCGGATATATCCTGAGGACACTTGATGCTGCTGATTCCGTGGCATCTTCCTCCATAAAGTTAACCTTTAAAGACCTTAATTTGAGAGGATTGGTGACTTTTATAGACCTTCTGGGGCTTTCTATAAAAAAAGTAGAGCAATGACCACTCTCTCGATGTGGCTTTATCTCCATGAATTTGGCTCCACTCCCATCTGGCCTATACGGATCTTGAAGTGGATTTTTCCCACCTTTGCTAGGCATTGCAGTTAATGGGCTATGAGAATACCTCCCCGAGTCAGGAAAATCTGTAGCACAGCTTATATAACTGTCAATGCTTGACATGCTCCTCATGTCAACTATTCCATCTCCTCCAGTGATCAACAAAGGAACTGTAGGGCCTGGCATGGCCTCCAATTCTAGTTCTTCTTTTGTTTTGCTGGGTTGGCTTGACTCCTTCAAATTGAGGTTGGGCTGTGACTGAGCTTTTGCCATTTTGTTGTACATATCTTCCAACTGCTGAACATTCAGATGTTGCGGACTAGAAGAAGAGCGAGCTTTTTCTGGTGACCCCTGCTCTTTCGTCTCTAACGATTTGTTAGAGCTAGTTTCAGAAAGTGATCTTTTGGCCCATTTCCACTTGCTTGGGGATAAATGATTGTCCTGAATTTTATCCTTTTTGCCTGTGCTTTCTCCCTTCTTTTCAACAACTATGTCCATCAGTTCTATACTGCGGGCAAACGCATCCTTCATATTCATAGACACGATGCTTCCATTTCTTTTCGCTCTTTCAAGAGCTTCTCTGCGTTTGATGGCTTTTTCCTGCCTCTTCTGTTCCTTGTAGAATTCAGAAAAGTTATTTACAATGATTGGGATAGGGAGAGCAATCACCAAGACCCCTGCAATACAACACAATCCACCAACAATCTTACCAAAGAGTGTTTTAGGGTAGATATCTCCATAGCCCACTGTTGTCATAGTTATAGTTGCCCACCAGAAGGATGCTGGGATGCTCTTGAATTTTGTATCCTCTTCGTCTTTTTCTGCAAAAAACACTAAGCTTGAAAAGATCATAATGCCCATGGCCAAAAACAAAATGAGCAATCCAAGCTCGTTGTAGCTTCTTCTCAAGGTAAATCCTAGAGATTGCAAACCAGTGGAATGCCTGGCTAGCTTAAGAATTCGTAGTATCCTCATGATACGAAATATTTGAACCACCCTACGCACGTTCTGAAACTGAAGTACACTTTTGTTGGATTCTGTCAGGAAGATGGTGACATAATAGGGCAAGATGGCTAGTAAGTCAATAGCATTCAATGGGCCTTTGAAAAATTTCCACTTCTTAGGAGAAGAGAGGAATCGTAAGAGATATTCCATCGTAAACCATGCAATGCATACAGCCTCCACGTGGGCTAGCTGGGGATTATCTGTGGGATTTCCTTCTTCATCCGTGCCTTGGAGTTCAGGAAGAGTGTTGAGTGACAAGGCAATCGTTGAGAGGACGATGAACATGATGGAAATGATTGCCAGAATCTGTAAAGAGAGCAGAAAGTGATTAGTGTCACTGAGTAGAACGGATAGGTAGCATCATGAGACATTGGCTTCACTTTCACAAAAATAAACATAAAGTCAATAAACATATACAAAATAATGAAATCTTACTGTTGCACTATAATCTAGGTAATGCCTTTGAAAGCTTTCAAGCACATCTTCTCTACATTAAGGGTCAGAGAAAACATCCTTTTTCTTAGAAAGGATGGCTAAGATGGTCTGAGAGATGTACTTTATTACTAGTATTTATCAACAGCCTGTGGTCAGAGCAGGGAGAAGGCTCACTCTGAAATTCTGTGATGAAGCACTCTATGTGCTGAAATTATGAGTTGATGCTACCATTACATTTGTCTTCATTTTTATCTATTATGTAGAAACACTCCAAAAGCAGTCATACTTTTAAAACATCTGACAGTTGTTAAAAATACTACTCTTCTACATATCTGCAGGTTCAGTGTCCACTATCTCAGTTATCCACAGACCTAAAAATATTCAATATTTTTTGAAATGCATAATATATATTTCTACAACACATTACCAGAGCTGTCCACTAGACAACATTGTCTGCAATTACAAAAAAAAAACAAAAAAACGAGTTCACTGTTATCTGCAGTTTCAGGTATCTGTGGTAAGTCTTGGAATGTCCCCTCCCCCCAGATATGGGGGTTGACATGTGTAGTAAAAGCACATTAGGTGAAGAATGTATCACAGTAACATAATAAACCAACTATATAAATAACACAGAAATGTTAAACACCATAAAGAAAGATTTATTATATTAAATTTTCATCTAACTTAGTAGGACAAACAAATGAAGAACAGTAAATGAAGGAGACAAATGAATTTCATGGGAAGGGTGTTCCATAACTTGTGGGCAGACATAAAGAAGTCCATTTCTCTTGCTCTTGTCAACCATTTATTTATTATTTATTAATAACCATGCATACATTTTTGGCTCTTAGAGATGTGCATGCTAATATGGGAGGAGACAGTCCTATAGGGAATGAGGAGCCATAACATTTTGAAGGTAGTCAGCTATGCAGTCCCCCTCAATACCTACCAACAATGAAGAATTCAAAAGTGGAAGATATTATATAAAGGTTTATATATATATATATATATATATCCTATTTCTTAGCTTGTTTTTCTGCAGTCACACTATTTTTACAACACTCCATGATGTTTACCTCACAACTCTGTTTTTTGTTGTCAAGCCACTCTCACTAGGTTTGTGACACAATGTTCAAAGTCTCTTCCTATGATTGTCAGAGGACTCTTTATGATTTTACCTGCCAAAATGGAGAATAGACTTTGTAGTTCCACATTAGATACTTCTTTGGGCCGCTGCAAAAAAAGTATTGGTTCTTAAAAATAATGTTGTCTTGGTACATAACTCAATATACACAGGCAGGGCTCCAGAAACTCAGACTGTCACCTGGTTCCAGGGGACCATTTTCCTACATTGAACTGTTCCCACCAACATTAATAAAGACATTGCTGATTGGGTTTTTGTGACTTCCTAGTAATTTTTAGTGCTAAGTAACCTATGGACAATCATTATAAAAGTTTAAAGAGATCAGACACACCACATGTCAATGACTATAAAGCAGATATTTTCTATTCTTGATAATGAAATCTACCTGGTATCAATGAAATAGAAATGATTACAGTATATGCTATCTAAAGGAATCAAAATCAAAACATGTCCAAATTGACTTGATGGCACACTATTATAATTGAAATCTAAGTATGTTGGAAGGACACAAAACAAATGTTTGTCCTGCCCTTCTAGAGAACACAAGGGGACTTTCTGAGCAACTTTTAAATGGAGTGAGTAGATTTTAATTCTAATAACATAATGCTTAATGGTACACTAATGCAATATTGTACTACCTAAACATTTTAAAAGGTATTTTTAAAGGACTAGGAATTGTAATTCTTTGGTGTTTCTCTTGTTAGTTACATACAGTAGACCCTCGCATAACGATGTTACTTGGTTCCCCAAGTAGCGTCATTATGCAGAAAATGTCATTATTCGAATAACGACAAAAACATCGTTATTTGAATAACAACAGTAAAAAAAGACAGTATTCGGATAACGATGGTAAAAAAACATCGGTATTCAAATAATGACGTTTTTGTCGTTGTGCGGGAAATCATGTGGGGTGTTTCCGCAGTGTCATTAATCGAAAATGCTGCTATTCGAATGCGTCGTTAGGTGGGAGTTCACTGAAACTGCAATTTTAATGTGCAAGTGACAAAACAGAACTGATCTGGGGTATTGGTCCCTATAGGTTAAATTGGGTCAGATAAGATTGGCATCCATGGGGAAAGAAGAGAGCAATAGAAAGGAATTCCTGGGTCTAATCATGCAACAGGCACACTGGCTATGTGCTAAACCTGTCTGTTTGGTTTTCCTCCTGACCAGGAAGAAGCATCTGGAGGTGCTATATATATTTGAGGCCACCCGGCTGACACTTTTAAATATCATCTAAGTGTCAGTGCCCTGAGTTAAAGCCCTGTCACTATACCCTAGTTACAGTCTTAGTTCTGATGCTTTTTTTGCCAATGGTAAATGCGAAAAGCCAAAACAAAATCTCTTTATAAAAACCCACCTGTATCTATGTTTGCACAGACCTTAAGTCTGAGTTCCAATTGTCACAAGTAAAAACAACAACATACTAAAGGCCGTGCCCTGTCTAGCAGCTGTGAAGACAATTCATGTCAAGGTGCTCTATTCTTTATTTTATTTATTTATTATTGCATTTTTATACTGCCCATTTGGGAAAGTTCTCACTCTGGGCAGTGTACATATAACTATCAAAATAACATAATAAAACACACAACAAATTAAAAAATAAACCAAACAAATAAATAAATCCAAAATCAATTAATTGGCATATCTTTAGTCATCTTAACACCAAAATATCAGTCTTCTAGAGGTTTGCTATACCCAACTGGTTTGCTTCCTTTTCTTATAGAGCACCGAGTTTGCTGAAGAAGCTTACCCTTCCTGAATATGCATGGAAATAATTTATTTTCTCTAAAGAAAGGGGGAGGGATAGAGAAGAATCCAAACATTATTACATGCTATATATATAGTGTACTAGCAAGGGTTGCCCGGCGTTGCCGGGCTTCCCCCCCCCCGTGTTTTTTAATTTGAAATGAGCCAATTTTATTTTTGCAATAGTTTTACATTGTGTTGGAAGGTTAAATTGTGTTGTTGTTTTTTTAAAATTGCTTAGTCTGTAATTTTAATTTTTTAAATGTTTATTTATGTTAAATTTGTTTGGCTTGGCTGTTATTAACTGTGATCTGCTTTTTTGGTTTTTTTTGAGGATTAATAAAAGAAGAAAGTATGATATAATAACTCAGCACAGGATTTTTTAAAGTTTCTATTGTATTTTATTGACATATATTTGTGGTTTGTGTGAAAGTGTGTTTAGTGTAATTTTTTTTACTTGTTTTTGTAGGTGTGACCTTTTGTGTATAATTGTGAATTTGTGTTTTGTTTGGGGCTGTTGTGTGTTTTTGAATTGTTTGTACTATTGTGGCCAGCAGGTGGTGCTGGTAGGGGTTTTTGTATTTTGACTTTTGTTTCTCTCCTTGCCTCTGGGTGGAGCTTCTTCTGGTAAGTAGGGTCTTTCTGTATTCATTTCTTTTCCAGTCCTGGTGGAGGTAGCACCTGTTTAGGTACGTTTGCTTGTTTTCTTTCTTTTGTGTGTGTGTGTGGGCGGGGGGGGGGGGGAATTGGAATTTGTATTTTTTGTCTGTTTGTTTTGTTTTTGATTGTGCCTTTGTTTACTTCTTATTGTTTTTGGTGTTTTTGTTTTTGTGTATTTTTGGCTGTGTTTGAGTGTTTTTAGTAATTTTAAAAAAAGTATTTATTTGGTGGTGGGGAAGGTACGTGGTCATTGGGGGTTTGGATGGGTGGGCTAGGTGGTGGGGAGGGGGGCATGGTCTTTGGGGGTTAGGAAGGGTGGGCTAGGTGGTGGGGACGGGGGCATGGTCGTTGGGGGTTAGGAAGGGTGGGTTAGGTGGTGGGGAGGGGGGCATGGTCATTGGGGGTTACGAAGGGTGGGCTAGGTGGTAGGGAGGGGGGCTTTATTGTTTTATGGTGCTTTGTTTGTGTGGAGTTGTGAAAGTAGATTGGGGTTTCCCCTTTAATATCAGTTGGTGGGGCTTGCGACCCCCCTCTCCGCTGGCTTTTCTAGGGTTGGGAGGTTTGTGGGGAGAAAAGGGGAATGTTTCCCAAACCCTTCTGGACTCAGGACACCAGAGAGAGGGGATCGTTTCCCTCCCCCCCTCCTTAAAACAACTCCGTTTTTAAAGAGTAGAAAAGACGGAGTTTTTTTAAGGAGGGGGGTGGGAATCGATCCCCTCTCCCTGGTGTCCTGAGTCCAGAAGGGTTTGGAAAACATTTCCCTTTTCTCCCCACAAACCTCCCAACCCTAGAAAAGCCAGCGGAGAGGGGGGTCGCAGCCCCCACCCACTGATATTAAAGGGGAAACTCTAGGCGCCGTGGGTGAGGGAAAGAAAGCCGGCTGGTGTGTGTTTGGCTGTGACGCGGTGAGTTGTTTTTCTTTTTAATTTTTCGGGCGCCGTTTTCCTCAGCGTTCTGCGTGCTCATGGCGCGCAGGATGCTGGGGCTTGTAGTAATGGCTTGGTGCTTTCTGTTTGTGCTGCGTTTTTTAAAAATGGTTTTGTTTTGATTGGCTGCGGCGCGATTCCGAACGCTGCGCCGTGCGAGAGCCTCTCAGCCTGATTGGCTCTGGCGCGGCGCGGCGCAAGGAATGTTGGGAAGTGAAGTTCTTTCCCTTTCTTGCCGTTTGTGGGGCTGAGGCCCCCGTGCCGGATTTTTAAATCCTTCGTTGACCTGCGTAGGCAATTCGGCCGTGCGCACGAAGGGTGGGTGCGGGTCAGTAGGGCGACGCATAGCAACCTATAGCCAGTTCCAACGGTGAACACTTGGATTTATAGGTTAAGATATATAGTGTATTTTTTGCTCCTTCAAAACTGGAGGAAGTGCAAAGTTATAATTATGTGTGCCGGGAGGTGAAATACAGTTGCTGAGGTGATACTAATCTGCCAGATTGTGAGAAAACAGCAACAGCATGCTAATGAGATTCACAATGCAAAATTACAAAACTCATGAGGAAATTTTCTTCCACAGCTCATTTTTTCTTGAGAAATGTCAGAGCTTAAGCATAAAGTACAGTTATAAACCAATTATTCTCAACCAGTGTGGTATTATAAGGGCATACCAACGTTTCAAGAGAGGTACTTGTTGTTTGGGAGGGGTGGGGGAAACCATATTCAAATTTTAATGTCTTATTCAGGAAATGGGAAAAATAATTATACTGTATACCTATTTCTTTCTTGGTTTCTTTCTAGCTTACTTTGTCGTCCTGTAACACAAAGTACTGTACCTATTAGGCTTCTTCATCTTTAAGTTATGTTGTAATGCAGAGTTATTGCTTGTGGATCTTGACACTATGGATATGCTCCTTAAATTCCTCTCACCAAACTTGCCCCCCATCCCTTGCCAAAACTGAACACTTTTTGCTCCATGGTGGTGCAGAAGGAAATGCATGTAAAGCAATCCCATTCACTTCGCCTTTTTGTTTCTTAATCTTAGTGGTGGTACTGCAGATTTCACATAAAATTATTGAGGAAGGCTAATTCAGTTGTTGTGGTGGTGGGCATGGGATTTTTATGTTTCTCAAAAATGGGGAAGGACTTTTATCATTGACAAACACTGGATGGTAAGAGATGTCTGTTTACTAACAACTATGGGGGCAGCTTACTGTTCATGGGAAGAATACATGATTTGTATAGCTAAGGTCTCGCATTCAATCAGAGCCTCCTTGAAGATTGTGGTATTTTTGAATCACAATTGGGCATACAATGGTAATGGGTATCCTCTCTCCTCTATACTGATTCTATTGCTTATTAGCCTCCACATATATCTTAACCTATAAAACCAAGTGTTCACCGTTGGAATTGGCTATACGTTGCTGTGCGTTGCCCTACTGACCCGCACCCTCCCTTCGAGAGCACGGCCGAATTGCCTACGCAGGTCAACGAAGGATTGAAAAATCCGGCACGGGGGCCTCAGCCCCACTAACGGCAAGAAACGTAAAGAACATCACTTCCCGAAAGTCCTTGCGCCGCGCCGCGCCAGAGCCAATCAGGCTGAGAGGCTCTTGCACGGAGCAGCGTTCGAACACGCGCCGCAGCCAATCAAAAGAAAAGGAATTTTAAAAAACGCAGCACAAACACAAAGCACCAACACATTACTACAAGCCCCAGCGTCCTGCGCGCAATGTGCGAGCAGAACGATGAGGCAGCCGGCGCGCAAAAACAAAACTAAAAAAAGCTGCCTCCACAACCATTCAACCCCACGGGCGAGCCAGCAGGGCCCGTGGGAGAAAAAAATAAAAAAGAAACCGCCGCCGCTACTCTTCCGTTCGAAGGGCCGGCGCACGAAAAATAAAAGTTAAAAATAATCCCACCGCCACAGCCATTCTTCCCCATGAACGAGCCAGCATGGCCCGTGGGGGAACCCCCCCCCACGCCACCATGGCCCTTCCGATTGAAGGGCCAGCCGGCGGCCCAAAAAGATGAGAAACAAACAAAAAAAAACACCCCCGGCCGCCGCTGCCCTTCTCTTCGAAGGGCCAGCCAGAACACCAAAAACTAAAGCAAACAACCCCCCCACCCCCCGCAACTGCCCTTCTTTCCCACCGGGCAGACGAGAAACAAACAAACAAAAAACACCCCCGGCCGCCGCTGCCCTTCTCTTCAAAGGGCCAGCCAGAGCACCAAAAACTAAAGCAAACAACCCACCCCCCCACCCCCCGCAACTGCCCTTCTTTCCCACCGGGCCAGCCAGTATGGCCTGCGGGGAAAAAGAATAAACACCCCACTGCCTCTCCCTTCCTTCCCATGGGCCAGCAAGTATGGCCCGTGGGAAAGAAATAACCACCACCCAGCAAATGCCCTTCCTTCCAATGGGCCATGAAGCATGGCCCGTGGGAAAGAAAGCCTCCCCGTAAATGCCTATCCTTCCCACGGGCCATCCAGCATGGCCCATGGGGAAAAAAAGCCTCCCCGCAATTGGCCTTCCTTCCCACGGGCCATCCAGCATGGCCTGCGAGAAAGAAAGCCACCCCCCCACACACACACACACTAGAAAAAACACACAAAATCACAAACAAACAGCCAAATATGAACAAGAAAAACACACACATACACCCCCCAAAAAGAATCCACCCCCAAACCCCCCCCCCAAAAAAACCCCCACATTACTTACAAAAAGACGTCTTCCTTCTATGAGAACCGGAACACAAATGAGAAAGAGGAAACTTACCGGAAGCAACACCAAGAGGACAGAAGGTACCAAATGCAATGAGAAGCTCAAAAGCTCACCACCACCACCCAGTGGCCAAAACAGAAACAACATTCTAAAATATTTAAAAAATAATAATAATTCTAAATTTAATCACATAAATTATACAAACATTCAAAAAAAACCCCACACTAATCTCAAAAATTACCAAAATAAAACCACTTTTCACTATGAAAAACCATAACCAAAAAATTTTAAAAGAACATTTTAAAAAACAAAATTAAATTTAAAACTAAATAATATTACATTAAATTAAATTAAATTTAATTTACATTTTTTTTGCATAAACATAAAAAACAAGTTCAAAAACAAAATTACTCGAAGCCACAAAATCAAAAAAAATTACACCACCATTTAAAACAGCGCATCACCATTGCTTCGACAAATAAACGAAAGCCTTTAGTATCCAACACAATTTTAAAAAGCCCGGCAACGCCGGGCAAACTATGCTAGTAGGCCTATAAATACACCAAGAACTGCTGTGTGCCTCTTTTCCCAGTAAAAAAAAAGTAGTGTAGAAAAACATAGTTAAGAACATATGTGACAACTAAGGACTTGATGTGATGAGATGATGGGCATCCTGCCTTTTAACATTTCATTACACAGCAGCATGTGGATCATTGAGTTGGCTGGAGGTGATTCAGAGTAAAGTACAACACATGGGAAATGTGGGTTATTATGCTGTTTTCCTGAATAAAAGATTAAAGCTTCAGTATGTGATGTAAGGAAAAACCTGTGTGGCTAGCTTATGAACAGCTTTGAAATGACTTGTTAAAAATGAATTCCACAATTCTTATTTGTTTTTTGTGTGTGCATGACTTCTAAATAATTTTTTTTTACAAAATTCTAAGGTAATGTTCCTTGGATTTTAATATGAGTAATGTTTGAGTAATATTACTCAGTATTGCTTATGTTACTCACATAAAGAGGATGGGGGCTGGATTCTGTTCTTCTTTTTACTGGGTGGGGAGGGGAGAGTTTCTCTACTCCACCCAAATACCATTTCTTTACTAAATTATTTATTTATTCAATTTATATCAAACCCATCTGGGATATTTTTCCACTCAGGGTGGCGTACAACATAATAAGAATAATAAAACTCTTTACAATAAAAATAAACAGATTGAATAAAATTATAAATATCAAGTAAGCAAAAATAACACCCACACAGTTTTTTAAAAATGTCAGCAACAACAATAACAAAAATACCTATTGTGATAGAGAAATTAATCCCATCCTAACGCTCAGCCATTGGCAGTATATCATTAAAGGCCTTTTTAAAAAGTAACTATTTTAGTTGTTTTTAAAATATAAATAGGGTCGGCACCTGGAGTTGTGGGAGGAATGAATGATGCAGGCTGATTTCTGAGGGGAAGATGTTCCACCAGATAGGAAGGTCCCAAACCTATCTACTAAAGACCCCAAAGTGCGAGAAGCAGGCACACACACTTGTTATAATACCTACAGTGTCCTGCTAGTAGAGCAATTAGAAGTTCTAGGTATCATGGAAAATACAAACATATGTTTCTCTGATTTCCTGGGAATAAAGTTCAGAGTTTGGGACCTTACTTTTTAAAAGGTGTTTTTTGCATTACTGATCATTTCTCTGCAGCTAGATTGTATCATCAATGCACACAAACTATTTGTTATGTTGCACATTAGTACTGAATTGCATTATCGGACCATTAAGCCAGAGAATTACAAGGAAATGTTCTTTTAATCTCTCTAGTGGCCCATCCTGATATCTAAAAATCTTGGAAAACAAAACTCTGTCCTTGCCACATGTAATTGATAACAGACTGGCCCAAAACCTGAACATTTCTTGTCAAAATGCTTCCCAAATGCCTGTAATTGCTTTTTTAAAAGTAGCTTATAATTGTAAGTAGAAATATTATCTATAGGCTTTCCTCTGGCCATGCCCACCATACCACGGCCACAGTGTGGTAGTAATTTTTTTTGGAGCCCACCACTGCCCGTACCTCTTTCAAAAAAGACCTTAGATCTCTTTTCTGAATTTGGTCTTGCTCTCTCACCAGAAGAAATTCATTAAAATCTCTCCATATAACATTAAATTGATTTTCCTTTAACTCTCCCTTTTTTATTTGGATGTCACAAGTGTGTTTATCATTCATTGCTATATCCCAAACTTCATTATACCATTCAATAAGTTGAAACTTTTATTTAACTTTCTAGTTTCTTCCTATTAATAATTGTGACTAAGTTAGCAGTTAATTCTTTCTTTTCTCGTTCCCACTGAACATTCTCATAAATCGAAAAGTACATTATTTTTGGTCATTCCAGCTTCCTAAAATTTAAAATGTCATTTTTCTTCCTTGCTTCCTCTTTTACCCCTTCAGGGGTTGAGGGAAAATATCACTCATTTCTCTAGCACACAATGGCTCAGTTAGAATCCATACTATTAATTTAATAAGTCTCAAATACCACCTCCATATTAATGTATAAAAGTTTTATTTTATCCTTACAGACATGGTCTTTAAAATTCTTTCGCTCCACAAGTTCTTCCATGATGGATCATTTATTTCCCCTCCCAAATCAACTTTCTGTATTGTTTTGAGAGTTTCTTAATTATTTCCTATTTCTGTTAACATCTTATACAATTTACTTACTCTCCCTTTCATTATTTTATTCTCTTTATTCTCATCAGCCTGGCTTATTTTTTCAAATTTTATTCTATAATCATCTTTTTTCGCTGCCATTCTCTGGTCCACTGATTTGACTGTAATGCATTAATCCAATTTAACCCTTCTCCTTCTAAGTTTGTGCTAATATTTTCATTAGATTTTATTTTCCAAGTCAATCTCTTAAATTATTTGCTTTCTTTTTAACAATTTCTACACATTCACTTTTACATTTTCTGGAAATTTATCCAGTTCAGCTATTGGAATGAAGGAGAAACTAGTTAACATTTACCTATAAATATTACCACTTAGCATTCCTGTAGCATTCTAAGAGTATAGCATGCTTTGCAATTCAAAAGCAGCCTAATATTACTTATCCAGTGGCATAAGATACTATAGAGGCAATAGTTTGGATTACCACTCCAATTTTAAAATGGACTTAAAACAGTCTTCCTTGATCATACAGCCTTCAAGGACATATTGCCCTATATGTACAACATTACACAGAAGCTGTACTTTTAGAGAGGAGGAGGAATGTCAAGTAGTTGTGATGTTGAAGATCAAGAAACACATTCAAACAGGTCTCCCCCGCCCCCCATGCCCAGCCTTTCTTGGGATCCGGCTGTACACAGAAATTCAGAGCATCCTGGATGTGTGGGAAGAATAGATCCAGTTCTCTGGTGCCAAAAGCATAAGGACTTTGCACTTCAAACTTCTGTTCTCAGCCATATATAAATACTCACTTTTACATTAAGCTCTCCATGGTATCTGAATTTGTTTGCCTCCTTTCCACAATATCCAAACAAGGAGTTTTGCTCTTGCCTAGCAATTTATGGTGCCTAAGTATCTCTGGTTTAAAGCCTCTTGCTGCTATAGACTGAGAATACATTAACTCTCTTTGCACTCTCTGGTTACTGATAGAAAATCAAAAGTACCTGAAAATGAGTACCCTCTGACTGATCCCTAGTTCTCATCAAACTTGAGAGCCTTGAAGCCCAGTTAAAGTGCTGCATTCCTCTATTTCCCAGCTGAATTGTGACAACAAAGAAAATGTATAGGTAAAAATAGAAACAATCTTTTTTTTAAAAAAAAATTGAGCTTAAGAAGTTCCTTTCCTTGCAAAACAAATGATTTCCTTGATCATCTCAATGTCACAACTTGAGTAGTTTACCCAGTTATTTGGCATCTAATACAGCCTATCAAAATACAAAGACGCAAATAAATTGTCTCTCATGATTCATGCGGAGCCATCTCCAAAACAGTACCTATTTTATTAATGGTAGGAATGTCTCCTCAATGCCTTAAGTGGAGCTAGTCCTACCCAAGTGTGTGCCTCAGGCAGAAGATTATAAAATGTCATGAAAGAGTAGCAACTTCTAATGTTACTTTTGTACTCATACTGCCAGATTTGTGGATTTCAGATATTCTATCCCATATGTCAAAACAACCTGGGTGACTTTGGAAGTTGTGTACATACCTTGAATTTAGTGGGCCAGGGGTGTCATTTTCTTATCTATCTGAGGCCTGGCCCTCAAAGCTACAAAGCAGCACTAATGAGACCTCAAACTGGGTCTACCTTAAAAGATAGAAAAACTGAGCCTCCTCCTAAGCTTCAAAGTCTTTCCCTCTATGGCAGACAAAAAATACTTTATCAAACAAATGGACTAGAAATAATATGCTTTTTGGATAGAAATTTAGCTATCGTGCTGTGATTCAGACAGAATTATTTCTCATTAACTTTGTCAGGTGCTTCAGACCTGTGCCTGCCACATGACCATGGAAACGTCTGCAGAAGCAGAAAGCGCTGGCTCTTTGGCTTTGAAACAGAGATGAGCACTTAACCCTAGAGTCGAATACGACTGGCTTTTGAGCAAGGGAAACCTTTACCTTTATCTTTTCCTCAGACCCTATACTGAAATTACCTAAACTCTGAACTTTCTTTTTCCAATTAAGTCTAGAACTGGTTTATGTTCCCTTTGAGAGAGATCCGAGAGTCAAGATGGATAAACTGAGATCTTCTGAACAGCAAAGACTAAAAAGGATATGCTTATCCTTCATATATTTAACCTGGACAGGAGAATTCTCCAGCATCTGGACTATAGTTTCTAGAATGCTTCTGCCAACTTAGTCCATTTTAAGAGTTATCTTACATAAAGGTGACTTTTTTCCAGGACTGGAAATATGTAGAAATGTCCAAAGGAAAGAGGAAGGAAGGAAAAATAGCCATTATACAAAGATAGTGATTGGCTAGAACAGGGTTCCTCAAACTTGGTCTCCAAGTGTTCTTGGATTTCAATTACCAGAATCCCAAGTTAGTACACCTTCTGATCGGGACTTTTGGGAATTTAAGTCCATCTGGAGAGCCAAGTTTGAGGAACCCTGGAGTAGAACATTAAATATGAGTTTTGGGAGACTAGTTCAAATCCCCTTTCACCAATGTAGTTGCTGGCTTGCCTTAGGCAAGCTGCTGTATTCCCCATGTATTAAAAAGGAATGATAATCGCCTGCTTCACAATAGTGAAATTAAACATTGTGTTCTCCTCTTACCCCTATTCTGCATTTTCTACTTTTGTGATTCAACAGCACAACCTTCCTTGGCCAGATTATTTATATGATATATCGGATGAACTCTCTTGCTGCCTTGCATTGAAGTCCACTGTATTTCAAATTAAATGCTGTCTGTAGTATCACTTTTAAAGATACCCTTTAAAGTACAAGGTAAAAGCTGTAAAGGATTTTGTGCATTTGCAATATCAGAAATGTAGGAATGTAGCTGTTTATGGGAATAATAACCTGTGATTATGGATTGTACTTTTTAGACATGTTTGAGACAATGAAGAGTCCTCTAGTTTATGAGAAGGGAAGAAACATTACCCTTTCATTTGCTTTAGCTCCTAATATTCAAAATGTCCTATAAATCTACCTCCCTTTAACTCATTCCTTTGCTATTTGTTCATAATGTCCAAACTGCAGTCTCCCCACCTGCTATTTATTATAATTTAGCTATAAACCCTTTAGCTCTGACCCTATGTTCAGTCGGCAGTTTAGGAAAAATCTTTCAAGTTTATAGCTGCTTTTTGTACATTTGAAAGCTGTTATCATGCCACCGGTACATTCATCAAAGGTTGTTTATCACATATCTTAAATCGCTGTAATCTTTATTACATTTTCCAATGCCTTTCCTCTCTCTCTCTCTCTCTGTGTATATATTTCCAGTCATGGTGCTCAGTTCCAAATCCATTACTAAAATGCAAGCGCGGTGCCAAAATGGCCGCCGCGCTCTTTGCGGGGGCCCCCACCCGGACGCAGACATCCGGGTTAGTCAGGGGGCGTGGCCACCCCTCTATAAAAGGGGTGGCCACGAGGCAGCCTTGCTGCCATTTTAAGAGAAGCAACGGAGTGGAGAAGTTCGCTCCGACGCTGCTCCCCGGTTTGCTCGCCTTGTTCTTTACAATTTGATCGGAGGATATCTCTCCTCCGATCAGTGCCTGCTTGGGTGGCTATGGCACCCAAGCGCAAGTCCCAGGCGGCCCTTAGGCTGCGACCTAGGGGGAGGGCTAGGCCTACTCCCTTGACCTCCTTGGGGCAACCACCGGGCCGGAGGGCTCGGGCGGCCGCCCCACAGGGGGGTGGCAGGGTCATAATCCCCACTGCCACCAATGTGGGTGACCGGGCCTCTGCCTACCCGCCCAGTCGGAGGACTCGGGCAGGGGCTGTGCAGGCCTGCTCCCCTGGGGTTTCTACCCCTGTTGCACCTTTGCCCAGCATGGGGCATAGCGGCCCACTCGGGCGCGGCGTGGGATTGCGTCCCACCGTTCTACTGGCCCCCCATGGGCCGGATTATTGGGCATGGCCCTATTCTGGCCAGGGATTGCCACACAGTTTTATCCCTCTGCCCGCTCATCAATTACCCAGTGGGCCATCCGGCCCATCTGGCCCACCTTATCCTGGAGGGTCAGACACTGTGGATGCTCTCCTTGCCCGCATATCGGCACTCGAGGCATCGATGGGAATTGCTCCACCACCTTCGGATGGTGGGCTTGCCAGCTCTTCAGTTCCGGCCCACATGCTGGCCACGGCCGTGCAGCGGGCTGCCAACAGGGTTGAGCTGCTGGAGGCCATCAGGCCAGTGCAGGCTGGTGCCTCGCAGCTCCCCATCAGGCCATTACAGCAAGGCATTCCATCGGGGACCGGTCCTGCTCAGAGCTCGATAGACATCGCGAGCTCCGACGCCCACCGCGGGCTGGAACCCCCAGTGGGGGCAGTCCATAGGGGTGCACTGAGTGAGTATCCTGGTCAAGTCAGTACACCGGTGACACTAGCTCATAATACTGGGGGGGGGGGGGTTTGTCCAGTGGCCATGGCCGCAACAAGTTACTGCGGGTGGGCAGTTTAATCCACATTATCCTGTTACTTCCTGGGTGCCCAATTATCCCCCGGTTATTGCAGGGGTGACCGCCCCTATGATTATGCCTAACTTCTCGGGGGTCCGACAGGGCCCATTATGGGTACACCCACTTCAATCCGTGCCAACGGCATCCCTGCCGACGGCTGGTTACTCCCTACCACTGGGCGACCATTTATCCCAGGCTACTAGGTAGAAGATATGGCATGGGGAATACGTTGACATTTTCACCCTCCTGAACCGTGAACCCACTAAGGAGGATAGGGAGGGGCAGGACGACAGGGACAAGGAGTTGTCCCGTCGTCGTAAGCCACCTCGCACTTGGGCCAATTGGTTACCAGCCTATCTGATTTACATGGCAGTATACCTACGGGCCCGTCCTGATTTGGCCATCCCAATGGTCCAGTACCTGGACAATATTTACCGGGCCATGGTTGATTTCCCTGGCCCGTCATGGTTGGCATATGAAGAAGAATTTAGGATGAGGGCGGCCCTTCACCCTGAGATGAGGTGGGACGAGCCCTGCCAGCAGTTGTGGCTGCTGTATATGACCCCCACACGGCCAGCGCCTGGTGACCGGTATCACTGTGGCCATGCCGTACAGCGGGGTTCCAGCCCGCCTGCTGTGTTGGAGTTTCTCCACCAATGGAGTGAGCACCAAGCGCCAGTGTAGATTTAGGCACGAGTACCCTTCTTGTTCTGGCCCTCATGCCGCCTCCGCGTGCCCGTGGGCCGGTGGGTCACGAGGCAGAGGAAGGGGTTTTCAGGGGGCGGCCAGAGCTCCCTCTCACAGTGCTACCCATTCAAAAGGCCCCCTCCCCAATTAATTTCCCAGTGCTCGAACGATGGCTGCGCGCTTATCCTAGACAGGATGATGCGATCGACCTGCTTGAGGGCTTCCAGTTTGGCTTCCGCACACCCTTTAAAGGTGTTCGTGGGCCTCAGGACGCCCCGAACCTACTGTCTCTCAGGGGTAATGAGGACATTGCTGCGGAGCAGATAGCCAAGGAGGTTAAGGCACAGAGGGTGGCGGGGCCATTTGACGACCCCCCATATCCTAACTTGAAGGTATCCCCTCTAGGTTTAATCCCTAAGAAGTCCCCGGGTGAATTCCGTCTAATTCACCACCTTTCTTACCCTGCGGGTTCCTCGGTCAATGACGCTATACCGGACGACCTTTGCTCTGTCAGGTATACGTCTTTTGACCAGGCCTTACAGATGGTACACTTGTGTGGTCCCAGGGCGCAATTGGCAAAGTGTGATATCAAATCGGCATTCCGATTGTTGCCAGTGCACCCGGATGACTTTGAGCTGTTAGGTTTTTATTTTCGGGGCAAGTTTTATGTGGACAAGGCCATGCCTTTTGGCTGTTCAATTTCCTGTTCAGCCTTCGAACGATTTAGCACCTTCCTCCACTGGACTTTTGTTTGTAGGTCGGGGTCCCGGGCTGTAGCCCACTACCTCGACGATTTTTTGTTCAGGGGTGGACATGACACGGGCACGTGTGTACGCCTGCTCACCACGTTTCAGGTGCTTATGGGGGAACTGGGTGTCCCCCTGGCACCTGAAAAGACAGAGGGCCCAGCCACCAGGTGGAGAGGCCAGGTGGAGAAGCCAATGGAATGGCCCTCTCTTCTCCCCCACCGGGGCAGGACGTGCGGCGGCAGGCTCACCTGGGTGCCCCTCGCCTTTTAAGTCCAAGGGCGAGGGGGAAGGCGGGGCCCAAAGAACGCCAGCCAGGTGGAGAGGCCAGGTGGAGAGGCCAATGGAATGGCCCTCTCTTCTCCCCCACCGGGGCAGGATGCGCGGCGGCAGGCTCACCCGGGCGCCCCTCGCCTTTTAAGTCCAAGGGCTCTGGGGGGACAGGTGGGACAATTCGGTGGTTCACTTTTGGTGTGACAATGCTGCGGTGGTGCACATTGTCAACACCCAAACGTCTAAATCCCCCAGAGTCATGGCCTTAGTTCGCCAATTTGTTCTTAGGTCCTTGCGCCTTAATGTGCTCTTCTGGGCCAGACATGTGCCAGGCATTAACAATGATATTGCTGACGCTTTATCCCGCCTGCAGATCTCCCAGTTCCGTGCCTTGGCTCCAGACGCAGAGGAACTTCCCTCTCCACTTCCGGCCAAGATATGGACGTTTGGCGAGGAGAGGTGAACCGGGCGATCGACATGTCTTTGGCACCTCGCACGCGTAAGGCGTATCAGCATACACTCCTTCAATTTAGGACCTTTTGTAGGTAAAGGCAGTTGCCTGAAATGTGGCCGATACCGGTCGACCAGATTTTACACTATATGGTGCACCTTCATGATCAGGGGGGTTGGCCCCACGCACCATCGCCACCAGGCTTTCCACCTTGGCATTTATGGCCAAGGCACGGGGCTTTACTGACTGTGTGAATGACTTCCGCATACGCCACGTATTGGAAGGGTGGACACGTGAATGTGGCTGCCGCCTGGACACACGTCACCCTGTTTCACCAAGTGTTCTGACCCACCTTGCACGAGGTTGGCATAGACTGTGTTATGATAGGTATGAGGAGTCTCTTTTTCATGCAGCTACCACCGTAGCTTTCTTTGGAGCTCTGCGAAACAGCGAGCTGGTCCCATTGTCAAAAGGGGACGTGTCTCGTAGGGCACTGGAACTCGACGATGTGTCTATCAACCAGGAGTGGGCTCAGTTGAGGATTCGTTCCTCGAAGGCCGATCAGCATGGAGTAGGCAGTGGTGTTAGACTGCTACAATGTACATTTGCTGACATCTGTCCGGTTGGTGCCCTACATGCATTTTTGGCAGTCCATGGTACATGCCCTGGCCCGTTGTTCTGCCACCAGGATGGGTCTTCCCTTACCAAATTTCAGTTCTGGAGGGTGACCGGTATGGCACTTCACAGTGTGGGCCTCCCTGGGGCTCGTTATGGCACCCATTCATTCAGGATAGGCGCCGCTTCAACTGCGGCTGCGTTTGTGTACTCTGAGGCTGATATATCTCGGATGGGCAGGTGGGGGTCCACGCATTTTCCCTTATATGTACGTCCCCTCACTGTATGAGTACCAGTTATGTCCTTAATTCCTTCTCCTTCTTTTACAGACCCTGTGTGTCTACGCACACCGGTGGCAGTGTGGCTGGTGGGCCACAGTTATGTGCATTGGGCGGCACAGTATGCTGCATCGACAGAGTGGGGACCCCATCTCGGGCTGCGTGCATCCTCACGTATGCGGTGGTATGGTGTGCGCGGCATGAGATGGCGGGAACTGTTGCCATTCCTGATGTTCTGATTCTGCACCTCGGTGGCAATGATCTAGCACAGATCACTGGCCTTTCCTTAAAAATGTCGGTGTGCAGTGACCTGGCGTTTCTACATCATTTATGGCCGTACACACGGTTGCTATGGTCTGACATCGTGCCCAGACATTGTTATAGAGGAGGCATGGATCTCCGTGGTTTGGACCATGCCCGGCGGTCAGTGAACAGGGCTGTAGCCCGGTTTCTTGTTGAGAATGGCTTGGGGACAGCCATTCGACACCCGGGGATAGGGTTGCAGGATTTTGACCTGTATGCAGGCGATGGGGTCCACCTGTCGGCCAGAGGTATGAACCTCTTTCTGGAGGGCGTGCAAGCGGGCCTGGCGACTGAGCTGACGGTCTGGGGGGGCGGTGAGTCATCATGGACGCCTCCCCGTGTGGCGGGTAGCACTGGTAAGGTAAAGATTTATGACCCATAGGTATCCGGTAGGTTTGCAATTGACTGGCCAACACGTAGATAGGTACAGGGGAAACAGGATTGGCCGGTCAAGGGCGAACCATGAAAGGGGTGATGTTAGGAGCTTCACAGTCTTTATTTGGGTGAGTTCACCTGCAATGCAAGCGCGGCGCCAAAATGGCCACCGCACTCTTTGCGGGCCCCCACCCCACCCAGACGCAGGCATCCGGGTTAGTCAGGGGGCGTGGCCACCCCTCTATAAAAGGGGTGGCCACGAGGCAGCCTTGCTGCCATTTTAAGAGAAGCGACAGAGCAGATAACTTTTTCCCTCCACCCCCTCCCTAGTGGACAGTGTGATTTTCTGGTCGCTTCGGGGCCGGGTGGGAATTTTTGCTTGAACCTTCAATTGGCTCTTAGCTTTTTCGCCCATCCCACACTGTCGCTAGTGTTTGAGATACGGGGTAAGTTGACTTTGGTCACTTTTGGCGGGTAGCACTGGTAAGGTAAAGATTTATGACCCATAGGTATCCGGCAGGTTCGCAATTGACTGGCCAACACGTAGATAGGTACAGGGGAAACAGGATTGGCCGGTCAAGGACGAACCATGAAAGGGGTGATGTTAGGAGCTTCACAGCCTGCATCACCTTGATATTTGGACGGATACACGTCATAGGGTGGGGTCAGTAGATAGTATATTGACTTCGGTCAACAATTTGTTTATGTCAACAAACAAATTGATACAAATTGATACATGTAGCCAATTACCATTGGCATTTTGGGTGGAACCTTACCAGTGCTACTGCGGCCTGCTTGCCTTAAAGAATTACAATTGGATGATACACCAATTGAAAGTGATAATTCGGACTAGGGCATTATTCAATAAAAGTGGCCCAATGCCTTTAATCCAATACCGGTGTCTGAGTCTTTATTTGGATGGGTGCGCCTGCAAAGCATGTTTAAGTAAAACTGAGTAGAATCTGTTACACTCTGCAGTTTAGATAAATTGTTTCTATTATTATACAGTTCTAGAATGAGAGTTCTAGAAATTTTAGTTACAGAACATTTCTAAGTGTCTTGTTCCAAATGAGTTTGC
The DNA here is from genome assembly GCA_035047345.1 of Bradypodion ventrale. Lineage (NCBI taxonomy): Eukaryota > Metazoa > Chordata > Lepidosauria > Squamata > Chamaeleonidae > Bradypodion > Bradypodion ventrale. The sequence goes on along the minus strand of JAWDJE010000004.1, from coordinate 28,709,908 downwards.
TCACACTCAATGAAGCTTCCTTTGCCAAGTGTTCACAAGAATGTAAACTCAGATGAAGAAAGGCAGGAGCAAGTTCCACCCTTTAAGCTAAATCCCATGCAGGGATACTCAGAAGTAAACACCACTACAATCATTGGGACATACTCCCAGGTATGCTTGTACTGTATAGGATTTGAAGCCTTAGTACTTAGAGTGTTATTCAACCAAAATTAGGCATTTCTACTGATCTGAGTCCAAATTATACACAGATAATCTGTGTTTAGGAGAAATAATTTTTCAAGCTCTGCAATATATATGCATGTCACAGCAGGAGATTTCATTACCTCCTCTAGTTTTCAAATTAGCTTGCTTTATTTCGTAATTTGTTTTCTGAACATCAATGAAGGCTGTAGATCTCTACAGTAAAACCCGACTTTCAAATGCCTTGAGTTACATAAAATTAGACTTACATAATGATTTTATGCTAAAACCATGTCCCGCTTTACAAAATTTCCTATGGTTTTGCTTTGAGTTACATAAAGATTCTTTTCCCTATGGGTTTTAATTTAATTTATTTAATTTAATAGTCATATTTATATATGCCGCCCACTCAGGCAGAACCTGACTCAGGGCGGCATTACAACAAGTTCTAAAAACACATAAAAACACTTTAAAAGACCCATATCCCACCCACTTTAAAAGACCCATATCCCACCCACCCATCCCACCCACTATAAAAAGAAGAAGAGAGAGTTCTTAATTGTTTACATAAGCCAGCAGGCAGGGACCGTGTTCCCATTAGGGCCCCACACCTGCCCCACCAGCCAGGTCTTCAATCCTTTCCTGAAGGGCAGCAATTCTCTTTGAAGTCTTAGATCTGTTGGCAGGAGGTTCCAGAGGGTTGGTGCGGACACGGAGAAGGCCCTCCTTCTGGTGCTGGATAGATGTGCACCCCTAGTTGATGGCACTATTAGAGAGCCTCTCCGGTCCGCTCTGGTTGGACGGGCAGACACTCTTAGGACGATCTCTAAGGTATTCTGGCCCACTGGCATATAGGGCTTTAAAAGTCAAAACCAGCACCTTGAATTGCACCCGGAGACAAACTGGTAACCAGTGCAGCTCCCGAAGTAGCGATGAGGCATGGGCATATCGTCCGCATCCCATCACCATCTGGGCTGCCACATTCTGGACCAGCTGCAGCCTCCGAATGGTCGTCAAGAGCAGCCCCATGTAGAGCGCATTACAATAATCTAATCGGGAAGTAACCAGAGCGTGGGTGACCATAAGCAAGGAGCCCCGGTCCAGGAGCGTGCGCAACTGGCGAATCACCTGAAGTTGGGCAAAAGCCCTCCTGGCCACAGCCACTACCTGTTCTTCTAGCAGCAGCCGTGAGTCCAGAAGGACCCCCAAGTTGCGCATTGGGTCTGTCTGGGGCAAAGCAGCCCCATCCAGTACCAAAGATAGTAGCACCCTGGATAACACGGGGCCCCTTATCCACAGCCACTCTGTCTTGCTGGGATTCAGCCGAAGCCCATTGGCCCCCATCCAGACCCCAATGGCCTCCAGGCATCCGGATAGGATTTCAACGGTATCACTGGGGTCCCCACGGGCCGAGATGTACAACTGGGTGTCATCCGCGTACTGATGGTACCGCACCCCTTGGGAACGAATGATCTCACCCAGTGGCTTCATGTAGATGTTAAATAGGAGAGGAGAGAGCACCGAGCCCTGAGGCACCCCATACTTGAGGAGCCTAGGGCTGCACCTCTCACTCTCCAACCACACCGACTGGGTACGGCCCTCCAGAAAAGAGGAAAACCAGGACAACACGGTGCCCTGGATCCCCAGTCCTTTGAGCCGTTCCAGAAGGATACCATGGTCAACGGTATCAAAGGCCACTGAGAGGTCAAGAATAGCAAGGACGGATGGATAACCCCCGTCCCGCTCCCGCCAGAGATCATCCATCAGTGTGACCAATGCCGTCTCCGTACCATACCCGGGCCTGAATCCTGATTGAAAGGGGTCTAGATAATCCGCTTCCTCCAGGACACTCTGCAGCTGGCGTGCTACCGCCTTCTCCAAAACCTTACCCAGAAAGGGTAAGGAAAGGGAAGGTTGGAAACCGTCCTGTAGTTGTAAGGACAGCTGGGTCAAGGGATATTTTCTTCAGGAGGGGGCGCACCAAAGCATGTTTTAGTGGTGCAGGAAATACCCCCTCCTGTAATGATGCATTTATTACCACCCCGACCCAGCCACCCATCACCACCTTGGAGGCTTTCACCAACCAGGTGGGACATGGGTCCAAAGGACATGTAGTGGCACGCACAGCTGCAAGGAGCCTGCCCACTTCACCAGGGACAACAGGATGAAACCGATCCCAGATCATACACCAAGACTGTGCTCTGGTCCCCCCCTCCCCATCCACGCCGGGATTCAGCCCTGAATGAATCCAATCGATTTTCTCTACCAGATGGTCAGCAAAGTACTCAGCCGAATCCTGCCAACTGGGCACCGATCCCCCCTACCGAGGAGGGACCTGGTTACCCGGAACAGGGCGGCTGGGTGATTATCAGCGGAGGCAATAAGGGTGGTGAAGTATTGCCGCCTCACCACCCCCATCGCCACTAGGTAGGCCCTAATATCAGCTCTAGCTAGTGTCCAATCAGAGTCATCCTGGGTCTTCACCCAGCGGCGCTCTAGGCGTCTCTTTGCCTGTTTGAGTTCCTGCAGTTCATCCGTGAACCACGGGGATGACCTAGCCCCACGGGCACGGAGAGGCCGCAGTGGCGTGATTTCATCCAAGGCTGCTGTTGCCATCCTGTTCCACAGGTCAACAAGGCCTTGGGTGAATCGTGTATCCGATCCAGAGGAACATCCCCCAGTTCCCTCTGGAATCCATTTGGATCCATTAGTCGCTGAGGGCAGACAATTTTAATAGGCCCTGCCTCCCTACGATGAAGCGTCGCCCCCAGAAAATCAAGAGTCACCAGATAGGGATCCGACCATGGCACAGGTGAGATGACTAAGTCCTGTAATCTCAGATCACTCTGCCACTGCTCCGACAAGAAAACTAAGTCTGGCATGTGACCACTGCCCCTGGTCGGACCCCAAACTACCTGAGTCAGGCCCATGGCTGCCATGGAAGCCATGAACTCCCTTGCCACCTCAGAAGCCATCCCCAATGATGGCAAATTGAAGTCCCTCAGAATCATAAGCCTTGGGAACTCCAACGCCAACATTGAGGTGGCCTTGAGGAGCTCAGACAGGGCATCCCTTACCCTGCAAGGGGGCAGGTACAGGAGTAAGATCCCCAACTGACCCTTAGGGCCCAACCGTAGAAGCAGGGCCTCACAACCAGACACTTGTGGAGCAGTGGCCCTAGCAACTCCCAATGACTCCCTGGCAACAATGGCGACACCACCGCCCCTCCCCTCACCTCTAGGCTGGTGCCAAATACCGAACCCGGCTGGACACATGTCCGAAAGAGGTACTCCATCCTCAGGTATCAGCCAGGTTTCGGTGATGGATGCCAGGTCAGCTCGCCCCTCCTGGATAGAATCTTGAATCAGGGGGGGCTTATTACAGACCGATCTGGCATTCACCAGCAGCAGCCTAAGGGTGGGGTCATTCTGGATCTGCTGCTCAGGGCCCAGAGATGTACCTGCGGGGCTAAAACAAGGGACCGCACTTAAACATCAGACCCGTGTTCCCCGAGTGCGGCCCGCCCCCTCAGTACCCACCATACCACCCCATGTGGTATGGGTCCCTGGAACCCCCCTAGACAGAATGCTGCCCCTCCTTCCTGGCTGGCAGGACCAGCTCCCTCTCTTCCTACCCCACCCACAATCCCCCCTTGGTTCCGGCAGCAAAAATGCTAAGCCGCCTCACAGCAAGTTGCCTCCTTCTCTCGCCCCCATGCGGGAGGACGAGGCCAGGTCCGGCGGCAAAGGCAATGGGGCCATTGAAGGCACATCTGGCCACCCAGTTGATGGTAAATGCCTCAGGCGGCCAGGCATCTCCCCCCACCCCCAACCCCTGCCAGTCCAAATCCACAAAGGAGGACACCGAGGCTGGTGGGCATAGCACACCGGGCCCTTTATGCCTGCTGCCAGCGCAGGTGTTCCATTCAGGGCTGGCGGCGGCAGCGTGGGGTCTCTTCTTCTCCCCCTCCAACTCCATGGAGGAGGACGCTGAGGCTGGTGGGCAGAGCACGCCAGCCCCTTTATGCCTGCCGCCAGCGCAGGTGTTTTGTTCAGGGCTGGCAGTGGCAGCGCGGGGTCTCTTTTCCTCCCCCTCCCCCTCCAACTCCACGGAGGAGGACACTGAGGCTGGTGGGCAGAGCACGCCGGCCCCTTTATGTCTGCCGCCAGCGCAGGTGTTCTGTTCAGGGCTGGCGGTGGCAGCGTGGGGTCTCTTTTCCTCCCCCTCCCCCTCCAACTCCATGGAGGAGGACGCTGAGGCTGGTGGGCAGAGCACGCCGGCCCCTTTATGCCTGCCGCCAGCGCAGGTGTTTTGTTCAGGGCTGGCAGTGGCAGCGTGGGGTCTCTTTTCCTCCCCCTCCCCCTCCAACTCCATGGAGGAGGACGCTGAGGCTGGTGGGCAGAGCACGCCGGCCCCTTTATGCCTGCCGCCAGCGCAGGTGTTTTGTTCAGGGCTGGCAGTGGCAGCGCGGGGTCTCTTTTCCTCCCCCTCCCCCTCCAACTCCACGGAGGAGGACACTGAGGCTGGTGGGCAGAGCCCGCCGGCCCCTTTATGTCTGCTGCCAGCGCAGGTGTTCTGTTCAGGGCTGGCGGTGGCAGCGTGGGGTCTCTTCTCCTCCCCCTCCCCCTCCAACTTCATGGAGGAGGACGCTGAGGCTGGTGGGCAGAGCACGCCGGCCCCTTTATGCTTGCCGTCAGCGCAGGTGTTCCGTTCAGGGCTGGCGGCGGCAGCGCGGGGTCTCTTCTCCTCCCTCTCCCCCTCCATGGAGGAGGACGCTGAGGCTGGTGGGCAGAGCACGCCGGCCCCTTTATGCCTGCCACCAGCACAAGTGTTCCATTCAGGGCTGGTGGCGGCAGCACGGGGTCTCTTTTCCTCCCCCTCCAACTCCATGGAGGAGGACGCTGAGGGTTTGCTTCAATTTACATAAAATTTCATTTTTCCTATAGGTTTGCTTTGAGTTACTTAAAAAATAATTTTTCCTATGAGTTTGTTTCGAGTTACAAAAAAATTCAATTTAAGCAAAAGCCTACGGAACGGACTTTCCCCCCCGTAAGTAGGGGTTTTACTGTACTATGAAGATCTTCCTGAATTACATCTCTAGGATACTAAACACCTCAGTTGCTTCTTCTTCTAGGCCAGATGTGAAATTGCCAAAATGAAGGCACCTTTGGGCGAGTTCATTCTGCAGTTCCTTTTGCCTGACCTAGTGTGAGAAAGATTAGCTGGCAACACAAGGTTGCTGTTACCAGGGTACACCTGATTGTGGTTCAAGAATACCATGATCTTCGAGGAGGTGCTTTCTGTGTACCCTACCTCAGTTGCTATTGATGGGTTATCTATAAAATATACGGTAGTTGAGCCCCTCTGAGAATTAAGCAGAAGTTTACATCTCTATGCTTGATACACAGACTAAGGCGACTACTATTTAAAAAAATCAACCACTAAAAGAGTGGCACTCATTCAGTTATGGCAATGGGATGTTGGAAACCATTATTCTTTGGTGGAGTGGAGTGAGATGAAAGTAGCAGGAATTGGATTCATTCATAGGACTCTTTTCTGTGGGTAGTGAGAAGAGAATATACTTGTCAGTTTAAAGGGAATGCTGAACAGGGATTTGTGAAAAGGATATATTTATTTATAGAATAATTTATAATTATTATAATTTATAATTATAGTTATATAATTATTATTTTAAAATACATAATTTATAATTTATTTATATTTATGGAAAAATAGTTTGGAATATTCATTTTCTAAGGCCAGTGCAGGAACCAATATAAAACTAGAATTATTTGAAAATGTCATGTAGACCAGGGGTTTGCAACCTACAGCCCGTGGGCCAGCAACGGCAAATCATCTGGCCTGTGGCAACAACCCTGGAAGCAGAAGTGGATGTGTTTATGACAGCTGTAAATGCAATGCACATGTGCAAACGTGCCCACACATGCATAAACACGCCTGCTGCGGTATACGACAGCCTTTATGGAAGGGGGAGCCCATGTGTCCAGCCCATGGAGTGTCTGAGGGGGCATGGTCCGGCCCATACCTGTCAAGTTTTGGGAAATTCTGTCAAATAAGGGAAATTTCTCGGCCAAAATGGGAAACTGGACAGCTATGCTTATCCTGTGCTGGCCTCCAGTCTAACTCCAGTCTAATTGAAGTCTAATTAATACGGGATGATGGTGGGAAAGAGTGTAAAATAGAGGGGTTTGACAGAAATTTCCCGAAACCTGACAGGTATGGTCCGGCCCATGGAGTGAAAATGTTGAGAACCACTGATGTAAATTGTCTCAGAAAAAGGTCCTCTAACCTAAATGGCTTCCTAATACAGTATCAACATCTGTTGTTTTGCAGATGCAGAAGGAGAACCCAAACTATTTCAGTTTCTTGTAAACAAGAAAAAAACCCCAACAAATCAACTACCCACCATGATTTCTTTTTTACATATCCACACTAGTTACCAGAGATCATAATTTTTCATCTCGATAATTGCACATTTTTTTACAAGATTTACTTTAATATCCACCCACTAACCAAGAAAAAATAACTAATCTGTCCAATTTAATCTTGCTTTTTTCACTTCTTCCGTCACAATGGAAGAGAAGCACTTATTAGGAACAAAGGTGGGTGGATCAGGTGAGATTTATTTCACATTTCAATACAATCTGACCTAAATTGTCCTCCCCAAATTAAGATGCAAACAGGAAGGCAATTATCTTTTAATTGGTACACTTGTCCTAAAGATAGTGAAGCAGTTCTCCAATTAAAAGATGCATGCAAAATATGTACATTAGGGGAAACTGGATAGAAGAATACACAGAGGAAAATAACATATAAAGCATATATATTAGGAGGGGCTGTGGTGGCTCAGTGGTTAAGAAGCTCGCCTTGTTATTTGGAAGGCTGGCAAGTCGGCAGTTTGAGACCCTGGTACTGCTTGATGGACTGAGCGCCCATCTCTGTCCCAGCTCTTGGGGACATGAAAGGAGCCTCATTTGGGTGTTCCCTGAGTGGAATTTCTTCCGCAAAAACCCTTTCAATCCAGAATAATTTCTGACACAAAATTATTATTATTATTATTATTATTATTATTATTATTATTATTATTATTATTATTATTATTATTATTATTATTATTATTATTATTATTATTATATGTTAGGAGAAAATTGTGGACAAACGTGTGTATGATATTTTTTTACAAAAAACAAACAGATGCAAAAATAAGTAGTGGATATATTACTCAGTGGTGTAAAGTCTTACAATATTCAATGATAGCTGTATATGAATCTTTTATTCAGATAATCCAAAACAACATGCTGTATTAAATTCATACAGAAAAATCCAAAAATATCAGTGTTCTTCTCTAGTCTTTCAAATATATACAAAACAGTCCAAATCAAAGTAATTCAATCAGAATCAAATCTTAAAGTTCAGTCCAAAGTAAATCTTCAAAAGTCTCTGTAATGTGTAAGAATAAATCCAAGCAGGTATTATAGTTCATGGGGGAAACTCACAAACTCAATCCAAAGTAAATCTCCAAATAGGTATTATAGTTCAAGGTGAAACTCACAAACTCAATCCAAAGTAAATCTCAAGACTGTTCCAGTATGTTCAGTCTTTCACTTGTAGCTTCCTCAGGATTTGATTTCTGTAAAATGTGTCTGAAAGCCTCTAAGAGTGTGTTCTTTTAGTGCTCTTGATGAACAGAAAGAATTCACTCATTGTGATTTGGAGCTCTTCCTTATGATGACTTCCAATCATGCAAAGGATATAAGTTTATTCAGCTTTACACTAAACACACGGGTGCAGTGGGGAAAAAGGACCTTGATCCCATGCCCCCATCCCAACGAATCTTAAACAGATTCAGGCTTATGTGTGACAAAGACATGCACACACACTGTCACATAGTCGCTTCACCCTCAGGCTCACTTGTCAATGGTTCTCACTCCTGCTTTTTATCTTTCTTCACTGGAGAAGGAACATTAAAGGAGGATGTAGCTGAGAAACTCAACCTCCCCTACATCACGTGGAGGACACTGAATAGACTGATGTTTGGAGTCCCTAAATGCAAGACCAACATGCTCAAGTGGGGGCTGCTGGTGGACGACAATATGTGGTGTGAATGAGGAGAGATACAGAATCCGACTCATTACTGGTCTGCCGATTACTGCCAGAAGCATGCACCGATGAGGACTTAAGTTTGGACAACGACAAAGCCAAGAAAGTAGCTTCATTTTGGCAGTCCTGGGTTTGATCAGGACACGAAAGAAAAAAAAACAAATTTTCTTCCTACTTTATTTTGGCTCCCTTGGAGATTCCTTCTTAATTATCTGAACAAATTTTCCTCGTGTTTTTTTCCTTCCTTTCCTCAGCTACCATTTCTGCCTCTTTGGTTGAGGGATATAAAACTGGAAGACTTCTTTTGCAACAGATGAGGGGAAAATGGATGAGTGGATGAACTATGCTCACCATATGACCTACTTTAGGTTGGATACTCCAATCTTTGAAAAGTTGTCTGGTCCATGTTGGATCTGACAATAAAGAATCTTACAAAGATAACCTTATGAACAGAGACCAGAGGTCTTGATAGTAAGTGTATAGGCAGCAAAACTGAGTAACTAGTCACCTCATTATTATTTGCCTGAGGTGAACTACAGTTTCAAGAATTCCCCTGGCAGCAGCAGGGTCAGTTACCCATTATGCATACCCATTTACTTTTGTAAGTTTTCTTGACCGTGAAATTACCAGTGTTACTCATAGCACCAGTATCTTGGCATCAGCAGAAGTCATCTTACCACATTTGTGAATCAAAACGAGCAAACTTAGAAAGAGAACCTTGTAGTCCTTCCACAAAACAAATGCAGGAGCAGACAATGTTTTAATTAGAACACCAAAAGAAGTGCAAGACATGATTAACCACCCCATGGCTGAGGTCAGCCTGCTGGAGACAGGGCACTGGGGAAGGGGGAAAGGGTTGAAAGCTCCTGCACTAGGCAGCAAAAGACCAGGATCTGGGCAAAGCCCAGTATTGTTCGAGCTGTCATTCATTCATTCATCATAGTGGTGTAGTGAAGGTATTGCCTGTTCTTGTGCATCTGTGAAGCCACTGTAAAGTCAAACAATATAGTGCCTAATGTTTTCATGCTCAAGCACCTTGGATCAATACATGTGTGACTTTCTTTATCTCCTATCTAATTCTTGGTAGCTTCAGTGACAGTTACGTAAGGGTCTTGGTCAGAAAAAATACTGACTTACTGGATATAAGTTCATGACAGGTTGATAGGCCTTTGAGGAAATTCCAGCCCGCCCCGCCCCCCTCAAAATGACTTGACATGCTATATTTATGTTGTTCAGCTATATAATAATTCTGTGCTGTCAAGTCAGTTCTAACTTATGGTGACCCTTACCAGAGTTTTCTAGGTAGAGAATAGACAGAAGTGGTTTGCTATGTTATTATTTTTCCTTTTATCTAACCATCCTGATTCTTAGCAGTTTGATTACTACTTATTACATTTTATGTGTTACACATAGCTCTTCTCCACATTATCCTCACAGCATACTTACAATGCTTCCTATCTAGAGAAGGTTTCAGAGCTCAGCTGCTTCATAATGCAGGTTCACCAGCATGCTATTTTTTTTTGCAATTCACCTTCTCCAAATCTTTTGCTTTTCTAAACTATGATTGTACTTCCTCTACATAAATGCATACAGTTGTTCCATGCTATCTTTTTACACTATCTTGGGGAACTTGTTGGAAAGGCAATGTGCAGACAGTGATAATATAGCTATAAATAAAAGCTGTGGTTAATATATCATAATGGTTGTCATGACAACATCCCAAACTCATCCGATCTGGGTCAGGAGCACTAGTGTAGCAGTAAATTAGGAAGTGCAGATGCTCATTGTGACGGATGCCTGTGGCCAGCTGTCTTATATAAGAGGACTCCTCAAATGCAGGCAACTGGCTAAGTCTATACCAAAAAAAGGAGGACCAAACCTTTTGCAAATTTAATTGCATTTAATGGACTTTTCACGATGGGACCACACCTAAATACATAGTGATGTAATAGAGTCAGCTTGCAACAATTTTCTGTTCCTCAGAAAATCAGCTACACACACTCCCTGTAGGACAGAACTCAGCCTGGGAGGAAACAGGGAAGCTTGACGGTGTGTTGATAGATAATGTCACAGTCCCTGCTAGTGTAGATGTCATAGTGTTTCAACCCTGCAACCACAGATCTATTACCTCGCTGGTAAGGAGGAACTGGATTGCTTCACAGATCCACTCAATTTGTTCCAAAATCATGATCAGGCAAAATTTTCCAACAGTTGTCTGCATTTCAGTTCTCCCGGGTGGGGGTGGGTGGGGGGGGACATCCCTGATAGGGATGTAATATATACATATGAATGGTATTGTATAAGATACATGAAACTATGTCTTTAAGGGTTTCAACAGAGCAGCACCCAGCTGAATTCACTGAGTGGGTGACTGAGCAGAATATCATGTATAAATTAGGGCTTCTCAAAAGCCACCTTGCTTCGTGCCAAAAACTGCTGTATGCCTAAACTTATTTTTTATTTATTTATTTAAATTCAAATTTTTATGCTGCCCAATCAGGTAAACCCGACTCTGGGTGGCTCACAACAAGTTAAAACATACATAAAAAACAATTGAACCATTAAAAACCCAACATACCCACACACCTATCCCATTCATCTTTAAAAGACTACCCACGTTAAAACTGCCTGCATTGGGATTAAAAGAAATGGGGGCTTATTTAAGACAACAGGCGGGGACCATCCTTCCATCTGGGCCCCACATTTGTCCCGCCAACCAGGTTTTTAGGTCTTTTCTGAAAGGTAGCAGCTCCGTCTGCTCCTGCAACTCTACAGGTAGGAGCTTCCACAAGGCCGGTGCGGACACAGAAAAGGCCCTCCTTCATGTGCCAGAGAGACGAGCCCCTCTGGCAGATGGGACAATTAGGGAGCCCCTCCGGTCCGCTCTGGTTGGATGGGCGGACACTCTTGGGACGATGCAGTCTCTATGGTATCCTGTTCCACTACCATGAAGGGCTTTAAAGGTCAAAACCAGCACCTTGTACTGCACCCGGAGGCAAACTGGTAGCCAGTGCAGCTCCTGAAGTAATGGTGAAGCACGGGCATAACGCCCGCACCCCATCACCACGTGGGCTGCTGCATTCTGGACCAACTGCAACCTCCGAATGGTTGTCAAGGGCAGCCCCATATAGAGCGCATTGCAATAATCTAGCCTGGAGGTGACCAGAACATGTGTGACCCTGAGCAGGGAGTCCCAGTCCAGGAGCGAACGCAACTGACGGATGACGCAAAGCTGTGAGAAAGCCCTCCTGGCCACAGCAACCACCTGATCTACAAGTAGCAGCCCTGAATCCAGGAGGACCCCTAAGTTGCGTACCGGGTCTGTCTCGGGCAAAGCAGTCCCATCCAAGACCAAAGTTGGTAGCTCCCTGGATAACACGGGACCCCCCCATCCAAAGCCCCTCAGTCTTGGAGGGATTCAATTGTAGCCCATTGTCCCCCAGCCAGACCCCAACCGCTTCCAGACATCTGGATAGGACATTGACTGCATCACTGCGGTCCCCATGGGCCAAGATATATAACTGGGTATCATCAGCATACTGATGATACCTCACCCCATGGGAATGGATAAGCTCACCCAACGGCTTCATGTATATGTTAAATAGGAGAGGAGAGAGCACCGAGCCCTGAGGCACCCCACACTGTAGGGGCCTAGCGCTGGACCTTTCACTCTCCAACCACACCGACTGGGTACAGCCCTCCAGAAATGAGGAAAACCATGACAACACAGTGCCCTGGATCCCCAAACCTTTGAGCTGTTCCAGAAGGATACCGTGGTCAATGTTATCGAAAGCCGCTGAGAGATCCAGAAGAGCCAGGATGGATGGATGACCCCCACCCCGCTCCCACAAGAGATCATCAACCAGTGCGACCAATGCCATCTCTGTACCATATCCAGGCCTGAAACCCAATTGAAAGGGGTCCAGATAATCCACTTCATCCAGGACCCCCTGCAACTGCCGCATCACCAACTTCTCCAATGCCTTCCCTAAGAAAGGGAGGTTGGAGACCGGCCTATAATTAGCTAGAACTGCTGGGTCGAGAGATAGTTTCTTCAGGAGGGGGCGCACCAAAGCATGTTTTAATGGTGCAGGAAACACCCCCTCCTGTAGTGAAGCATTTATTATAGCCCCGACCCAGCCTCCCGTCAATCCCTTGGAGGCTTTTACCAACCAAGTGGGACAGGGATCCAAAGGGCAGGAGGTGGTGCAAACAGCTGCAAGAAGCCTGTCCACTTCCTCAGGGACAACTGGATCGAACTGATCCCAGATAACACAGCCAGACTGGGCTCTGGTCCCCTCCAGATCCTCCCCATCCACGCCAGGATTAAACCCCGAGCAAATCCGAGTGATTTTCTCCACCGGATAGTCTGCAAAAACCTCAGCCGAACCCTGCCAACCGGGCACCGGCCCCTCCCTACCAAGGAGAGACCTGGTAACCCGGAACAGAGTGGCTGGGTGATTATCCGCGGAGGCAATGAGGGCAGCGAAGTATTGTTGCTTCACCACCCCCATCGCCACCAGGTAGGTCTTAATAGCAGCATGCTAGATGCATGCTAGCCGGACTGCTTGCTAGCTTTACTGCCTTATGGACATCACTGTTTTGCCTGGAGGAAAAGGCTGCTGGCTTTGCTGACACTCTCTGAAGGAGAGAAAGAGCCAGAGCAGTCTTCAGAGGTCTGGAACTCAACTGAAGGAACAAGCCAGGACAAAAGGGTTTTTTGCCCAACCTACAGCCAGCCAGGAGAAGGCTGGAGTTGCAGTGAGTACTGTTACTGTGCCTCAGGACTTAAAGTAGTGCTCACAAGGACTTACAGACTGTTTATCTGCCAGAGAGGAATCTGTTATTTATGTTACCTTTATGAACTATTCTGCTGAGTAATAGTTGTTTCTGTTGCACTGTTACTCTGCATCTCTGCTTGTTATTGCCTGGGAGAAAGAGATAAAACCACACGGACACCGCCACTGCTGCCAAAAGCTAACTGCTTAACTCTGCATGATTCGAACCCAGACCACAACACCTAACAACCCCATCTTTTTTCATGTGACAAAGCAACCAATCTCTTAACAAGTCTGTGAATAGAAAGTCAATAAAATTTCTGCAAAGTGCAATGCAGAAATGAAAAGAAGGATATTCAAAAGTCATGCTGCATCTTTAAGTAATCTCCCGCTACACTGTTATATTTTCCCTTGTTGTTTATTCAGAAGGAATGGAAATTATCAATTAAAGATGAGAGATGATGAATAAGAAGAGGAAGAAAAACAGTAAGCAAATACATGAGATCACAGTGGTGTTCTGGATGACATGAGGATTTTAAAGGCTGTCAATATTGGTTAAGCTCTGCACTTTTCTTCCTGTATCCCAAATAAGTCAATAAGATTGCAACTATCTCTTTAACACACATAGTCTCTGGTGTGATTGATTGGCATCAGATCCTATGCTTTATTGCCCTGCAGTAAAGTATTGTTAGAGCTGCTAATTCATTCATCATAAAATGGATGGGGGATCGGCAGTCTCTCTGTTCATCCATCAGTCTCTTCACACCACTTTCTAAAATGTTCTCTCACAAAGAGCTTTACTGTTAAATACCAGATGCTTTCACATAACTACAAGCTGCATATCTTTACAAGATAATCCTAGGCATTCATATGAAGGAGGAATTCCACTGTGCAAAGAAGATGGAATTTTAAAGCAGAACAGTAGCAAAAGCAAGTGCTTAGCCTCTTTCATGCCATATTTTCTTTGCTCTAAAGCAGTGATGGCCAACCTTGGCACTCCAGGGGTTCTTGGACTTCAATTCCCAGAAGCTCAAGTCAACACACCTCTGCTGATCAGGGTTTCTGGGAAATTGAAGTTCAAGAACATCTGGAGTTTCAAGGTTGGCCATCACTGCTCTAAAGGAGCCTTCCCAAGTTGCTTTCCTTTTTATAGGTTTGAAACATAAAGCTTGTCCAGATAGGCATTATGTCCACTCTCTGGGGGTTTGTTTTGGAATAAAAATATGAGAATACTCCAAACAGCATAGTCACTTGGCCATATTGGCTGAAGGATTCTGAAAACTGAAACATTCATAAAAATAATAACTTTCATAGTAACCCCAACAGGGCTTTCAAGGTAAATGAGATATTTAAGTGGTGGTTTTATCAGTTCCAAGGGACTGCAGTGGCTCAAGTGGCTAAGACACTGACTGGAAGGCAGGAGGTCAGCAGTTCGATTCCCGAGTACTGTAGGATGGAATGAGCTCACGTCTTTTCCCCAGCTCCTGCCAAACTAGAAAGCAAGAAATTGCAAGTAGATAAATAGGGACCACTTCAGTGGGAAGGTAAACAGCGTTCTGTGACGGAATAGTCTGCAGAAACAGACAGCGCTGGCTCTTCGGCTTTGAAACAGAGATGCACACTGAACACTAGAGTCAGATACGACTGGCTTTCAAGCAAGGGAAACCTTTACCCTTTTATCAGTTCTACACACTCAGTGAATTTCTATGGTGAGCATGGATTCAAACTCAGGCCTCTTGAGGCCTAGTCCATCACTCAATCCACTATACCACACTGAATATCTCTAGATTACAATACTATTGTGTAACTTTAGAAAAGATATGACAAATTTTGTAATGGAACTGTGGAATTTCAGTTACTTTTATAGTTATGTGGGTATGTGACCTCCCTAAATCATAGAGAAGTACCATAGGCATCAAATTCTGGCAAGCTGTTCCTCATTGGAGGTGAGAAATATGTGTTTGTCTGAACTATAAGTCACAGAATCTTACATCCATTGCACTCCTAGCTCCCCAAATGTTTTCCATTTCTATGCTTGTATGTGTTTTTTGTGGGTCTCTGTGAGTTTTAAGTCAGGTGTAATAATAAGGTGGATAGGAGGAGACCATGTTTTGTACTACAGACAGTGGTTTGGTAGCATTTAGATTTTTAATGTAACTAAAGAGTAACTATTTTTCTTGTTTCTGAGAAATAGGGATACTGTTTGTGACTTTTTAAAAGCTATAATAGCACTAATTACTTTTAGGGCCTTGGAACTCTAATTGTAACCAATTATTTCTACAAAATAGCTTTCTAAACATTGCCTAAAATAACACCAAATAGGGACAAATATAACATTTTATGCAAATTATCCTCAGCTTTCATTCAGTTCATGCATAAAATCTTGTGTTCATTAAAGGGGTATCAATTATTCCAAAGATTTTAACCATGTAGATTTGGAAAATAGAGCTCAATTTCAAGGTTCACTAAATTTGGCCTTTTTGAAAAGTAGCAAAACAGAGTGCTGCAGTACAGATAATAAACTGCAGGGGAAATTCACATCAGATTCTTAATTATAGTAACCACTCTCACTCAATCTGAGTTAAAAATAATTACATCTCATGTATTCTGGGTACCACCTTCTGTGATAATGAAATGATACTGTAGATTTCTTTTTTAAATGAGAAAATGCTGAATTACTCTCATATCTGATCTTAAACCCATATGGTTCTACATTTGTTATTGTTCAGTTGCACAGTTGATTCCAACCCTTTGCGACCCTATGGACCATTGCCCTCCAGGCACCTTTGTCCTCCACCATCCTCCTCAACCCGCCCAGCTTTGTGCCCATTGAGTCCACAATACTATCTAGCCATCTCATTTTTGGCCGCCCCCTTCTTCTCTTGCCCTCCACCTTTCCCAGCATCAAGGCTTTCTCAAGTGAATCCTCTCTTCTCATTTGATGTCCAAAGTACTTTAGCTTCATCTTTACTATTTGACTTTCTAAGGAGCAGTCAGAATTGATTTCTTCTAAGATTGACCTATTTGTTCTCCTCGCTGTCCAGGGGACTCTCAAAACTTTCCTCCAACACCACATTTCAAAAGCCTCTATTCTTCTGAGCTCAGCTTTCCTAATGGTCCAGCTCTCACAACCATACATTACCACCGGGAATACCATTCCTTTGACTATGCGGACTTTTGTTTGCAAGGTGATGTCTCTACTTTTAACTATGTTCCTCAGGTTTCTCATAGGTTGTCTCCCAAGAATCAGTCGCCTTTTTATTTCATGGCAGCAATCCCATCTGCAGTGATCTTGGATCCTAAGAAAGTAAAATCTGTCACTGCTTCTACTTCTTCCCCATCTATTTTCCAGGGAATGATAGGACCTGTTGCCATTATCTTGGTTTTCTTGATATTGAGTCTCAAGCCAGCTTTTGCGCTGTCTTCTTTCAACCTAATCAGGAGCTTCTTTAGGTCTTCCTCATTTTCTGCCATTAGGGCAGTATCAACTGCGTATCTCAAATTGTTGATGTTTCTCCCAGCAATTTTGATCCCAAATTGTGATTCCTCCATCCCTGCATTGTACATTATGTGCTCTGTGTATAGGTTAAATAAACAGGGTGACAAAATGCAGCCTTGTCTTACTCCTTTTCCTATTCCAAACCACTCCATCATTCCGTATTCTGTCCTAACTGTTGCTTCTTGACTCATGTACAGATTTCTCATGAGGCACATAAGGTGTTCTGGTATTCCCATCTCTTTAATTACTTGCCACATTTTGTTGCGGTCCACACTGTCAAAAGCCTTGGTGTAAGCAAAGTGGTCTTTAGTTCCCATAAAGGTTTCTAAAATTCCTTAGTTGTTAAGTTGCTATCAACCTCTTACTCATACCTATCAAGTACAATAGTTTTAAGAGCTGACCATATAACAGTTGAGAATCCCCACATTGTGGATTTTAATATACTTTATTTTGTTACATTAACCTTCCACCCTTCTTCTCAGGACTTCACAGATGATTATCTCATTGCCAGCATAATCATCCTAACAAAAACTGTGGGCAGGATAGAGTGAGACAGACACAGCTGGATAAAGAAGCAAGGAGACCTGTCCAAGGTCTCCCAGTCAATTTTGTGGCTGACTGGCAGGGTTGGCCGTAATATTAATGAGAATGAGGTGACCACCTGAGGGGACAGATTTGGGCAGCAGTCATGGGCTCCATGTTCTTCTGGCTCTGTGAACTAACATGTTGCCATAGATGAGACATGGTGCTGTCCCACTGAAAGTCCTGAGGTGAGATTCACCTGCTAGTTCAGTCAGGTTCTGTAGGTAGACTTGGGAGCAGGCAGGTTTTGCATCCCAGACAACAAAACATCTTTGTACAGTCTTCAGAGAAGCAATGGTGCTAATCGGATTCCATATGGATGCTTTTAAAATATCTTCTGACTGAAGAGCTGAGCAGAAGACTCCCTGGCCCTAGTGCAACTTTCGTTATCAACCTACTCCATCAACTTTTGCATGATTTTCAAACACAGCTACCAAAATGAGGAACTATCCTTTATTCATTTTTCAAGAAGCAAGCAGGTAACTAGACGATGGGCTGTTATGCATGCGCAGGATGGTAACTAGATTATGGGCTGTTTTGCACATGCATAATTTTGTTTTCCCTTGCTTGCACAAACAGAGGAAATGGCTTCCTTGAAAAATGTGTTGTTGGTGTTGGTTTTTCCCAACAAGATAGTAGCCAATACAGACTTTTATTTCCTCCTGTGGTCAAGTGATATACACAGTGTGGCATCTACAAACCAGGGAACCAAATGTTTTATGTATTTAATTTTGTTAAAGGTTTTGTTGAACGGTTGAGAGCTAAGTTTGCAGCAGGGCCCCATCTGCATAGCAATGCCACTATTTGTAAAATTTTAGGAGTTGATGGGGAGGCTTACTAATCTGTGCAGCAAAAATAATGAGCCTTGTGATGCTTCAAAGACTAATAGATTTTATCTGGTGTAACCTTTTGGCATTAAATGCAACAATGCATCTAAATGCGTTGGTAATACACCATGAAAGCTTATGCCACATAGAACTGATCTGGTGCCAGAAAACTTCTAGCAGAGTTTGGAAAAGTTATCCTCCAACTCTGGGTATTGTAGTTCCAAAGATAATATTTCCCACCCATCCAGTTATTGCACACCAATAATTTTGAATGTTCTAAATATATTTTGAAGAAACCAAGGGAGGAGAGATATGCACTGCCATAAAATGTACTTTTGGTTAAATTGTATGGTCTTGAAAAACATACCGTGCAGTGGTGGGCATCAGCAAGTTTGCACCAGTTCTTCAGAACCGGTAGCAGAAATTCTGGCTGGCCCCGCCCATCCAAGTTTTGAAATAAAGTAGTTCTAATTCAGGTGCAACGCAGGACTTTCCCCCTGGCCATGCCCACCATACCACACTTACAGTGTGGTAGTAAGTTTTTTTGGGAGCCCACCATGTGCAAAGGAAATGCTGAAAACCAACAGTCCCTAATTAAGTCATACCCAGTGTGTGATACAGTAATAGTACTGTAGGGATTTAAGGTCAGTATCAGATAATATACATTTTGTAATATCCTTTTGAAATGGGTCTCTGCAAGTTTAGGTCAATGGTTATTATTTCTGTCATTTTGAAATGTGTGGAAAATAATCTTGATCTCCAGAAAGCTATTAACATTCCACACTTTTCTGCAATGATATACACGTTGTTTGCTGTTTTTTATCAGGTGCACACCCCATTTGCTTGTAGTCCAATCCAACACATCCTTAGGTAGCCCTTGCTTGAAAGCCCATTGTTTCCAACTCTAGGGTGCAGTGCTCATCTCTGTTTATAGCCAAAGAGCGATCGCTGTCTGTGTCTGCAGACATTTCCGTGGACATGTGGCAGGCATGACTAGACACTGGAGTGTATGGAACACTGTTTACCTTCCCACCAAAGTGGTCCCTATTTATCTACTTGAAATTTCTTGCTTTTGAACTGCTAGGTTGGCAGGAGCTGGGACAGAGATGGAAGCTCACTCTGTCATGCAGCTCTCAGGTCTCAAACTGCTGACCTATTGACCTTCCAGTCATTAGGTTCAGCATCTTGACCTCTAAGCCACAGCAGGCCCTTAAATGCTGATTTATCTCTACCAGCTGTGGCGTGGTAAACATTGTTTGTTTGTGTAGACTGCTAGCTACTGGTACAGAGGCATGTGATGGGTCACACACCACCCAAAACTTCACACATGTCAAATTTTAGCAGACAGGATGTAGTGGAGCCTGCTGACACATATACCAAAGGTGACAAAAAGCACCAAAAAAACAGTCCTCCTGAGCAGACGCCTATCTGTTGACCTTTATGAGGGGAGAAAAAACAGCTGTGAGAAGGAGCAAACTCTGAGACAGAGAGATTTGAAATGTTATTCCAGAAAAGAAAACCCAAGGGCAAGGTCTACAGTATAAAACCTATTGCAAGCTTTATGCCAGTATAACTGTTATGGTTTCCCAACAAAGAAGCCAGTTACTGCTTTCCCCACAAAACAGCCTTGAGTTAATCTTGGAGCAAAGGCTGTTGCTGAAAACATACAACCAATTTCTGGGGTTACTTTTTATGTTGTTAGCCGCCCAGAGTCGGCCTTGTGTTGAGTGGGCGGGATATAAATTGAATAAATAAATAAATAAATAAAGCCAAAGTTTCAAATTCTGATTAATATTGGATCTGGAATACTTGGGGTTAGGCGTTCCAGTCTGGCCAGGTTACCCTGCTATGGTAATAGAATAGGCCATACTGCCAGAGACTCAACACTGAGTGTTAGGCAGAAGTTAACTAATCTGACCATCCTGAGGACTAATGGACTTGGGTGCCGAAGTCCACAGGGAAGGGTGATGGTCCCCAAATAGATTAAATCTGTTATGAGTAAAATGAACTTTGCAAAGGGCACTGGAATCTTAATTAAACCTTTGAACTTACTGTTAAAAACTTACCTTTTTGCCACTGCTCAGTCATGCATTGTGGAAACATAAACTAGAAATCTATGTATTAGGGCTGTGAATCAGCCTTGGCTTAATATAAAATTCCAAGCCAGACTGGAGTTAACTGTTTCAAACAGGCATGGTCAGGATGAAATAGGCAATCCCAGTCCCTTCCTGCAGCAAATTGGGCCTAACCTGGATTGTTCATGAAAAACTCAGCATTCTTTGGGTTAAAATGTTTTAAAAGAAGCACAGAAAAGTCTTCTTCTTCTTCTTCATCATCATCATCTTTTTCTTCCTTTAGTGTATGAAAACCAAGACACAGGACACAGCCTCGGGCTGGGTTAACTCAGGTTTATTGCATCGTGGACAGAGGGAACATGAGGTAATGGCGGATCGATAGCTCTTTATATACTGCAGTAATACATTTGAACGTGGTGCCATAGTAGCCCATTGGCTACTGCCTGCGTGACGTCATTGTGAGTCACGCCCTTCTTGTCCCGGTGTAGGTGGTGGCGGGAAAGCTTCCCGCGCTGTTGCCTTTGATGAGTTCTGACCAATGAGCTTGGACGCTCGCTGCTGCCAGCTGATGGTCATTAGCTCGCGTCCTCATGCAGGGTTCATATGATACAGCTGAAGGTTACATTGTTGCTATAGGCAAGGTTACATTGGTTCAGATACATTGTAATCCATGTGGAAGGTAAAACCCTTAGAACACAACATCCCTCCCCCCTAGGACGAGACAACGTCTCGAGCCTATGCTTCTAGACACTCCCCCCCCTAGGAGACAAAATCTCTTAGCCAAGATGGCTTGTTTCGAACACGCTGGGGTCTCGGTGCGGGCTGCCTCTCCCCGGGTTTGCTACCTTCTCTTTGTCCCCTGGTTTCCTGTCCTGTAATTTGAGAGGGAGACTCGTTAGTGACTTGCCGCGGCTCCGCGGCGTTGTTGGGAGGTGTGCTCTTACTTAGGGAGGAACCGGGGGCACTGGGGACTAACGAAAAACCCCTCTTCTCGCTTGGATGGGTGGGGGAACACTCCTGAAAACCCCCCCGGTTTGCTAAATCAAAACCAAAATTCCATTCGGGGGCAGCGGTCGCGAACTCTTCTCCCCCTTCCCCAGCCTCTGACGGAGCTGGTTTATCAAAAGGATATGAGTCGGGGCCGCTGCTTCTTCCTTCCCCCCTTGCTTGGGACTGTTGTCCGCTGCTGCCTCCCCCTTGGGTTACGCGGGTGGGGGAGAACCCTAACGCTGAATCTTGTTGGGGATCGTCACTGACTGGCCCACTTACTCGGTGCCTCAGTTGGTCTGCGTGCCTCCTCCAGAGGAGACCGGTGTGGGTTTCGACCCGGTACGACACTGGCCCCGTCTGTTCTACAACTGTCCCCGGCACCCAGGCTGGCCCCGCGCTGGCATAGTTCCTGCAATGAACAGGGTCGCCGGCGGCGAACCCTTTCGAGACTGCCAGCCCCACGTTTTTCCCTTTATCCTCAATTCTTGTGGGGTCCAGCCTGGACAGGAGTGTAGTCAGTTTCCGCCGCATCAATAGCTCTGCCGGCGAGTAACCTGACGCTAAAGGGGTCACCCTATACGCTAATAAAAACTGACATACTTGGTGATTCAGGTCCCCGGGGCCCATGCGCCGAAGCGCCTCCTTTGTTGTACGCACCAACCGTTCCACTTGGCCATTCGTGGCCGGGTGAAACGGCGCGGACGTGACATGCCGAATGGCATTCGCCTCCATGAATGCCCCGAACTCTGAGGAGGTGAAACAACTCGCGTTATCGCTGACTAAAGTGTCGGGTAAACCGAACGTTGAAAAGACTCTCCGTAGTTGGTTAATTGTAGTGGTGGAGGACGTGCTCTTTACCGGAATGACCTCCAGCCACTTTGAGAATGCATCCACCACCAGGAGAAACATGGTTCCTCGGAAAGGGCCAGCGAAATCTACGTGCACTCTGGACCATGGCCCCCTTGCTGTGTCCCATTCCCTATGCGGGAGGCGGGCCGCCTCTGGTCGGGACCCCTGGCACGCCTCACAAGTGCCGACCATGTGCTCTATGTCCTCGTCCAGCTGTGGCCACCAAAAGTAACTGCGGGCCAGCGCTTTTGAGCGAACGATGCCCGGGTGGCTGACGTGCAGCAGCTTGAGAACTCTCGGCCGCATGGGTGTTGGGACCACCACCCGTTGGCCCCACAACAGGCACCCCCTTTCTAGGGACAACTCTAGCTTCTTCCGAAAGAATGGGTCGAATTCCTTGCTTGGGGACGATGCTGGCCACCCTTTCTGCACCCATGAGCTAACTTTCTCTAGCGTTCTGTCCTTGCCTGTCGCCCTAGCTATATCGGCTGGTACTATTGGGGGTTCGTCTAAAACCTCGATTAGCAACACCTGGCGGTCTCTTCTTATCCTGGCTTTTTGGTCGTCCGACAAGGGCAACGGAGATCTCGAAAGCGCATCAGCATTGCTGATCTCCTTTCCGGGCCGGTACTCCAACTCGTGTTGGTATGCGTTAAGAAAAATGGCCCATCGCAACATTCTCGGGGATAGTATCTGCGGCGTGGGCTTGCCTGCCGTGAAAATCCCTAACAGGGGCTTGTGATCTGTCACGATTTTGAACGGGCGGCCATACAGAAAATCGTGAAACTTTTTGGTCCCCGCTACTATTGCTAATGCCTCTCTGTCGGTTTGTGCGTAATTTCGCTCTGCTTGGGACAGGGACCTTGAATAAAACGCAACTGGGGCCTCCCGACCGTCATCCAACACGTGGCAAAGCACCGCCCCCACCCCCACCGGTGACGCATCACAGACTAAGACCACCGGCCGTTTGGGGTCGAAATGCGTGAGGATTGCGTCCGATGTTAAAAGTTGCTTAAGTTCGTTGAACGCCTTCTCGTGCTCGTCACCCCACATCCATGTCTCCTCCTTTTTAAGTAACCGATGAAGCGGTTCGGCCACGGAGGCTTTCCTCGGGAGGAATGTATGGTAAAAATTGAGGAGCCCCAGGAATGACTGTAATTCGGTTTTGGATGTGGGGCGAGGGGCCTTCTTGATGGCTTCTACTTTGGATTTGGACGGCTTAATACCCTCGGGTGTGATCCGAAACCCTAAAAACTCGACCTCGGTTTCGAAAAAAACACATTTGTCCTTCCTCAGTCTCAGCCCCGCTTTTTCGAACACAGTTAGTACTTTATCCAATCTCTTTGCTAGTTCGGCCTCACTCCCCCCTGTTATCAATACGTCATCAAAATAAGGCAACACCCCCTCCAGCCCCTTCAGGAGGCGTTCCACGAGCGACTGAAAAAGGCCGGGTGCCGAGTTCACGCCGAACTGTAAACGCGACACCTGGAACGCTCCTTTATGTGTGACTATTGTTTGTGCCGCGGCCGTGGCGGGAGTTACGGGGAGTTGCTGATAGGCTTGTGCCAGGTCGAGCTTAGCGAAACACTTTCCCCCATTTAGCCTGGCCAAAAGGTGGCTGACCACTGGCACCGGATATGCATTAGGGCGAATCGCCTTGTTAATTGTACACTTATAATCAGCGCAAATGCGCACCTCCCCGTTAGCCTTCAGGGCTGTTACAATTGGAGTTTCCCACTCCGCGGAATCCACAGGAATAAGGATCCCCTGGCCCACCAATTTGTCCAGTTCCGCCTCTATTTTGTCCTTAAGTGCGAAAGGCACCCTGCGCGGTTTGAGTCTTATCGGGCGGACCTCCGGGTCTAGGTCGAAGGCTACCGGGGGTCCCTTGAATTTTCCCAGTCCTTTTTTAAAAACGTCGGGATGCGCATCGCACACCGCTTGTATTGGATCCGCCCCCACTGAATGTACTCCCCCTATGAACAGGCCCAAAGGCTGAAACCACTGTGTCCCTAGGAGGCTACAACTTCCCCCCTTGAGGACAACTAGGGGCAGTTCCGCCGAATGCCTCCTAAACTTAACCTGAAACTTCCCGACCCCCAACACCGGAATGCTGTTTCCCTGTACATCACGTAGCGTGGACCTCAATGCCTTAAGTTTGGGCCGCACGTGGGGGTCAATTTTCAAGAACTCCCTCTGGGGAATTATAGAATAGGAGGACCCTGAGTCAATTTCCATCCTGATAGGGGCCCCTTGTACTTGTACCTCAACAAAGTAATGGGACTGTCCCGCGGACACGCTGAACACTGGGGCGTCGTCCTCGCTGCCGTCCGAGACGCGGCCCACGCCGTCCTGCTTCTTTGTGGTCTGGGCGCCGTCTTTGGGCCTCGCTGGACGGTCCGGCTTGGTCGAACGGTCTGATGACTGCCTCCGGCCCTCCTTCCGCTTTCTGCATGCCTTGGCGATGTGTCCCCGCCGGCCGCAGGAGTAACATTCGGCCTTTCTAAACGGGCACCTCGCGCGCTCGTGGGCCGCTCCGCAGCCATCACAACGGCGCCCCCCTTTTCGGACCTTCTGGACTTCCTCGCCGTCGCTGCCTTCCGAGGACGATTTTGAGACCCGTCGAGTTGCGTGCACCGATTTTTCCGCTTTGCCGGCTCTGGGACGCCACTCACGCCACTGGTGCATCTCGTCCACTCCAGCATTCGTGGACTCTGCGGCTTCTGCGGCCTCAACGACCTCTGCCAGCGTGGGTGGCGGCTCCTTGTTCATCAAACTGCGCTGCACCTCCTTGTCCTTCAGGCCGCACAGCACGCCGTCCCTGAGGGCCATTTCTTGGATATTGTCCCATTTGCAGGGGACGGCGGCTGCCCTCATGGCGGCCACGAATGCCTCAACCGACTCGTCCGGCGCTTGGACTCGCCTCCAAAACGCGCTCCGAGCGGGAAACATCGCCCTCGAGGGTCGGAAACGTTCCCGTAGCAGCTTCATGATGTCGCCCGCCTTAAATTCGCTCACCTTCTTCGGAGTGATGATGCCCACCAGAGTCCGCTTGGTGTCCATTCTGAGCATTCTGGTGAGGATGGCCCTCTTCGTTTCCTCATCGTCTTCCTTGACTTTGAGCTCCACCAGCGCCGCATGGAAGTCCATCTCAAACAGCTCCCAGTCTTGCGGTTTGGTGATGTTGAACCCGCTCTGTGCCCTGGCTGCTCCTTGGGGATCCATTATCCCACCTTCGTCGCCAATTTAGTGTATGAAAACCAAGACACAGGACACAGCCTCGGGCTGGGTTAACTCAGGTTTATTGCATCGTGGACAGAGGGAACATGAGGTAATGGCGGATCGATAGCTCTTTATATACTGCAGTAATACATTTGAACGTGGTGCCATAGTAGCCCATTGGCTACTGCCTGCGTGACGTCATTGTGAGTCACGCCCTTCTTGTCCCGGTGTAGGTGGTGGCGGGAAAGCTTCCCGCGCTGTTGCCTTTGATGAGTTCTGACCAATGAGCTTGGACGCTCGCTGCTGCCAGCTGGTGGTCATTAGCTCGCGTCCTCATGCAGGGTTCATATGATACAGCTGAAGGTTACATTGTTGCTATAGGCAAGGTTACATTGGTTCAGATACATTGTAATCCATGTGGAAGGTAAAACCCTTAGAACACAACACTTCCGTATCCAGATCCGAATATTGGTGAGCCTCATGGCAATCAACTATGAAGACTATCTTGAGAATATAATGCTATGGCCTTTCATCTGGCTTCCACATTGCAACATGTCACCTGTACCACTGATCCAGTTCTGTGGGTCACTTTCTGGTCCTGAGCCCTTTTGGCACACGATGTCCTCATCAGTCCCAGGTCAGTATTGATAAAGCTGCTGCCCTCCATCAAGATGGATTCAAGTAGGAATTAATCCACTTGGGGACCATCACCCTTCCCTGTGGTCTTCGGCACCCAAATCTGTTAGTCCTCAGGGTTGTCAGGTTAGTTAACTGCCACCTGACACTCAGCGTTGAGTTGCTGGGAGTAGGGTCTACTCTATTATCAAAGGAGGATAACCTGGCCAGAGAGGACAGAAAATTAGGGGAAAAAAGAAGCTAAGAGGGGTGGGGAATAAAAAAAAGTTGTATAGTATTATATAAGGATGATGCTAAGGTTGCATCAGATGCTGAATGGGAGGTGACAATACTTTGACATAAGAACATAAGAACATAAGAACAGCCTTGCTGGAACAGGCCACAGCCCATCCAGTCCAGCATTCTGTCTCACACAGTGGCTCACCATTTCCTTCAGGGTATTCCCAAGCAGATGCCTTCACCTGCTTAGGATTCCCTGGAAATGATATTGAGAGATATCCTGCCTATCTCTCCAACCCGCAGGTTGTCCTTAAGTATCCATAATTATAGCCATTGATACTCTTGTCCTCCATGAACTTGTCTAATCCTTTCTTAAAGCTGTCAAGACTGACAGCTGTCACCACTTCTTCTGGCAGGGAGTTCCATAGACCATTAATCCTCTGGGTGAAAAAGTACTTTCTCTTATTTGTTTGAGAACTAGCACCCAAAAGTTTCATGGAGTGTCCCCTAGTTCTAGTGTTATGCGATAGGGAAAACAGTTTTTCCTTATCTACTTTGTCCACACCGTGCATGATTTTAGAAACTTCAATCAGGTCACCTCTTAGACGTCGTCGTTCAAGAGTGAAGAGGCCCAACCGTTGCAGCCTCAGATGGTAAGGAAGGTATTCCAGTCCACTAATCATTCTGGTTGCCCTCCTCTGCACTTTTTCCAGCTCCATAATATCCTTCTGGAGGTATGGCGACCAGAACTGTACACAGTATTCCAGATGGGGCCTCACCATAGATTTATAAAGAGGCAAAATGACACTTGCTGACTTATTTTCTATACCCTTCCCAATGATCCCTAGCATTGAGTTTGCTTTTTTCACTGCTGAGGCACACTGGGTTGACACCTTCATTGAGCTGTCCACCAGGACACCAAGGTCCCTTTCCTGGTTTGTCGCAGAGAGTTCAGACCCCATCAGTTTATAAATGTAATTGGGGTTCTTTGCCCCAACATGCATCACTCTGCACTTACTAATGTTGAAACTCATTTGCCACTGTTTTGCCCACTCCCCCAGTGTCGAGAGATCCCTCTGGAGCTCCTCACAATCTCTCACAGTTTTCACTACCCTGTATAATTTAGTGTCGTCAGCAAATTTGGCTACCTTGCTTTTTACTCCTACCTCTAGATCATTTATGAAGAGTTTGAAAAGCAGGGGTCCCAGTACTGAACCTTGGGGGACCCCACTCTTTACTTCCCTCCACTTGGAGAAGTGTCCATTTAGTGCTACCCTCTGTTTCCTGTCCCTTAGCCAGTTGCTGATCCAGGACAAGACCTGTCCCTTTATTCCATGACTGGTAAGTTTATTCAAGAGCCTTTGGTGTGGGACCTTGTCAAAAGCCTTCTGAAAGTCCAGATAAACAATGTCAACTGGATCCCCCTTATCCACCTTATCATCTGAAGTGAGTTGTGAAATGGGTGATAGAGAAACTCCTATTTTAACTTAAAGATGGCTACGAAAGAAGTTGGGGGGGGAGTAAGAAGCAAACAGTGGGGAAAGGAAGGGAACAGGAAACCTTATGGGAAGCAAACAGAGGGGAAAGGTTTCATAACTGGAGTTAGCTCAACTGGTGGTGCAACCATGAAAGACTGACCCAATTCTTCTCTGAGGTTTCCTGCCTTGGAAGTGTGTCTCCTTTCATGCACTTTGTAAATTAAGCAAATATCACAACCCCTCCCCCCATACTGTATGTTTTTACTGATCTCTCATCCAAACAAAAGTAAATCCAAAACACAGCCACTTGGAAGTTCTTTCCACTCAAGGAAGTAGAGACATTACAAATGTTTTCGAAGGAAAGCCCTCCACTGGAATGACCATCCAGTTCATATCTGATGTAAAGATGAAGACTAATGAGTTGGGAGAGCAAGGAGCCTTGAAGTTGTCCATCCACAATGGTTTCTGTGGGACTCTGGCAGCGGTAATCAATCAATCAATCAATCAATCAATCAATCAATCAATCAATCAATCAAACAAACAAACAAACAAACAAACAAAAGCTTTCTCAAGCTCTGCTATATAAAGAACCATTCATTTACACTGTCACTGACACTATGAAAAGTTAAAAAAGAGGGTTACCAAGGCAAGTTTCCCATTTTATCTTCATTCCTACACCCAACTGCACTTTCCTAAAGTACTTGCAGAGTCATCGGAATCTTACTGAAAATAGTAGGCTGGTAAAGTTGAGGCGAATACCCTAAATAGGGTAGAAACCTTCATTCCTTCCTGCCAATGCCTGTTCATGAAGTTCTCAACCTCCGCCCCTCCACAAAAAAAGGGGGCATGTAGAAAGCTGCAATGAGAGGAGCCAGAAAACTTCTCATCATTCAGTTATCTTAGGATCTAAGTCACTAAGTTTCCCTGTAAACTTTACCTGAAGGTCTTCACTTATGCGCCGTCAGGCTCTTGCATATGTATTATAGATTAATGATCCTTCTGCTTTGCCAAAGGCTATGGCTAGATCCATATGTCTGGGATTTTAATTCGAAGCATGCATGTTTAGAAAAGCACAATTGCATTTTGCCTGACATTTTTACAACAAAGAACATATGCCTTTTAAATTCCCATGAGGTCTTCTGGAAACCAGCTATGCATAATGATGTGCATTATTTAAATTTGTTAAGGATGAACGGTGTAATTATCAAAGGCTCTAACAATTGCAATGTATTCAATTGGAGCAGAAGTTCTGGTCATCTAACAGGATTTGTAAGACCACAAGGCCAGCATGATTCTTGGGATTGCATCTCATATTAGTGAACTTCTGCATCATTTATGTGAACAGCAAGAAGAGGACCAAAGTCTGGAAAGGCTAGTCCTACAAGTTCTAGGAGACAAGTAAAAGGCAAAGCAACAAGAGTGAGATGTCACTATCAGAAAGAAGGTGAAAAACTTTGTGGAACCACTAACTTAGATAACTAAAATGTCAAATAATTTTTCAGGCATCCTGGTATTAGAAGCTTAAATCATATTAGTATTCTAGACATGTGGGTTTGACAGATTTTCATGTCTGAACAATCATATTTGCATATTAATTTAATTTACCGTATTTTGGGACCATAAGATGCACCTTTTCTCCCCAAAAAGTGGGGATAAAATGAGGGTGCGTCTTATAGTCCAAACTTATTTATTTATTTTTATTCTTAGATTTTTATGCCGCCCACTCGGGGAAACAAGGGTAAAAACAGATAAAATACAGTTAAATATAACAAAACAGATTAAAACCCTAACTCGACCACCCAACAACCCACCCTCCCACTCCCACCCCATTTAAAAAGACTAAATAGGGAATGGAGGAATACCACAGTACACAACACAAAAAGGAGGGACAGTTGAGATCTAGTTGGAAATAAGCCAATAGGCTGGGGCCGTATTCCCAATAGGGCCCCACACCTGTCCTGCCAGCCAGGTTTTCAATCATTTCCTGAAAGGCAGCAATTCTGTCTGCACCCTCAATTCTGTTGGAAGGAGGTTCTAGAGGGTTGGTGCGGACACGGAGAAGGCCCTCCTCCACGTGCCAGAGAGGCGAGCCTCTCTAGCTGAAGGTACAACCAAGGATCCCCTCTGGTCCACTCTGGTTGGACAGGCAGACACTCTTGGGACAATGCGGTCCCTCAGGTATCCTGGCCCACTGCCATATAGGGCTTTAAAGGTCAAAACCAAATGCTGGTCTTAAGCCAGCTGTGGCTGTTGTAAAAGGATATTTTACAAGAGCCGCAGCTGGCCAAAGACCTCTACTGCCGCCTCTCAGCTGTTCTGGGGCAGAGAAAAGAAAAACATATGAAAAACAAGTGGCCACTAGAGGGCGAAAATCGCAATTTCCCATTTAAATGCACTGGAAATAAATTTCTTGTATTCAAAAGTTTTCTGTTTGTATGTTCCCAATGCATTTAAGTGGGAAACCAAACCTGTGCTTAAAAAGAAAGGGTTTTACTTACCTGGATTGATGCCTTTGTCTCTACTCCACGTGGACAAAATGGAGGGGGAAAACATGCTTCCTGGTTGAAAGGAGAGCAAGAGGCTAGGCTAGAGTATCACTTCCTTCATCAGTGCAATTGGCTGGCCTGCCCATTTCCCCTGCAGCACCACCACTGGTTGGTGGTGCAAAATACAGCACTAAATATTTTTTTTTGTTTTCCTGCTCTGAAAACTGGGTGCGTCTTATGGTCAGGTGCGTCTTATGGTCCAAAAAATACGGTAATTCAATAGATTTTTATACCACCCTATCCAATGGACTCTGGACAGTGTACACAAGTTAAAAACAATATAAAACAATTTTAAAAAACCCTTAAAATTATAGCAATATTACCAACTGCTGTGCCATTTACTATCTAAAAACAAATATAAAATCTGCATAACCTTAACATTAAAAATTAATTACAGGAGGGGGGAGCCTCAGATGAGCCAGAAAAGGGAGCTTGTTGACAATCTTGGCCCCCAGACCCATTTTGCCAACCATGTCTTCAGTTCTTTCCTAAATTGTAGTAACTGGGCCTGGAGGCGTAGTTCTACCGGGATGAGGTTCCATAGTGTGGGGGCTACAACCGAGAAGGCCCTTTTCCTTGTGCTGGAGAGATGAACCTCCCCAACAGATGGTACCTGAAGGGTGCCCTCTCTGTTTGATCTTGTGGGACGGGTTGATGTCCTAAGGACGATGCGGTCCCTGAGGTATCCTGGTCCACTACCATGATCATCGAACAATGTGACCAATGCAGTCTCCATATCATGACCTGACCTGAAGCCTGACTGGAAAGGGTCCAGATAATCCATTCTTCCAGGACCCCCTGGAGCTGCCACGCCACTGCTTTCTCGACAACTTTCCCCAAATAGGGGAGGGTTGAGACAGGGTGGAAATTGGATGGTATATTTGGATCTAGCAATGATTTTTTAAGGAGGGGTGCACCAGCGCATGTTTGAGTTGCGATGGGAACACACTCTCCCTCAGCGAAGCATTGACCACCGCTCATCCATGTTCATTTTCTGATGAACAAGAAAGCAAACCCATTTGCAAACTATGGTAGATATGAAAAGCTCCTGCTGTGAAAATTGGTTCCCCACCAATAGATTTCTTACATAGAAAATGGGAATTGTGGCTCCTGGAAGCCTTCAGAAGCATAAAAGTAAAGGTAAAGGTTTCCCTTGCTCGAAAGCCAGTCGTATCTGACTCTAGGGTTCAGTGCTCATCTCTGTTTCAAAGCCAAAGAACCAGCATTGTCTGCTTCTACAGATGTTTCCATGGTCATGTGGCAGGCATGACTAGACACCGGAGCACACGGAATGCTGTTTACCTTCCCACCAAAGTGGTCCCTATTTATCTTCTTGCAATTTCTTGCTTTCAAACTGCTAGGTTGGCAGGAGCTGGGACAAAGACGGGAGCTCATTCCGTCCTGCAGTACTTGGGAATCGAACTGCTGACCTTCCACCTTCCAGTCAGTGTCTTAGCCACTTGAGCCACTACAGTCAGAAGTATAGTATGAACATTAGTGTGATTGATGATAATCAGCCTAATCTAATATTTCTGTAGATTGTCAGTAGCTACCTAGATTTTTTGGACCAAGGTCTTCCTTACCTTTGTCTGGGTTCCTGGGTTTGATCCTAAGACCTGTATGCAAAGCAGGTGTTTTGTCACTGAGCTACAGATGTTCATACTTTTCACCATTCTGCTTTATGATTACAGGTCGGTCATTCTCTGCTCTCGTTCTTTACCTATAAGGAAGGACGTTAACCATTGGAATGTAACAAAAGCTCCCGCACCCATCCCTACTATCCTGTACTGAGCCGTCTGAACTCGCCTTTACCCGGCCCGCACATCGCCGCAAGGGTCCGGCAGTCGCCAGTGGGGCAGTTGCCCCATGAACGCAAACAAAACAATTCAACTACAATTCCCAACGTCTTCTGCATCACGCCGCCTCTCAGCCAATCAGGCTGACAGGCGAGAGCAAAGAGAACGTTGGGAAACATGGCGTGCCCAATTGAAACCGAGCTGCAGAAAAAAGCCGCCGCACGAATGCAAACAAAATAAACTAAACTCCAAGCCCCATCGTCCTCCGCGCCATGACTACTTCATCCAATCATGATGAAGGGCGCGCGTGCGCAGAATGCTGAAAAAGCCGGTGCACGAAAAATAAAATAAAAAACACCTTATGCAACAGGAGTGCAAGGCTGCTGCAGGCGGATGCAGCACCTCACGGCCTCGCAAACAAAACCCCCGCAAAAAACCACGATGAGACAAACGCCACCCTTATTTCCCGGAGCAACGGGGAGAAGAGAGACTCCCTCTCCTCCCTGCTACCCCGCCGAAGACACACCGAGACCACTGCCAGCCTCAAGGTAAGTTGAGCCGGGGTGGAAAAAACAGCAGGCAGCAATTCGTCAGGGGAAGCACCCTCCCTGGCAGATGACTGGATTCTGCCTTTCTACTACCCACACCGCTATTTTGAGAACTAGCACGAAACAGCGGTGGAGGTAATAGAAAAGCAGCAGCCAGCAATCCGCAAGGAAGAGCACCACCCCTTACGGATTGTTGCCTGCCGATCTTACCGTTAGGTAAGCTAGGGAAAAAAGGAGACCCAGAGAAGAGAACTATCGTGAAGCAGATAGCTCATCTCTGCCTCCTTTTCACCCGACCTACCTAACGAGCCTTACAGGCTCTTCCTTTTCCCCATCGCTGCATTGAAATGTAATTTTGAAGCAGCAATGGGGACAAAGAAGAAATGACAGACAGGCCGTTCTTCACACAACAAAACACAACAACAACAAAATCAAACAGTAAACCAAAACGCAAAGCACCAAAATTAATAAAACACAAATAAATAAACAAATAATTAAAATAAACCCATTAAACAACAAAACAATAAACAACAAAATCAACAAAAACACCCAAAATACCAAAGGCTAACGAAAAATCATAAAAGCACACAAAAAACACCTAGCTAGAACACAAAAATACCTAACTCAACAAACAATAATCTCACAAATTAAAGAAATAAATACGGAAAAATAAAAAAAATCAACAACCATAAATACCGAAAACAAACAAACACATCTAAAATCCAAAATAAAAACCAACAAACAAGCCGAAACACTTGGGGGGGGGGGTGTTAAGTTGAAACTCTCTACTTAAACCTCCCAAACCAACACCACAAAATCAAAATAACAAAATAATAATAATAAAATAACAAAACAAAAAAAACAAACCCCCCCCCCAGAATAAACAATCAAGGGTACTTACTAGACATGTCCTCCCTCCATGGGGGAACTAAACTGAACAAAGAGAAAGGAAAGTCACAAAAATCTTAATAACATCCCCACCTAGAGGCTGGAAAAGTAAAAAATTTAAAAAAAACATAAACAAAATTAAAATGACAAATATAAATATAATAAATCAAATAAAGCCACAAACCACAAATGCAAAACACCCCCACCCAAACCACCCCTAACAAAAAACAAAAAAAACACACAAATAAAAACTGCCCGGCTGGCCGGGCACAAGTATGCTAGTTTTTCATATTCTTGCCTGTCTTGCTAGCCATGTATGGCCAAATGTCAATCTAGTGCACTTTAGTTGTTAGCTTTCTACTTTATCACATCAGGGAGGACTTTATGCTTCTCCTTGAAAAATGCATGGTCACTTAGGCTGTACCCATTGTCCCTTATACTATAATCAGCTTAGAAAATCTGGTAAGAGCTCCCACTGCTTTCTCAGCAGGAACAGAGATTACAAAGAGATGGACAAAGGAAATCCCACTGACATGGGTTGACTCTAGGATGAACTGTTTCGCTGAGGAGTTTGGGTGCACTGTTCATGTTCCAACATTAATCAAACTCAAGATTCCCAAAGAAGGAACCAATCATTCTATTCCACAACCAAGAGGTACTAAGCTTCATGCTGTGTAGTTCCATTTGAGGCAGGGTGGCTGGTGTTACTGACCAATAGTAATTTCTACAGCCTCTAGAGCAGGGGTGGCCAAACTTTTCACACCACAGGCCTGATCACGGACCAAAATACTTCGGTGTAACCCATGATAGGGCACTCTCTTTTAAGCAAAACTGTCTGAATACCAAAGCCAAAGTTAGTACAAGGAACATCATCATCAGGAAACTCACAAACTATAAATGGGGAACTCAGCCATCCACACTGCGTACATCAGCTTTGGCCCTGAGCATCTGCAGCAGAAGTATGCTGCTTCACCTACACCAGTTGAGAAAATATGCTCTCTTGTTAGTATCGCTCCACCTAAGATCAGGAGAGAAGTAGCAGCGGACGCTGAGAGAACTAAACAAGAGAATGACCCTCAACACCCTCTGAACAGATGTGAGCCTCAAGTCCATTGGCTCAGATCCAGGAAGAGCTTTACAGCAAGAACAAATATTCTTGAGGGTACGCAAGAGCAAAACTGTTATGTACTGAATGCATTGCCAAGGAAATGTTGTAACGATCCCTTTAACGGAATGTAACCAGTCAATGTATCCAATTGTATCTAATCAGGAACACATTGTAACAGGCTGTATGAGGATGCAAGCTAAGTGTCCACAGGTGGCAGTAGCAAGCATCCAGCTCACATGGTACAGATTCCCCGAATACCTGAAGAGCAGGAAACCTTCCTGCCACACCACACCTGGAGAAGATGGGCGTGACGACCAATGACGTTCCCCACCAAGCGACGTCATGCTTTCGCACATGCGTGGAAGGGGTAAAACCCTTCCATGCGTGCGCAGAAAGCGTTTCCCCCGCTGCCAAATTACGGGGTTTTGGCAGCGGGGGCCGGGTTATGACGTCAATCGACGTCAATTTACGGGGTAATCCCGGCCAAATCGGGAAGGTTGACAGGTATGCACCTGGAGAAGATGGGCGTGACGACCAATAATGTCACACGGACAGTAGCCAATGAGCTACCACACCGGCATATTCAAATGTACAGTGCAATATAAATAGAGCTGTTTGTCCGCCATTACCACATGTTCACCCTGACCATCATGTAATAAAGTTGTGTTTAGCCTTGTTACGGCTCCTTCCATTGTCTTCCTTGCAAGACACTAAATTGGTGACGAGGATGGGATGACATCCCGCAAAGTGAACATCGCTCCTTTCGACACCACGAAGCCAGAGAGATGGGAGCTCTATGAGCAGCAGTTCCTCTACACAATGGACGCCGAGGGCATCGAGGAGGAAGCCCAGAGGTGAGCGTACCTGCTGGCCCAGTGCGGCCTGGAGACTCTAGAGCTAGCCACGAACCTCCTGACGCCGAGGCCACTCAGAGAGGTTTCCCTAGACGACATCCTCACCGAGCTGAGGAAGCATTTCCGCCCGAAAGTGTCCCTCTTCCCGGTGAGGTTAGCCTTCCAACAGCGGAACCAGTGGGCCGGTGAGTCTGTGGCAGAGTTCGTCGTGGCCCTATGGATGGCTGCCGTGCCATGCCGGTGGGGAATGCACCTGAGCGAGGTGCTGAGGGACAGGCTCCTGCTGGGCCTGCGAGTCGAGGGTTCCAGGAAGAAGTTACTGGCCAAGGATGAGGGCATCTCCTTTGAGCAAGTTCTGCGAATTGCCCAAGCCGCCGAGTTGGTGCAACAAGGCGAGCGAATGTGCCGGGCCAGGACCGTGATGCCTGGGGGCCCCCTGTCTGCAGTCCCGGTCCACAGCTGTTTGTCCTACGGAGAACAGGGAGCCCCCGAGTCCACCATGTCCACCTCCGAATGCAGCGAGGACGACGACATGCAACGAGTACAGAAGAGGCCCGAGGTCCGAGACCGCGTCAGGGGAGACCGCCGCTGCGACGGATGTGGAGCATCTCACGACCGGAGCAGGTGCCCATTCCAGAAGGTGGAGTGCCACAACTGTGGGTGGCGCGGCCACATCACCAAGGTCTGCAGGTGGCGACAGGACGAAGGCAAGGGCCCGGCAGAATGGCCGCAATGGAAAGCAGACGGAGTCAGCAGGATCTTCGACGACAATGAGCCGGAGGAGCGCCACGTGTCTCGAAGACTTCCCGACAACCAGGACTGTACACAGCGTGCCCTTGAGGCACCCGTGTTTCTTTGTGGAGGTACAGTTACAAGGGGTCCCAGTTAGAATGGAGATAGACTAGCCAGAAGCTACGTCTGGTGGCCCAAGTTGGACGCAGATACAGAACACATGATTGGCACTTGCGAGAGCTGCCAGAGTACCCGCCCCAAAGAGTCCCGACTTCCCCACAGAGAATGGGACACAGCCCGAGGGCCGTGGTCGCACCTATACGTAGATTTTGCGGGACCCTTCAGGGGCACCCTGTTCTTAATAATATTGGACGCTTACTCCAAGTGGTTGGAGGTAATTCCAACGTCCAGTACATCGTCAGCTGCAACGGTTAGGCAATTGCGGAGAGTATTTAGCTGTTTCGGATTACCCAACGTGCTTGTGAGCGATAACGCCACAACTTTCACATCAGCAGAGTTCCAAGGTTTTATAGAGATTAATAGGATTCACCACATTACCTCTGCCCCCTTTCATCCCGCTACAAATGGTCAAGCGGAGTGTTTGGTGCGAACAACGAAGGATGCACTGCGTCGGATGGGCCCCGGGGATTTGAACCTGCAACTATGCCAATTTCTATTAAGGTACCAAGTGACCCCCCTGGCATCGGGGTTGTCGCCCACCGAACTCCTTATGTGGAGGACACCCACCACGATCCTCTCGCGCCTAGACCCAACCAGGGTGGAGGACATGGGTAGAAACATTGAACTGGGAAGCACTAAGAGTTTCGGGGTCAGCGAGGCCATGCATTGCAGGAATTATGTGGCCGTCAGGCCAACTTGGGTTCCCGGAGTAGTGGTCAGGCAAACGGGGCCGGTCTCATGCAATGTCGAGATGAGCACAGGTCTCCTCTGGAGGAGACACGACGACCAGCTCAGGAGTACAGTTGTAGACAGGCAAGACACGAGAGACCAAACAGGAGATTCAATGCTAGGGTTCTCCCCCACCCGCTTATCCCAAGGGGGAGACACAGACCACTGGGGGGAGGGAAATGACACAAATCCAAATCCCTTGGACCCCCAGAGCTACAGGAACGATTTGGAAGAGGGGGATTTCGAAGAGTTAGATTTTGAGTTTGGAAACCGGGAGGAGTTTTCGGAGTGGTCCCCCACCCGTCCGAGCGAAGAGCGGGGTTTTACTTTAGTCCCTAGGACCCCCAGTTTCACGTCCCTGGAGTTTACTCCTACACCTAGACCTCCCCAATCCCAGGCTCAGAGCCCACAGCCAATCACTAACACGTCACCCTCTCCCGTTGCAGGACGAGGACATAGCAATCAGAAATACGCAGCCACTCCAGGGCAAAGCACGGCTGCCACTCGCCCAAAGCGAACATGCGGGAAGCCTCATTGGTTGAAGGACTTCGTCCTTACCTAGGGGGGAGAGGTGTTATGTACTGAATGCATTGCCAAGGAAATGTTGTAATGATCCCTTTAACGGAATGTAACCAGTCAATGTATCCAATTGTATCTAATCAGAAACACATTATAACAGGCTGTATGAGGATGTGAGCTAAGTGGCCACAGGTGGCAGTAGCGAGCATCCAGCTCACATGGTACAGATTCCCTGAATACCTGAAGAGCGGGAAACCTTCCCGCCACACCAAACCTGGACATACGTGTCAACCCATGGCTCCGGAAAAACGGGACCTGTGCACATCGCTTGTGTGCAGGTCGCGTTCCACGCATGCGTGGAAAGGTTTTACCCCTTCCACACATGCGCGGAAGTGCTACGCCACTTGCGCAGCTCTTATGCAAGCGACGTCACGCTTTCGCACATGCGTGGAAGGGGTAAAACCCTTCCATGCGTGCGCAGAAAGCGTTTCCCCCGCTGCCAAATTACGGGGTTTTGGCAGCGGGGGCCGGGTTATGACGTCAATCGACGTCAATTTACGGGGTAATCCCGGCCAAATCGGGAAGGTTGACAGGTATGCACCTGGAGAAGATGGGCGTGACGACCAATAATGTCACACGGACAGTAGCCAATGAGCTACCACACCGGCATATTCAAATGTACAGTGCAATATAAATAGAACTGTTTGTCCGCCATTACCACATGTTCACCCTGACCATCATGCAATAAAGTTGTGTTTAGCCTTGTTACGGCTCCTTCCATTGTCTTCCTTGCAAGACACTAAAAATACCAAATTAGAAGGAGGAAGGAGCTCACTGGACAAGGAACAACATTAAAGAGGATATAGCTGAGGAACTCAACCTCCCCTATGATACTTGGAGGAACCAGAATAGGCTGAGGGTTGGAATCCCTAACTGTAAAACCAATTTGTTCAAGTGCAGGCTGCTGGCGGACAACAGCATGCGGTGTGAATGTGGAGAGATACAGAAATCGGCTCATTTACTGGTTTGCTGATTACAGTCAGAAACATGCGCTGGTGAGGACTTAAATTTGACCAATGACAAAGTGAAGAAAATGGCTTCATTTTGGCAGTCCAGGGTTTGATCAGGACACACAAAAAGAAGAACCAAACATCCTACTGAGATTCTGTTTGAGAAATCATGGTGGAACTGGCAGTGCTTCTTCTCTTCTACTGAGCTACTGATATTACACTTTTGAGGAGTTATTTACAGTCTTGCTAATAAAAAGGTCTCTTTATTTGTGTTTCTAATACATTGGAATAAATAAGAAAAAGTATCCTCAAATAACATTTGTTCTCAGAGAAGTCAGACAAAGTTTTACTTCTCAAGTTGAACAATAGTTTAGGCAATAGCATTTTCAGTCCTTCTGTGATCTAATGAGTACATCCTGATTTAAGTAAATCATGCCTGAGA
This sequence comes from Bradypodion ventrale, assembly GCA_035047345.1. Lineage (NCBI taxonomy): Eukaryota > Metazoa > Chordata > Lepidosauria > Squamata > Chamaeleonidae > Bradypodion > Bradypodion ventrale. Next base: position 28,671,100 of record JAWDJE010000004.1, on the reverse strand, counting down.
TCCAGTGAAACCAATGGGACCTACTTGGTTGTGGCTGATTTTCCCATTTGATTTCAGTGGGATGAGATATCTGGACTCTACCTAGCATCTGTCCATGTATTGCCAGTTTGTGGACAGGGACAGTGGGGATGTCTCACCCCTCAATTGTGAGGCTCCCCATAGAAACAAACATATTTTGGCTGAATTGATGGAAGGAAGCATACAAAATATTCTGTGTTCCTGCCTCAGTCTGCTCTTAGCCCAGATATTATTAGCAAAGCACAACTGTGCTGTAAGCCTTTGCACTCACATCTGTATTATTTGCTTTATTTACATCACTGTAGCTGTCAAAAGAAGTAGGAGGCTTAAAATCGGCGCGGTTATTAAGGCTGACATTAGCTGCAATAGAATGGTCCTAGCTGAAGTAGCTTATTACATGCCAAGAAAACAAGCATCCTCCAGGGACAATGCATTCCCATAGGAAAAGCCAAAATATTCATTATTTTGGGGACAAATCTGTAGCTCCCAGTTTGCTGTGGCAGGTAAACATTATTTCCACGCTGTCCATACAACTAAACAGATGTACTGTGAGTGAAACAATTAAATGAACATAAGAACATGAGAACAGCCTTGCTGGAACAGCCTACAGCCCATCCAGTCCAGCATTCTGTCACACACAGTGGCTCACCATTTGCTTCAGGGTATTCCCAAGCAGATGTCCTCTCCTGCTTAGGATTCCCTGGAAATGGCATTGAGAGAGATCCTGCCTATCTCTCCAACCCGGAGGTTGTCCTTAGGTATCCATAATGGATCATTGATCTCTTTACCAGCCATTTCTACTTTGCCAATATTCAACCAGCACTATGGAAGGAATGTAAATACCTTCTCAAGTGTGAAAATGTGAAACTGCAGACTTTTTCTTTTTCATCAAGGAGATTTGGGGTGGGGGGCAATCTCTACAAAAGTTCTCATCTTCACAAGAATGATATTTGATATGGATCATTTTGTATTCATGTATTTTTTACTGTATTTATTGTATATTTAAGGAAGCTGATATGTATTATTGATTTTTATGATTTATCTACCTTGTATTATTGTATTGTTCTGTATTGCTTTGCCACTGTTGTTTTTGCCTCTTCGAGTCACCCTTGCATTGAGGGAAGTGGGGTACAAATAAAACTATGATGAACTATGATGATTTGCATAAATTGTGAAAAACTATGTTAGGATGGACTTTTAAAATCATAAGCATCCATTGGGCTGTTTGTATCTTTTCAATCAATCAACCACTTTTTTCATGTTTGCTCTCTTTCGTTCTCTGTTTGTGTCTGTATCACATCACAAGTGGAAAATGACAAGAGGTTTGCACAGATATTTTGTGCAAATTAAAGAAACCATCACGCAGATATTTTGTGCAAATTAAAGAAACCATCACAACCCCAATATCTACAAGGCCAAGCTTTCACCTCCACAGTTTAGAAAAGCTATTGATAAGCTGGAATTTATACACAGGAGGATGAACAAGATGGTAAACAGTCTGTAAATCTTATGAAGAATGGTTTAAGGAGTTGTATACATTTAGCCTGGAAAAAGACGAATGAGAAGGTATATGATGGCTATCTTCAAATGCTTGAAAGATGAAGTGATCTTGGGTTTTTTGTGGCTGTGGAGAGTAACACCCAAGTGAATGGATTTAAATTACCAGAACAGAAATTTCAACTAAGCATTGAGAAGAAATTTGTGACTGTATGGATTGCCTAACTTCACTGGAGGTTTCTAAGCAGAAGCTAGACGGCCATCAGTTAGGATGCTTTAGATGTGGATCTTCTGCTTTGGCAAGGGCTTGGACACAATGACCCTTGCTGTCCTACTATCTCTACAATTTTATGATTCTATGCCAAGACAACAGACTGTCTTTCTAAGAAATAAGCTGGATTTTTCACTTCAGGGTTTATATCACTATGCTCATAGTGTTTAGCTTTTGCTGATCACTGAGGTTCACAGTCATAGACATCTCTCCAATCTGCCACATGCTGAGAACTTCAGGTTTCTAGAGCAGTCAAAAGCGGCCACACAGAAATAAGGCTATCTGTATGCTCTTCTTTTGCATTCAGACCCACAGGCCGCTTGTCATGCTTTCATATTCTAGAGGCTAAGAATTCTGTATCATTAAGAGCTTGCCCCTTGATGACAGCTTTGAAGTGACAACTGGTAATCAAGTGGTTCCAGGCAGAGCTATTTACCAAGAACATTATTTATACTAGTGCCTAAGAGTATTCACTGCCCATCTACATTATACTGGGTCAATGCCAAGCGTTGTGTTGGTCATATAAAATGACAAGAAACCACCCTCTTTCCTTTCTCAAGTCCCTAACTTTTATATTAACTGAAAAGATTGATCCTGCAACAGGGATGGGACAGGAGGTATGCGCAGACAGTATCATTTGCAAGGGGTTGGGAAAATGCTTTATTAGTGTTGGCATAAAGTTAGTACCATAGCATGATGTTTTTAGAGTTGTGTAAAAAAGGGCCATCTTGGTAGGTGAATTCAACCACTACTGTGGGGGACAAATGGAATTTATTTATATTTTATTTATTTATTGCATTTTTATACTGCCCATTTGGTATATTTCCCACTCGTGTTGGGGGTGCTCATACAAATAACAAAATAACATAACAAAATAAGCAACAAAACAAAATAAAATATTTTCCCAGGAAGCCAAATTTCCCCACCGTCTGTTTAGGATTGATATGGGTACTATGATTATACACCAGAGGAGCCCAAACTATGGCCTGTGGGCCAGATCAGGACCCCAACACCAATTCATCCGGCCCACACCACCCTCGTCGTTCCCAGAAGGGGAAGTAAAACTCACTCGTGGGTGCATTATACTTCCACTTCCGGGAGCAATGAGGGCGGCGTGGGCTGGATGAATTGGTGTCGGGGACCTGATCCAGCCCATAGCTCATAGTTTGGGCACCCCTGTTATACACCATCTTTCTCTAAGACAATGATATGGTGAGGGATACTTCACCCTTCAATTTGTACAGTTAAAAAACTAATTTATAATACTGTATTCATATATTTTTGTAACACACACTAAAACCTGGGTCAAAATAACTTTGAGACTATTTGCAATGCTGAGATGCTCATAAAGCATATAAAAGGGGATCTGCATGTAGAAGGGAGGTTGAACAGCTAGCTCTATGGTGCTGTTGTAAGAACTTGGAACTGAATATTGCATTGCCATGTAAAATCCCTTTGCACAAGTGTTTGTTTATTCATTTGGAAAATATTTGAAGTGCCCAATGAGTAATTGAGGCAATGACAGAAAAAGGATAACATACAAACATTACACAAACCTGAAAACCGTTTTGTGCAATAAAAATAGGAATGGATAATAAAAAACAGCAACATTAACTCCTGAAAATTTTGGGGAACAAGATTTCCCTTAGTTGTCTAAAGGACAACAAAAGAATGTTAAATCAGCTCATTGGGAGAATTTTGAAGGAAGTGTCACTATGCAAACATTCCAGTCATGAATACGCATCAGCTTTACCTCTCTGTGACAGGTAAGAGACATGACAGGACTTTAGAGATGATGAACACAAATTTTGGCCAAGTTCCTGTGAATACCAATAACTCCTAACCCCTGAAGTTTCACAGAAACACATTTGTGAAGAAAGAGAATCTTTAACCGCCAATGGATTGGGTTGTTTAGTCAATAGGATCCACAGGTGCTTTTTTAAAAAAAAGATTATCTATCCTCCAGTATTGAAAGTAATTCTGATTCTCCTGCCTCCAAGCCAACAATAATGGAAGCAAGTGGGCAATAATCGTATTCACCCTAACACTGCTTTTTAAAACCTGTTTGAGACCTATACACAAACAGAAATTGGTCATTCTCTGACAAGCCCTTCTGCTTCTATGTTCTGATCACTGTGGGGGTGTGATCACTACAGATCACAATCTCTGGGCAGAGAAGCCAAACAAGGATTGACACAAAACAAGGCTTGTTTGTTTATCTGCTACTATACCCTACAGTCACTGTATGTGTTTAGAGTGGTGATATTTATTCATCCTTGATTTTCATTCAGTAACGACAGATTTGAGCTTTGCTGTGCTGTGCATTTCAGGGCAGAATACAGTATTTTATCTCTCCTCATCCTGTATCTGGAAACTAGTCATTGGTCTAAAGGGTAGCTGTAGATAAGGGGTTGCTTCTCTAGTGAGCTTGAATGCATTTGGACATGCAAGGGCTGGAAATGATGTGCGTTTTTTTATATTAATGTCATCCTTGTTGTCATCTTATTTCTATCTATTCAGAAGCAAGCCCCACTGTTTGGTGCAGTTTCTGCTAAGAAAATGGATGCAGCATTGTAAAGGTAAAAGTCTCCCTTGCTCAAACGCCAACCGTGTCTGACTCTAGGGGGCAGTGTTAATCTCCATTTATAGCCAAAGAGACAGTGTTGTCTGCATCTGTGGACATTTCTGTTGTCATGTGGCAGGAATGACTGGATGCTGGAGAGCACAGAACATTGTTACCCTTCCCGCCAAAACAGCACCTATTTATCTATTTACAAATTCTTGCTTCCGAACTGCTAAGTTGGTAGGAGCTGGGACAGATAATGGGTGGTTACTCCATCGTGCAGCACTGTGACTTGAACTGCTGACCTGCCAACCTTCCGGTTATCAAGCTCAGTGTCTTAACCACTAAGCCACCGAGGTCCTCTCTCTCTTATACATACACACAAAATTACTCTTAGCAGTTGTTTTATAAAGTCTTGCCTTGAGGTCTAAAGTTTGGGTCTTGACATCTCAGAGAAAGAAGAAACTGCTGACCTGGCAGCTAGAGCGTTGATAGGCAGGTTAGAAATTCTTTAAATAAGTCGAGATTTGCCCTTTTGTTCTTGCTACGAAAAACAAAAAGAACTCAGAGTTTGGCCTTTAAAGGGGTTCTTTTGTATGTGGAATATTTCAGAACCAAAGACTGCAGCAAATTTAGGCAGATGACTTTGCCAAATGTACTACACAACACTGTTTCAAGCTGTACATAGGCATCTGTCTCTCCCCCTTTTATGTCAGCAAATCCTTGAGTCACTTTGCAATCAAAACAAATGGGTTAGGTGGCTGAAGAGGCAAGAGGGATTTTCTCAGCGAAATTGTGAAATAAACACAAACAAAAGTCCTTTTAACTCCTCAGAGAAGGTACAGTTGGATGAAATCTTCAACTATACTTGGACATGATCAAGTATACATACCTGCCTTACTAAACAAAAGTAGAATATTGGCCAGGGAAAAACTAAGCCCTCCTCCTGTGCTAAACACAGAAATGCATTGCGACTGAGTAATGACTATGTCCTGCTGTTATCTGGCAATATGCAAAAGTCAGGAAATGTAAAATTAGAATGGATGAGCAGTAGTTTATTTGTTGCAATGATTGCTTTCCCTTGTGTTCTCCTCATCTCATATAGTTTTTAGCCTTAAGCTCTTGCCATCCTATTTACCAATCAATAATTCAATAATTCATTGTGCAGTATGCCTGAGTTATCTCTTGTTTAAGGATCAGGCACATTGAACCTCCTTTGGTTTACCCTGTAGACCAGGGGTGGCCAACCTTGGTGCTCCAGCTGTTCTTGAACTTCAATTCCCAGAAGTCCCAATCAGCAGGCCTGCTGACTTGGGCTTCTGGGAATTGAAGTCCAAGAACAGCTGGAGCACCAAGGCTGGCCACCCCTGCTGTAGACTGTAGAGCATCATATTCTAGGCCAGTGATGGTCAACCTTGGCACTCCAGGTGTTCTTGAACCTCAATTCCCAGAAGCTCTGATCAGCAAGTGTATTGATTGACTTGGGCTTCTGGAAATTGAAGTCCAAAAACAACTGGAGTGCAAAGGTTGGCCATTACTGTTCTAGGCTTTATCTGCATATGCTTTCATCAGGCTTTGTTGCTGTATCGAGGTTGAATAGAAAGAAGTAGAGGGTGATATGCACTGGTGAGACCAGTGGTGGGCTTCAGTTTTTTTACTACCACACTGTGGGCGTGGCCAACTCTGTGGGCATAGCCAGGTGACTGGGTGGGCATGGTTAAATTGCTGTACCGTATTTTAATGTGAGCTTTTGTGGATTGAGTCCACTTTGTCAGACCATTAGTTAGCAATTACACTTTGATGCTCTAATTTTCCTTTAAAGAGTAACTGCAGCAGAGTAACTGCTGGCTCAGCCTCACCCCACTCCGGGCACCCGGACCCAGCAGCAAGGATGTTGGAGTCGCATCTGGAATGGGTGAGAGGAGGAGGGGGAGGAGGTGGGCAGGGCAGGGCAGTTGGTGTGGTCAGCCAGTTTTACTACCAGTTCTCCTGAACCTGTCCGAACCTGCTGGAGCTCACCACTGGGTGAGACTGTGGACATTCCTAGTACAGTGGAACTCCGGATAACGACAAAACTTGGTTCCACAAGTCGTGTCGTTATCCGGATTTTGACGCTATGCAGTCCCTATGGGAGATGCTCCGTATAACGACGGAAAAAGCCAAAAATGTCATTATCTGGAGCATTGATACCAAATGCCCCACATAACGACGTTTTTTGCCATTTTCTCATTGTTATGCGGAGCATCACGTGGTGCATAACAAACGCATCGTTATGCGGATTTGTCGTTATCCAGTGCTGTTGTTATCCGGAGCTCCACTGTAATTGAAAAGCACAAGGACTACAGAGGATGGTGAAAGATGGCACTACTAGCACAATCATTCTGGATTAAGTAATACATTTACTGTCTCTCTAAAATGTTATTAACAAGAAGTTAAAAAGATATAGCATGGAATGAAATGAAGGTAGTGATGAGGCGTTTATATTTCAAGGAACCCTATAGTTTGAAGAAGAAGATTGAGGAACATAAAAATAAGTTGAAGATGGAAATAAAAGAGTTAGAAAAAATGTATAAAAGACAGAGATCCAAGAATTTTACAATATTATAAGCCAAAAGGAAACAGTTACAAAATATTAAGAATAAAAAAATTAAAGAAATTCAATTTATTTGAAAAGTGTTGGGTAAGGCAACTAAACAAAGAGTAAAAATATAATAGGAGTGGTATTAAGGATGATAATGTGAGAAGATGCAATATAATGAAGAATAAAATTAATGTATTTAAAAAAATATTATACTGTACAAAACTATCTACAGGAGGAAATGTTCCAAGCGATTCAGTAAGAGCATATATGGAGGAAAGAGTAAAGAATAGAATTCAAGAAGTTGACAAAGAATTCATGGAACAGTCTGTTAGAGATGAAGAATTAGAAGAGATTATTAATAATTTAAAAGTAGGGAAACTCATGAGACTGATTGATTAGGTTCAGAATACTATAAAATATTTAAGAAGATGTTGATACCTGCAATTAAATCTTTATTTAATAAAATGTTGGATGATGGAGAAATACCATCACCATGGGAGCATTCACTGATTATTTTCACACTTAAATTTAGTAAGGATTATACAAATGTGGATGCATATAGACCCAGTTCTTTGTTAAACCAAGATGGCAAGATTTTCTTTGCAATAAAAAAGAATGAATAGTTTTATTTACGTCTGTTAATTTATGAAAACAACAACTGATTTCTTACCTAGCTATGGCAGTTAGATTGTTCATTGCAAGAATTTGAAAGAAAAGTATGAGTTTAAATTGACTGAATAGTACAATAGTATAATGAAGTTAGGGATACAGAATAGCAATTAACAATATACTGTACTGACATCCTGAAATTAAAATTTTAAAAAAGGAAGTGTTAAAGAAGAATAAATTCATTGATGTATGGAGAAATTTTATTGAACATGTTTTGGTGAAAGGGGAAGGCCAAATGCCTGCAAATATCTCTTTGGATATAGGGTTGCCATAATTATTTCCCAACAAACCGGGACAGCCATGTGATGTCATTGCATTCTTCAAACTGTGCATGTCGGATGGGGCTGTCAAGGAGACCTACTGGAGTGCCTTTGTTCTCCCCCCCCCATGCACCCCTCCTTTCCCGCATTCTCCTTCCAGAGACCTTCAATTTATCCCATCGCCAAGCAGCCTGTCAGCTGGGAGGTGGGTTCAGTGAAGCCCCCCCCCCCCCCGCATTGTCGTTGGGGACTTCTGCTTACCAATGATCAGGATACACTGATCAACTCAATCTCTTCTTCAGCCACCAAGCTGCTGTGGCTGCTGCTATAGATGCTGGCTGGTGCTTAAGTAGAGGCACCACTCTAAGGCAGCAAGAAAAAGGCGACAATTTTTTCCCCAAACTAAGAGCATGTTCCTTGGTTTGAAACTTTGCAAATCCGGGACTTTTCAATGATTTTTACAACACCGGCCGGGACAATCAAAATCTGGGAAATTCCTGGTTTTCCGGGACATATGGCAACCCTATTTGGATAGGGTATGTGAAGTCCTAAAAAACTGATATTGTGACGGAATAGATTATGTCAGTACCTGTCTCAGTGGTTGCCACACTGCATTATTATTGCTGTCGTTATTGTCATATTTTGTATGTCTTTTTGTACCCTTTTTGTTGGGTAATTAAATAAAAAAATTCAAAAGTCAAAGGATTGCCAACCCTGCATAATATACACCATCTCTCTGTAACAATTCTTTGTTTCCCTTTCTATGCAACTATTCCTTATGGGTACTGCAGTGGCTCAAGTCGCTAAGACGCTGACTGGGAAGCGGAAGGTCAGCAGTTCGATTCCCGAGTACTGCAGGACGGAAATGAGCTCCCGTCTTCATCCCAGCTCCTGCCAACCTAGCAGTTCGAAAGCAAGAAATTGCAAGTAGATAAATAGGGACCACTTTGGTGGGAAGGTAACAGCGTTCCGTGCGCTCCGGTGTCTAGTCATGCCTGCCACATGACCACGGAAACGTCTGCAGAAGCAGACAGCGCTGGCTCTTCGGCTTAGAAACAGAGATGAGCACTGAACCCTAGAGTCGGATACGACTGGCTTTCGAGCAAGGGAAACCTTTACCTTTACTTTATTCCTTATGCATATTTTGATCAAAGCTTGGAAAAGCTACTTTTGAGAACTCTTGGAAGCTCCCAGTGACCATGGCCTCAGGCTATCAGATCTGTAGTAAATTTCCAAGTTGGAAGCCTATTTGTCTCACCAATTGCTAGTCCCACCTAAAGTAGACCCGCTGATGAATTACTGAATGGCAAAGAAGCACTACACAAACCCGAATGGGACTAACACTTGAATGTAGAGCCTGGTGTTTCTTCTTATTTCACACTTCTTCTATTTTTAATTTTTTGCAGCATATTTTCCGTCCTCTGCTATCTGACTTCACAGAGATTTAAATTCTTCTGATGGCACAAATTTGCTTCCAGTACATGTGTCTTTTGCAACAGAAGGTCTCTTACTCATCAATAATACTGTTGCTTTGTTTTCAGTTATTTTTAGCCCATAGTTCTAAAAAATCATATTCACTGAACTTAATGTATTCTTCAGCTCTTTTTCTTTTGTGCTGTAGCTGCTGCATCATTAGCACCATGCAGATTCCATTACATTCACTTGCAGGTGCTGCTACTACCATAGTCTAAAAACATACTATTCCATAAAAGGAAAAAGCCGAAGCTGACTGCAAGTTCCTCTCCATTGCTTTACCCATCATTGATTCAGACTTTGTGTTAATATCTAGCCCAGGAAATTCAGGCTTGTGCATGCAGAATTGTATTTAGAGTAGTTGCATGCTTCATTTTACAGAGAATATCCTTCCACCTGAGGAGTTTTAAACCATTTATTGATTTTGTCTTACTAATCATTCAGGGACTACTCCCTCCCACCGCTTCCCTGCTTACCGGCCTGGAGGAGCTGCATGGCATGGGTAAAGGAGGGGTCCAGGCTGTCATTCTCGCCCACAGCTGCCGGGAAAGCCACACTTGGCCAGAGCGGCCCCTTGAAAATATGCCCACGGCCGGCTGCGGCCACCAGGAAAGATGTGCTTGGCCAGTGCGGTGCTGGGAATGATGTACTTGGCTGCCCGCAGCCACTGGGAGAGACAAACACAGCTGCCCGCAGCCACTGGGAGAGACAAACACAGCTGCCCGCAGCCACTGGGAGAGACAAACACAGCTGCCCGCAGCCACTGGGAAAGATGAGCTCAGGCAGAGCGGCCCCTGGGAAAGGTGCATGCGGCCACCTGCATCAACCTGGAAAGCCATGCTGAGCCAGAGTGGCCCCCAGGAAAGATGCCTGTGGCCACCTATGGCCGCTGCTTCTCCCTCAATCCTTGTCCTCTCCACTTGGCTTGGCATGTCCCTAACAGTGCTCTGTAGTAGGGTGGATGTTATAAGCCTTACAACATCCACCCTGCTATGGAGTGCTGGCAGGGACATGCCAAGTGAAGTGGAGGAGACAAGGATTGAGGCGGAAGCGGCTGGAGCGAGGGTGTGGTCCAGATGGTATGATGCTGCAGGACAGATCTGGCCCATGGGCCATATTTTGGAAACCTCTGCTCTAAGTGCTAAAATAAAGACACTAAAAGCTTCTATCCTGCTTTGTACTGGTATTGTTCAGCTTTACATCCTTCCACCATTCATTCCTATGACTTCAGTGACACAACACGTTTACATTGGTCATTCTAGGTCTGTGTAGAAGAGCTTTTCAAAAGCCGCTCAAAGTTGTGAGTAAGAGCAAAATGCTGTTTGGCATGATCTCCATAGCAGCCACTGTGCAGCTGATAGGGAAAGTGCTTCCCTCAAGAGCTGCAAAATTGGTCTTCTTGCTTTACTCGATTTTACCCTTTCCCCAGAATGCACAAATGGCGGGGTATGATAAGCTATAGTAATTTAATTAGGTTTTTTTATTTATTTTCATGCTTATATAGTGCCCACTCAGGTACAACCCAACTCAGGGCGGTTTACATAGTGGACAGTAAATACATAAAAGATACATGATAAAACAAAGTTTAAAGTTTAAAAAAAAACCACCCCTAAAAGTTCCCTGATGGGGTCTCAAAATTGGACAGGTTGGGGGCAGATTGACCTGATTGCTGTGTGCATGCAATCGTACGCTCTCCCACCAAAGAGTGGGCTATATATGCCTGTGTAGACAGTGTCTTCATTTCTTTTCAAGCACCTCTGTGAAACAAACCTCAGTTGTCTGCAAACAGCCTAGATCCAGTCTTCTTTTCAATCACAAAGTTTACTCGGGACCTGAGAGGTTTAAAACCATATTAATGAAACCACTGATGGTATTATTCAAAGGCCAATCACACAGAAAGGCTTGTTTCTTTTTTTAAAAAAACAACAACCCACGATTGAGCAAAATAATGACAGGATATTTCAGCTTATATTTCCTTTACGATTCTATGAGGGCTAGAGACTCGCTTAAAAGAAAAAAGAAAGCTCAAAATATGAACCAGCTGATGGCCCAAATGCAGAATAGCTGCCTTGAATCCACGCAAAACTCAGCTGGCTGGGAAATAGGGCAATTCTCTGCAAGCAGAACAATTATGTTCAAGATATCTGTGCTGTATGCTTTAAAACCATACACCATGAATCATCAAAAGTGCTGTTTGGTTTTGAATAAGAGAGTATGTTATATATTCAAATAAATAAGAGCACTATTGATATGAGACTATAGCACAATGATACGACCTAACAAACTGAAACCTTGTTTTTCCTGCAGGGCTTACACTGCACGAAGGGATGATTGGAAGAAACCCTGTGGGTGATTCTCTGGTGACTTTAAGATGTTACAGTAGCAGAGGTAGCACAGTAGAGAGCTCAGCATAAAATGAGCTTTTGAGCAGAAATGTCTGAAGCACACCACAATTCCTTTACACTCTTGAGAGATGGTGTTCTTCTCAAACATGTGTTCTACCTCGGGGTTATTGTTTAGAAATAATGAGTTACAAATAATTGGTTCCTTATAACTATTTTCTTTTTTTAATAACAGACTACAGTAATTCATTTAGGGACAATGTAGTTTACTTTGTGGTGTAGCTGTAACCTTTTAATTACTTTTATAGCTGCTTCATCATCATCACCACCACCATCATCATGCAAAACAAGTTGACATCGCTGTTAATGAAGCCATGCATATAGTGACAGAATGCATCAAACTTACACCAGTTGAGAAAATATACCCTCTTGTTGTTATTGCTCCACCAAAGATCAAGAGAGAAATAGCTAATGATGCTGGGAGCATTAAGCAAGAGACTGACCCTCAACACACTCTGAATGGATATGAGCCTCAAGTTTGCTGGTTCAGATCCAGGAAGAACTTTATGGCAAGAACAAACATTTTTGAGGATACACAAGAGCAAAACCAAATTAAAAGATGGAGGAAGGAACTCACTGGGCAAGGAACATCAGTAATGGAGGGAATAGCTGAGGAACTCAACCTCCCCTATGTCACTTGGAGGACCTCCAATAGGCTGAGAGTCCCTACATGTAAGACCACCATGCTCCAGTAGGGGCTGCTGGTGGACAACAACATGCAGTGTGAATGTGGAGAGATTCAGAATCCAGCTCATCTACTGGTCTGCCGATTACTGCCAGAAACATGCACCAACGAGGACTTAAGTTTGGCCAATGACAAAGCCAAAAAAGTGACTTCATTTTGGCAGTCCAGGATTTGATTGGGACACGAAAGTAAGTAGTACCACCACCATCATCATTGCATGCTATCAAGTTAATTCTGACATATGGTTATCCTTTTCTGGATTTTCTAGGTAGAGAATACACAGAAGTGGTTTGCAATTCTCTTCGTTTGGGGGCTCTTTGGGGCTGTGTAGCTTGCATAAGGCCACATAGGCTGATTCTTATCTCAAGAGGCACAGTCGGGAACTGAACTCCCAACCTGTAGCTCGGCGGCCATATGCCCAATTCACAAAGCTATTCAGTCATCTTATAGTGGAGCTTTATAGTTTGACAGTGGAGAAAAAACATCATATGGTTGAAATACAAATCTATGCTGGAGATGATGATGTTGATAGCCTGTTGTTCAACTGTGTGGGTGCCTCATCCTTCTACTTTGGAATCTGATGCCACTGTGAGATGACAAGGCAGAAAACAACACACCAGTTTTTTTAAAAAAAAAACAAGTGGAATTCCAAACAATGTCTATTGCGTCACATGATGCAAGCACTACTGCAATTTAAAATGTTGCCCAAACTGCATTTTAAAAAACCTGCAGTAGGGCTTGCAGTCAGCCAGCTAGGAAGGGCTGGAGGTGGGAGCAGTGTGGAATGCCCCCCTCCTCTGAGGAACCAGGCCACCTCAGTCCTCTTGGCCTGGAGGGGGCATTGACTGGCCTCCTGGACTCTTGATCCTCTTTCTTCTCCTCCACATAGAAAACCAAAGGCAAAGGAGGAAGAGCTTAGGAGGCAGATGGTAAAGGTAACCCTTGATCAAAAGCCAGTCATATCCAACTTTAGGGTTCGGTGCTTGGCTCTGTTTATAGCCAAAGAGCCAGCATTGTCTACATCTGCAGACACTTCTACGGACATGTGGCAGGCATGCCTAGACACTGGAGTGCACGGAACGCTGTTTACCTTCCCACCAAAGTGGTACCTATTTATCTACTTGCAATTTCTTGCTTTCGAACTGCCAGGTTGACAGAAGTTGGGACAGAGACAGGAACCCATTCCATCATACAGCACTCATTTCTTGAACTGCTGACCTACTGACTTCCAGTCGTCAAGATCAGCGTCTTAACCACTAACTCACTGCAGTCCCTAGGAGGCAGATGAGCACCCTCTTATTTGACAAGGGTTCAGAAAGCAGCCTTCCTCAAAGGAGGAGGGGCACCCCCATTCTGCTTGGCCATCCCATCTCACAGAAGAGAAAACCTTCAGGTGGCAGGAGGAGGGCATGTTGCTAAACATTAATCACATGGAAATTGTGGGTGTTTGTTAGTGCTTCTGTGCTGGTAACTCTCATTAAATAGTTTCACTGTAGGTTACTGCAAATGTGTACTTTTCCTCCAGGATGAAGAGACAAAGATTGTATTTTATACCACAGTCAAGGTATTTGTAGCATTCAGAGTTTTAAAAGTAACTACAAAATAACTATTCAAAGTACTTCCCCTACTTTGGTGAACACTGCTTTAGAACAAGTCCCTTTTGATAGCTGTACTCCTTATTCTTAGGTTATTTGCTTAAGCTCTCATTCAGTTTTGTTTTGAAAGCGAAGAGCTATACTGTACCTGCTTTTAAGGATAATAACACTGGAGGAATACATCGTTATGGAACAGCTCACCATGGCATGACACGAACCATTCACACCATCAACATTAAAAGTGACATTTACTATTAAGAGTGAAGTTCTGGAGCTACTGCCAGCTACAATTGCTGAGCTTTAAATATCCCTGTGATCAAAAAGGAAGCAACCAAACTGTTGTGTAATAAGACACATTGCAAAGTGGCACGGGCAGTGCCTTGCAAGGGGAAAATAGTGGTTTCCTGCCATCTAAATTAGGAGCCTAAAGTGGCACAAAAAACCCCCGCACAGGGTGTACCCAGTATGCTAATCCAAGCCCTGTAATTGGTTACAGTTTTGGATCCTGTTCCTCATTGGTTAATTACATATATACTCAGTTATGATTGGTTGGTTAAGGTGGTCCGGTGGGTCGCTACTTTGTATCAAGGAGCCACCACCAGGGAGACACTATATAAGCCCCACGAGTCAACAAAGGTGTGGCTGGACCGGATCTATACTTCCCACTCCGTACAGGTAGTCAGCGACGGCTAGGCCTGGGTCTTCTCCACTATGCTATGGCTTCTACAGTAGCTAGGTATTGCCTTCTTCCAGGGGCACGCTCCGGAGGGACTGATTTCATTGGGACTGTATAGCCATCTCTGTGTCCGGAGCATCTTGTAACCTCATCACGTAAAGACTATTGAATAAACACTTGTTGCTGTTTTGTTCATCGTTGTCTGGACTATTGCTTGCAAGGGCCAGACATAACACAAACACACACTGCAGTTGCTGTACGCTTACATCAACTAGGGAATGCAAAATGCTCTTGCAAAAGTCCCAATGGTTGAACATGGTGATGTAGGTAATGCCTTCTGAAAGTCAATGAAACATTACTCAAAACTATAGTACAGTAGAGTTGCACATGTAGCAAGAACTGTGCATTCATCAATGCTTATGTTATAATAAATCTTATAGATTATATCCTTTGGGTGTTTAAATAATGAAAAACTATGGATTGTTCTAAAAAAAAATGAACATTGTCCAGTATTTGATTGTCTTGATGCACTACTATACTTTAGAGAAGAGGCTACTGTCAGGACAAAACATTACAAAACAATAAAGTATCTAATTTGCAAAGGTCTCAGACAAGGGTTCATTTTCTCTTCCTATCTGTTCAGTCTATACACAAAATACTGCGATGGAACTGTAAATGGGTAAAAAGCTCTGTTATGGCTCTGTTCCAAGTGACACATGAACAGAACTTGACATATTATATATCAAGAGCCAGGAAAGGTTTCTTTCTTGAATGGCAATTCCATGGTAAGTTGCAGCCCCAAAAGACAACATTACTAAGCTCTGTGTATATTGTAAGTAAAGGTAAAGGTTTCCCTTGCTCGAAAGCCAGTATCTGACTCTAGGGTTCAGTGCTCATTTCTGTTTCAAAGCCGAAGAGCCAGCACTGTCTGCTTCTGCAGACGTTTCCATGGTCATGTGGCAGGCATGACTAGACAGCAGAGCGCATGGAACGCTGTTTACCACATAAAGTCTAGGCAGTGCCATTACATTCTTTTTTTTTTGAACAATTAACTGCATTTTTTTAAAAAAAAGTCATTACCAAGAGCCTCAACTAAATATGTTTAATTCATTATTAAACCAATCTATTTATCATTTAAAGGAAGACCGTTTAACAGCTAGGAGCTTTACTAATTACTGTAATTATTTTTCTACATGACCAGTGAGCACAGAAAGAAGATGGAACAAAAGAATCAAAGGGACAGTGTTTAGACCAATCCTTGGACTCTGATATATTTTGTTTAACATATTTAGGATGTTTTTAAAAATAGCAAGAATCCCTCTGAAACTTTGTTTAAAAGCCACACAAGTGCTGTATGGAATAATGTTTCCAAGGCCATGTGTTACAGCCAAAGAAGAAAGTTCCAAAGGCATGAGGCTACCATCAAAAAGTCTTTGTTTCTCACCAGACATATTGATTTTTGGCTACTACTAAAGAAAGGGACTGCGGTGACTTAGTGACTAAGATGCTGAACTTGACAACTGGAAGGTCGGAAGGTCAGACCGAGTGCTGCATGATAGAATGAGCTCCCATCATCTGTTCCAGCTCCTGACAACCTAGCAGTTTGAAAGCAAGAAACTGCAAGTAGATAAATAAGTACTGCTTCAGTGGGGAGGTAACAGCTTGCCATGTGCTCCGGTGTCTAGTTGTGCCTGCCACATAACCATGGAAATGTCTGCAGACACAGACAGCACTGGCTCTTTGGTTGTAAATGGAAATGAGCAACGCACCCTAGAGTTGGATACGACTGGCTTTTGAGAAAAGACAACCTTTACTTTTACCCAAAGAAAGCAAAGTCATTTCTCCCTGGAAAAGTGATTTTTTCTTCTCACTAGAAAAACCTCAAGTTTTAGACTCATGGACATTTTAGAATACTGAACTGAAAAACACTGGTTCCCTATGAGCCTGTTAATGTGTTTTCTTATCCCAAGGACACATTGATACTTAGCTTAACAATAGGCTTTCTACTCCTACAGACTTCATATATTACTACGAAGAATGTACTATACACCACTATGATTAGCTTCCCTGAAGCGAGGACCACCTGGTGCTCCACTTCAGAAGCTCATTAGATGAAGGTATTTGGTGACTCAGTATATAATATCATGTTAATATTCTGCAGAGTGCTGAGGTATAATTTTCCCCTGCTTCTTTCTCTGCATGGAATGCAAATGCCACCCTTGTGTTCTGTTTTGTATTTAGTCATTCTTAAATTTGTGTGTGTGGACACAGGAGGAGGCCTCACAGGCCTCATGCAACCCACAGGTGACACTTTGCAACCACTGATTTAAGGAGAATAATTGCAGCATACTTACAGTACTTGGTTACTTACTTGGTTGATCCATACTTCACACATCTAGTTTGATATGGCGGATCTAAGCATTGTCTCTCAACAGATTTTAGCAGCCTCTCACCATCGGGAGGACTTACTGCTACCGTAGCAAGGTCTGTGGGGAACTGAGGCCCGTGTTTTTGATGCTCATTTAGCCATTTTAAATATGACAACATAGCTGGCTGGGCTTATGTCGAAGTTGACCATGTTAGAGCAATGCACTGGCCAGGTGCATTGCCCAAGTACCCTACCCTGCTTAGCTGACCTGCGGTTCCAGAATGGAATTGCAGCATTAACATCCTTAAAAGTAAAAGTTAGGAAAGTGACTTCTGAGGGACTATATCAGGGGTTCACAATGTTTTCCTGCTATGCTCCAGACATGCCCCCGACACGCAGTTGTGGGGGCCAGAGGTGGGTTGCTCTCAGTGCTTAAGATTTCATCATCATCATTAGTGGTGGCGATTACATCATTTTAGCAGTGTATTGCACAGTCTCCATCACTTCTCCCAGCATAATCACTCCATTTGGGGGTCTTTCTGATGCTCCTCCATGGCGCTTCAGCAGGGAAAGTGCGCTGTTTGGGGACTTCCTGGTTCCATGCTGGGAACGCAGGTGCTGACATAAGCTCCACCCAGCACTGGAAGTCTGAGAATGGTGCGCTTTCCCTTCTAAAGTGCCATAGAGGAGTGTCAGAAAGACCCCAAAACAGAGCAATTATGCTCCCCAAAGCCTCCCACTGCCGGCAGAAGTGGTGCAGACTATGCAAAATGCCACTAAACTGATGCAATCACTGCCACCGCCGCGGTAGGTGACGTATCACGACTTCTGGCTGGGGGGGCAGTCCTAGAGGTGCCTGGGTGATCACCATGGGCCGGATTATTGATATGCACTGTTGTGCTTCCCCTTGCTTACAAAGAAAGGTGATATGAACTGCCATAGGTAGTAAAAAAAAGAGATGATACTTGGTACTTCCTCTTCCTCTTGTCATTAACCTTGAGTAGGTTACTACTGAGGCAGCAAACAATTGCTTGTGAACAGGTTTTAAACCATATAGGCATTGTGTATTCACAATCCATTACATTGTATTTATTGCAGGGCTGGCCCTACCATTAAGCAGAGTGATTTTATGACACAGGAATTATCTAATTTATTATTAGCTTCCCTCCCCCTTTAATTTCTTTTTATTGCTAGGTGGCAGAAAAGGTTTTGGAAATTTCTGTCTCAGGTATCAGTATGACTTGAGTGTCCTTCATTCTATGCATCTTCATCTGTGGGTAGAGGTGTTTGTTCCTCTGTCTCAGGAAAAAAGGTGTTTTGGGACAGTCCTGCATGAATCTCATAAATCAGCTGCTGGAAGTTGGTCCCCCTGTATTAAAAACAGTCCTTGGTCTACAGGGGATTAACAGTGATTTATTTTGAAAACTTTTTTTTACAGAATTGCTCCTTCTGATTAATTAACTCCCAAGAGAATGTAACAAAAGTCAGAAGAACTATAGTACGTATCAATTCTAAGGAACAAAAATGACTTTATGACAGGAATTCTCAACCTGCGGCCCGTGGACCGGATGCAACCTGTGGCACCATTTCATGTTGCCCCACCGCCTCCACACACCAGGAAGTGTCATGTGGTCAGGGGCATGCTGGCTATGCTGAAAGGGCACTGGACAGGGAGGGAGTGAGTGGAGCCTATAGGGGGTACTGCATGACACCATGGATTGTAGCTGCCAGCCAGGTGACATACTTCTGCCCACCTCTTGGGGGCGGCAGTCACTCAGCTGCACCGGGACTTGTCCATGTGTCCCAAATGGCCAGCACGGACTTGCATGTGGTGGAGGAAGGGCAAAATAGCCATCCGGCCCCTGAAGCTGTCTGAGGGAGTGTGACCCAGTTCCCGGCTTAAAAAGGTTGAGAACTCCTGCTTTATGATAAAGGGAGAGAGGCATTCTAGTTGCCCTCACAGTCTTGGCTACTTGTTGTGTATGTAACAGTATTACTTTAAGAATGATTACAATGTAACCCAGCTGTTTAAGGAACGCGAGTAAGCTGCCCATAGAGGGCAGCTGCGAGCGTTCAGCTCACATGGTTCATATTCCCCAATCACCGGCAGCCGCGGGAACCTTTCCCGCGCTAGGATCACCTGGAGAAGATGGGCGTGACTCAGAATGACGTCTCGCCGGTAGCAGCCAATGAGCTACCGTGCAACAATATTCAAATGTATTACTGCAGTATAAAATGAGCTGTACCTCCGCCATTACTACATGTTCATCCTGACCATCATGAAATAAACCTGTGTTTTAGCCCCCACTGCGGCTCCTTCTTTGTCTTCCGTGCAAGACACTAAATTGGCGACGAAGGTCGGATCCATGGCGTGTCCCAAGGTCAAACCTCACCAGTTTGATATCAGCGATCCAGAACAATGGGAGCTGTACGAGTGCCAGTTTCGGCACGCGATGGATGCTGCAGGCATCGACGACGACGGGAAGATGCGCTCGCACTTCCTCGCCCAGGTGGGGCCAGCCACGCTGCGTATCCTGATGAACCTGGTGGCTCCCCAGAAGGTAGACGTGGTGCCCATCGACCATATCCTGGCGCTACTGAAGGACCACTTACAGCCTCCCGTTTCAATCTTCCCGGCCTGGGTCGCGTTCCACAGGCGGGACCAGCGCCCGGGGGAGTCCGTGTCCGCCTACGCAGCGGCCCTCAGGCTCACGGCGGTCAATTGCCAATGGGAAGACCTGGACATGGCCCTCCAAGACCGCATGCTGTGTGGCCTGAGGGACGAGGAGGTCCAGAGGAAGTTGATGACCCGCGACCATCGCCTCATGTTCAATGAGGTATTGCAGGAGGCCCAAGCAGCCGAGGCGGCCAGGAGCGGGGTCAGAGTGTTCAAGTCCCGAGGGGCCGCACCTGAGAGGGCCAAGTCACCCGTGCAAGTGGCCCGGTGGACGTCGGCAAAAATGGCCTGGTGGGCACCCTGGTCGCCCGCAGGCACCCCAGCAACCTCCGAGAAGTCGTCCATGATGGCAGACTCCTGATCCAGCGAGGACGACGATGTACAGAAGGTGAAGAAACGCGGGGAGAGGCACCAGACCAGTGAGCGAAGAGGCCACCGTTGTGATGGCTGTGGGGCATCTCACGACCGGACGAGATGCCCATTCCGGAAGGCCGAGTGCCACAACTGCGGCCGGAAGGGCCACATCGCCAGAGTCTGCAGGCATGGGCGAACCGAGGACAAGGGGGCATCGAGACACCCTCAAGCACACCAGCGAAAGGCGGCCGGCATTGGAAAGGTCTCAGCCAACGATGGCGCGGAAGGCGTGAACCACGTGGGCCTGGAGCACCAGTGCTTCTTTGTAGAGGTACTGTTACAAGGGGTTCCAGTGAGGATGGAAATAGACTCGGGGTCATCCTACTCCATCCTGTCCCAGAAGGAGTTCATGCGCATTCCCCCAAATGCGCGGCCCAAGCTGCGGGCCATGAAGTCACACCTACAGGACGTGCAGGGCTATGGGATTCCAGTGTTGGGGTGGGGAACTTCACGGTGAAGTTCAAAAATTACACAGAGAAACTGCCCTTAGTGGTTCTCAAGGGGGGAAGATGTTGCCTTTTGGGAACCCAGTGGTTTGCTCCCCTGGGAATTGAACTGTCCAGCATTAACGCCATAGAGACTGACCCAATGCGGGACGTGTACGATGCACACCCAGACGTTTTCAAGAAGGGGCTCGGGACTTACAAGGGGCCCCCAGTTTCTTTTGAGTTGGACCCAGAAATCCAGCCCATACGTCTCAAGCCAAGAAGAGTGCCCTTCGCCCTCAAGGACAAGATTGAGGCGGAACTGGACAAATTGGTGGGGCAGGGGATTTTGGTTCCAGTTGATTCAGCGGAGTGGGAGACTCCAATTGTTACAGCCTTAAAATCAAATGGGGAGGTCAGGATTTGCGCTGACTACAAATGTACAATTAACAAGGCCATTCAGCCAAATGCATATCCAGTGCCAGTGGTTAGCCACTTACTGGCCACATTGCATAGGGGGAGGTGTTTCACCAAGCTAGACCTGGCACAGGCGTATCAGCAGCTCACAGTAACCCCAGCTGCTGCCGCTGCGCAAACCATCGTCACCCACAAAGGGGCATTTAAGGTAACGCGCCTACAGTTTGGCGTAAATTCGGTCCCTGGGATCTTCCAGTCCCTTGTGGAACACCTTTTAAAGGGGCTTCCAGGCGTGCTCCCATATTTTGACAACATCTTGATAACAGCGGGGAGCGAATCAGAAGTAGCGAGGAGGCTAGACAGGGTCCTTTCAATATTCGAGAAAGCGGGACTTCGACTGAGAAGGGACAAATGTGTATTTTTTGCGAGGGAGGTTGAGTTTCTCGGGTTCAAGATAACCCCGGAGGGCATCAAGCCTTCCGAGTCCAAGGTTGCAGCTGTGCAAAACGCCCCTCGCCCCACCGCGAAACCGGAGCTGCAGTCATTCCTAGGGCTCCTAAATTTTTACCATTCCTTCTTGCCAAGGAAGGCATCCGTTGCAGAGCCACTGCACGCGCTGCTAAAGAAAGAGGTGGTTTGGCGGTGGGGAGATAGGCAAGAAAAAGCTTTCAA
This sequence comes from Bradypodion ventrale, assembly GCA_035047345.1. Lineage (NCBI taxonomy): Eukaryota > Metazoa > Chordata > Lepidosauria > Squamata > Chamaeleonidae > Bradypodion > Bradypodion ventrale. Next base: position 28,649,437 of record JAWDJE010000004.1, on the reverse strand, counting down.
GGAGCTCAAAGCGCTTTGATCCTCGGATGCTGTCCTGACCCATTTTGACCTGAGGAGACCCGTAGTTTTAGTCTGTGATGCATCCCCAGTGGGGGTGGGGGCAGTGCTGTGCCATGTGTTGGAGAGCGGGCGGGAAGCCCCGGTCACGTACTATTCCAGGTCCCTTTCAAAGGCGGAGCGCAACTACGCGCAAACTGATAGGGAGGCCCTGGCCATAATCGCGGGAACAAAGAAGTTCCACGATTTCCTATACAGCCGCGAGTTTACGGTTGTGACTGATCACAAGCCCCTCCTGGGGATCTTTACTACAGGCAAGCCCACCCCACAAATTCTGTCCCCCAGAATGCTACGTTGGGTGATTTTCCTTAACGCCTACCAGTATGAGCTGGTCTATCGCCCAGGGAAGGAGATCCCGCATGCGAGGTAGAGCAGGACCATCAAGTCCTGCTGATCGAGTCTCTTGACTCACCCCCATAGTCCCGGCAGACCTCGCTAAAGCCACAGCGGCCGACAAAATTCTGGCCCAAGTCAGTTCCTGGGTAAGGAAAGGGTGGCCCTCAACTCCCCCCGAGGAGCATTTCAAGTCATTTTCAGGCGTAGAGTAGAGCTTTCCCTTGAAAGGGGCTGCCTGCTCTGGGGCCAGTGGGTAGTTATCCCAGAGAAGTTGCGGGCGAAGGTGCTGAGGCTACTGCATACCAGCCACCTGGGAATAGTGCGCTCCAAGGCACTGGCCAGGAGTTACTTCTGGTGGCCCCAAATAGACGCGGATATAGAACACTTAGTGGGCACGTGTGAGAGCTGCCAGAGCTCTCGGCCCGAGGAGTCCCGTCTACCCCATAGGGAATGGGACACGGCCCACGGGCCATGGTCCCGAATACACGTCGACTTCACTGGCCCCTTCCGAGGGTCCATGTTTCTGTTGATAGTCGACTCCTATTCCAAGTGGCTGGAAGTAATCCCCATGACTAGCACCTCATCTGCCGCAACCATTAAACATTTGCGCAGGGTGTTCAGTTGCTTCGGCCTGCCGGACATCCTTGTTAGCGATAACGCCAGTACCTTCACTTCTGCGGAATTCAAGGCGTTTATCGAGAGGAATGCCATCTGGCACATCACCGCTGCCCCGTTTCACCCCGCCACAAACGGTCAGGTAGAGCACCAAGTGCGCACTACGAAAGACGCTCTGCGGCGCATGGGTCCCGGTGAGTTGAACCTCCAACTGTGTCAGTTCCTCATCTGTTATAGGGCAACTCCCCTAGCTTCAGGACTTTCGCCGGCCGAACTCCTCATGAGGAGGCGGCCGGTAACCCTTTTTGATTGGTTAGATCCGACCAGGGTGGAGGATGAAGGGAGAAATATAGTGGTAGAGAGTTCTGAAAGCTTTTTGGTAGGGGACCCGGTTCACTGCAGAAACTATGCGGCCTCGGGACCAACGTGGGTCCCAGGGACGATCATTGAACAAACGGGGCCAGTATCCTATAGGGTCAAGACTAGCACAGGGCTACTCTGGAGAAAGCACGCTGACCAACTCAGAAGGCAAGTCACTAGTGAAAGGGAATCAGCGTTAGGGTCCTCCCCCACCCGCGTAACCCAAGGGGGAGACACGGGAGCGTCCTCGGGTACAAATGCATACCCTGGATTCTCAGCCGAGGAGGAGGAGGATACTTTCAAAGAGTGGAATGAGTTTGATTTTATGTTACCGTACCAGGGGGGTGTCACGGAGTGGTCCCCCAGCCGTCCAAGCGAGAAGAGGGGTTTCAGTTCAGCCCCTGGTACCTTCAGTCCCTCCAGCCCTTTTGCTTTAGAGTATACCATATCACCAAGCCCCCCCGAGCCGGGCAGCAGGGGGAAGTTCGCCCTCCCCATCCCCTACAACTCCGGGTCAAGCAGCAGGGGGTGGCGCAAGTATGCCGGTTGCAGGCGCAAGGGACCGGGGCGAGACAACAAGGGTTTCCTCGTCAGTTCTGAGGTTCGTGCTGGAGGGTTCCCCGGGCGCCACGGGCAACAGGCAGGGGTTCACATCTCAGCTGTATGTTCCATTCCCTTCTCCCAATGCAAGGTTGTCGCAGAGTCCCTGCCAAACGACTAATGAGTCCCCCCTTTCCATTGCAGGATGAGACTCTGCGGAATTCAGAGCCCCTAGTTCCCCTGAGCTAAACCAAGCAGCCGCACGCCCCAAGCGCACGTGCGGGAAGCCACAATGGTTAAGGGACTTCGTCCCATCCTAGGGGGGAGGAGTGTTGTGTATGTAACAGTATTACTTTAACAATGATTACAATGTAACCCAGCTGTTTAAGGGACGCGAGTAAGCTGCCCATAGAGGGCAGCTGCGAGCGTTCAGCTCACATGGTTCACATTCCCCAATTACCGGCAGCCGCGGGAAGCTCTCCTGCGCTAGGATCACCCGGAGAAGATGGGCATGACTCAGAATGACGTCACGCCGGTAGCAGCCAATGAGCTACCGTGCAACAATATTCAAATGTATTACTGCAGTATAAAATGAGCTGTACCTCCGCCATTACCACATGTTCATCCTGACCATCATGAAATAAACCTGTGTTTTAGCCCCCACTGCGGCTCCTTCTTTGTCTTCCATGCAAGACACTAAACTACTTCTAAATGTTCTCCATCTCAGTTTCCGGAATCTTCAGAAGCTGTTTCAGAAATGCAGACCCAGCTCTACCATTTGGCAGACTCCACCTAGTTAAGCAAGGTAAATGGCCCCGGTCGTCTGATCCTGGCTATCATAAAAAGGCAGAAAGCTCATTTATTGTTGTTGTATTTTTACTACTGTTGAGCGTGGTAAAGGCATTTGTGGGAATTATCTGTTTCATGTGCCAAAATAATTTAAACTCATCCTTGGGTATTTTATATTTAGACTAGAATGGTGAATGGTGCAATTTACTACTGTGCCTAAGCAGTAAAATGTCTTGGCTGGCCTTGCTATTAAGCACACAAAGAGAGATGTCAGTTATGTAAAATACACAGTGAAGTCTCATTTATTTATATAAGGGATTCTCAACCTGGGGCCCTGCCTTGGGCCAGATGCGGCCCATGACATCATTTCATGTGGCCCCACCACCAACACCACAACACCAGGAAGTGACATGTGGGGGAGGGAGGGCAAAATGACCATCCGGTCCCTTGAAGCTGTTTGAGGGAGCGTGACTCGGCCCCTGGCTTTAAAAGGTTTAGAACTCCTGATTTACACCCTTTTCTTCAGTGAACTTAAGGCAAAGCCTGCATGACCTTCCTCTTCACTACTTTATTCTCACAACATCTCTGTGTGGTGAGGTAAATTCAGCTGACCTAAGATCAACCACTGAATATTATGGCTCAATGGGAAGTTGAATCTGGATTTCTTCAGCCCAATGTTCTTAGCTGCAAGAGCAATCTGACCCTTGTTTTTTTAAATTCCTATTATTGGTGCCTTTGTATAGTTGCAGAGATTTTGGGTTGTTTCCGTATGTACTGAGATATTATTGAAATTACTGATACAGTATTGTATTTGATTATGTCTTATTATTTTCTGTATTGTGGCCTTATTGGTTGCTGTGAGACACTTCAAACACAATTTAATTTGTGAAAAGAAACTACTGTATATAAAGTCTAATACAATAAAAATATACTTCCTCACTCATGTTTGGTGGAAAAACAAGGCAGCTTTTGCAACCTACATCCTGAAATCCTTGCTGAGTTTTAAAACTTTACATTCATGAATATAAAACAGCTCCTGAGGAGCTGGAATCATTGAACCTCTCTCTCACTCTCACTCTCACTCTCTTTTATTACTCTGCAATTTCACATCTTTTAAGCTATATAACATTGTAGAGTGCTGGCAGACTATAACATAAGCTCTGGATTTATCCTCATTAATTAAGATAATGATGCAATGGAGAAGCTGAGCAGCAGTTTCAGGCGGTATTTTTATTTTAAGGTTGGAAGAGGAAACCGAAAGTTCAGTTGTTTTAACTACAGCCAGCTAATTCCATCTCTTGTACTTGGTTGGCAGTCTCAGTAGCAGACTGGACTGTATGGGTATAGAACATGGGTGCCCAAACTTTTCAGTCTGCGGTCTGTTCACGTCGTTCAGGGAGCCGGTCACTATGGCCCAGGGGCCAGATGCAGCCCCTGATGTCAATTCATCCGGCCCATGAAGCCCTCATTGCTCCTGGAAGCGGAGGTAAAATGTGACCATATGGGCGTATTTTACTTCCGCTTCCAGGAGCAACAAGAGCTTTGTGGGCCGGATGAATTTGCATCGGGGGCCACATCCGGTCCCATGCCGTAGTTTGAGCACCCCAGTATAGAATCATGAAATAATAAAATTGGAAAAGGCTGATGATGCCATCAAATCCAACCTCTGACCAATGTAGGAATCCTAACCAAAGCAGATCTAACAGATGGCTGTCCAATTTTCTTTTGAATGCCTTCAATATTGGAGCACTCATCAGTGCCCAAGGTAACTGGTTTCATTGTTATACTGCTCTAACAGTCACATTTTTCCTAAGTCGTGAAGCTTAAGGGCAATTTATATTTTGTACCTCATTGTCAATGTTTAACAAACAGAATTTTGGTATTGGAATACATATGCTTGTCTTTATCAAGCTACTGCAAATGCAGTGTGCTTCCCCCTTGGCTTCTGTTTTATACCTTGCTTTAGATAAATGGATCCATAAGTCATATAGCTCACATGTCCTACAAACCTGATTTGGCAGAAAGTGCTAGAGAAATATAACATATATTCAAGAAAATGTCAACCTTCATGCTAGAATATAAATGAAGGTAAATTCCAAATCGACCTTTGCATACATATTGCATAATTTAGCAATCCTATAATTAATTCAGATCACTTACTTCTATGACCCGTTCTTTTAGCCATGTAATTAAAGCTATCAAGCAACAGAATTGTAGAAAGCATGAAAACAATGAAAAGTATATTTTAAAAAAGATATTTAATGGGGCTTGCTCCCAAGTAACCAAATATAGCCTCATAGTGCAATTCTTCATTATTATTTTAGAATACAATTCATTGAGTTCATTGGGACTGATCCCCAGGTAATGGGAAAGGAGACCTATTGCTAAAATATATGATGTTCGGTGGGTCTAAACATGCCTATCCCTCATGTCGAATTATGACTGCTAGGCTTTATAGTAATAACTAGCATAGTTTGCCCGGCGATGCCGGACTGTTTTAAATTGTGTTTTGCTTTTTTGGTTTTTTTTTTGGTTTGGAGTTAAAAATCAACAGAGGATGCTATAATTTTTTTATTTTATTTATTTAACATATGTTTGTTATTTGTGTAAACTTTTGATTTATTGTTATGTTTTTGACTTGTTTTTACTCTTGTGGCCTCTAGATGGGGCTGTTGTGTTTTTCATTTGTTTTTAGTATTCCGCCCTGCAGGTGGGGCTGTTAGTGGTTTTGTTTTCATTTCATGTGTTTTTTCTCTCCTGGCCTCTGGGTGGGGCTTCTTCCGGTAAGTAGTCTTTGTTTCTTCATTTCTGTTCCGGTCGTCATGGAGGGAGGACGTGCTGGTGAATTCTCTGGTTTTCTTTCTTGTGGGGTTTTTCTTTGTTTTGTTTTTGTGGTGGTGGGCTGGGAGGTGTTTCTGTTTGTTCTTTTTTGTTTTGGTTGAGTTTTAGGTTGGTTTAATTGGTTTGGTTATTTCTGGTTTTGTTTAATTTTTGTGATTTCGTTGTTGTTTATTTGTGTAATTTGTGATAGTTGTGTTGTTAGAGTTAGGTATTTTCGTGTTGTAGTTAGGTGTTTTGTATGTGCTTTTGTGGTATTGTGGATGTTTTTGTTTGCGTTTTTGTGGTTTACTTTTTTGTTTATTAATGTTTTTTAATTATTGATTTATTTTTGTTTTATTATTTTTTATTAATTTTGGTGTTTGTTTTTGGTGTTTACTTTAGCATGAAGAACGGGCTGCCTGTTGGTCCCTCTTTTCCCCATTGCTGCTTTGAATTTAGGTTTCAATGCAGCAATGGGGGAAAGAAGGAGGAGGCAGTCAGCTGGCTCTTCCCTCGGGAAGCTACGTTAGGTAGGTCTGGGGAGAAGGAGGCAGAGAAGAGCTATCTCTGCCTAACGATGGTTCTCTCCTCTCTATCTCCTTTCTCTCCTGGCTTACCTAACCGGAGATCGGTAGGCAGTGATCTGTAAGGGGTGGTGCTCTTCCTTGCGGATTGCTGGCTGCTGCTTTTGTACAAAGGCATCAGCCAGTCATTCTCCAGGGAGGGTGCTTCCCCTGATGAACTGCTGCTTGTTTTTTTTCCCCAACCCAGCTCAACTTTCCTTGAGGTCGGTGGTGGTCTCGCCGTGTCTTCGGCGGGGTAGCATGGAGGAGAGGGAGTCCCTCTTCTCCCCGCTGCTCCAGGAAAGAAGGCCGGCGGGTGTCTCGCGGTGGAGTTTTGTGGCTTGTTTGTTTTGCGAGGCTGTGAGGCGCAGCGTCCACCTGCGGTGGACTTGCGCTCCCATTGCATTTTGTAATTTTATTTTTCGTGCACCAGCTTTCTCAGCATTCTGCACGCTTATGGCGTGCAGGACGCTGGGGCTTGTAGTTTTGCGTTTGTGGTTTCCATTTGTGCGGCGTTTTTTCCCCTATGGCTTGAATGTAATTGGCCGCACCACATTTTCCAACATTCTTTTTGTTTGCGCCTCTCAGCCTGATTGGCTGTGGCGCGGTGCGGTGCAGAGAACGTTGGGAATTGAAGTTGTTTTCTTTTGATCATGTTCGTGGGGCTCTTGCCCCACTGGCACCTTTCTCAACCCTACGTTAACCTCTGGACCGGGTTTGGGCAAGTGCAGGAGGCTCGGTACGGGATAGGATGGACGGGTGCAGAAATGTATATTAAGTTCCAACGGTTAACCCTTGGATTTATAGGTATAGATAATTTCGTGTCAGAGATTACTCTAGGTTGACAGGATTTTTAGGGGACACCCGAATGAGGCTTCTTTCATGTCTCCAAGTGCAGCTCTTGGGTATCGAAACCCAACCTTCCAATCTCCAGTTCAGCACCTTAACCATTAAGCTTTGCAATGAGCGATCACAAATTGCTTCCTCATCCCAAATGCCCTGCTCTAATCTCCTAAAAATTCCCACTCCATGAATTGTACTTAATCATCATGTTCACTGTCAGTTCCCTCTCATGATTGCGAATAACAACAGAAACACCTTGAGCCAGCAAATAAGTGCTTTGGAATAGATTTAGTTCCTTTGGTGCCAACAAGAATTATTTCCTTTGCTATCTCACTTTTTGGTTTAACTTGGTATTCCTGCCCATGATGAAGCAGCAACTTTATTTGACCCAGATGCAACACTGACAAAAGTTTAGGTTTCTGCTTTGATCACCTCAACTTTAATCACACCTCAGCTAGTCTCTGACACTGGCTAGGTACAGGATGCTGTCGTTCTTTGTGCAGCCAATATAGATCTATAGTGCCAGACATTCAAAGTGAGGTTTTTTTTCAGACCCTTTCCTTCTAACCTCCTCAAATGAAAATAAAATATAACGTGCCATCTCCAACTCTTTTGATCCCTGGTAAAGCAAGTCCAGTAAAAGTAAAATATCCAGAGTTTATTTTCATCCAAACCACATTAATGTTGAATCCTGCCCAATAACAGTGATGGAGGGCTTGGGATCATGATATCATTAAACAGAAATACACAGAAATTTTGCTGGACTGCAGACCGCAGTTCTGTTGCCAGCTGAGGCAGTGACAAAATGATATCACAGGATGAGATTAAACATTAAGGCGAATACATTTCCCCTATGATTAGCCATATTTCCATTGCACAATGGGGTTTCCTTAGAGATATGTGCCTTAGCAATGCGACTTCCAAATTAAGCCTGTGTTTACTTTCTAGTGACCAAGAACAAAAAATAAAGGTCTATCACATGCTATAAGAAGTCGCATTATCTACCACTTTTGAGGAAACATCTTTAAAAATTGTGATGAGCATATCATCTACCGTAGGTTTGCTTTAGCTGAAAATGAAAGGAAGTTAATCTGTGTAACAGATGTAAGATAAAGGTAACAGTCTCCCTTGCTTTGAAGCCAGTTGTATCTGACTCTAGGTTTCAGTGCTCATCTCCATTTATAGCCAAAGAGCAGACATTTCCAAGGTCATGTGATGGGCATGGGTACCTATTTGTCTACTTGCAATTTCTTTCTTTCGGGATGCTAGGTTGGCAGGAGCTTGGCTTGTGAACAGCATGCCTCTTTAAGATAATCATTTGAATCCTTGCCCACAAACAATTTGGGATTCTCTTTGGCCTTTTCCTTTCATGGAGAGTTTGTGCTGCTTGGGTATGACCTAGCCTGCCTGTTGCTTCTGGCAATTAGATTCTAAGAAAGGGCATCAAATGTTGAGGTGGGGAAATCTTTCCATTTGCTAGTATTTTGGGGCCATTCAACAATTATGTGATCCATTTTTGGGGGGAAATTGACCCCCTCCCCCCATGTAACCCGATTGTAATTTTTGATTCGACCCCCCCATTAAAATTATGTAATTCAGATATTTTGTATCGAAACTCTAATTTTTAGAGCTTTTCACTATTGGTGAAATAGAAATAGACTGCACAAGCAATTCAATAATCTCAAATCGGATCAAAATTCCCAGAGATCATTTTTAAACTTAAAAAAGTGCCATGTTTCAAACCACAACAGCTCCAAATGGATTATGTAATCTTTGACCTGACACCCCCCCCCTCCATGCTCCCCTGTAATTTTCTGTAATTCAGATGGCAGACAACACCCCCCCCCCCCAGGATCACATAATTGTTGAATGGCCCCTTTTCAGTCGAGGAGGTACATTGATGGTATTTTCTGCCATTATTTGGTTGCTTCGTCTCTTTGGTTTTCCATTGAGGTAGTTGTCCATGTGTCTAGGTTGTATTTTGCTTCTACCCTTGTGTGTGGGGAGTGAAGGTGTTGGGGTGTCTTCCCAGTTTGATTTTTTTTAAAAAAAATTATCATTTGGTTAATTTATTGTTCATTCATTCTGTTGATCATGTATATTTTGTTGAGTTTTTAAGGACTACTTTGTGTGTTTATGTGGGGGGGATGGGCCTGGGGGGGAAAAATGAACTTTATGACTGTGTCACTATGGAACTGGTTGTGTAGGTGGTTATTCTTGGTTGTTCCTCTGGCTGCTTTTGGATTAGATCAGGAGTTCTCAACCTTTTAAAGCCAGGGGCTGGGTCATGTTCCCACAGACAGCTTTGGGGGCCAGATGGCCATTTTGGCTTTCCTCCACCACATGGCACTTCCTGGTGTGGTGGAAGCAGTGGGGGGGGCACATGAAATTGTGCCATGGGCCACATCCGGCCCATGGGCCACACGTTGAGAATCCCTGGAATAGAGTTATTTTCTATTGCTTTTGGACCTGTTTCTTCTGGGGCTTTGGGAAAGCAAGAAAAAATGAATGGGGAAACATGAAATAAATGACTCAAAGGCTTTCATTTTCATGAAAAAAGAAATGTCAGGTGCATGAAAAATATGAAAATAAAAGAGGCACTTCTCTTCCCCTGGAAAGAGCTCAAACAGTCACAAACAATTTTATCCTTTGTGTACCCTCATAATCTGCTTCGCTCTGTTCAGTACTTAAGTTGCTGTGTTTTACTTCTATTGGTCCCTCTGTCAGTTCAAATAGTAAAGCGTTCGAATGGAAGAATAAAATGCAGAGGCTGTTGAGAAAAGGGCTGCAACTAAATGGAAATGTAGACATGGCCTTTAAGTTCACAAACCTGGGTTTTGCTAGTTGGATATTGATACTTTCTTACTCATGCGACCCTTAAAAAACAAATGTCATTGATCAGCTGTGTGTTACCAACTGATTTAAATAAAGGTGGTGTGAATACTGGATTATCTTGGGCAATGTATATGTGCTTAGTTCCTGGGCCTGCTTTGCAAGATTAAAGCTGGATTGACAGTTCAGTATAAAAGGTGTGTGAATGCCTTTTAATAACATTATCGGAGTTTTGCATCAGCATTTGATCCAACAAACAAGGATCAGCCCAAGGTCACTGATGGGGAGGAAGGGGCACTTTGCCAGCCAAAGTACTGATTTATTTATTTATTTATTTATTTATTTATTTATTTATTTCCCTATTGGCTGAAGGCTGTATTTAAACAACAAATTAATCAAGAATGTTTCCAAGACAACGAAAATAAGAGAAAATAAGGATAAGTACCTCAACAGTTTTGATAGTACAGTAAATGCAATCAGTGGAGCTACCACCTGTGTTAGCTGCATATTCCTAGACATGCTTACACAGCAGTTAAATCTTTTTTTGTTGTTCATTGGGGAAGAAGGTACTGTATATGATTCTAATCAGGCAGTGAAAGTCCTCTCCCAAAGGTATGGCTAGAGAACTGCAAATTTAGTCTGTAAGACCAGAGAGTCAGTTCACAAGTGTATTTAGGTTGCAACCATGCTGATGTCCCCAGCTGTACATGGAAAAGTTGCTTCCATTTCACTCTGAGTTCAGGCCTTGAAATAGGCCTGAGGCAGTATTGGCCATTTTGCTGGATGACCATCTAAGAGAGGCTGATTGGGCACTGCCTCGTTGTTTGTCCTCTTGGCTCGCTCAGTGGCCTTTGAAACTACATGCCACAACATCCTCTTAGAGAAACAAACTGTTTTGAGGCAGAAGTATGTATCTTTCAAGTCTCTTTTACTGCAAGGATGCAAAGGAGTGAAGAAATAACATATCATCAAAACTGTTCTGGTATTGCCAGTTTTTCAAAAGAATTTTTCTTCGTCAGGATATAATCTTAAGTATTTTTCTGAAGACAATACAATGAAAACAAAATCATACACTCTGACAACACATTTTAGTTTGGCTGTGAGCCTTAAACCAAGATATCTAAACATAGGCCAGGCATGCCCAAACTATGCACAAAAAGACAAAATTCCATCCAACAAAAAATCCTTTACTGCAGGAAAATAGTGCCTCACTGGCTGAGAGAAAACGAAGCTCTCTGGTTTACAGCTTTTCGAAAATATTCCACTGGTTTTTTACAATGATACAATAAGTGATATTTTACACTGGTATAAAGACTAATAGTATATACATATTTACAAGCATGTTACACTCAAAAATTGTACAGTATGTTACAATCAATAGATATGCTTACCTCTGGTATAGTTTTTTCAAGAAGTGTATAATATATTCTTAATTTTATTCACGTCAGGCTTTATGTTGGAGTCTTATTCGCCCTAGACATTACTTAAAGTAGTCAAAATGACTGCTTATATTCTTATTCCACCATACCCAGGTGTAATCATGCTAGAGAACACTGAAAGTTCTTAAAGAAACAATGAGGATATTTACATGTAAGATGTAACCTAAGACGACAGTTAACAATTATTATAGGAAACAGCTGAGATCCTGATCTGAGTTTAATCCTAATGGTGCTAATGAATTGAATAAATGAATAAAATGAGCTTCCCTCCGTAATAATTTGTTGTTAATGTCCATTTTATCATACAGGTTGGGAAGTATCTCTTCTAATGCAATAAATTTGATATCATCTTCACTATGATTATTGTTGAGAAAATGTGACACAAGAGGTGCAGTGAGTAAGTGGCTCCGGATCCGAGAGCGATGCTCAAGAGCGACCTTCAGGGGGCATCCAGTGCAACCGATATAAAACTTAGCACATGGGCAGATGATAGCATACACCACATTTTGGGAGTTGCAATTAGTGCACCCGGTAAGTATATGTTCACGTTGTTCCCCAGGAATCCTCAAGGTTTTGGCTTCAATAGCGAAGCAACATGCTGCACAGCCCCCACATCGAAAGTACCCTCGAATTATGGAAGCTATGGCCTGTGGGCTGGATATGCCCCCAAAGGCATTCCATCAGGCCCACAATGTCCTCGCCAAATCAGAAAGTAAATACAGACACATGCACAAAAGCAGCCATTTTACTTTCTGGTTTGGCGCGGACGCTTCCGCCAAGTAAAATGGCTGCTTTCACACATGCACAGAAGTGTCTGTGCCAAACCAGAAAGTAAAATGGCCATGCATGCGCAAACATGCCCTGTTCCAGGGGTGTGGTCTGGCCTGCTGAGCTTTCTGGGGGCGTGGTCAGGCCCCCAGCCCAATTTTTTTTGGCCATCCCTGTCCTAGGCAGACTTTACTGTGCTAAACAGGATTTTGGCATAGAATAAGTCCACAGCTATCTACATATGTCTGTTCAGAAATAAGTCCTACAAAGTCCAATAAGGGTTTATTTTTTGGGTTTATGGGTGCATGATTGCAGTACAGTACTATGAAGCAGGTTGGGAAGAAAAGATGTTATGTAGAGAGGCTTTATACATGGATAGATAATAGATATACAGTACAGCCTTTTTAAATTGCCATTTTAAAATTTAATTTATAATAGTCCTTATGTCAGCAACAAACAGAAATGATGAAGAAAATGTATACTGTACTTAGTCCTTATCCTTATGGCTACCCACTATGTTCATTTTATGATAACATTAATGCAATTTTGCTGACACTACAGCAAATCTACATTTTCTCATTTGTCTTGCTTCTCCTGACAAAAAGGTGCTTAGTTTTCCTTTTGATTGGATTCTTGTGCCTAATCCAAACAAAAAAGGTGGTAGGCAGCTGGACTTTATAGGAAGATCAATGAGGCAATAGAAGCAAACACACCATTTAGATAGAGAACAAGGATGTTGTTTTCCTTTGAGTGCCATAATGCATGTTATCAGGGAGCTGTAAGTGGTCATAGCGCTATTTCCAGGATAAGCAGTGTTGGGGATACACAGCAAGGCTACCATATGTGAGTTTCCAGAGACAATTGTTGTTCAGTTGCACAGTTGAGTCCAACCCTATGCGACCCCATGGAGAGACAATAATATCCCCATTCAGAGATAATGCTGTGCTGAAGAAGAAAAAACCTTTCCCCTTATTTCTCAAGACCATTTTTATGTCTTTATCAATACTGCATGAACACAAAACAAGCTCTGCTACATCAGACGAATGGACCATCTAAATTAGCACCTTCTTTTTCATCTTTTGGTGTCAACAGGCAAGGCATGGAAGCAAGTATGCACACAGCTGTTGTTCTTCAACATCTGTTTTTGTATGGCACTGTCTCCAAAGTTTGGAGGCTGCATATTCATGATCAACAGCCAGTGCTGTTGGACAATTATGTACAGCAACACTTTTGTATAGCATCCCAGATACCAAGTATTTATGTTGTTACACAGAGGAGACTAGAACAATTGTTCCCAATGTGACGCCTACGCCCCACAGGGGGACCTCAATTCCCAGAAATCTATGTCAGTACATTGGTTGATCAGTGCTTTGAGGAATTGACTTAGGCTTCTGGGAACTGAAGTCCAAAAACCAAAGGCTGGGAAACACTAGACTAGAACAAACCTTTTATTGTCTGTTTTAATATTTTAATCCAATTTTAATTTCATATGTTATAATTATCAGGCAAATGTAACTTTTTTTGGGGGGGGGTCTGTGTGTTTTTTCTGGTTTCTTTTTGGCTGTTTTTGTGTTTCATTTTTGGATTTTTGTGTGTTTTTGATTGTTTTTCGTTTGTGTTTATTTTTTCAGGGGTGGGGTGGCTTTCTTTCCTGCAGGCCATGCTGGCTGGCCCATGGGAAGGAAGGGCAATGGCGGGGAGGCTTTCTTTCCCATGGGCCATGCTGGCTGGCCCGTGGGAAGGAAGGGCAATGGCGGGGTGGTGGTGCTTTCTTTTCCATGGGCCATGCTGGCTGGCCTGTGGGAAGGAAGGGCAGTGGTGGTGGTGGGTTGCCTCCCCCCCCCCCTGTGGGCCATACTGGCTTGAATGTGGGGAAGAAGGGTAGTGGCGGGGGGGGGGGGGTTACTTGTATTTTTCGCACGCCAGCTGGCCCTTTGAACGGAAGGGCAGCGGCGTCAGGGGTTTTTTTTTTCCACGGGCCATGCTGGCTGGCCCGTGGGGAAGATTGGCAGTGGCGGTGGGCGTTTTTTTAACTTTTATTTTTCGCACACCGGCCACCTCAGCGTTCTGCGTGCTAATGGCGCGCAGGATGCTGGGGCTTGTAGTTTTGGCTGCGCGTGTTTGCTTACTGCAGCGGTTTTCCCCCTGCAGCTTTTTTTATTGGCCGTGGCGCGTTTCCGAACGTTCCTTTTGCTGCGCCGCTCAGCCTGATTGGCTCTGGCATGGCGCGGTGCCAGGAACGTTGGGAATTGAAGTTCCCTTTTTTTGTTTGCGACTGGGGGGCTCCTGCCCCCGGGTCGAAAATTTCAACCCGACAGTTACCTGCGAACCGGGTTTGGGTGAGTGAACGGAGGCCCATTATGGGCTAGTGGGGCCTGGTGCAACATCCTTTGTCACATTCCAACGGTTAACGCACCATTTTATAGGTATAGATTGTAAATCCCTGTTTGTCTCATTCAATAGAATGGGAACCTGCAATTTTTTCCCTCCTTGTTAGATGTGAAATGTTTTATGGCTCTCTCAACAAGAATTTTCACATCTGTAAGAACGAATGTTGCAGAAACTTTGCAAATTGCATAAGTAAATTAAATCAGATTTTGCCTTGTTCATTTTTTTATTATTTGGAAGCAGCAGATGGGTTGTTTGCATCTTTTTGTTCAATAAGTCAATCCTTCTGTTTTCATTGTGTGTGGGTGTTTCAAAGTATGCATGTACACTATGATTTACAAAAAGAAAAAAATAATTTATAAAATATATTACTTTTATGAATTGCGGGAAATGCAATAAGAAAAAAGGACTTATTTTCACTCCAGAAACAGGGCATCTTGTGGGGATTAACAAACTCTTAACAGGCTGTCTCAAACCTTATATTTTGTCAAGAGCAAGTAACTTAGTGAGGCAGTGCTTCACATTCTAACATTTTGCCTAGCTTTGGCATTCCTCCATGTCACAGGATCCTATAAGACATTCTGTCATATCATGGGGCTCTATGATGTGGAAAGATGGTCTGGCATTTTCTCACGCCATATTGCTGTAAGAGTTGATGCCAAATATCGATGGTAACCAGAGCAACAATGACTGTGGTTGTGTGTGGGGGGCTGGTTGCTGGAAGAGGAAATGTACTCTTTAACCCCAAGAAATTTCTGTCTTCTGTCCGGGGTGGAGAACAGGTTAATAATACTTCTATAGTGTACAGAAATATGTGAGGTGATAAGTGAAAAAGCTTTCTAGTCGTCCACTGAAATATTTTGTGGAAAATGCTGAGTGTACTGTTTGATCTCTAAGCTTCACTTAGCAACTATAGCCACATTTTGGAAGGGGTGGGGAAAGAAAACGAAAAAGAAAAGATGTGCATTAAGGAAGGAGGAAGCAACCTAGTTACTATGACAGCAGATGTATCTAAAAGCCTTAAGAGCCACATGAGCTTTTGTATTAACAATGAGCGATGGTCTGGTTTTGTAAATGGGTCTGCGGTGTGTGTGTGTGTAACAGTGCAAGTCAGCTGACAAAGTAGAAAACATTTTATTTTCTTCTGAATATAGATATTTTCACCATACACAGGAGATTGCCTCTAAAAATGAAGGTTTTTGGCTCAGAACTTTCCAAAGCTAGCCACATATCTTTTTCTGTTGTTATGGCAATGTGCTGAACGTTGTTATTGTTGTCATCGGCTGTTACTCGTGTCCGAGTATATATATATTTTCACTGAAAATCATTTTCACAGATGATAGATGTGTCAGGAAAAATGCCATTGGCCTGAATTTGTTTAAGGTGGATCCCAGCTTGCCATGAAGTGATCATGGAGCCATCTCCTGTGGCACATATGAAATGAGACATGCAGGATTTAAAATGGGGACTGCAATGGTCTGCTGCAGCCTTGAGGATATTAACAAGGTGTGCCTTCACAGACAGTCCATCTGGCATGGCCTCTCCCGCCTCCATGACTGTTGGGAATTGGAATAGTGGTTCTTCCTCCACTCATTTTGCCATTGGGCCCAATGTGATGGTTTCCAGTGCCATTTCCTCCACTGAGGGGGACCATCACCCCACCTACAGGGGCTCATCTGCCCGTAGCCATTGGCCCCTTTAGGGAGTCAGGTTATTTACCGCCGCCCAACATTCGGCATTGAGTGACTGGCTGTATGGTATACTCTATTACCGTAGCAGGATGTCCACCCATACAAAAGCTGAAAATACTGCCTTCTTTAATATACATAACACCATGAAATATATCTCAAAAAAAGTTCATGCAAAGCTGCCTAATATGAGTCAAAGCTTTGGTTGGTACAGGAGAGATTTTTCTGCACTGCCATATAATGATGTCTCAAGGTTTTTACTAACGGTGCTTCCTCATGAACAAACATGTTATACAGAATGCATACACTCTATTGTTAATGAATATTCCATTACACAACAGGATTTTGATGTCTAATTATCTCAAGGGACTGATACATAGATTGCATGTTTTTTGTCTTAATAAAACAATAACGAATACAGAAGGAGTTACCGTATATACTCGAGTATAAGTCGAGCTTCTTAGCCCCCAAAAGGGGACATGGCTTATACTCAGGTCACTGACCACGAGGGTCCCAAGACCGTGCCGGATTGAGATGCACCAACAATTTAATTAATTTTACCATATTCTTCATGTATTTTGATATTGAAACTCACTAGCAGCTGCTGCATCTTCCACCCTTATACTCAGGTCAATCTATTTTCCTTGGTTTTCATGTCAAAATTAGGTACCTCGGGTTATATTCAGGTTGGCATATACACAAATATATATGGTAAAAAGAGTTGGCAGTCAGACCTATAGGAAACCTTGTCAGGTGACATTTGGCCCAAAATTTGGTCTAAGAATTTTTTTTGATCTGTTGAAGCTCAGATTTGGAAATTTTCATTAAAATTATTCCATACATGGTAATAATTGGAACACCTAGAAGGAGAAAAGCTAGTAGAAAAGGGTTATCTTTGTTTTATACAGTGACTGTGTTAGATTTGATATTGTAGCAACTTGGAGGAAGTGATCATGGTTACTCATTGTTTACGTGATACAAAAATATTTGGTTTGCAGCCATTATGGAAAAATTGTCTTATAATATCTTAATGGAGAAGATAAAAGTTTTTATTCACTGTCTTAGTGATATAAATATAGATATGAAGTTTCCAGAGAGTGCTAGAACAGCATTGCTGTATAATATGAAAAGCAATGACTCATTTGTCTATTTGAGGTTTTCTCTGAATTTCATCAATCAGAGGTTAGTTCCACTTCACTTTTAGTTTATTATTAAGCTGCCATGGAATAAGGATAGCTTGAGAAAGGAGGGATTCCTTATATATATTGTTTAAAGATTGTTTTCTAAATATTTGAATGTGGGGGAGAATAACCAATCTGGCCAGGTTATCCTGTACGGTAAGAGAGTAGAACATGCTGCCAGCGACTCAACGCTGAGAGTCAGGTGTCAGTTAACTATCCTGACAACCCTGAGGACTAACAGCCTTGGGTGCCAAAATCCAGAGGGAAGGGTGATGGTCCCCAAATGGATTAAATCCCATGTGAATCCATCTTGGTGGAGGGCAGCAGCTTCATCAATCCTGGCATGGGGCTAAGGAGGACTTTGTGTGTCAAAAGGGCTCAGGACCAGAAAGTGACTCGTGGAACTGGATCAGTGGTACAGGGGTCATTATTGATCTGGTTTATTTGACTTGTATACCACCCACTCAGCATACACTGACTCAAGGCAGCTCACAACAAATCAAACATTACAATACTCAATCCAGACAATATATCAATAGGAACAATACATGTCATATCACAAAATCATATAAGTACAAAGTATCATAATAAAAAATACAACATTACAAAAAAAGAAAAAAATCCTTCATTTAAAGTCCATACATTTCAGCAAGCCAACAAAGTAACTGTTTTGGCACAAATCGTACCATGCCATGGATGGGACCCAAAGAATGGTGACAAGGGCCAGAGGGAGGCGCTGGTGAGGTCCTTTGGCGTTGGGCCGCATCATCCCTTTTATCCCTGCTGCAGCGGGGCTCCGGGGATGGCAGCTGCCTTGAATCTCCCAGCCAGTGGCAGAGGCCGAGGAGAGGCGGCAGCGAGGTCCTTCGGCATCAGGCCGCATCGTCCCTTTTATCTCCGCCAAGGGGGGGCTCCAGGGATAATGGCCGCAGCTGCCTCGAATCACCTGGCCGGTGGCAGGGACCGACGAGAGGTGGCCCCTGATTGTCTCAGGACAATCTTCATGGCTGATTGCCTATATTTGGATTGGGATATGGCAGCAGCAGCAGAAGAAGAAGGGAGAAAATACAATGGACAAATTCATCTATGAAGATACAGCAGGACAATTTCATTCCTTTGCATTTAATAATAATAATAATAATAATAATAATAATAATAATAATAATAATAATAATAATAATAATAATAATAATAATAATAATAATAATAATAATAATAATAATAATAAATTCCAATTTTCCCCCACCCATCTAGAAGGTATTCCTACTCTGGGCGGTTAGAAGACAATCTCACATATTATAAACACATGTTAAAAATACAAAAACAGTAAAGATAAAACCCTATTAAAGGCAAAGAAAGACCAAATAAGAAACCTAGCGCTGAACCATTAAAATCATTAAAAAGGAATCATTAAAAAGGAATGATTTAAGCAGCTTCCTGAATGTATACAAGGATGATGAGGTCTGCCATAATTCAATGGGAAGGGAGTTCCATAAAGTTGGAACTGCCACCGAGAAGGCTCTCCTTGCAAATTTCGGGGCCAGCACTTGAAGTAGTGCTGTCTGGGAGGATCGAGTGATGCGGGCTGATGTCCTGAGGGAAAGATGCTCCACCAGGTAGTTTATATATCCAATGTTCCCCTTTGTTCACAAGAATGAGCCCTCATACAGTTGTTTTTAAGCAGGTATCACAAGATGTGGAGAAGGCAGGACAGATGGTCCCCCAGTGTCATGCTTATTATGTGTCCAACATAGTGCTTTGAGATAAAAATCTCACAGTCAAATAGCCTCTTTTGTGCTTTACATTGCCCTGAAGTTCTGTCAGCCTGCTGTATAATTACATCCATTGTGAATTATGTCAAGATGTTCCTTCTCAAAAAAAATGGGACCTTTGGAGTGACCTACTTTGTGTGGAAATGTGAAGAAATGCCTTGAAAAAAGAATACGCTGAGTAATCTTCAGCATGCCAGATGAAATCCCTTCCCGCACCCTACTTAACAGTGACATTTGTTGCAAGGATGCTGTCTGTCATTGTCCTCCTCTAGAAATCAATTATTAATAGGAAGCATTAATAATTTCATCACTGTTGTAGTGACAGGAATCAGATAAAATTAGTAATGTTAATAATATGGATCTATGTCACGAATGAAATTTTAGTTCTGCACCTTGAACTAGCAGTTCTAGGAACTAATTCAAATGTTTGGAGAAAACATGGGGACCTGTAACCTGTTTGGACTGTTTAATTCAGCCTAATAGGCAGGGAAATCCTAGGAGGGGGCTGTGATTCAGGTTTTGAATTAGAAACAGCAGGAGAGCTGGAAAAGAAGGAGATGCTGTTTCCAAAGAGAAAGAGAAAGCCTTTGCCACCTTGGTTTAGGTAGAATTTCAATATGTTTGTGCAGGAGGGGCACTGCAACAGTGAATCCACATAGTGATTTTATGTATTTGTATTTTATTTTAGGGTTTCAGAGACCCACCCTTGTCACAGCCCAGAGGTAAAGGTAAGGTAAAGGTCGCCCTTGCTAGAAAGCCAGTCGTATCCAACTCTAGGGTTCAGTGCTCATCTCTGTTTATAGCCAAAGAGCTAGCGCCATCTGCGTTTGCAGACATTTCTGTGGACATGTGGCAGGCATGCCTAGACACCAGAGTGCACAGAACGCTGTTTAGCTTTCCACCAAAGTGGTCCCTATTTATCTACTTGCAATTTCTTGCTTTCAAACTGCTAGGTTGGCAGGAGCTGGGACAAACACAGGAGCTCATTCCATCCTGCAGTACTCGGGAATCGAACTCCGACTTTCCAGTCTTCAAGTTCAGTGTCTTAACCACTTGAACCACCACAGTCCCTGTCACAACCCAGAACAAACCTCAAAAAGTTTGTGTTAAAGGGGATTCTAGGATTTGTAACTTACTGTGCCTCTATTCTAGAAGAAGGAACTTAAGTAATTGAAGGTCACTGTCTTGAACTTTGCTCTTATCACTGGCACACTTGGTAAAAAGCCAACACAGCTTCCTCTTTTAATAGGAAGCTAGGTCAGAGACGGGCTATGAAGACTTTAAGCTAGGCCCTTTGCCAAGTGAGTGAAACTTTGGTCTCTATAGGTGTGGGTCTGTCAGGTAGAACTCCGAGAATGGAAAATTAAGCACGTTGGAGTCCAAGAAATTCAGTGGCACATCCCTAACATGCTAATGCTCCAATATGACATTGTACATTGTGGAACAGCCATAAAAGATTAGATTTGACCAAATCGTAATGCATCTAAAATAATCAATTAAAGTAAACATTCCATCTTACACATAGACTTGTGTGAAATGCTCTTATTGCCATCTTCTCAAATTATTTTCATATGAACCAGAGGCTTCTAGAGACAGAAAGGATAAGTCTGTCTTGGGATTCCCTGACTAATGCTTTGGCTTGGAGCAGGAAATAACTATAAGTAGAAATGCTTCGGCTTGCATTTCTAGTGCGAAGAAGCAAGGTACTAAAGGTATATGTCACAAAAAAAAGCAAATAAGTCTGACTTTATCCAGTATTCCTAGGCATCCCAAAAACAGCTTCTGAAAACACACTCTTCCATGTAAAATGAAAAAGAAACAACAGGGCTGACAACAATTCCTTCAAGAATAATTGGTGATTCGTTTCTTTAGTAAGAATAATAGTTTGGTACTTGGGCAAGTGTAGGGTAAGGAAACACTGATTTAATGAAACACTTTAGACTGCAGCAATGAGACCATGAATGCTTCTTCCAGCAGACTGTAGTGAAGAAGGATCAAAGGTGGTGCTGCAAAACAGGCTCACACCTTGGAAAAACACCTGGCCATAGAGGTAGTGCTAATGGCAGGGCAACAATACCTAGCAAGACCTGCCAACTTGGCCAGGGAGAACCTGACAGTAAAAGCCAGCAGGAAATGCTTTAATGATGCACGGAGCATGCGTCCATTTGTTCCAGATGCTTCGGCACATAGCAATAGCAGTAGGAGACACGGTCCATCTGCCCCTCTGAATATGCCACCTGAGACAAGCAGCTCACTATGGGTCACAATAGGACCAACTCCACATAGATGGGATTAAATACATCAGAGAGACCTGCCACGTGCAGCATGGTGCTTAAAAAATAGAGACTGCTACCTGCACATCAGCATTAGAACAAAGTTATTCAGATAGAGAAGTCCTTTACAAATTTAAAGATAGCATTAGAATTTAGAACCCCTACTCTCACACTGGTATTTGGGTCCTGAACTCAGGCTTTAAAACCTTTTCTGTAAGCCTTGAGGTAACAGAATGACTCCTTGATGAAGTTAATCAGTGCTATTCTCTATCCACTTTTTTCAAAGAAGAAGAAAGAAAATGTAAGGAGAAGAAGCAGGAAACACATTTCTTTGCTGCTTAATGGTGGAAGATATTGGCTTTTCTATACTAGATTTGTTGCTTTGTAACATCTGTATTATTAAGTGGCTAATGCACGAAATAAAATATGTGAAAAATAATTGTGGTTTTAGATTTATGTTCAATGATTATGCAGTTCTATTTATTTAAAATTTCATTTAAAGCAAATAAATGAAATATAACTTTGCACATAGTGCTACTCTAGGTACAACACAAAAGTGTTGTTGCCTGACAGCAGGCCCTATAAAATGTTGTTTGCTTTCAGATGATGCCTCCAAATAATTGATTGCAGCAGTGAGTCACCCTTTTAAAAAAAGATCCGCAGTGAAAGGCTTCTTTCGGAAATAATGCAATGATTTTTCCTTAATCTGGGCTTGTAGAGACCCTACCCATGCTTAAGGGCCAATGTTTAGTGGTAGAATATATGATCGACGAGCAGAAGGCCCACAGTTTAGTCACCAACACTTCCAAGAAAGACTGTGATCAAAAAAATCTACTGCTATTAATCACTCTAGAAAATATGAAGCAAGTCAGTCAATGTTCTGATTCCATGTAAGCTGGAAAAGAGAATACCTCTGAGATAGTTCTTATTCTTTCATGTCCAGTTCATACTTTAAACTGCCAAACTGAAGCCAACTTCTTAGCTTTGTTGTTGGCCAAACTTAAATCCTCGTCAGTACAGGTTTCCAGTAGTAATCAACAGCCTAGCAAATGAGCAGGATTCTGTATCTCTCCAAATTGACAGTGTTATTGTCCGCTAGCAGTCCACACTTGAGCATTTAGAAGAGACTCATCCCTCAGCCTAGTCAGATTCCTCCAAGTGACATAGAAGTTAAGTTTATTTTATTTATTTATTTATTTTTCCAATTTGTATAGCCGCCCAACTCAAAATGACTCTGGGCGGCTCACAACATTAAAACAGCACAGCAGTCCAAAAACATTAAAAACCCATAAAACCCAATTTAAAAATGCTACAAAGATTAAAAGAACAAGGATTAAAAAGAACGAGGTAGCGGTATTGCTATTATTTTATCAGCCAGCAGACTGGGGTCACCACTTCACCGGTGCCCCACACCTGCTTCACCAGCCAGGTTTTTAGTTCTCTCCTGAAGGGCAGCAACTCCGTCTGGAGTTGTAGCTCAATTGGCAGGAGGTTCCATAGGGCTGGAGCAGACACAGAGAAGGCCCGCTTTCTGGTGCTAAAGAGGCAAGCCTCTCCAGCAGATGACACAACCCGGTCTGCTCTGGTGGGATGGACAGATGTTCTCGGGGTGACACATGGGCATAATGCCAGCACCCCATCACTACCTGGGCAGCCACATTCTGGACCAGTTGCAGCCTCCGAATGGTCATCAAGGGCAGCCCCATGTAGAGCATATTACAATAGTCCAGTCTGGAGGTGACCAGAGAATGTGTGACCATGAGCAAGGAGTCCCAATCTAGGAGCAGGCGTAACTGGCGTATAACACGAAGCTGTGCAAAAGCCCTCCTGGCCATGATTGCCACCTGCTCATCAAGCAGTAGTCATGAGTCCAGGAGGACCCCCAAATTACACACTGGGTCTGTTTGGAGCAAAATAGTTCCATCCAAAACCAAAGATGGTAGCTCATGAGATAACGTGGGGCCCCTGACCCATAGCCACTCAGTCTTGCCGGGATTCAGTTGTAGCCTGTTGTCCCCCATCCAAACCACACTGTGCCTTGGATCCCCAGTCCTCAGACCCATTCCAGAAGGATACCATGGTCAATGGTATCGAAGGCCACTGAGAGGTCAAGAAGAGCAAGGATGGAGGGATGATTGCCATCCCGCTCCCACCAGAGATCATCTAACAGTGCAACCAATGCGGTCTCGATACCATATCCGGGCCTGAATCATGCCTGAAAGGGGTCCAGATAATCCTCTTCATCCAGAACCCCTTTTAACTGCTGCACTACCGCCTTCTCCAAAACCTTCCTTAAAAAGGGGGAGGTTGGATACACGCCGATAGTTGGCCATTATTGTTGAGTCGAGCACTGACTTCTTTAGGAGGGGGCACACCAAGTTCCTCAGCTATATCCTCCTTTTATGTTATTCTTTTTCCAGTGAGCTCCTTCCTCCATCTTCTATTTTGGTTTCACTCTTGCATACCCTCAGGAATGTTTTTTTCCTCCATAAAGCTCTTCTAGATCTGAGCTGGTGGACTTGAAGCACATATCCATTCAGAGGATGTCGAGGGTCATTCTCTTGCTTAGTTCTCTTGGTGTCTGCTGCTATTTCTCTCCTTATCCTAGGTGGAGCAATACCAACACGAGGATATATTTTTATTTCTGTGAAGGGTACACAGAAAGAACCTCCTCAAAGATTGTGGTACATTTTACATTTTTGAACCACAATTGGGCGTATCCTGGGCAATGACAATTTTGTTGTGCTGGGTAATTTTTTCTCACACTAGCTCAAATGAAAGAAATTAAGGAATGATTTTACCAAAAAGGTCTTTGTCAAGACCAATCTTAACAATGATCTGAGATAGTTGCAAGCCAGGGATGGGTGACCTCAGAGGATTGCTCTGTGGACCACACCAAGCCTGGAATGGGCCAGAAATAGTCATTGCAACCAAACAAACAGAGAAAGGAAGAAAGCAAGCAAACATAAAGTACCTGGTCAGGTTGCTTTGGGATTTATTTTCATGAGATGGGGTCTTAACAGAAAATTAGGTCTTTGGGGAAACTACTCTTCCCAAAGACCTCCAAAACAGAAATATTTTAAAAAGAAAAACCCAATGGAGGTTTGTTGCAGGCCACAAAAATGCCCATCCCTCTTGTAAACAAAGTGATTTTGCTGCCAAGCCTTAAAATGAGTGTTCTGGTATAGTACAGTGGATGATCTCAGAATAGAGCTGGGAGGCAGAGTCAAGGAAAAAAACCAGCAATTTTCCTGGTAGGTCAGGGGAAAAGCTCCACTGTTTTGAGAGCAGATCTGGAGATGAACTTCAGGGGCGGCTGGAGTGAGGTTGGGGGCCAGATTACTTGGCACCATGGGCCACATCCGGCCCACAGGCTGTAAGTTGCAAACCCCTGGACTAGACTGATTATCTATTGCCTTTCCCCTGCTTTTTGGAGTAGTTTTAAAGGGTTATTTAGTTTTTTTGCAACACCAGAAAGCAGGAATGGGGAAACACAAATAGGAACCCAGAAAGAGGCTTTTCTTTTCATGTAACAAACATAAAAATTGCATAACAAAAGGAAATCCATAGAAAACAGTGGATTAGTTTACAGAATTTTTTCGGAACGGATTAATTGGTTTTCAATGCATTCCTATGAGAAACCGTGTTTCGGTTAATGTATTTTGGTTTTCAATGCATTTCTATGAGAAATTTGGTTAAAGTAATTTTCACTGTAAGAAAAGTCCTGGAGAACGCATTAATTAAGTTAACCAAGCTTTCACTGTATAATGAAAGGACTAATACAAGAAAAGTATGAAAATGAAAGAGTCATTTACGGGATGATCCCAAAATGAAGGAAATATGAAAAATTTCAACATGTACAGCTCTAATGGTGGGACCATAATTGACAAGGTACCAGTCTTATCAACTTCTGTAGATAGTGGATTTACATAAGAAATACATCAGGAGGAAAAAGAGAGAGGAAGACTTTCTCAACCCCACTTTTTCCTTTGCTGCCAACTATGCCAAGACTTTTGAGAGTCCCCTAAGACTGCAAAGGGATCAAATCAGTCAACCCTATGGGAAAACAACCCTGAATGCTCCTTGGAAGGACAGATACTGAAGCTGAAGATCAGATACTTTGGCCACCAAATGAGACTCACTGAAGAAAGACCTGATGCTAGGAAAGACCGAAGGCAAAAGGAGAAGGGGACAGCAGAGGATGAGATAGGTAGACCAGGACCACCATCAGGGGGAACCATCAGGACTTCTGTCCCAGGCCCGGAGATGACGGGGGCCCAGCAGCACCAGGAAACTACTGAACTATGCATGCGCAAACGACACATGCACAGGAAACCACGGGGGTGTGGTGCTGTCGGGAAACCACTGATCTGTGCATGCGCAAACAAACAACACATGTGCAGGAAACCCCAGGGGTGTGGCCAAAATGTGTGTGTGTGTGTTGGGGGGGGGGGGGCTACCAGGCCCGGAAATTTCTGATGCCGGCCCTGAGGTAGACAGTGTTGGGCAGTGGGTGTGGATCTGGGCAGACTCCAGAGGGTGGCAGATGACAGAGGAGCTTCTGTGGTCAATGGGGTCACAAAGTGTTGGACTCTAGTGTGCGGTATCCGCGAGCACAATTGGCATACTGTCCCTGACAGAGGCCATGCCATGTGAGCACACTCGGGCCTCTGGGCTCCGAGGGGACAGAAATTGGGGAGCGGATTAATAGTCATAAGATTGATTCTCTCATATCTGACCTGACAGGCAGTCCAAGCAGGAGGAAATTGAATGTCTAACTAAGCGGTTAGGAAATAGGTAATATCGCACCTGCGGATTACCCCAAGCCACAACGTCAATAGTGGCCATAGTTACTCTTGTGTAAGCTAGGAACAATGGACTTCCCCTGCCAGTGTTTAACTTGGTTAATTAACTTCCCCGAGAGAGATTCCCAATTAACCCGGGTAAACATGTGATGTGATTTTCTGTCAGATGACGATTCTATCACACGCTGCCTTGAATTCCTATATATGATGATGATTTTCCCTCAATAAACCACTGGTCTTCGCTCCATCTTGTCTCGTGTCGTTACTTGACCAGTCTCCTCCGGGACCCCACGGCCGCTCCACGGCCCCGATCCAACATCTGGTGACCCACGACGTGATTCTACTCGTGAGTAAGCGATCTACGCGGTCTGGTTCTACGCCAGAACCGTGTCCAATTCGTCCCGGAGAACAGCGCAGCGGCTCTGGTCGGAAAGCCATCTGGCCTGAGTGACAGCTACGTGGCGAGGCACTCCAGAAGAGGCATCCTACAGCTTGCATCGCGGAAACGCGTTCCGCTCAGGGGCAGGCTGTGAAACCCTGATTTCAGCGCAGAGGCCGCCGCCGGCCCGTGGCAGCAGTCCACGCTCCGAGCTCCATCCCAGAGATTCGTCACGCTAAGACCTATTACCTAAAAGGACGTGTTGAAATCGTCCCGAGGAGGAAACTTCGAAGGACCAGGCACGTAATATGGGGACTTGTCCTCAGCGGCAACGTCCGACCGCTAACCAGAGAATTCACATAATGGAATTCAAGGCCCTGGCCAGGGTATACCAAATACGCCTTCACAGCAATAAGTTAGCGGAACTCTTAGCGTACCTGGGGGCCAATTGTCCGCTTTATCCAGAAGCGGGTGTGCTTGACCTCACACTTTGGGATCGGATAGGAGCCTGCATTCTGCAAGCACCGAAAGCTCCAGACAGCATAATTGGCACAAGGAGCAAATGTAGGAAACTCTTAGCAGAGGAAGACCTAGTCCGGATAGAGACCCAGAAACCCCCAGCGCAGTCAGAACCATCAGCCCCAATGAATCTCTATCCATCATTTCAGCTTAAGCAGGGCAGTGTAGGGAGCATTCCCTCAGTGACAGCTGCAGATGTCACTGAAGGAATTCATGGCATGAAAAGCCCTGGCGCTTCTCTGACAGTTAAAAGTTCCCTGCCAATTAAGAACTCCATTCAGCGCATGGGTGAGGAAGATCCATTAACGGGGAAATTGCCAGTGGCACAATTAGCGAGCACCCAGCTGCTGTGTTCAGCCTATCTGAAGGCAGACACATGTTCAGGCAGGGCTGCTCAGCGCCCACTGCTCACGGAAATCTGCACGGCCCCTGGCCACGCAGGGCTCCAGAGCAGACCCATTACCACACTCAGGCGCAGAGCAGTGCCAAAACCCCAAGGCGCCTGCTTCCAGTGTGGAAAAATGAGACACCTTAGAAGAGAATGGCAATCTAGATCAGGCAGATCTTCAAAAGGTTGTCCAAATAAGCCTAAGACCAAATGGCCACGCTTGCACTGGAGGGCGAGACAGCAACGAGATCCGGGAATCCAGCCCTCCGGCATGCATCTGGCCCAGGCTAGAAAGGAGGCAGCCATCGCCCTGGCTATGCCATCCCAGCAATAGTACCCCGAGCTCTCCCAAGGCACAGGCAGAACCTACTTGTCTCGCCTTGGTGTAGCCCAGAGAAACTCACCCCTAAGTAGAAGCACCCAGATGGTTGTGATAGCCAGCTGTGTATAAGTCACCTCCTCATGTGTAGGATAGAATACTGCAGATCAGGGAAGGAATGTGTGAATGCGTAAATAAATGTGTGTATGCGTGGTGCACCACTGAATGTATGACTGCAAGAACTGTGTATGATTGCAAAAGCCTTGTCTCTATGACCACAGTATGATTGCAAAGTGTTCCTTGTGTGTAACTGCGTGGTAATGTCACTGTGAAGTATGTGTTAAACAGTTTGCACTCTGTTCATGGGCAGGAACTATTTAAGGTTTGAGAAAGCATGGTGAGCAAGACCCCTTTGCCTTGCCTGCTTAGCAACGAAAGCAGGGGGTGGGGGTGGGGGGAATCCTAACCTGCAGTAGGGCAGGGTGACCCCCCTTCTTCTCTTGAGACTTTTTTCTTTGTCAAGCGATTAAGCCACTCTTGGAAACCGGTTTTGCAATCCGTGCCACTCAGGAAAACAGATTTTTCTTTTCAAAAGCGCGATCTGAAAACAAAAATCACTTCTATGAGTTTTCCTCACTAAATCATAAACCATGGGGCCCCTCCCTACGTCTGTGTTTCTCAAACCCCCATCTCTGTGTTTTAAGGTGTTTGAATGTCCCTTAGCGTCTTTCAGTCACATATCTCACTAGGAATGAGAGAATTGCATTGTCTTCATGTGTGTACTGTGTTATCATCTTGTAACCTCGGTTCTCAACCTTTTAAAGTCAGGGGCCAAGTTCCGGGGCCTCAGGCAGCTCTGGGGGTCTGGACAGTCATCCTGCCCTTCCTTCACCACACAGTCCTTCTTGGCTTGGTGGAGGCAGTGGCAGAGTAACGTGGGCCGCATCTGGCCCACTTACCCACATCTGGCCGCAGGTTGAGAATCGTTCTAACTCTCCTTCATTCTCTTAAGAAAGATATTGTTCTGGTATTTTGACTTTAATCTGAGTAAAGTAATTCACTTATTGTACCCCTTTCACAGGAAAAAGCACGCAAACATTCTTGCGCTCTGTATATTCAGAAAATGCTTAATCGTTACCTTTTTACAGGAACAAAACTCCTCTCCAGGCCTTAAAAGTAACCAATTTATTTCTTTCTACAGTCTTAAATTGCTTCCTTTCACAGGGTCCTGAGTTAATTACTGGTAGGGATTTCTTAACAGGAGGATCCCAGCCGGTTGTCTTAATTATCTGACCTAATCTGATTTCGTTATGATAAGAGTTGTTGCATTCTCATTGTGCTAACTTCTGACTTGTCTTTCCTCCTTTCCTCCTTTCGCCATTGGAACTCCCTGCTGGAAATGTTTAACTTGTGTGTCTTTTCATTTTTGTGTATTATTTCCTTACAGCTGGCACGTCATAGTTGGCTTGTTTTTAATAAGTCTTAGTCTGTCATTTTAAGTATGGCACCTGGCCCACAGCACCCTCTCTATTTGAGCAGACACATTTCACAAACTCCAGAGCACAAAGGGAGGATTAGTCCCTGAGCTCCTGAGAATGTGCAGAGTGCCACTCATTAGCCAGGACTGCCTAGGACCATTTTAAGAATACAGTCAGGTCACACTTTCAATCAGATACAGGCATTTTCAGGCCACCCCTTCCTTTTTCTGCTGCTAGTCTAAGCACAGGCAAAAGGCTAAGCCAGCATCTGGCACCCTTCTCACAGGAGCACAAGAATAGCTCCAGGAAAAGTGTGCACGCACGCCATGGGCGGATGTGCGCAGGGGGGCCTTCATGAGAAATCTACCCAAGGGAAGCCTTGCACGTCATGCACCAAGGTTTGCCATAAGACCCCAGACTCGTCTCGCTTCAAATGCAGACAGTCACCTTGGTGAATTAATGTCACTGGTTCCCCTTCGGGGGGGCTAGGACAGTTTTCACTTATGGGGGTCGCACATATTAGGTTCTTACTTGGCAAGAGGACCAAGCTTGGTGCACGCTCCTGACTCTTCCGCAAGCGGGCAGAGTTGGCAGCCGTGAACCTCACTTTGCGCACCTTTGCCAAAGAACGCTTCAACATAATTACTGACAGCCAGCATGTTAGGAATTTGCTTCACGGTCTACCAGGAGCATACATCACTCCCGTGATAGACAAAAACTTGCTGAGTTTGTTCCTCACAGCTCAATTCCACTTGCGGAACCGCACCAAAGCGCTCTATATAGCCCACATCAGAAGCCACCAGGACTTGCCTGGTCCAATTTCTGAGAGCAACAGCAGAGCAGATGCGGCCGCAAAGGAAATTCAGTAATGGTCAATTTTGGGAGTCTTCACAACTCCAATTCAGAGTCATGCATTCCTTCATCAGAATGCCAAAGCACTTGCAAGGCAGTTCAACCTGCCACTCTCCCAAGCCCAAGGCATAGTCCGTTCCTGTCTGCATCGTGCAGGAGCGGTAGGGGGACCCTCGTGGGGGGTCAACCCACGAGGGACAGAGGCCAACCAGGTGTGGCAGATGGACGTCACACATGCCCCACATTTTGGCAGATGGCAGTACATGCACGTTTGCATTAATACCTTCTCACAGTTTGTTTGGGCAACAGCACAGAAGGGAGAAACGGCTCCCCATGTGGAGCAGCATCTCCTTTCCCACGGCCATGGGCGAACCTCGGCACCTGAAAGTCCGATGACGCCTCAGCTTACAGCTGCAGGCAGCTGAACACCTTTGGCGTTCCATACAATCCGCAGGGGCAAGCGATTGTGGAACAGGTCTATCGGACGCTTAAGTCCTACATTGACAAACAAACAGAAAGGGGGGAACAACATCCCATAGTTGCACAGCAATTGCTATCCTATAAGTGCAAAAACTAACTAACTCTTTCAGAATTTTTATCTCCCAAACAAGTCTCTTCCCCATGCAGGTCCCAGAGGCCAGAATCAGGCCCGGATGCCAAGTTCAGCTATTGCAAAGGATGGCACCAGTCACTGCCTTGGATGTCATCAGCTGTCCGTCTTCCTTTATGACTTACATCTCCAAAGACATTTCTATGAACATTTTGCATACTCAGTGCTACTGCTAAGAACCATGCTTTTCTACAAAACAATACTTTTCCAAACTCAAGTTACACATGAAACCCCACCAAAAAGGGAAGCCTCATCTTCGAAAAGCAGCTGAATGTTTTTCTATTGCTATTATTATCTGTAGTTGCTCTTTATTCATTCATGCCTTGTACAATGCTCCAGTTGGGATTTGCAAGGGACACTTGAATTTCTGTATACATAGGGTCGCATAACGGCCAGCTTCCATCAAAGGAAGTCAGACCGGCCCATGTTTGCACCGGCCCATTGCTTGGAAAGATTGAGCACCCAGTAGCCGGTAATCTCCAGCCATTGTAAGTTATATCCATGACTTTCATACCTCCCCATAGGTGCTAGAAAGACATTTGCACAACACCTGAAGTTGCAGAGATATCTTAGAATTACCTTAGGAAAAACCAGTTCTGTCACAGTGAGAGATCAATAACACATCTCATTATCTTACCTTGCTACAGAAAGCAGTCTGGATTCAGCCCACAGTTCTGAAAAACCAGGCAGCAGTCAGTATATTCAGCGTGCCAGGCTTAGCCATAGGCAACGCTCGGAGAATTGGTCAATTGGCTTGCGCTTTGGCAAGAGCCATCTACCATACCTCCTCGGCGATAGCGCTGCTCAACCAGGAGCAGACGGAGCTTCGCCATGCCATACTAGATAATCGAGCAGCTATCGATTACCTTCTGTTGTTACATCATTTGGGTTGCGAGTCTGTCCATGGCATGTGTTGCTTTAATCTTACAGATAACACGCATAAGGTACAGAGTCAGCTCACGGACCTCCACACCTTGGTCAAAAACATAAAGGTGGATGCTACGTGGGGGTGGTGGGATTCGTTATGGTCGTGGTTCCCATGGGGTTGGCTTCAGACAACACTCAAGGTGATTGTGGGGGTGGTAATACTGGGCACAGCAGTGTGTTATTTCGTGCAATGTATTCCCTCACTGATATCGAGATGTCCCCCATGGAAGGAACCCCGAAATGTCATCCCCTCACGCCAGCTGATGCCACTCCTGCGCAGGGCCGTCTGTCAGGTCCAATCTAACAAGTAAAGGGGGACTGCGGTATCCGTGAGCACAATTGGCATACTGTCCCTGACAGAGGCCATGCCATGTGAGCACACTCCGGGCCTCTGGGCTCCGAGGGGACAGAAATTGGGGAGCGGATTAATAGTCATAAGATTGATTCACCCATATCTGACCTGACAGGCAGTCCAAGCAGGAGGAAATTGAATGTCTAACTAAGCGGTTAGGAAATAGGTAATATCGCACCTGCGGATTACCCCAAGCCACAACGTCAATAGTGGCCATAGTTACTCTTGTGTAAGCTAGGAACAATGGACTTCCCCTGCCAGTGTTTAACTTGGTTAATTAACTTCCCCGAGAGAGATTCCCAATTAACCCGGGTAAACATGTGATGTGATTTTCTGTCAGATGACGATTCTATCACACGCTGCCTTGAATTCCTATATATGATGATGATTTCCCCTCAATAAACCACTGGTCTTCGCTCCATCTTGTCTCGTGTCGTTACTTGACCAGTCTCCTCCGGGACCCCACGGCCGCTCCACGGCCCCGATCCAACACTAGTGTGTGACTGAACAACAACAACAAATCTCATCACAAAAAAATTCAAACTAACAGCTTTAATCTGGATGTTATAGGCACTCAGTCACCTCCTCTGTAAGTAACCCACACAACACAAAGGCCCAACCTGACCACTTGCCCCAAGGCTTAGTCAAGTGAAGGGTGTACATCTGTAGGTGCCCCCCTCACAGTTTATATGTTACCGTTGAGCTGCAAAAGGCAATCTTAAAACACCATAGGCAATGAAAAAGCATGCTTTAAAACAAAGCTGTGGACTTTACAAGGTCTGCTCTGTTTGACATATTTGTGCCAGTCATTCTTTTGAAGAAGTACATATAGGGCTAACACTGAATAAATATATGAATTAAAATCTCCCTAGAGTGTGAAATTACCATATGGAACTTTTCTGCATTAAAACAGCACCCTCTCCATCTTAAAATATGTAGTTTGAAAGCTATGAAACTGAGAGATGAATTGCCTTAATTACAAAACTAATAAGAATAATTTGTTCCAACAAGAAGGAGTCCTCCATGGACCTAATAATATGTCTAATTAATCATATACTTTCTATTTTATTCATTCATTCATTTAAATTTAGCACTCACCTCACTTGCATACTATGGAAAGTATGTTCATTAAGAAGATCCATACTAGTTTGTTGCAGCAAAATCCAAGAAAGAATATTTTGGTACCAAAATCTAAAAGGTTTTATCTGCATCAGCTTTTATGGACTGCATCCCACATCAGATGCCTCTAATAACACAAAGTACTGTCCATGTAAGTTTATGCCAAATATAATTTGTTTGTTTTTAAATTGGCTTGCTGCTTTCTTCTGTATAACAAAACCTATAGTGTAAGAAAGTGTATATTATTTGGTCATATTATGTACAGTCTGTATATAAATATTATATTTGAAAAGCTCAGAAACAGTGGGAATGACACAAACAGCTCAGTGGGTGTATCATTCATTCCAATCTTCTATGGATTGAGTAGATTTTAAGCTCTAAATGTTATTCTTTTTCTGCAGAGGAAAAATTATCAAAATATCTTACACAAAGAAACTGCTTTTTGAAAGCAAGGCTAATTTGTCACTCCTACTAGATATGAAATGTATCTTCAGGGATAACTCTCTGGGATGATCTAATGATCAGAATTATTTAATTAGCAACTGCTTCCTTTTCATCTCCTTCAACAAAGCATCACACACAGACACACAAAGAGTCTTGCTTTCTGGAATTATGTGTAAATCATCTGAAGATTTTGAATATAAAATGGCATGTTTTTTTTAAAAAAAGGGACTTGAATTATTCTCATTCACAAACTATGTATCTTTTAAAAGGGAGGTGCATGCAATTACTTGCTTAGCTGGTGAGTATAAGAAGCTGGGAATGTAGGATGTTGATGTATATTGGGTTACACCAGGGATTCCCAACCTTTTGGTGCAGCGAGCCTGACTACGGCCCTGAACAGCTGAGTGGGCCTGACCACGTTCCCCGGAAGTGGAAGTGGGTGCATTTACAATAGCCATAAATGTGACCACTTCCGCATCCAGGGTGTGTGGTCAGGCCCACTTCCGCATTTACGACTGCTGCGGGCACGTTCACACGTGTGCGGGCGTGTTTTACAGTGACAAAAAAATGTGTCCGCTTCTGGGTGCGGGGGCAATGGGCTGGATGAAATAGTGCCATTGTTAGACCATTGTTTCATCTAATCCTGTGCAGTCAATGAACTGGCAACAGCTCCTTTGGGTTTTTGGACATGATCTTTTCCATCATTACCTGGCAGTGTTATAAAGTGTAATGGGATGTTTTCCATGGAATGCAGTCATTTCATCATATCCCTGCCTGCAAACAGATTTAGCAAAAATGAAAAATTGAACATCTTACCATAGTGGTGGAGATGTTTTTAAGTCAGTGTATGCTTGCTGAGTCTCCATCCTGGTATTAAGTTCAAGGCCCTTCCTTTCCCTTCTTAGGGATCTTTTAATCTACCGGTATACACAGAATAGTCAGCCCTTGAATCCAGAGCTTGAAAGTAATTATTTACAGTAATCAGTTAATTTTCTACTATGAGCAATATAACTGGTAGTTACAAAATTACTTCTGAGGTTAATAAATAACATTTAAGTTATTAACAGGTTGTGTTGTCACTAGGTTTCTTAGGGGCAATGAGTAACACAGTTATTTTGAAAAGTCATTTTTAATTGCATTTTAAAAGGTATTTAGACAACATATTGTGAAGTTTTATGCCATCATTTTATCTATCTTAAACAGCAAGGGATAAAAAATTTTGTTGTGCCTTTTTTCTTTTTACAGGTTTCTGATGCAATATTTATGCAAAATCAGGATTGGCCACTAAATAGAATGTGAGAGTATTTCCTGTATTCTTCTGGCCCACAAGTAGAGACAACACAGTCTGTTAATAAGTCAGTGCCACAAATTACATGGCTAAATAGAGCAGTGAAAATGTTAACAGCATCCTGGCTGCCATGAAGTAATGAGCAACTCAGTGAATTCCTTTTAAAAAATAACATTCCAAACTCTGCTTCAAAAAAAAGAAGAAGGTGCTTTCGAACTAAGGATGGTTATCTGTAAAGTACAACACTTGATGCTCTTATTAGAGCCTGTTCAGACAGGAATCAGGTCTACTTTCTGTACCATTTCAGGGTGGGCTGATCTAATTTTTTTTCTTCAGTGTCCAGATGCAATGGATTCTGGAATGGTTCCAGTTGCCCCCAAGGTGAGCCTTTAGAAGATGAAACTTTTGGACTCTGGGAACAATATGTAGCCATCAAAGACTTCTTCCAATGTCGACATCCGGTATGCTAAAGGAGCTAACAAACCCTTTCAGTATATTAGCTACTAGCATATTTGTGCCTGGCCAGCCGGGCAGTTTTTTTTTGTGTGTGTGTGTTGTTGTTGTTTTTTTTTTTTTTTGTTAAGTGTGGTTTGGGTGGGGGGTTTTGCATTTATGGTTTGTGACTTTTTTATCTGTTTTATTTGTTTTATTTGTCATTTTGATTTATTTCTTATTTGTTTAATTGTTTTTACTCTTCTGTCCTCTAAGTGGGGCTGTTAGTAAGAGTGGTGTATTGCATATTTTTGACTTGTTTTTACTCTTTCAGCCTCTAGGTGGGGCTGTTAGTAACAGTGTTGCATTACATTTTTTGACTTGTTTTTTCTCTTCCGGTCTCTAGGTGGGGCTGTTATTTAGATTACTGTGATTTTCTTTCTCTGTCTTCACTTTAGTTCAGGAACGCTTGGAGGGAGGATGTGCTTTGTGAGTTCTCTTGATTGTTTGTTCTTTTTATTTTTTGTTTTAATTTTGTGGTGTTGGGTTGGGGGGTTTAAATAGAGAGTTTCTACTTAAACCCCTCAAAGTGTTTCTTGATGCTTGTTTATTTGTTTTTTGGGTTTTAGATGTGTTTATTTGCTTTAATTATTTCTGTTTTTTAATTTCTTCCATATTTTTTGGGGTTTTTTGTGTATTTTTGTTCATTGATTTAGGTATTTTCGTATTTTAGATAGGTGTTTCTAGTGTTCTTTCATTGTTTTTTGTTAGACTTTGGTATTTCGGGTGTCTTTTGCAGTTTTTGTTGCTTATTTTTTGTTGTTTAATGGTTTTTTAAAATAATTTGTTTATTTATTTGTGCTTCATTAATGTTTGTGATTGGCATTTTGGTTAACTCTTTGGTTTTCTTGTTGTTGTGGGTTTTTTGTGTGAGTGAAGAATGGCCTGTCTGTTGGTTCCCCTTTTCTCCATTGCTGCTTCGAAATTTGGTTTCGATGCAGCAATGGGGAAAAGAAAGAGCCGGCAGTCAGCTTGCTCTTCATCTGGTAAGGTTCGTTAGGTAGGTCGGGTGAAAAGGAGGCAGAGAAGAGCTATCTGCCTCACGATGGTTCTCTTCTCTCTGTCTCCTTTTTCTCCTGGCTTACCTAACCAGAGATAGGCAGGCAGCGATCCGTAAGGGGTGGTGCTCTTCCTTGCAGATTGCTGGCTGCTGCTTTTCTATTACCTCCACCGCTGTTTCGTGCTAGTTCTCAAAACAGTGGTGTTAGTGGTACAAAGGTAGCAGCCAGTCATCTGCCAGGGAGGGTGCTTCCCCTGTTGAACTGCTGCCTGCTGCTGTTTTTCTTCCTACCCCGGCTCAACTCACCTTGAGGCCAGCAGTGGTCTTGCCGTGTCTTCGGCGGGGTAGTGGGGAGAAGAGGGACTTCCTTTCAGGCAACTTAATAGCACCATGTATTTCTCTTGGAACTTCCAGCTATCAGCTGGAAGCTCATCATTGTTATTGAAGCCACTACATTATTCTGATTAAATAAGAATAAATAAATGACCATACAATTGCATGCATATTGTATACTGCACCATAGCAAGGAAGTGAAGAAAGATAGAAGAAAAATGATTGCACTGCTCCAATTTTATAGCAATGGCCTAAGACTGATTGTTTTCCTTTTGCATCTACAGTTTTTATTAATAGTGTGTATTGGCCCTTCTTCATAAAGTGTGTGCAACTTGCTGTATATCCTGAAGACCTACCAGGAAGCCTAGGAGAATATGGAATGTTGTGTCCTTTTCTGTGTGCATAATACTAAAGTATAGACTACCTCTCCTCCCCGTTGCTCTGGGAAAGAAGGCCGGCGGTGGTCTCGCCGTGTTTTTTGGAGGTTTTTTTGCGAGGCCGTGAGGTGCTGCATCTGCCTGCGGTGGACATGCACTCCTGTTGCGGAAGGCTGCCATTTTTATTTTATTTTTCACACACTGGCTTTTTCAGTGTTCTGCGCGCTCACACCCTTCAGCCTGATTGGCTGAAGTGTTCACGGCGCATAGGATGCTGGGACTTTGAGTTTTGTTTGTTTTGTTTGTTTGTGCGGCGGCTTTTTTTCTGCGGCTCGGTTTCTATTGGGCACGCCACGTTTCCCAACATTCTCTTTGCTCGGTCTGTCAGCCTGATTGGCTGAGGCGTGGCGTGGCGCAGAGGATGTTGGGAATTGAAGTTGTTTCCCTTTGTTTGCATTTGTGGGGCTGTTGCCCCACTGCCAACTTCAGGAACGGTACGGCGCTCTGTGGTCCGGGTTAAGGTGAGTGCAGGCGGCTCGGTACAGGATACTATGGACGGGTGCAGGAGCGTATGCTGGAGTCCAACAGTTAACGCCCCTCTTTATAGGTATAGATTGCAGTTAAGCACTTCTCCTGTTTCTTTACAGAGGGGCAGGGAAAGTGTAATGCCCCACCCCTAAACTAGTTGATTGTTGTAGTGCTGCTTTGGTTAGGAGAGAGAAAAAAATGCTTCATTTTTTAAATGTAGCACGATTGAGAAACTGCCCACAGCTGCAGTTTCTTGATCAGCACTAGAGAGAAAAACAGGGGACATTTCCCCCCCTCTCATAACTGATGCAGTGTTACAGTGATCATCAGAGGTGAGGGGAAAATAATTTCTCTTTCCCTATCCCTCCACAGAGCAGGGGAAGTGTTTAATTAGCTCATATAATTAAGACACTTCACAATATGAGCAAAGTTGCTGCTGTTGTTTGGGTGAAGGGAGCAGGCTAAACGTCATTCTGCTCTTTCCTCATCATTAAACAACCTCATAACCAGCAATCCCACACAAGGGATACTCTGGTTAGGCTGTTACTTGTACATCATAAAGCCCCTTCTGAAAGGGGCGCCCTACCTTTGTGGCTATGACCATAATAGACTGTAGATCTTCTAAAATGATCATCTCATCATTTACTTAGCACTCTATACTTTAGTATTATGCACACAGAAAGGACACAGCATTCCATATTCTCCTAGGCTTCCTGGTAGGTCTTCAAGATATACAGCAAGCTGCACCCACACACTTTATGAAGAAGGGCCAATACACACTATTAATAAAAACTGTAGCTGCAAAAGGAAAACAATCAATCTTAGGCTACTGCTATAAAACTGGAGCAGTGCAATCATTTTTCTTCTATCTTTCTTCACTTCCTTGTTATGGTGCAGTATACAATATGCATGCAATTGTATGGTCATTTATTTATTCTGATTTAATCAGAATAATGTAGTGGCTTCATTAACAATGATGAGCTTCCAGCTGATAGCTGGAAGTTCCAAGGGAAATACATGGTGCTATTAAGTTGCCTAAAAGGGAAAAAAAGCTCTTTTACAGCAGAAATTGGATTTTTTCCCTCTATACTGCAAGTCCCAACAACAAGTGTTTCCTATTTATGTTTTACAGGAATTTTTCACATAGTATTTTCTGTAATGCCATATCACAGCAAAAAAAAACCAAAAACAAAGTGAACATGTATGCAGGCTGTCATGTTGGCAATCATCAAAACTGAAAAATGGCATCTAGGAAGCAGTGGTATGGTTCTGTAGACTATTCCATATGCCAATGTGGCAAACCTATGGCATGTGTGCCAGAGGTAGCTCTCAGACTTACCCCAGTTACCCCAGCACAGAGTTTGCCCCACCCATGTGCTCAGCAGCCCAATGGGAGCACTTCCTCTCTCCCCCAGCACAGAGTTCACTCCACCCCTTTGCCCAGCAGCCCAATGGGAGCACTTCCTCCCTCCCCCAGCACAGAATTCACCCCACCCCTTTGCCCAGCAGCCCAATGGGAGCACTTCCTCCCTCCCCCAGCACAGAATTCACCCCACCCCTTTGCCCAGCAGCCCAATGGGAGCACTTCCTCCCTCCCCCAAGCACAGAGTTCACCCACCCCCTCTGACCACCAACGCAATGGGAGTGTTTCCTTCCTCCCCTTTGCTGCATTGGCACTTTGCGATAAAGAAGAGGGTTTGGGGTTGCAGTTTGGGCACTTGGTCTCTAAAAGGTTCACCATCACTGCCATATGCAGCATGGAAATAAATGAAGACAATGCTGATACTTCACTGGTAGCCTAATTGGTCTTTTCCTGATTTCAAATGCTAAATGTAAAAACTGATAAACAATGAGCAAAAATATGCTTGAGTGGATGTAAAGGAAAATGAATTTTTGATTCTTCTTCTTTGGGTGTCGAAGGAGATACAAAGTTCTTATTCTGGCACTTCTAGTGGCCTCCAACAGTGTTATTTGGTGTTCTTGTATTTGATGTTATCTCTCCACCTTCCTCTGGGTCTGCCTTCTTCACAAAGACCAACCTTGTGTCTGTGTTGTGAGGGGTGGTAATAGGCCAAAGTAAGGGGTTGCTATGGTTGGGTGAACTATGGCGTGGCCTTGTGCCACAGGACCACTACAGCAGCCATGAAGGCCATCCTGGGTCACTCTGAAATGATTTGGCCAGAAGGGCTCTGGTAAAGTTGTGACAGACCCAGCAAACCGGTAATGGATAATCTATCACTACAGAAATCCAAACAGACTGAAAAGACCTTGGCAATGTTAAAACTTTCTTCTTCTTCCGTGCCTAGGCCAGATGTGAAACTGTCAAAATGAAGGCACCTTTTGGTTTGTTCATTCAGAGCTGGGTGTGTTGAGGAGGATGGTGGAAGATAGAGTGCCTGGCGGGCAATGGTCCATGGGGTCACAAAGGGTTGGAGTCGACTGTGTGACTGAACAACAACAAAGTGTAAGAAAGATTAGCTGGCAATACAAGGTTACCATTACTAGGACGGCGTGTTCAAAAATACCACAATCTTTGAGCATGCTCCTTCTGTGTACACTTTAAAACTTACTGTAAATGATAAATATAATAACGGAATGCCTATGATCATGTACACATTGGGAAAACCCCCCACAACTATTTTACCTACGAGCAGGGCCCAGATTCTTTGGCCAAGTAGCTGCTGAGATGTGAAACATGAAAGGTGTTTTAGAGAATAGCTAATATTTCCTGGCGGAAAGGCTCCATGTTCTGTATCGCTTTACCTTGCAATTGTTTGGTTGTATCAGATAAAGCACTCTTCTCCATACAGACCCTTTAATTAGTATTGTATTGCATAAATCCTTGTGTGAGAAAGGGCAAGGGCTGAACAACTGCAATCCTTGCCAGCTCCTTCTGCACTGACCATAAGAGTTTTACGGTACAGGCAGTCCCTTGTGAGATGGCTCTCCTTGCTCTTGCTGGCACTCTGCTCTTTGGCTTCCCATCTGTGCTTCCATTTCACCATTGCTCTGCTGGGACTCATGTTTTCTTGACACTCATGTTGACCTCCTACTGGGAATCATAAATAAATCTAGCATAGAGAGGGGTGGCTTCACCTTCTCCTTATTCATCTTCTTTCTACTAGCTCATTTATTAACTCAACAGCTTACCTGAAATATGAAAAACATGCCTGCTTACTGATTTAGGAAGAGAATATGAGGGAGAGAGATAGAGAAAAAGAAAGAAGGGGTCATTATATCTATTTCAGAGCATATGTGCTGAAGTGAGGGTACGGTTACACACTTAAAAGTAAAACATTTGCATTGGAGTTGACACTGGTGAAATAGATTATAATTTACACATTTACATGTAGTCTTGCATTATATGCCCTAACACCTCTTCTTTTGTGTTCTGATCAGACCCTGGACTGCCATAATGAAGCCACTTTCTTGGCTTTGACATTGGCCAAACTTAAGTCCTCATCGGTGCATGTTTCTGGCAGTAATTGGCAGACCAGTAAATAAGACAGATTCTGTATCTCTCCACAACCACACAGTGTGTTGTTGTCCACCAGCTTCTTGCCCCTAACACTGATTATCTGAAACAATCTAGAGTGGTTTGTTTATTTTAAACCAATACAGTAAAACCTCACATAAAAGAACGCCTTGCTTAGAGACTAACTCGCTTAAAGAGCAGAATTTTCTCTGAATGACTGCCTCGCTTAACAACTAAAACCAACCAAAAACTCGCTTAACAACTAAATTGAGGTTAATCTCTATTAAGTCAAGCCTAAGTTATGCCTACTCTGTCGGAGGTTTGTAGGTATAAAGTATTCAAAAGTAGTTTACCAGTTCCTCCTCCTAGTGATGCTCTGGGACTGTCCAGCTTGTCATACCTGTGACAATACTTGTTTCAGGGCATGTATCCCCAACAGCCATACACATTCTAGATGAATTTGGTTGGTCTCTTTCCTATAAAGCACAGTGGGGGTTTCAACTCCCAGCTCCTAGCTCTGCCCCAAGGCATCTAAACCCACTGAACTTTCAAGGATCTTTTTTTTTAAGGCCACTGCTAGGCTAAAACAAGAATCTGCCTTCGACAACCAAAGAGGGGAGAGGGGAGATATGCAAGATGTGCCTACAAACCAGTGCTACGCGCTACTCACCCTTCTATATTGCTTAAATAATATATTTTTTATTGATATGTTTCTCATTACTCCTTACTTGCCTCCTCCTCCACCATGATCAACGACAGCTCCTCCTCTTCCTTTCCCTGCGGTGTTCCACCTGTAGCACCACCAGCCTCTGCCCTCTCATACTCCCGCCCCAGAGCACCCGATTCCAACAATTCTTTCTTAAAATTTATCCATTCTTCTGAACCTGTTTTTACCAACTCCAATAAACTCAAATACTCCAATGGATCGGTCCCTTCATCAATTACTTGCATTCTTTTCTCATAAAAAAAGTGCAATTGCTGTGGAAATCTCCAGTTATACCTTATATTTTTACTCATCAACATTTTGGTTACGGGTCTCATCTTATATCTCCACGTTCTTTCTTTCAATGAGATATCATTATATACTTCTATGTCAGAACCATCAAATTTCAGGGCATCAGGTCCAGCTTGTTTCAAAAAAGCCATTACTCTAAGCTTATCACCCCAGTTTGCAAATTTTACCAAGACATTTCTTTGAACCACTTTCCCTCTTCTTGGGCCCACCCTGAATGCACTTACAATATCTTCCTGTACAAATTCCTTTCCCATATTCAAACCATTTAACCACTGAACCACTCTTTCTCTTAGCTGGTCTGGTGTCCATTCAACCACCTGACGGATCACAATATTCTGCTTTCTCATCATATCTTCCACAGCATCAATCCTTTTCTCATGTTCTTCCAATTTCAGCTTATTCTCTCGCACCGTCTCCTGAGTCCCTTTTATTTCCTTTTTTATAACATTTACCTCATTTTGAACCAATTTCACATTTCCTTCTATTTTTTGCAAACTTAAGTCCACTTTTTTTGAGAAATCTGAAACAGATGATACCACCTTATCTTGTTTTTTCATCATTTCATTTCTATCTTTCACCCTTGATTCCTCATTCTTCTCCAATTTCTGGAACAGTTTACCAATTTCCACCATAATTTGGGTTTGATCATAAGGCTCAGGTGGGGGTGATGAAGACTGAGGGACCTCTTCCATTGGTGCTTTTTCTTTCCTCTTAGACTTCACAACTGGTTCTTCCTCTTTTGCTTTCCCTCTCGTACCTTTATCCATGATGACAGCCAATCAAAGAGTCCAGCGTTGCAGAACGTTGCAAAATCATAGTCAGTCCAAACAAGCTTGTACCACTGCAACCACTGGTGCCACCTATCCAGGCAAATCAAGCGAAGCTTTTAAGGAGGAAGAAATCCAGCAAAATCCAGCGAAAAATTAATTACTGTAATCCACAAAAAAACAGGAACCGGAGTGTGCTCCAAACAAAAAGAAAAAAAGAATAATCCACATCCGGCCCGTTTCCCCAAGGCAGGCAGTCCAAGTATTCACCCTCCAAACCACAAAAGTAAAAGCTCCAAGGAAACGGTCACCCATATTTTTTCATTTGAGTCAAAGCCACAAGGGAGGGGGGTGAGAAGAAAAAAACAACCCAAAATCCAAGCAAGGTGAAAAGAAAAACAGGAGGAGCAATATATCCAAAGAAAAAAAGAATGTTATTTATAATCCACACGGTGAGGGAATACGCTAATAGTAATAACATATGCCAACACATACGTTATACAGTTTAGCAAGGATTAGAATAAATGTAAAGGTCTGCCTTCTTGAAAGCAAGTTGTATCTGGCTGAAGGGATCGGTGCTCATCTCGGTTTATGGCCAAAGAGCCAGTGCTGTCTGTGTCTGCAGATGTTTCCATGTCATGTGGCAGGCATGACTAGACCCCGAGCACATGGTATGCTGTTACCTTTCCTGCCAAAGTGGTACCTGTATATCTACTTGCAATTTCTTGCTTTCGAACTGCTAGGTTGGCAGGAAAGGATTAGAATAGTAGACTGTAAAATGAAGAAGGGACACAAGAGACTATAAAGAAAGGATGCATGGATAAAAAAGGAGGCCCTGTTGGAAAAGGAACAATAACAGGTGCCATGTAGAATGTTTTGTCTGCAGAGCCTCTTTATGCCATTAAAAACAAGCATCAAAGGTCCAAAAGCCATGCCAGAAAAAGAAGGCAGGAGGCAGTAATCATAAACAGGCCAGAAGTGAGTCCAATGAAACAGGTCAAAGATGATTCACTCAGCATCTTTTAGAGTTCCAAGCTCAGGGTCACAACGTGAAGGCAGATATGTAGTCCAAAGGGGAAAGAGTGGACTTAGAGAAGACCATGCACAGATTCATGTAGAGAAGTAGCCAAGATAAGAAGAGAGAACTGTGGCTGAAATGGAATGAGCAAGTGTGATTGTTGCCAAAGCAATAATATTTTGCAGTGGAGTAAGTTTAGTAACTGTTTGATAAGCTGATCCTTTAAAACCAAGTAGCACAGTCAATTTTACCACATTTAACACTCAGGGTGCAGTTACAGCAACATCCAGAAGTGATCTAATCACAATTGCATTGGAACAGTGTGGCTTAATTAGAATGGTTAAAATAGTTCCTGCTATTTCTGTATGGCTGGTGGGACATGATTATATCATTCTAATCAAGCCCCACTTTTCCAAAGCCAATATTAGGAAGTGGTTTAATAAGTAAATGACTTTGGAATATTTGCAAATCAATTACTCCCCTTGCTTGGCAGAGGGCAGAGGAAGTGAATTTTTCCCCCTGTTTAAGACTATTACTGATGCAATATGTCAATATATACCGTATTTGCTGGCGTATGACCCACCCACCCCTTAAAATACACTGGGAAAATGGAATGCATCTTGTACTGTATATAGTGGCATATAATGGGCTATTTTGATAATAATGGGGTGCATCTTATACTCCAATGCGCCAGCAAATATGGTATATATATTCTTTGTCTTGCTGGGATTCTCAATTTTCACATTTTTAAAATAACTGACATCTCACATCAGTGATAGTCTAAAACAGTGATGGCAAACCTTGGCACTCCAGCTGTTCTTGAACTTCAATTCCCATAAGCCCTGATCAGCAGGAGAGCTGACTTGGGCTTCTGGTAATTGGAGTCCAAGAATACCTGGAGGGCTAAGGTTTGTCATCACTGGTCTAAAACATAGTAATATGACAAAGAAGAGGGGGAAAGTGCCAAAATAAATCTTGTAATGTTTTAGTGGTACACAAACAAGATTTCA
The DNA here is from genome assembly GCA_035047345.1 of Bradypodion ventrale. Taxonomy (NCBI): domain Eukaryota; kingdom Metazoa; phylum Chordata; class Lepidosauria; order Squamata; family Chamaeleonidae; genus Bradypodion; species Bradypodion ventrale. The sequence continues at coordinate 28,604,678 of JAWDJE010000004.1, read as the reverse complement.
TTATTCAGGCATTTCCTGATTGGGGAGGTGGAGTTCTTTACACCAACAGTCTGAAGGTGGTCTTCTGCTTCTGTCCTTGCTTGAGAGAGCATATATTGGGCAATCAATTGCCTCTAACAAGTTCAGTTTGCTGCTGTATTTGGTGGTACTTCCCAGGTGACCTGCATATTATCCAAATCTTCTCTAAAAGTCAATCTCCATGTTTGCTTTGGTTTACCTGGTTGCCTTTTACCCCTTTGTGGCATCACTATTTTTGATTGCCATTGCAGAGGGAGAGGGAATCTCAAGATGTGCCCTGCAAACCTTGTTCTTCATTTTACTACAAAGCGTTCTAGGCTGCATGAGCCACTTGAGGTAGATTTCTTGCATCTTTTCTAGTACAGTAAAACCCCTACTTATGGGAAAAGTCCGTTCTGTAGGCTTTTGCTTAAATCATTTTTTTAATGTAACTCGAAGCAAACCCATAGGGAAAATGAAATTTTTATGTAAAATCGAAGCAAACCCATAGGAAAAAGAATCTTTATGTAACTCGAAGCAAACCCATAGGAAATCCTGTAAATCGGGACATGGTTTTAGCACAATTTCATTATGTAAGTCGAATGTTATGTAACTTGAGGCATTTGTAAGTAGGGTTTTACTGTTCTCTTAACCACCACAGCAGACTAATTCTCATTTCCCTGGTGTAAGAAAAACAAGGGAGCGTGATAACTGGAGGATATTATTTGAAGCTTCCACAAAGTTCAGTCAATAAAGTCAATGAAATAATCACTCTTATTTCTTGCTGCTCCTTGGCTGTTTTCCATCTTTAGTGAGTTCATTTAAGTTCTTTTGTGAGAATTATGGAATCCCCCCCCCCCCCCCCACTCATGTTGAGTCAATTGGCAATTGTTTTACTATTTTATGCGGGATTTTGAGTTCATTCTTATGCATTGACCAAAGTCCTGTTGCTTAGTGTTGTAACTTGCACTACACTATGGCCAGTGAAACAATGATAATTTTGTGAGTCAACTACTCCCTAGATCCATTAATTTCAATGGGCCTACTTCAGTTCTGACTTGCTATACTAAAACAAGTCACAGTTAGAGTAGGACCATTTGAATCATTAGAATTTACAGAGGACTTGACTTACGAAACCCTCCTTAATTCAGTGGGTCTACTTTAGTGTGACTTACTATGCTAAACATGTTCTGGCCATTGTATTTTTATCTTATTTTAATTTTGTTCTACATTTGAAATTCCATGTTAAAGAATTGTATTTTATGTACCAACTGACAGATATGATAAACAGACAAGCAAGCAGCTGCCTTCTACTCAAGTTGTCTCAAGACATTAAAGGTTGTCCGCTTGAAAGAATGAAGTTAATACCCTTGACTTACCATAATGGCATTGCTTGCTTTTGTAAAATCCTGGCCTTTGCAGTGGCACAGCTCAATCAGAAAATAAAGTTTACAAAAAAGAAGAGATTTAGAAAAAATGAGAGAGAAAGAAAACCAGACTGCAAATTTTAAATGGTTGCTATGCCAACTGAGACCTTTGTGTAGATAAGGCTAAATGGCCTTGAGGTAAGATGAAAAGAATATGGGTGCTCTCTCTCTTTCTCACTCACACATACACCATTTACTCCTCACACTTGTGAAAGGGTAATCTAATAGGCTTTTGTTTTGTCATTCAGGTTGCTGAAAAACATGAGAATTGGGTAGTAATTGTTGCTGGCCAGTGGGACATGATTAACCTTCAGAGTTTTCAGCAGATCTGCAAAATTATCCTTCAAGCACTGCCGGGAATTGGCACTGGCAGAGGTTGTTAAGGATTGGAGCCCAAGTTCACCTTATATTCAAAGTCAATACCCACTGTGATTGTCTGACTTTTTCATGTGCCAGTCTAGGACAGCACCATGGTTCTCTGTATGCCACTGTGTCATACTACTGCAGTGCTCATAGTGAATTTGGTCCCCTGCCCCATCTGTGTTTTGGTTATAAAAAGGCTGGTTGAAGAGGTGAAGCTACTCCTTCCTAATAAAGTTACTCTCAGATATAGCTTTTGCACAAAGCTTAGAAGCAAACACCTTGCATTGCTACTCAGTGTCAGCACAAAAGGTCAAACTGGCAGGGTGTAGCTACATCATCCCTGATGGAAGGCTGCAATTGTTGTTGTTGTCCAAAGTACATTAGCTTCATCTTTACTATTTGACCTTCCAAAGAGTAGTCAGGGTTGATTTCTTCTAAGATTGACCTATTTGTTCTCTTTGCTGTCCAGGGTACTCTCATACCCAATGCTTAAATACTGTATCTTCTGCAAAGAACAACCTGTACTACTGGCACAACCTACTCTTAAGACACAACTTCTTGTTTATATGAAATCCTCCTGCTTATAATTTTTACCCATTGGTTTTTGAAATAACAAAGGCTAAGCCTGCTATTCAAGTCTGGCCAGGTTATCTTGCTAAGGTAATAGTGTAGACCATACTGCCAGTGACTCAATACCAAGTGTCAGGTGGTAGTTAACAAACCTGACAACCCTGAGGACTAGTGGCCTTGGCAAAGTCCACAGGGAAGGGTGATGGTCCACAAGTGGATTAAATCCCATTTTAATCCATCTTGATGGAAGGCAGCAGCTTCATCAACACTGGTCTGGGATTGAGGAGGACTTTGCATGCCAAAAGGGCAAAGGACCAGAAAGTTACTCACAGAGCTGGATCAGTGGTACGGGGGTCACGCTGCAATGCGGAAGGCAGATAAAAAGCCACAGCATTATATTCATAGGACAGTCTTCATGGCTGATAAGAACATAAGAACAGCCTTGCTGGAACAGGCCACAGCCCATCCAGTCCAGCATTCTGTCTCACTCAGTGCCTCGCCATTTCCTTCAGGGTATTCCCAAGCAGATGCCTTCACCTGCTTAGGATTCCCTGGAAATGGCATTGAGAGATATCCTGCCTATCTCTCCAACCAGGAGGTTGTCCTTAAGTATCCATAATTATAGCCATTGATACTCTTGTCCTCCATGAACTTGTCTAATCCTTTCTTAAAGCTGTCAAGACTGACAGCTGTCACCACTTCTTCTGGCAGGGAGTTCCATAGACCAGTAATCCTCTGGGTAAAAAAGTACTTTGCAGGCGCACCCCCCCAATAATGGACACAGACAACATTGAAAGTGGATAACAGCACCGGGCCACATTTATTGATTCAATGCCCTAGTCCGAATTATAAATTTGTATTGGTAAAACGACCAATCATAATTCATAAGGCAAGCAGGCCGAAGTAACACTGGTAAGGTACCACCCCAAAATTGCCAACGGCAATTGGTTACAATGTATCAATTTGTATCAATTTGTTTGTTGGCAACAAACAAATTGTTGACCGTAGTCAATAACTAACTCATGACCCCACCCTCTGACGCGTATCCGTGAAATCACAGGGGTGATGCATGCTGGTTAGCAATCGTCATCACCCCATCGCCTGGTTCGTCGTTGACCGGACAACGTTTAACTAATTTATTCCTGTCTAGTGTTGTCCAGTCAATTGCGAACCTGCCGGATACTTGTGGGTCATACTGTTTACCTTACCAGTGCTACCCGCCACACGGAGGGGCTTCAAAGAAGACCTGACGCCACCCCCCAGACCGTCAGCTCGGTCAACAGGCCTGCTCGCCAATCACCCAACAGGAGGTCCATACCTCCTCGCGACAGATGGACCCCATCCCCTGCGTACAAGTCATAATTTTGCAGGCTAATATCGGGGTGATGACTGACCCGTCCCCAAGCCCTGTCGGCAAGAAACCGCGCCACTGCCCTATTGACCGTGCGCCTAGCACGGTCAAGGGCCATGAGGTTAACGCCCCCTCTGTAAGAATGGCGCGGAACAATGTCCGACCACACCAGGGTTGTGGCAGGCCAGACATAATGCAAGTAGGCGAGTTCCTCGCAAATCGCATGCTTGAGCGATAAGCCGGTGACCTGGCCCAAATCATTGCCCCCCAGGTGGATAATGAGAATGTCAGGCGGGTCAGCACCCAGGCCAGAAAAAAGGAAAGGCCGCAGCTCCCGCCATAACATCCCAGGCTTACCATGCCATGTGAGACTGGCGTGTTCACCCAGTCCCAGTCGGGGTCCCCACTCTGTCGCCGCAGCGTAACGCGCTGCCCTGTGCACATAGCTGTGGCCCACCAGCCATACTGTCACCGGTGTAATACGACACCCAGGGTCTGTAAGAAAATTGAGAAAAAGGCGGTAAGGTGACTGGATTGGTACTCATGGCGGGAGTGGGCGCACATAAAACTGAAAACATTGCGAGCCCCACCTCCCCATGCTGCGTATGTCAGCCCCAGAGTACCCAAAAGCAGCTGCTGTAGAGGCTGCACCAATACGGAACGAATGTGTGCCATAACGGGCACCTGGTAGGCCCACCCTGGTGAGGGCTCTGGCTGTCACCTTCCAAAACTGAAATTTAGTAAGGGGAGACCCATCTTGGTGACAGAAAAACGGGCCGTGGTGCATGCCACGCAGTGCCAGGAATTCCTGTAGGGCACCAACCGGACAGATGTCTGCCAAAGAACAACGTAGCAGTCTTACACCACTGCCTACGCCATGCTGATCTGACTTGGAGGAGCGTATCCTCAACTGGGCCCAGTCTTTGGCTACATAGACATCTTCGAGTTCCAGTGCCCTACCACTTGCATCCGCCTTAGACAGCATCACGAGTTCGCTGACGCGGAGCGCTCCAAAAAATGCCACCGTTGTGGCTGCATGGAAAAGGGCTGCCTCATAATGATCAAAACAGAGGCCTGGCCAGCCCCGGGCCAACTGGGTAAGAACCCCTGGGGAAATAGGGTGCCGGTCGTCCGGGCAACGCCCGCGCTCGCGCACCCACCCCTCCAAAACATGTCTCACACGGAAGTCAGAGGTGGTATCCACATGACCTCCCACTTTGGCCATAAAAGCCAACGCCGAGAGCTTGGATGCTATGGTGCGAGGTGCGAGGCCCTGTGCATGCAGGTGAACCATGAACCGCAGAACATGGTCCACCGGGATAGGCCAGGTTTCTGGCAGGTGACATTGAGCCGAAAATGCCCTGTAAGAATTGAATGCTTGTTGGTACGCCTTACGCGTGCGTGGCGCTAGTGACAGGCCAATCGCCCGGTTCACCTCTCCTTGCCAATAGTCCAGATCTCGTCCGGGAGTGGCGAGGGAAATTCCTCCGCATCCGGGGCCAAGGCGCGGAACCGGGAGATCTGCAGGCAGGACAAAGCGTCAGCAATATCATTATTAATCCCAGGGACATGCCTGGCCCTGAACAAGACGTTGAGGCGCAGGCAGCGCAGCACAAAATGGCGCACTAGTTCCATAACCCTGGGCGATTTGGAAGTCTGTGCATTAACGATGTGGACAACAGCAGCATTGTCGCACCAGAAATGCACCACCGAATTAGCCCACTGTTCGCCCCATAGCATCAAAGCCCCCAGAATAGGGAAAAATTCCAGGTATGTGAGATCCCGCAGGCGACCTGTGCCTGCCCATGCCGGTGGCCACCCACCATAGGCCCACTTCCCATTGAAGTACATCCCATAACCCAGGGATCCCGAGGCATCAGACTGGATCTGAAAATTGGGGGATGCCAGGAGGTCAGACCTCCAAAATGAGACCCCATTGAACTCCCTCAGGAATTGCAACCAGACAAACATGTCTGCCCTGATACCCCGGGTAAGCCTGACTCTGTGGTGGGGCCTGGATAACCCTGCCATGGCGTCGCATAAGCGCCGGGCAAAAGCCCTGCCCGGTACGACCACCCTGCAGGCAAAATTGAGGTGACCATGTAGCACCTGCAGTTCCCTCAGGGATGCCTTACGCTTGGCCAGCAATTCCGAGATAAGGGCCACTATCCTGGACACCTTATCACCCGGCAACCTAGAAGCCTGCACTACTGTGTCAATCTCAACCCCCAGGAATACTAGCTTGGTAGATGGGCCCTCGGTCTTTTCGGGCGCTAAAGGGACACCAAGTTCCTCCATTAGCGTCTGAAATGTGTTGAGGAGACGTGTGCACGTGTCCCAGCCCCGTTCACCCCCGAATAAAAAATCATCCAGGTAATGGGCTACAGACCGGGACCCTGACCTGCGGACGAAAGCCCACTCTAGGAAGGTACTAAAGCGCTCGAATGCCGAGCATGATATGGAGCAGCCAAAAGGCATGGCCTTATCAAAATAATATTCACCCTTAAATTTAAAACCCAGCAACTCAAAGTCGCCCGGATGCACTGGCAAGAGGCGAAAAGCCGACTTAATGTCACACTTGGCCAGCAAGGCACCCGGGCCACACGAGCGTACCATGCGCAATGCATGGTCAAACGATGTATACCTGACTGAACAGAGGTCATCAGGAATAGCATCATTGACCGATCGGCCGGCTGGGTAGGACAAATGATGAATAAGGCGAAACTCGCCTAGGGACTTTTTGGGGACCAAGCCCAGTGGCGACACCTTAAAATTGGGAAACGGGGGTGCAGGGAAAGGTCCAGCGACCCTGCCCGCATCTAACTCTTTCTTAATGCTGGCCGCAGCCACATCCTCCCTCCCTCTGAGGGATAACAGGTTGGGGGCATCCTGAGGGGACCTATCACCCATGAAAGGAATACGGAATCCCTGCTTAAAACCCTGAAGGAGATACTCCCCATCTTCCCCCTTCGGGTACGATGCGAGCCAACGCTCCAGCATGTCCACATTAATTGGGGAGGGGGCCTTTTGGAGAACCAGCTCCATCCGAGGCAGTCTTGCCAGCCCACTGTCCACCCCTCCCTCTGCCTCGTGCCCCCCCAGGTCTGGGACAGGCAGAGGCTGCGTGGGGGCCTGAACATGTGGGACACTCATGCTTATACCTGCAATTCTTTCTATTGCAGGAACCATTGGACGAGAAAGTCCAGCACAGCAGGCGGGCTGGAACCCCCTGCCCCGCCGCCTGGCGGGTAACCTGCGCTGGAGCCGCTCGCTGGACCGCATGTCCGCAATGGTATCTATCTCCCGGGGCAGGGCGTGTAGGCGTCATATACAAGAGCCAAAGCCTCTGGCACGGCTCATCCCATCTCATCTCGGGGTGGAGGGGAATCCTCATACGGAATTCCTCATCATACGCTAGCCATGAGGGGCCCGGGAAATCAACCATTGCCCTGTATATATTGTCCAAATATTGGACCATGGGAATAGCTAAATCCGGCCGCGCCCTCAAATACACCGCCATGTATATTAAATAAGCGGGGAGCCAATTGGCCCAGGTACGCGGCGGCTTACGGCGGCGTGCCTGCTCCTTGTCCTTCTCATCCTGTCCCTCCCTTTCCTCCTTGGTGGGCTCTCTGTTCAGGAGTGAGAAGATATCTACGTATTCCCCCCGCCATATCTTTTCTCTGGCAGTCTGTGCCAAGTGATCACCTAGTGGCAAGGAATACCCCGCCGTCGGCAAAGCCGAAAAAGGCACCGCCGGCCTAGGAAAAGGGGCCTGAGCTAAACCAGCCACCCCCAGCACATTCCCCGGAGTGTAAGAACAAGTACCCACCCCAGTACCCAAGGTGGCAGTCGTCGTCGCCGGGTGGGTTGCTGATAGCGTGGCCCCCGCACCACCCGCGCGAGGCCAAGGCCATTGAAAGAACCCCCCCCATATTGGGAATGTGTGTGGATGTACTCGCTTGCACCGTATACTCACATGCTGCACCCCCGCGGGCCGCCCCCACCGGGGGTTCCGGCCCACTGGGGGCGTCGGAGCTCACGACCGACGTAGAGCTCATCACCGGGGCTTGACCCGCACCTGGCTGCTGGCTGGGGAGCTGCGAGGCAGTGGCCGAAACCGCGCCACGCGCCTGCAGCAGCTCGACCCTCCCTGCCGGCTGTTGTCCTCCTGCCGACAGCGCCTCAAAAGGGACCCCGAAGGGGGCGCCCGCCTGACTGGCCCGAGCCAACGACGCTTCCAGGGCCGCAATGCGGGCGAGTAAGGTGTCCACGTTGACCAGGGGCAAAGGGCCGGCCGGCCCGCCTGGTCCAGGCGTGGGTACAGGTCCCTGTACCCCAGGACCCGAATATGGCCATTGGCCAGCACCGAAGCCCGGCAGGGTCGGTGGAGAAACCTGCCAAGGCAGGGGGCCGCACCACCCCCCAAGGCTAGAGGGCCCAGGGAGAGGCTGCGACCCAAGAGGAGTAGGCCCAACAGGGTGGGCAGGTGCAGGAGCGGTGTCCACCGCTCGCGGGCCGCGGGCCGGAACGCCTTCCGCGCCCGCACTCTGATCGGGCCAAGGGGCAATAGACCCCATTCCGCTGGCCCCGGCAGGGGCCGGCAAAGGCGGCTGTTGAGGAGGCGGCACCGCGGTCCTCCGACCTGGGTTGCGCCTCCTAACAGCGCGAGCTGCACTAGAAGCTGCCTTCTTCTTTGAAGGCATCTCCACCGAAGCAAGAAGGGAAGCCAGCAAGGCAGAACCGCTACCAAAAAAGGCTTCCCGGTAGGCTAAAGCGCGACGGAGACACAGGGGAAAAGACTTCTCCGCTCCGTCGCTGAGGTAAAATGGCAGCTCGGCTGCCTCGTGGCCATCCCTTTTATAAGGGAGCTGGCCACGCCCCTAACTACCCGGATTCTCTGTCCTGGGGGGGGGCGCAAAGGGCGCGGCGGCCATTTTGGCGCCGCGCTTGCATTCTCTTATTTGTTTGTGAACTAGTACCCAAAAGTTTCATGGAGTGTCTCCTAGTTCTAGTGTTATGCGATAGGGAAAACAGTTTTTCCTTATCTACTTTGTCCACACCGTGCATGATTGTAACTCTGTTGGCAGGAGGTCCCAAAGAGCTGGTGTGGACACAGAGAACTCACTCCTTCTTATGTTCCAACAAAACAACACTCCTTTAGTAAGTCAGCATTCCTCAACCTGGTGCCTAAGGATTTGCTGGACTCTTAACTCCCACGATTTTCTGGCAGTGCACCCAAGCTGGAACTACACACTTCAAATAACTCACAGTAATTTTTTTAATGTAGGTTATCTGAAAACAGGTGTGAAACTGTCTGTCTTGGGGTACACAGAAAGAGCCTCCTCAAACATTGTGGTATTTTTGAACCATAATCAGGTATACCCCAGGCAATGGCCACCTTGTGGTGCTGTCTAATCTTTCTCATGCTAGGTCAGCTGAAAGAAACTTTGGAATGAACTCCTTAAAAGTAGTTTCATTTTGGCAGTTTCATGTCTGTCCTAGACTTGGAAGAAGAAGAAGACTGCCTGTCTCAAGTGCCCTGCTTTAAAGTGAATCCTTGTATGAAAGCAGGATGTGATACAATTTGTGGACCACAGGCTGGCCAGCACTGGGAGGCTTCCTGCTGTTACTGATAGCTCCGGAACTGAGGAAGCTTCAGCCTCTTGCTATGTTGGAAGAAGAAGAAAAAAAATCCCAAGCAGGAAGAAACCACATCAAGCAGCAAGCTACTGTTGAGGTGGCCAGTTTCCTGCCACAGGAGTGGCTCTAGCAACTCCGGTTTTCCCACATGACAAGTGGCAAGCCTGGTGTCATCAGTAGCATAGAAGCCTCCAGCCCTGGCTGGCTGGGATGGAAGCATGGTGTGGTTTTAAAACGGTGCCAATGTACACTTTTCCAAACCACACCAAGGCTTGCTTCATGTGAAGCTACCACAGTCACTGCATAATGACTTCACTCCATTCTATAAGTGCTCTTGTGGGCTGAGGAGTTGCAATGCAATATACTGTATCTGCTGTGTGCCAGATGAGAGAAAGATAGCACAAGGTTTTTCTCCCGTATCAGGCTTGTACAAGTTCTCTGAGACTTGCCCACTGAAAAGGCAAACACAAAAACCATGCAAACCTTGATCTTGGCCAGTGTACTCTACTACCCTTGTTGCTTCTCAGTGAGGTGGCAGAACATCAGTAGATTCATCATTCTCTGAACAGAGATCATATTCTTGGAAGAGTTATTCCATAAAGTGGCTAAAGTAATTAAGTGTGGATGTCAATACTAGAATTCATTAAAGCCAGCAATTTAAATTCTGCTCTTTTCGTGTTCAGGGAATGAAGAAGCAGACGAGTGAAGTAGTGAAATTCAGCTCTTTAATAGTGGGGTTTGAACACTGTTTGGATGGGGGGAAACTCGGACTTATATACACTATAAACAGTAACAGTAACAATAATACAACAAGCCCATTGGCTAACAGAGTGTGCACATTTTCAATCCACTTATTTGCATAAGAGATACATGAGAAAAGATACATTTCGCTCCTGTCAGAAAACACAGTTAACATACATAACAGTTCTGCAGCGGAATGAAAGGGCATACAGACAGGAAGTTCCCTTGCCAGCAAAAGTAAGGTGAGGAAGGACCCACAGCTTCTACCCAGACTGTCCATCAACTGCTCTTTGGTCTTCTGCTTTTAAATTGTGTTATGCAAGGGGTATGAGAGGAGGGAGGAGAAATTAACAGGGATGGTACTAATGTTGGAAGTACAGTTGGCCTCTTCCCTCTTTCTGACTGGTGTTGTCAGACTTCTGGACACAGATATCTCAACTCAGCCATGAAACTCACTGGTCGACTTTGGGCCAGTCACTTGCTTCCAGACTGATTATGTCACAGGGTAGTCATTAAGGATATAGTGGCAAACAGGGAACCATTATGTCACATTCACCTCATTGAATAAGAAGATAAAGAATAAATCAAGCACATAAGTAAGGAAATGAGTGATTAAAATACCCCACCTGGACAAAAGCTTATACCTGAGACTTTTGTAAGGATGAGGTAAGAGGCTAAAATTTAGCAATGTTGAATCTCATTCTATTCATCTAGAGTTGTTACTGCTCAAATAATTTTAGTTTTCATAGAGAATTCTGGAAATGACAATTGGATTCTGTTCTAGAGGCAAGAGTTTGTCTGTTTGTTCATCTTTTCATCTGTTGATCTGATTGTTGTTTAGCCCTGCATGTGTCTGTCCTACACATTGATGTACTTAAATGAAATGCCCATGAGGAACACCATTTTGCTCAGTACTGTTTATTGAGTGGCTACAACAATCTTAGACTGGGTCCTTCATACCCCCTTCATATCTCCTTTAATTAGAGACATTCAGGACTGAATTTCAAATCTTCTGTGTGCAAAGCATGCACTCTTTATCAAGGAACCATCACCCATCAGCTTAAGGCAAAACCAGACAAGGCCCTGTTCCCATTTCAAGAAATAGTGCTCTTTCAAATAGCAAAACCCATCTGTTTGTAAAGCCATGTTAAAATGAGAATGGTTGACAGTCATTGCTTCCTTTGCTTGTTTAGTTGCTGAGATATAGATGCAGAGATCACTTTTCAGAGGGACAGTGTTGTTTGAGCAGGAAGTACTCCATTCCTTGAACAACAACTTCTTGCCCTCAGAATATGCCCTTGCTTTTAGAAGCGAAACAAATACTTAGCTTCAGAATCCATGAAGCCAGCCTTGAATGGGCTGCTGTATGGTCTTCCAGCGGTTCACAACAGTTCTGGAATGTATCTCTGTTGTTACTTCCAATGAAGGTTGCCAATTTTTCTTTCTTGATGGGCTCCTGTGTTTTCGCTAGCTTTATGAAAGGCAAACATTGAACAACTATTGGGAGATGGGGCAGGATCTTAGTTTTGCTTAGTTAATAGTGCTAAAAAAGGATATATTTCCTTTTAACACATCGTTCCCAGTTATGCCTCTATCTGATTCACATTTTGCCACTTCTATACAGGTACTGTATATAGCAATGGTATCTTGAAACTTTAGCGAAACACAAATTGATAAGTGGGGCTTGTGGAGAAGAATCGTAATAAGCAGAAATCCAAATATTGTAATAGTTGGAAAAACAAAGATTAAAAAAGCATAAATTTCCCATAAGGAAAAATGTCATTGACTCTTTGAGAATACCAATAACTCTTGCTCTAAGAGAAACATCTGGGAGCAATGGAAACATCTGGGAGAGATAACAAACAATGATGCTAATCTAATACACAGATACTCAACCCCCCAGCCCTGTCTCCAAATTAAGAAAAAACCTATATTTCTTTTTTCCCATTTGTTGTACATCAGATCTTTCTGGCCATTTACCAATAGTGTTATAGTGGAAAATTACAGCTGATGCCTAAATATTTCCTTCTAGCAGCTGCTTTAGAGCCAAACTACTGTAAATAATGCAGCAGCTGAACTCTCCATAATGCCAGAGGGTTCTTAAGAGTTTCTTTTAACAGACAGAAGAGATATATTCATGTTCACTTTTGAAAGTCACCAATGATGCTGATGAAGCCTTTAGCAATTTAAAAAACTGATATGAATTGAAAAAGATAGCTACATCTCCTTGCATTTTTCTTTAATATAGAGCTGGCATGAAAAGCAATGATAAGGATTGAGATCTGTGATTCAGATAGGCATATACCATATTATCATAAAATATTTCATATGTCTCAGGTGGATGCCTTCAAGATGTTTCTGATTACAACTCTCATGAGCTCCCAATAGTCCAGCACATGATGAGGGAAGGGGGCGGAACCAACACATTTGGAAGGCATCCCGGCAGGGAAGCCTAGTGTTTTATGCTTGTGTTTGTAGCTCTGAAGATCTGTCATCAACAGATGTTGGGTCAGGATGGAAAGAAAGAGCTAGAGGCAGAAACTCTATTGGATTAATTTAATTTTAATTTTAATTTAATTTCCTATTTGTATAGCCACCCAACTTTGAATGACTCACCATAAATGGGATCTGCCCAGAACAATCCAATTCCCCCCTCCCCCCTGAACTATAACTCCAAGAATCCTCCAGCCATCATGCTGACTAGAGGATTGTGAAAGTTACAGTAAAAAAAGAAAGAATTTCCCCACACTCTGGATCTGAGTATGGATCAAGAGATATGGTATGGATCAAGAGATATTGTGCCGAGAGGTCAGTCCTGATGCTGCTTCCTTGATACCTTTGTAACACCAATGGATTGTTAACAGCCTCAGAAGATGGTGAAACTGATGGAGTTTGCTTGCTATTTCTGTCTTCTCCACACAAAACATACTCTTTCCAGACACAAGTGGAAGTGTGTAGTGCTGAAAGCAGAGATGGAACTGAAGTTCAGTTCTCTTAAACAAAGAAAACCTAAAAGGAGAGACATTTGCCTGATAGCCTTTAACATCAATAAACCTTTCTGCGTCAGAATACAATTCCAGGCACCAAATAGTGCATAAAGGCTTAGCAAAACCTTTCATGAATATTTCTCAGATGTCTTCAAATTTCTATTTGAGTAAGTATTTTGCCTCTACTACACAGTCGTTTCATCACTGGAAATGTGTTGAGCGCTCCCAGACAAAAGACGCCCCATTGCAACCATTCAGCCTTCATGCTAAATTGTTCAGGCATTCTGCTTCAAACATGCAGCAAAAGTGTTGGATTAGAATCAGACCATCAGCCCTTTTACTAGCAAAGGCCATGCTTTCAGGCAACTATGCATTTGGTCCTATGGTGGGAAGCCTCAATAAGGCTGAGGGTCATTTTTCTCCTTTTGAGTTCCTCTGGGGCCTACACAAAGTGCAAAAAAATATATGAACACATGCACAAAATGAAACTGAACACAGCACAAAGTAAAACTGGAGATCAGAGCCAGAACTAGGGTGGATGGAGTGGAGCTTTAACCCAGGAAGTGAAATGTAGAGGGTGCAAAAATGTGTTACTAGAAGGGTATGACTGTTGCTATTTGCTGTTAAAGAGTGTGAACATGGCCACATAGAACATATATACCACTTCTAACTGCTCCTTCTTGGGCAGATGGAAGTGCACTACAAAGTTGTGTAGTTTTAATGGATTGTGAGCCACCTATGGGAAGTAAGGTGGACACATTTATATTTGGCATGGGGCTAGTGACAAAGACCTACTCTCTACTCTTTAGACCAGGGGTTTCCAACCTTTTCAAACCAGGTTCCGGGTTATGCTCTCTCAATTAGCTTTGAGGGTAAGACGGCCATTTTGCCCTGCCTACATGATGGGGGTGGCCATTTTGTCCCATCTGCTTCAAAGGGGCAACCACTGTGTTTCTCAAATGCCATTGGAGGAGGTGAGGGCCACATGAAATGGTGCCGTGGACCTGATCCAGCTCACGGGCCTGATCCAGCTCATGAGCCTTAGGTTGGGAACCCCTGCTTTAGACAATAAGTGGCCCATGGCTGAGGCTGGAGGAGTGCTCATAAAATTATGGACCCCACCTGGTTTACAAGCTGCTGTGGCTTTAGGCCATGGTTTTCAATTATAAAGGCTGTACACTAATTTTAAAGGACAGTCTGGTTCTCTGAGAGCTAATTCTGGGATCAGAACTACAATCCATACATTGCAAGACATACACCTCTCAGCTTCCTGACTCCTTTAGTAAACAGCGGGCAGACAAAACTCAATCAAAGAATCCCCAGCAAAACTTTAATGTTGGCTTTCATGGAACAAGTCAACTTAGACTTGATCCACGAAAGCCAAAATTAAAATACAGCAGTTAGTTGTTAAAGTGCCACAACATTTTTTGGCTTTTTGTTTTGTTTACTCTTCTCTATGCTTAAAACATAGACTACTATAACTACCATTTCAAAATTTTTAGCAAATTTTATTGTTTAGACTTAGAAAAATGTATCTTTCAGTTTCTCTTGAGTCTACTGCTAATCAGATGAGGGTTCCTTATGTTTCAGTGTTATGAGAAAGGAAAAGAAATTTAAGAGAATGAATTATTCTATGCTCTGCTTAATGTTATCAACCTCTTTAGATAAAATCTCTTCTGGAAAACAAGAAAGGAAATATCAAACAGAAGCTTGATTAACCAATATTCTGCTTCCCAAATTGGAATGAAAAACTGTGTCAGTTTTCACTGCCTTCTGTATCTTTTAAAACTTCCTTCCCAAATGTGATGTAATTTGTGAATTTTGATAAATTCTTTAAAGGAAAGTAAAATCGCATTCTACTGCCAGGTTCAAAAGGCACAGAATTATTTCAGCACCACCATGACTAAATACCAAGAGGTTCAAATCCAGATCTTGAAGAGTTGGGTCTTCAAAGCCCTGAGCTTAAATGGACAAATCTGTCACTTTTGGTTCCTTGGAACCAAAAAAATGATTCCCCCCCCCCAAATTCTTTTTTTTAATAAAATGAATTGAAACAAAATCTCATGCATACCTCCTTCCAAATACTCTACTTTCAAGCTGCACATGGGGATAAGAATATTCTTCCTAAGTTCCCAATTTCCCCATTTGGTATTCTATCCTCATTCAAAACAAAATACAAGGCTTGTTTTAACATTTAAACAAAAATGTAACCATATTTATAAGTACCTTCCACTGTATGTATCTGCATGCTATCTTTGAATATGTTTTACTGGTGTCCATTTTTGAATTGTGTCCATTTTTAGTCATACAACTTTTGTGAATGTTATTATTATTTAATTATTATTAAGTTTTATTTCTATCCCGCTTTCCTGGCACAGGTGCCACTCAAAGCAGCTTACAACATATATAAATACAATAAACAGAGCAAGATATACAATAAAATACAAAAGGCAATGCACAATTAATACAATCAAAACATCAGAATATGCAAAAATACAATACAAAATATAAAGATTTAAGCAATGTCACAGTGAGAAATTACAAAAAAACCCAACAACCTCAACCACCCAGCAGCCACAAAGGCACCCCATGGTTCAACGTCCATGAGGGCAGCTGTGTCCTCAGCAGCAATGGCTCCCACCTGTCTCTCCCCAGCGGGGCCGGTGGCATGGGCTCCCGGGGCAAGACAGGGAGCTGCTCGAGGCGGCGGGTGACGGCGTCCTTTTCTGCTCTCCAGGCGGGCTGTCGCAGAGAGCGAGGGCAGCTGCGGCAATGGCTCCCACCTGTCTCTCCCCAGCAGGGCCAGTGGTGTGGGCTCCCGGGGCAAGACAGGGAGCACAGAGCACCTGGGATCGACCAACTGCAATGTTCAGGCCTCCAGCTGCAAAGTGAAGGCGGGACTTCCTCAAGGCCGGCTGGCGGATTGAACCGCGCTGGTCTCGGCATTGGTGGGGAGAGGCATTTGAGGGCATCGGGCAGCCCTCAGGTGTTCCTCGTCTCCCTCCGGCCGGCCGCTGGTCAAACCGCGCTGGTCTCGACGGTGGCAGGGAGAGGCATTTGAGGGTGTCGGGAAGCCCTCAGGTGTTCCTCGTCTCCCTCCGGCCGGCCACCAGTTGAACCGAGCTGGTCTCGGTGGTGGCGGGGAGAGGCATTTGAGGGCATCGGGCAGCCCTCAGGTATTCCTCGTCTCCCTCCGGCTGGCTGCCGGTCGAACCGCGCTGGTCTCGGCGGTGGCGGGGAGAGGCATTTGAGGGCGTCGGGCAGCCCTCAGGTGTTCCTCTTCTCCCTCCGGCCGGCCGGCGGTCAAACCGCATTGGTATGCATGGTATGTATGCATTTGTCTATATTTTTATCACAATTCTCATTAATGGGCAGATTTCTAACGCTAAATGGTTCTAGATAGTCAGCAGTCTTGGGAAGTATGAAGTTGGTATTTCTGCACCACTAACCTTTCCACTCGAAATCTGTTCCAGTGTTCAGTTGAATTTTGCAGCATAACACTGTACAACTACTGCAAAATGTTGGCATAGATTTTGGCAGAAAGGGGCAATATTGAGCATGAGAGTATTAATCTGGATGCTTGACACGTTCAGCCAAATACAGTTTGGGTTGGTTTTGCAAAACTCAGGTTTGCAGTTAGCAAAAATTGAGATTTTAAAAGTCTGGCTATTTGGTGTCTTTGCTGGAAATGTTGCAAGATGGATTTGTGAGATAAACTGTATGGATTGGTTCCACATTTCCAAGCCAAAGGACTATCTGGACTTTCCATTCTGTTCTTCAAATAAAAATTGATCTCCCCACCCCGCCAATTAACTCAATCAGATAACATTTGGCACCAAAGTTCATGTACAAACCTTGCAAAACCCTGCAATGAATTCTCCTTCTGAACTCATACATCTTATATTCCTACCAGATTTTGTGGAAGGAATGTTTAGTGATAATTGCTCCATGCCGCAGACAGTTTGGGAGCCCTGAGAATTTTAGAACTGTTACACAAAAGACTGGGCTTCAGAAATGCACATTAAGTCTCTGTTAGGGCAGAAACAAAGCAGAAGTCGCATTCCAATGTGTCAGGTTTATTTTCTTAAGAGAAGCCAGTGAACAGAAACACACACACACACAAGTTGCTACTCCTGGCTTCTGTATATCTTCAGTTCTTGGGTTTAGGCTGCAGTAATATAAATGACTTGCCTCAGGGTTACACTGCCCATTTTATGCTACCTGTATTACAAATGTACTAATTTCACATCTCTAGAACACTCCATTCCAGTGAGTTCAGGGAAGCTGCAATTCTCTCAGCTTCAACATCCCTAACTGCAACATGGCAACAATACCTGTGGGCTGCATGTGGTCAGCACTCAACTTTGTGGCCCTGAGGACCATCAGAGAACTGGCTGCATAGCTCATTGGTTTAGGTATATGGCTGCAGAGTCAGAGGTTGGGAGTTTGATTCCCCACTGTGCCTCATGGAAGAAAAGCCAGCTTGTACAACCATGAGCAAGCTGCACAGTCCCAGGTTGGCCTCAGAAGAAGGAGTGGTATGCCATTTCTGTCTGCTCTCTAACTAGAAAGTATAATCATAAGCCAGAATTGACTTGATGGTAGACAAAGAACCACCAGAAGCTTCCCTCCCTACAACAGCCAAAATATAATTTTACTTATGGTGGGCATCAGAGGTCAGCTCCGTCGGTCACCTGCCGATTCTTAGAATCAACCTTAATAACACATGCAGGAAGGCCTCTTTCCCACATACATTCATGTTCCCTGTGGGAAATGTGGGTCTATCTGGAATATCTCATGTGGGGGAATTTATAGTCAGGGCAGCCATCTCTTTGGAGGTTATGCTGATGAAGGATGACTGGCCAACAGTCATCCAGTAGGTTCCATGCTGGAGACTAAAACCCAAATTGCCCAGAATCCATTCCAGTATTTTAATCAATGCAGTGGGGTTCACAGAAAGAGCCTCCTCAAAGATTGTGGGTTTTTCTGAACCACAATTGGGTGTACCCTGGCAATGGCAACCTTGTGTTGATGGCTAAACTTTCTCATACTAGGCCAGGAGAAAGAAACTACAGAATGACTCACCAAAAGGTACCTTCATTCTGGCAGTTTCATGTCTAGCCTAGACATAGAAAAAGAAAAAAATCAAAACAATCACACTGCATTACTAAATAATAAGAAAATATGGCAAAAGAAAAGCAAATGTTATCAAACTACAGCTCCCATAGTATGGTTTGAAAATGCCCATCCTCAGATCTCTATATAAAGAGAGAGAGGGTGGTGCAATGACCATCTCTTCATAAGATTAATGGTCTAAAAATGTTTTTGCATTTTCTTACTGAGATGATGGATTTCCTGTTGCAATGATCCAATAAATATAGTAGATAAATGGTTAACATTTTCACGTAGATCGCCATGGCTTATTACTATTATTACAGTATTATTATCATCATCATCATCCTTCAAAGACTGGCACAGAGGACTTGACTAGCAGCCAAGAAAATTTCTTGGATCTAAATCCAGCTGTTCCACTCCAGCAGAATCTTATCTCTCTTAGTGCCTTATTATGCTTACAAGAGAGAAGTGTTAAGTGCTGTCAGGGAGTCTCCAAAGGCCCAGGTGGAACATATCCAGACATAACCCAATTGTACACACTGGAAAGAGAGCAATCATCACCTTCTATATGTTCACACTTTTGAGTTAAATTGCAATTAGATACCTGTAAGAGTCACTTTACACTATCAGCAGAATAAAGGGATAAAGCCTTTAAAGGGGTTTTAATGAAAGATTTTAAATCCTTGCTCTGAAAAGAGTTCAGAGTTTCTTTCTTAATAAGATTATGTTTTCCTAAATGCAGAGTTTAGAAATAAATAAAACAAGTAAGACATCAAACAGTTACCACCATCACAACTATGATTGACAAGGCTTTATCCAAATTTAGCTTTCTTTATACCTTCATCTCACGTACTGTAAATTCTGGTTTTTAGTCTACACCACTGGCAACCTAGTTGCTGGACTACAACTAGAGCCTGGAAATACAACGTTTTGGACTATGCCTTCCAGAGTCCTCCTGCTACCATGGTCAACAATTAGGGCTTTGTTATTTAGTTTTAACAACACTTGGGAATCTGTATTTGGGAACCACTGGTCTATATGATGTGAAGTTTACATGGTTCTTTCCATGTATTCCTTATTTGTATTTGTTTATCTTTTATAGTTCATATCTTTGATGTATTTTACATACTTATTGGGATTTATGTATGTATATTTAGTGCTGTACCATTCCACAAATAAAACAATCAATTATTTTTTGTATTCATTAATTCCAAAAACTCTTGATTAATTTCTAAGGGACTTAATCAGAACTATAATCACTGAAACCAATTGCAGCTTTGGCAGGGCAAAAAGGTTTCAGTGTTGCAGTGTGAACATGGCAGATGCCCAATGATAGTGGTAATCTCTAATGGTTGTGATAATGGTAACAAACACTTTGTAGAGATACAAACCAGTTAGCAGACCAATCAACTTCAAAACGTTTTCAAAATAAAAAAAGAAACAAGGAGGGGTGGGCATATCAAAGCAACTTTGAAAGAAATCGTTAGCACCCCAAAATCAGCAACATAGATTTCAGTAGGGTGAAGATATTCAGCATTACACAGATGAAGCAGGGGGCTCCTTCTGAGAGAGAGGGAAGGAAAATGAGAAAGGAGAGAGAAGAGCAATATAAATGCAAGGAGAGGGCAATATTGAATGACTTACACAGTCACCAAACCAAAATTCCTTGCCTGGTTTCCATTGCAGAGTGCATCTCAATACAAGAAGCTTTCAGTAGAATTTGGCAAAGAAACCACACCACACTAAAAAGTCTCAGCCTGGTATCAGAAATAAAGCCTACTAATCACCTGGAATGAAAATTACCAGTTAATATTGTGGAGTAGAAATTGTTTGGTCTTTCAATTCATCCCCAGATGGAGTTATTAAAGAACACCACTTGAAGCTCTGTAGCTGTTTTCTGTCACATGAGACTAGATGAATGAATGGTCAGATACAGTACAAGGAAGGTTCCTACATTCTTCCTTCTTCCGTGATGATCCCATTATCAACTAGACAACACTAAGGGCTCCAAAAAGACGTATACACATTTTACGAAAGGAAAAAACTGTATTAAAATTGTAATACTCAATATATACTGATAAAAAAGATGAATACTGTACAAGTCACGTCTGACTTCTGCAATTATAGGAGGTGCTCAAAGTGGTTACTAACAGCATCCAGATACTTCTGATTATGGCAACTACTGCTTGAGCAACGTTGACCAAATTGTCCCAGATCTTCCTTTGTGCACATCACACATAGTACCATGTGTCTAAACTTATCATGCATGCAATTGTTAGATTTGTTGGAGATTCTGTTGTTTACTCACACCTCCACTGTCACTGTACTTCCATGACATTCTCAAATTTCAAATACCACTTCAAAATGCACTCTCGCTCCTTGAACGACAACCGTGCGTCCTCCATTTTCTTTGACTGTCCTGCCTGTCACATGGTGGGGCTAGTATTTTTTTTAATGAATGTCATAGTACACATTAGTACCATATTTCAATACAATTTTGAAAAGTAAGACACAGATAACATCTCTTAAAATGTGTAAACTTTTTGGCATCCTCTGTCTGTATAATGCACCGTATTATCTTTTGTGTATCTAGTTCCACCAGGGTGTGGCAGTAAATCAGGATAAGGGCTTTCACCCACTGCTGTGATATCCAGGAAAGAAGACTTAATGTGGGTCAACAGATGCCTGTTTAAGAGTAAGTTATTCTACTGTCTCTCCATAGCAGCAATAGTTCATCACACCAGTTACCCAGCTAGACCAGAGAGTGAACTGGAAGATGGCAAGAACAGAAGTAGAGTATTCTGCATTGGCGATCCTCTTTTGTTGCTCATGGGAACTATTAATTTATATCCTATGGCTCTTCTAACAGTAATTCTCACATGGCACAGAAGAATGATTAGCGTAGAAGCTATAGCCTGGACCTGTTTCTTGGAAGGCAACAAATCATACCTTTCAGCCATGAGTTGCCATTATAGGATCAGTTTCAAATATGATTAAGAGACACTATGCATACATACAACACACAACACTAACAACAACAACACCTGATATGTTCTAGGTGGGAGTTAGCAAGAGAAGTGGTTAAGGGCTTCAGCATTCATACCTCTTCTGAGCAGAATGGAAAGTGATAGGCTTATTTGGCATGAGTTTTTATGGAGATAGTCTACTTCTTCAGATTCATGAAGCACAGTTTTCAAGAGCCACAGGTTTCCATGAACACTGGTTTTGGGAACAGGATGAGCAAGAATGGAATGTGATGGGAAAAGTGACAATTATATTACTGATTTTGTTGTGTTTTGTCCAAATCCTACCTGCATTTCTTTGCTGCCCATTTTTGTCTTGAGTCTTTGTTTAAAATTTGAACACATCTCCCCACATTTTTTGATACACACATTTTTTCCAATTCACCAAAGTGATTGTGCGATCCCTTTATTGTACATATTTTAGCACTCTCACTTTAAAACATGCCCACAAATTTGTGTATATTTTGTTTCTTCGAACTGCCTTGTAAGCCTCACAAAAAATTGAGCAGGGATAATTCCTTCTCAGGAGGTGCAAAAATGCTACTTTTGTCAAGAATGCTGAATCCTATTAAATCCTTTTCTATCCCTATTCTAAACATTTCTCTTCTTTCTCACAGAAACACCATCCTGATTTACCTACAGATTGATTTGTGTGACTATTCTAATGCAGGGTGGCTGCAAATTCAATACTAGGGAGGGAGACTGATACTTACTAAACTGCTTATTCATATCAATTGAAGCATGCATGTGTTAATATACATAATGGCCAAAAAAAAGCCTGTTTATGTTTCTATTTCTGGAGGCCTCTAAGAGTAGCAGTTTCTATCTTAGGAAGAAAATTAGGAAAATTCTCCAATACAGTAACTTCACAAAAACCTGACCCTCAAAATATTTATTTTTGCTTTTTTTAAAAAAAGAAACCTATAATTTTAAGCCATTCCAGGTAAAATCCATCTACAGTAGAACCTGGGACAAGAATTTGGCCTCAAAGTCCATTGTTATTTCCCACACCTGATTTAGGCTCTCTCAACATGACAAGACATCACAATGAGAACTTGTTACACTGCACAGAATTTATCATTGCTATTCATGAATGAAGCAAACAGTTTCCCCAATAAAGATGTTCCTGTATCCCCAATAAAGATGTTCCTGTAATACAGTATGAGCAAAATGTTGCTAGTTTTCTTTCCCTTTGAGAAGGAAAGCACAAGTATACATAGCAATACAGAGGAGTGGCTCACTGCTAAAAAAAAAACATGCAACCAAGCTATCCAGAGCTTCAGAAACATAAACAAAACAGCAATTTGGGCAATGTTCACACTTTATACAATTGTTCAACTTTGTGCAAATTTCTGTACCTTTTGTTCAAAACAGGTCATTGATGCAGAAAACATTGTTCTCTATAATGTCAGAAATTCATGGAGAGCATCAGGTGGTTTCTTGCCATCGTCACTGATAAGGAGAAGAATGTTTCTGTTTCTAATCATTATTTGCAAAGATAATAAGCAAGGCCTTATATGCCTTTGAGAACACAAGGAAGTTCCACTGAATTTCTAGGATCAATGATGGACAAAGTCTGTCTAGTCAGTGTTGGAACTGTATTCTGAAAGAATGAACTCTTATCTACTACACTGGACTAAAGATTGGTTCTCTCGAATCCAGTTATAAACTAATTTTGAACCCAGCATAGCAATAGCAATTACATTTATATACCAGTACTGACTCATAGCACTTAGTGCACTCTTTGGGCAGTTCACAAGGTAATTAGCATTTTGCTCCCAACATGCTGGGTACTCATTTAACTGGCCTTGGAAAAATGGAACTCACAACAACAGCAGTTTTGGCTGCAGTACAGCAGTTTAACCATTGCACCACCAAGGCTTGTCAGTGTCACTCAGAGCACACTGGTGCCTGATTCATTTCCCCATCCTTCAAATTAAAGTATGATGTATTCTACCACCATATGGTTATCCTCAAAGGCAGTTACAAAAAAAACCAATATGATTAGTTTTCATTTCTCAGAGGTGCAAAGCCACTGCTGGGAGAGTGAATTGCTTGAGGCTTCCCAGTAGAGAGAGGTTAAAGAGAAATTCAATCCCGTGGCTTATATGTCCCAGATAACATCTTGAGCCACTGGACCAGAAACAAAGCACAATAACAGAATGCATCATAAAATGTAAGTCACATGTATATTATGCCAAATGTCAATATAAACTCTGCATCTAGCTGCTTTGCCTGTAATACTTCCACAAATGGCAAGAACCATTTAAAATGCCTTTCTAACTTCATTTGTAAATATACATACATGGCTAAGAATCCCCCTGAAATCAATGGAACTTATTTTTAAGTAGACGTGAACAATGAGATGCAGTAGATAGAAGATAATGGATGGTTGATAGAAGATAATGAACCTCTATGGGTGACTTTGTGGTTGGCTTTTGACCATTTCCTAAAGTTTGTATGGTTTCTATGAAGCTGAAAAATGTCAACTGTTACATATGCCATTCTAAACTCTTTGAAGGGAGGACGAGAAATGTACATGATTGTTGGATTTACAGTCTCTTTTCTATGTTATAACCAATCCACGAGTTTGTTTTACCTTCCAGTTTGAGCAATGCCATGAATAATGTATAAACTAAAAGACAAAAAAAACCAAAATCACTGATGTGGTATCCTTTTGCTCACTATTGTGTGAACACTGGATGTTCACATTGTCATTAATTCATTTTATATATTGCCCAACTGACCAAATCATCACTCTGGGTGGTGTACAATAATATAAATGCAAAACATAACAAATAAAGTCACCTCAACATCACTTGATAAATCCTCATATACAGTCATATTTTGGCCCAATTAAACACAGCTGTGGTAAATCAATAGACGCAGCATCAATAAAAATAGTTTGGGGTAATTTGTACAATTGGTGCAATTGTGCAAATTTTGTGAATTATGCAATTTTTTTTTAAAAAAGCCAAAAACCAGGCAATTTAGAGCAAAATTTATCTCCCGCCAATGAAAGAACTTGATCAAGAATGTTTAAAAATTAATTATCTTCCTAAGCAAGGACAATTATACAGTATTACAATCCTCATTCTTGCACATAAGAGTGAGACTAGCAAAGATTTACATTCCTAGACAGATATCTCTGACATTGTATACTGCTTGATGCATTTAATTAAAGATACTGGAGCAGTAGTTCCCAACTTTTTTTGGCCTTGCTGTACGTAAGCATCTCTAAAATCCTGACACACCCACTCCTTGACATATAATACTTATTATTCAAAAAGTCAACTCCTATTTATGTGGAGGAAGCCTAAAAGGCCATTAACTTGGTCTAAGTAATCTTCTAATTACCCCCTTAAAAATCAAATTGCCCCCCCCCCCCCGTGGGGTTTGGGGTGGTGTCCCATGTTGGGAACCACGACACTAAAGGCTGAACTGGAATAGTTATGATTTTGGTAGCTGGAGTCTAAGAATATTTTTTTCAATTTCTTGTCCTACCTTTGGACCATAGGTTTTCTCTTTCTCTTGGCCTGCCAAAGTCACAGAGTGGATCTATGGAACAGAGTTAAGTATGTGTGCCTAGGATGGTGTTACAAATTTTAAAGCTAAGCAAACTCAGTGGTAATAATTGGTAGCCCCACAAAATTTAGAACCTTGAAATGCTTGACAATAAAACAACAGAAGTTGTTTTCATGCCTAAAATCATTCTATAACACTGCCCATTTTCATAAACAAAATTAAAGCAGTTTAAAAAAATCATTTCTACTAATAGGTAATAGGAGACCAAACTATCTGAAGTTCCAAATGGAAATTAGGCTTTGGACCTCAGCTAAATCAGGTAGCCTTTTAATCCGTCTTTTAAAAACCTGTTTTTAGAAATTGCTGAACTGTCATCTGAACTAAACCTTGTGGTGAAGGTACTCCCCTAGCAACAGATGCATTGCAAAGAGTTACCTTAAATTAACAAACTGTCATCAATTTTAATCACAAAAAGTATGTATTCTGTACTATCAGCAATACCAAGAAATAATGGGAAACAGAAAAATAGTCCACAGAGTAACATTAAATAAACATCCCAATTGCACAGAAAGGAGATAAGATTGGCATAACTATAGGACCATCATATTACTTTACCATATGATCAAAGTGGTGCCCAGAATTTTACAGCAAATATTTTTATCACATACGGAGTAAGAAATGCCTAAAAGAAATGGGGTGCCACACACTTGACTCTCCTGTTGTGTAACGTATACTCTGGATCCTCTGGTTTCTTTTCAGAACATATAAATCTATATTCTGGGTATGTATTAGCTTAATAGGGAGGAACTGTATGGTTTCCAAATGGCAAAGGTGTCAGACAAAGGTATCTTTTATGTTTCTGTTTATTCAATCTATATGTACAATGTACAGTATCTCATAAAATGGATTAGATTCGGAAGGACACAGAGTGAAAACTAGTAGTAGAAATATCATTAAGTTAAGATATGTATATAGCACCATATTACTGGCAAAAATAAAAAGTCAAACATTATGACTACAAAAGAATTATGTAACTTAAAAAAACTGATGATGACAACATTGAAATTATTGATTTTCTATAACTTAGTTCAATCATCAAATAAAATGAAGAGTGCAGCCAGTAAATCAGAAGACTGAGACTAGGAAGAGTAGCTTTGAAGGAGCTATAAAAATTCTTAAGTATAGGAATGTGTCAATATAGACCAAAGCCGAGATAATCCACACCATGGTATTTCCACCAGATAGATTGATGTATGGATGTAAAAATTGCAGAATGATAAAAAGTGATAGGAATAAAAGTGATTTGTTTGAAACATGGTGTTAGAGGATAGCAGAAATAACTGTGTTTTAGAGCAAATCAAGCCTGAATTTTCACTAGCAACTAAAATGGCTCAACTGAGACTCCTTGGTCATTCATGATGAACAAGATCATTGGCAAAGGTACACAGAAAGAGCATGTGAGAAGATTGAACCACAGTCAGGCGTACCCTGGTAATGGTAAACTTGTGTTGCTGGCTATTTTTTCTCACACTAGATCAGGCAAAGGGAACTGCAGAAAGAACTCACCAAAAGGTGCCTTTATTTTGGCAATTTCACGTCTGGCCTAGACATGGAAGAATAATAATTTACAAAGGCAATAAGGCAAGACATGAGAGGCTCTGGAAGGGAGAAAAATCTAACATGAGGTAATAATAATAATAATAATAATAATAATAATAATAATAATAATAATAATAATAATAATAATAATAATAATAATAATAATAATAATAATAATAATAATAATAATAATAATAATTTTGTGTCAGAAAATATTCTGGGTTGAAAGGATTTTTGCTGGAGAAACACAGGATGCACAGTGAAGTGGACTGCAGTCCATAAAAGCTTATAATTTATTGAGTTTTTAAGCTGGCAAAAGTCTACTTGTCTTACTAGACAAGAATTTTTTTGGGCATAAAAACACAGCAATCCAAAAGCTGCAACAAAAGTGTGCATGTGTATGCTGAAATTACCTTTTCCAGAGGGAAAAAAGCCAAAAATACACAGAATGTATTCATCTCAGAATTGTACTTTTCTTGGATTACTACTGTTCGAAAGCAAGAAATTACAAGTAGATAAATAGGGACCACTTTGGTGGGAGAAGATCTTGAGAACATGAAAGGAGCCTCATACAGGCGTCCCCCGAGTGGATTCCTCCTGCAAAAATTCTTTCCACTCAGAAAGCACCTTTGTGTGCTTCTGATGCGATAAAAATAAAACCTACACTGGGAACGTATGAGAATATGTGGTGGAGTTGTAATGTGGTAAAAGATTTTTAGGAGAAAAATTGAGGAGGAAACTTCAAGTATTTTGGGGAAGAAACTTAAGTTGGGGTCAAGTGCTGTTTTGCTGACAGACATGGATAATATGAGTATAGATGAGGATAAAAAAGAG
Source organism: Bradypodion ventrale (assembly GCA_035047345.1). Taxonomy (NCBI): domain Eukaryota; kingdom Metazoa; phylum Chordata; class Lepidosauria; order Squamata; family Chamaeleonidae; genus Bradypodion; species Bradypodion ventrale. The sequence goes on along the minus strand of JAWDJE010000004.1, from coordinate 28,577,503 downwards.
TTATTATGTATAATATTGATAACAGGTAGACAGTGTATTGCAAGAAATTGGAAAAATGATGTGATTTTAATAATTGAGGATTGGTACAAGGAAGTGTGGGAGCCTGCTTTGAATGATAAGTTAACATGGGAATTGAACAAAAAAAGGGTATAGTTGGTGAAAATAAATGTTGGAGAATTTGGCAACCGTTTGTGGAATCTACATTGATTAGAGGTGAAGGTGGCAGGCCAGCACCAGATCAAATGAGTTTTTGGAAACAGTCAAAGATTATTGTGATGTACCGCATCCTCCAGGGCAATGTATATTTCACTTGGGTGTGTATTATTAATTTGGTTTTTTTCTGTTATATTATATTAAATATAGTAATCATAAGCATAAATATATAAATAAAAATATGTATGAGTATAGAATTGAATTGATATTTTGATAAGAAGAATATATTAAAAGAATGATAAATATATATTATAATGAATATTGATGAGTTTTAAAATGTATTAAAATGTTTTCACTGTGTAATGATGTAAGAATATTAAGCATGTATTTTTGTTTGTATTTCTCTTTTATATATTTGTATTTTTTTTGTTGTTCTGTTTGTATTGTTATTTTAAAAATTAAAAAAAACCTACTGAAGCATCATATCTAGCTTTTCTGAGCCAGGTAATCTCAAGATGCCTAAAACATCTGAAGGTTACCTGTACAAAAGAATGATTTGCATACAAAGATATGGGAAAGTTTGCTACGCTCTCTGAAATTGAATGACTGGATTCATGAGATATCCCTTGGTCTAAGAAAAGAACATATTATTACTGCAGTAGCTTACTAGATAGTGCTTTGGTAGCTCAGTGGTTAAGAAGCTTGCCTTGTTAGCTGGAAGGCCAGCAATTTGGCAGTTCAAGACCTGGGTACTGCATGGCGGATTGAGTTCCCGTCTGTGTCCCAGCTCTTGGGGACATGAAAAGAGCCTCATTCGGGCGTCCCCTGAGTTGAGTTTCTCCCACAAAAATCCTTTCAACGAAGAATAATTTCTACATGAAATTATTATTATCACAAGCAGAAAACAGAATACATTTAAAAGCACAACACAAGGGTACACAGAAAGTTCCTCCTCGAAGATTGTCATATTTTTGAAGCACAATTGGGTGTACCCTGGACAACAACCACCTTGTGCTGGCTGATCTTTCTCACACTAGATCAGGTGAAAGGAACTACAGAATGAACTCACCAAAAACTGGCTTCATTTTGGCAGTTTCATGTCTGGTCTAGACATGGTAGAAGAAGAAGCACAACACAAAGTAATTTAATATACATTATGTGATTTTCCCCTCCCCTTCCAATTTGCTTAATGCACACATGCCTACAGAATTCAACTACATGTGGTATGGAAATGGTTTTAACTTTGCAGAGAATTTTAAGAAGTACAGGATCCATCCTGGCTGCTGGGGAAGACAAAAATGACAAATAGTATGATCACATTAGAAAGCAGAATCAGAAGGATTTTGCTCTGCAGTGCTTTAAATCGCAGCCTCAGTCATTTTTGAACATGTAACAATTGCTCACACTGGATTAGTGGAATGAATTGGGCCTCAGAGTCCAAACAATCTGGAAGCCCAGTGGGAGCAATTACAACAAAGTCGAATCACCTGGGATGCAAGCAGGCAAGCTGGCAGGCTGGTGCAATACAAATTGCAGGAAGGCCCTCTCCTGAGGAAGCAGCAATGGTATTTAAGTATGAGCTACAGTTGACACCAGCTCTTGCCCCCCTCTCCACTTGCTTCTTGCTTGCCCAGGACAAAAAAAAGAGTAAACTGCTCAAAGGGGAAGGGGTCTAAGAGAAAAACGGTTCAGTGTTTTGGCAATTGTCTGGCCACGATAATGGAATAGACCAAAGCTAACAAGCTGACACTGGACCCTGGTGTTGGAGGGTCTGTCAGCCCAAATAGGTAACCTAGCCCCTAGAATGGATGGGATTGCTGTCTCACCTAGAAACCAGGTATGAAATTTAGGGGTTATGTTAATCAGGCGATCTCAACAATTTACCGCCAGGGGCTGGACCTGCCCCAGACACTTCCCGTCAGGGGCCAGAGGCGTGTCAGGCACCTGGATTTACGTTTCCGCCACCACTGCCATTTTCTTCCTGCTGCTTTGGGACAGTCTTCTCTGGTCCACAGGGCAGCAGAAGGCTTTGCGGAGCTCGTCCACAGTGGTTCAAAATTTTTCCGCTGTTTCTGGGCTTTGAAATCCATGCTGAAAGGAGAGGTCCCTTGCTGTGCAGCAATGACTACATCTCCCAGAATCTCCCAGTGCCACGCGCCAAGGCTGACATCATCGCTGTGTGGCAAGGGACCTCTCTTTTCGCCAGGTTCCATCTCTGCCTATATTTAAAAAACAGCTACAACTATTCCTTTTAAAAGAGACTTTTAAGAATATTTTGCTAATGACCGAGCGTTAGGTATTTTATTTCTTTCCATTACCAATAAGTTTTTAGTTCTTCTATATATATATTTTTTCAATGTTGGGTGCTTTTAATGTCTGGGTATTGTCTTATAAGCTGCCCAGAGTGGGAAAATATCCCAGATGTGTGGGGTATAAATGTAATCAATAAATGAATGAATGAATAAATAAATATTATATCTCCTCTATCTATGTACAGCAATCATCTGAGTATAAAGATAGCAATTTGCTTTGGCATTTGACCTTTTCTGTTTCTGAGCAAGGACCCAGAAACTGGTATTCATTCATCACTGTGCCATTTTAGAGACATCCTGGCCCAAATAGGGTCAGGGTACATGGGGACCTTTGTATGTTTCCAGTTCTCCATACGGGGAAAATCCTTACATATGGAGGATATGCATATGGCAAAGCCAGGTCATAGATTGAATGGTACAGACAAGATGAAAAGGCTTTTGGTCAGGTCAATGGCAACTGCAGAACTGGGTGCTGTTTCATTTTGATTTTACAACCCCCTCCTCCCTGGTCAATATCCCTAAACTCATCAGTGAACAGAGTTAGCTTCCTAAAGCACTAAAATGAACTGAGGGAAAAGTCATCTTAAAAGGGCAATACAGTGGAACCTCGGTTAATGTAATTAATGCATTCTCCAGCACGTTTCTTACAGAGAAAATTACTTTAACAGATTTCCCCATAGGAATGCGTTGAATGCAGTTTCTCATAGGAATGCTTTCAAAAAGAATACATTAATCAAAATGTGGTTTCTCATAGGAATGCATTGAAAACCAATTAATCTGTTCAAAAAAAATCTGTAAACCGAGCCTCTATTTTCTATGGATTTCCTTTTGTTATGTGATTTTTATGTTAACCGAAACGTTTGTTAAGCGAGGTTCTACTACTATTAAAAGAGCAATATAAGGAAGCTACTTTTCTCTACACTGTTTCCATCTTTTCTCTCCCCCCTTGCTTTGAAATCAGCAATGTTACTGCCACAAGACTTTGATGGTTTAATGATAAATGATTCTACAGTAAGAAAGGCAAAGAAGATTTGCTGCTGTGACAAAGGGAATCCTTTCCTTTTCTGTTGTTGCCAACCAAGCAACTTTCTTAGTCTTCCTATCTCTTTCCTCACTTCTGATCATGACAAGGGAAAGTCAGATTTAACACAAGGGATCTTTGGGGTACCTCACTGTCCCCTACTATTGGAATGGAAATGGTGTAACTCCTACCTGACAATCATCACCGATTAACAAGTCTCCATGTGGACTTCTGGTTCTGTGCCAAGCCACGCGCCTGGTATACAAGGAGGAATCTCAGTGTAAACCAGTGGTTCCCAACATGCCCCATAGGAAGACTTCAATTCCCAGAAGCTTATGTCAGTACATTGGCTGATCAGTGCTTTGGGGAATTGACTTAGGCTTCTGGGAATTGAAGTCCAAAAACCAAAGGTTGGGAAATGCTGGTGTAGACTCAATAATAAGTGGCAATCTGCTGTAGCAGGTTATACAATTTCCCTTCTGCCTGCATACAGGTAGCTATACAACAGGATTTTGGTCACTATGCAATTCACCTTGTGAATATATATTCAAAAGGTTTAGATAAATTCTTCAGAAATTGTCTGGGAGTACATATGAACAAGTCTGTCAGTTTTGCTTTCTCTGACATCTGAATATTTTCAATTTCATTTTTTATCCCAGATGTAACCTGTGAATGTTAGTAAATTCTTGTTTAAAAGTGAAATGAAATTCTTAGCCTATCTCAAATCTAGCTTCCCTATCTCTCTTGAGCAGACTTTCTAAACTCAAAAATAAGATACTGTATAAGGGAGACAGCTACTCTCCTTTTTCCAGTTCCCACTGTTAATCTCTGTGATGGTAAACAAATATGCTACATGTTGAGATCCCATGACTGACACATAATGGTTGGGAGAGATTTGTCTCCATTACAACATATTTCCTACACATTGAGATCTTTCAAAGATTAATTTGCAGCAGAGGGAAGATAAACTTTTCCCAGGATTTCCTTCCTTCTGTTCTCTACGTCATATTGATAGATTTTTAAGTGGAGAGAAGGATTAGGGGTTGACTTTAAGGATATGGTGCCATTGTGTTTTGTTTGTTTGCTTGTCACAAGCAATGAATCTCCTGTTCCATCGCTGGTGCTATCAGCACGCCCCAGTGCTGCTTGCCATTTTTGGCAGTCAAGCCCAGAAATATGCATGAGACATAAATAATTCCTTTTTAGAAGTTGGTCAGAAGGACACAGCTCTGACTCTGAGCGAGGAACAGACTGTTACTAAAATCCAAAAGGCCTCTGGTGCTGAGGGAAGGATGATGAAGGAGGGAGGAGAGTATAGTGAGATAGACAGATAAGCTGCAGATTCATCACAGGAACACACACATACACGTATACACCGAGTCCCTTTGCACAACCAGGGATTCTGCTGTGTTTCAGGGTCTCCTCAATGTGGGGGTCATGGTTCACATTAAAGAGTCTCATGCACTTAGTATGCAGGGAAGCTATTAATGGGTGTGTGTGTTTTCATATCAGAGATTACTCTGGGTTGAAAGGATTTTTGCAGGTGATGCCCGAATGAGACGCCCTTCATGTCCTCTATCGTGCAGCTCTCAGGGAATTGAACCCTGTCCTTTCGGTCTCCAAGCACAGTGCTTTTACACACTGAGCCACCAGGGAACTGTTCCCCCTCCCCATGCAACAAATAAATCAAACAATTTCCCCCTCATGCCATCAGTAAGTACAAAAAAGCTTGGAAAGACAAAGATCTGTTGCTCTTGTTATTGTGGCAAACCATTACATGTAAAGTGACCTGAAAAACACTGAACTAGTGTCACAATAGACACATGTGGTGTTCATGGTTCACATTAGAGAGTCTCATGCACTTTGTATGCGGAGAAGCTGTTAATGCAAACACTATATAATTGAGTTCTAAAAATAGAACCAAAGTGCTTTTCTGAGTCACCGATGAGTCTTCCTTACCTAATTTGAGGGATTTCCTAAGGCTAAGAAAAGAGACTACTCCAAGAGCAAGTTGCTTAGGATTCCTTGTTTTAATCATCTCAAGATAAAAGGAGAGGAAGAGTGTGTGAAAGATTAAAGATTAATTTATGAGGCAGTGATATGGGACTGAGGCTACAAAAATAAAGAAATAATTTTTATTTTTCCTGGGGGTACTTAACTATTACAGCCCTAGCAGCCATAGGAAGTGTATGTTGAGGGCTGAGAACAAGACAGTGTTTCCCAACCTTGAGTCCCCAGATGTCCAGGGACTTCAATTCCCAGAAATCCTGATCATCAGATATACTAGTTTGAGCTTCTGGGAACTGAAATCCAAGAACACCAGGGGACCCAAGGATGGGAAACCCTGGAATAAGGTTTCCAGGTCAGCAATAACCCATTCCCTCAGATTTCAGGGCCAACATCTTATATTTAAGGTTGCATTGCTGTGATCTCAGTGTGATTCACCCTTGTGAAGCCATGGAACAGATTCTTCAGCAACAATTGCCAGATGATATGTATCTAAGGGCCACTGTGGAGACACAATGATGAATTTAAAGACCAAAGAAGTAGTCTACCAGCTCCATCATTGCTAGGGTTGCCATACGTCCTGGAAAACCGGGGTTGTCTCGGATTCAAGGTCCAAAAATTGTCCTGACCAGTTCAATAAAATTTATGATAAAGTCTCGGATTTTAAAAACTTACTGATTGTGTATAATGTTAAAATAATGTTGTGCCATCTTAAGGACTCACTTATAGCAGTTAGTCTTTAACCTGCCCATCCACCACCCCAGTTGCTCTACTGAGGCTCCCGGAAGAGCCAGAAGGCAGTGCACGCTTCAGCCAGTGCCATTCCCGGGCCTTCCAAGAGTCCAATTATGAGGCCGCTCCCGTCCTATTCACAGAGGAAGGTGTGCTGAGTAGGGTGGACTTGGAACTAGGTTCCCCCTCACAGGGCTGTACACTTTGGGGGCGGCAGCATCTTCCTCCCCGTGCATGCACGTGCCCCTGCCTTTTCCATCATCCTCTACTCTCCATTCCCTTGCTCTTCCTCTGGCAGCTTCAAAAGCAAGAAATTGCAAGTAGATAAAAATATACCAATTCTGTGGACCCTGGTATCTAGTCATGCCTGCCGCATGTCCACAGAAATGTCCACAGATACAGAGAACATTTGCTTTTGGGCTATAAACAGAGATGAGCACTGAACTATAGAGTTGGATACAACTGGCTTTTAAGCAAGGACAACCAATACTGGTGAACGGAAAAACAACACTGCTTTTAAAACTATAGGTGGGAATGGAGCAAATTCAGTAATGTGTCAGGATGAACCCCAACACTAGCTGAGGATTGCCAGATCAACCCACATCTGAACCTCTGAGATTTCAAGGCTGAACTCTGAGATGAGGAGAATGGACTCACATTATCTGTATCCCAAGGTCAAATTCTGAGATCTAGAAATAGTAACTGAGGGAGCCCCAAGTGCACACACAAACATATAAAGTCATATTTCCACATGTGGTTAAGGAAGGCTACTTTGAGACCACTTGTTTATTTTAAAAGTTTATATACTGTCCAATTCCAGAAATGGAAGTAAAATGCACCTGCGCATGTGCAAAACGTTACCGTAAATGCACCCACAGCTGTCATAAATGCATTTATCAACATGGGACTAATCACAATGCAAAAGCAAGCTATGACAGTCATGGATGCATTTACAGCGGCATTTTGCACATGTACGTGTGTGTTTTACTGCCTCTTCAAGTGGGAGTAACCACGTGACTGGCCCACTGAACCATGTGACCAGTCTGCAGCCCAAAAGGTTTGGTCATCCCTGCTCTAGGCCCCATGGAGAGAGGTCAGCAGGGCTATTTGGGTCTGTCAGTCTAGAAAACATGACCGTCATGCATTTTATGAGTGATTATTTAAATGCACAATTCATTACATTAATGTATGTTTTCACCTCTCTTCAAAATAAAACAAAAATGGTGGGGACTCACCACATTAAATGGCCCAGGCCTCTTTTGAGTTCCCAGAGGATTTATTTTCCAAGCATTCACAGTAACCAGTAATTCTGCTTTTCCACTGCTATTAATGGCATGAATGCAACTACATCCGTGAGCAAGAAGGGATTTTGTAGCAGCCTAGGACTCATGGCGTTACACAACAACCCATCTTAGGAGGCCTGTGGATTCTGCATTCTTGTCTCACGCCAAAACAGACAAATGGGCTCCTTCAAAATTAAAAGCAGAGTTGGCTTAAACAGTAAATCATGTTTGAGTAACACCCTGCAAAAGGCTTCACAGCTTTCACAACAAATTAGCTTGCTTTTGCATTGTGATTAGTCCCATGTTGATTTTACAAACACAACAACTTTAAAGATGCATCTCTGTAGGAATAAATATGTTATCACTTACATCTGCTATGGCTTTGAGACTAAAAGTAAATAGTTTAACTAGTGGGGAGGCAGCACATCACCCCCCCACCCCATATTTGTAGACATATATTACAATGCATTTCTTCCTATAAACCCAGTAAGCCTATCTTCCCCTTGCAGATGTTTCAAACTAGGATGCTTCATCCTAGGGAGATGCACAGAGGTACTCCCAACAAATTCTGGTTACACCATGGCAATCTGTGGAGTAACTAGCCCACTGAGAACCTATTACCCTCCAGTAATAAATAATTATGTGCTATCAAGTCCTGATCCATTTATCTAGCTCTAGCAGCAGTCTGGCTGTTACATTTTGAACCCACTGAATGCAGTGCTCCTCTCTGCAATTCTAGTCCATAAAGTTCCTTACTCTTCTATAATTTACTGTATAATAAGATCATTTCATCACGATTTCCCATCAGAGTGGGGGACTGTTGTTCTCCAGAATGGTGACATATCAATGTACGAATGAATGAATGAATGAATGTACGAATGAATGAATGAACCAACCAACCAACCAACCAACCAACCAACCAACCAACCAACCAACCAACCAGGAAAAGGCTGCTGCCCAAAACCTGCAGTTTTAATGTCATAAAGACATACTTTACAGGGGGTACTGTGAAAAATTAACATGGTAACTCAGTATTAGGTAAACCTTCTTATTAGGGGAATCCTTGCAAATGTGAAGGTAGTCATTCTTCAATAATACAGTAAAACCCCTACTTACGAAAAAAAGTCCGTTCCGTAGGCTTTTGCTTAAATTGGGTTTTTATGCAACTCGAAGCAAACCCATAGGAAAAAAAATTTTTTTACATAACTCAAAGCAAACCCATAGGGAAATGAATTTTTACGTAACTCGAAGCAAACCCATAGGAAAAAGAATCTTTATGCAACTCAAAGCAAATCCATAGAAAATCATGTAAACAGGACATGGTTTTAGCACAAAATCATTATGTAAGTTGAATTTTATGTAACTCGAGGCATATGTAAGTCGGGGTTTTACTGTAATCACATTCAATATTTTCTCATTCCACCTCTTCTTCCACCATTTGTATCCCCTCTGCCAGAGCGCAAACATATGATATCTCTTAGAGCCTATGGGTCAACCTATGGCCCATGAGCCTTATCCAGCCCATGTATATCATTAATCCAGCCTGCAGTGGCCACCCAGGCACCTCTGGACCCCCCCACACACACACACCGCCTGAAGTCATGATACATTACTTACTGTGGTGGTGGCAGGAATCGTAACATTTTTCTGAGTTCTTGGACAGGCTCTGCCACTTCCGAGGGTGGATTCTTCTTTGCTGTGCTTCGGCAGCTAGAGCATGGCCATGGGCGATGTCTAGTGCCGGGTGGAGCTTATGTCAGCACCTCAGATGTCATTGCGTAACCAGGAAGTCACCCACGGTTGTGCTCTAGCTGCCAAAACTCAGCCGAGAAGCATCAGAAAAATCCCAAACCAGAGCAAACATGCTGTGAAAAGCCTCCCACCACCCTGAGAAGTGGCGGAGCCTGTCCAAGAACCCGCTAAAATGGTGCAATTCCCACCACAACTGCTGCTGCCACCACCAATGATGCCAATGGCATGAAAATGTCAGTAGTAGGCACAACCACACCTCTGGCCCCCATAGCTGAATGTAGTGGTGAAAATTGGCTTGGCTTCTGGCAGCAAAACATTGGGAACCCCTGCTTTAGAGTCCTGGGAGAGACTGTAGGAGAAATGTACACTATATTAAAATCCAACTCAGTACTTGTAACTCATCTTCTTCATCAGTTAACATCTTAACACCATACATGCTTCTACAAATGGAATGGGAGGTATCATCCAGGGAAGTAAATTTTGCAAGCTCTGTGAGTAATACTCATGACCATTAGGAAGTAAGCTTCATGCATATCAGTGGGATTTATTCCTGGAGAGTAAATAAAGCAATTGTGGTTTGTGTGGAGAGGAACAAAGAATCCAGATCCATATTTTGCTGAGTCATAACAAACTTAATCCATTGGTTCTGCTTCTCTTCATCCCATTGGGTATAAAGATCACAGACAAACAGGGCTGGAATTTGAGGATGCTTGATAAATGATCCATTGACACAATTTCAAGAGATATTTATGAGCAAAGATGGTCTTACACCAAAACCAACCAATACAGAAAGATTTAGAGCAGTGGTTCCCAATGTGGGGCACATGCCCCACAGGGGGATCTCAATTCCCAGAAGCCTAAATCAGTACATTGGCTGATCAGTGCTTTGGGGAATTGAAGTCCAAAAACCAACCGTGGGTAAACACTGCTTTAGAGTGATGAGAGAAACAAAGGATTCCAAAGGACTCCATCTCCCTCCAGCTTCTACTAGCTATTTTAAGGATTCCAGAAAACACACTCTGATAGCTAACTATTTCCCCAATATTCTCTGAATATTTGATGTTCAGTCTTCAATATTTAATACTCAATTTCAATTTCCTTTCAGTCTTTGTATTTCCTTACACATATGCATCATCTTTCTGGAAACATCTGAATGTGGTTTGCAGATGTAAAACCATGGCTTATAAGTCAATGGAGCTGATATAGCTGAAAAAAAGTGGAGGAGGAATGGAAATTTTAAGGCTGTTGCATGGGATTATTCTGGGAAAGAAGAAACCAGAATAACTAGCTCCACATTTGCAAGATAAGATTCTCAACAAAGTATCCTCGGGCATTCCTGCTGAATTCCTTTCCTAGGATAAAGGTGATACAAACATTGTGTGTGTGTGTGTGTGTGTGTGTGTGATACAATCAATCAGTAACCCAACCAACCAACAGTGTCAATGGGCCATAATAAGTAGGCTTACCTTACCTAGTAGTGCCAGTAGCACTATTAGGTAACACTCAACTTATGATCCACCGTTTTAAATGCAAAGTTTCATGATAAAGAATTCTTCTTCTTCAGGTGCTGTATCCGTTCTGATACTGGCTATCATCATGGCGATAATCTTCCTGTTCTTAACTCCTTGGAACAGTTCTTCTGAGCAGGGGTGTGCTGGGCACCTTGGGAGGGCAGTGGACAGGGAGTAATGGGGGTGCCTATTTTTTGGTGGGTGGGTTTGAAAAGATGTGCACTGGATACCGTCACTGTGTCGTTATCTGGTGCATCATGACTGATCTCCTACCTTGTCACGCTGTTTGGGGCTGAAAAATCGCCATCTTCGGATGTATTTTTCTGTCTCTCTGCTTCTCCAGCAGCCTCTGGGAGGACCTTTTCCATGCTATTCCTGCCTTCCTAGGAGGTCCCTGGGCTGCACAACAGCTGAAAAAAGTTGTGGCCTATTTATCTACTTGCAATTTCTTGCTTTTGAACAGCTAGGTTAGCAGGCGCTAGGACAGATGATGGGAGTTCACTCAATCGTGCAGCACTCAAGTCTCGAACTGCTGACCTGCCGACCTTCCAGTCATCAAGTTCAGTGGAATCCAAGTATATTTCTTTTTCATCTCCTCCTTTTCTGGGGCCCATTTGAGTCCATATAATTCCTCAACTGGCCTTTCAAAGTGTAATGACCTCTTCATCTTTACATGCCATAGCCTTTGCTATAGAAATGCAATCTGATATTTGCTATAAGAGAACTACACTCTAAAACAGAGGTAGGCAACCTGCAGCCCGTGGGTTGGATCCAGCCCACAGTACCTCGCTCCAGTCAAATAATCCAGCTCTCGCTCCAGCCCCCGCTGCTGCTGCTGCAACCAGCTATGGATGTGTTTACAGCTATTGTAAACACATTTACAACAGCCTCCTCAACTGTCTAAGGGACTGTGACCCATCCCCTAACGTTAAAAGGTTGGCAACCAGTCGCGTCCGGCCCTTATAAGCAATAGTCAAGGCAACAATGAACAGAACAGCAACAGGCATTTATTAAACAGTCTTTCAGATAAAGCTTACAAGGAGCTCTGGACACAAAGATGGCTATATACGAATCCCATGAAATCAGTCCCTCCGGAATCTGCCGTAGAAGATTGGCAATGACTAAGCTACACTAGTAGTGATAGGATGTGGAGGAGACCCAGGCTTAGCACGTACTGGCTAGCTGTGCAGAATGGGTAGTATAGATCTGGCCCGGCCCCACCCTTGTTTACCCGTGGGGCTTATATAGTGCCTCCCCAGTGGTGGCTCCTTGATGCAAAGTAGTGACCCGCCGGACAAGCATAGCCAACCAATCATAACACGATATATATGTATTAACCAAAAAGGAACAGGATCCAAAACTGTAACCAATCACAGCACTCTGATTAGCATACTGAGCGCGCTCAAAGAGGGAGATTTCGCACCACTTTTAGCTCCTAATTTGGATCGCGGGAAACCGCCATTTTCTCCTTGCAAGGCAGTGACTGTGCAACTTGCAAATGTGCCTTAATACACAACACACACCCTGCTCTAAAACATATTGAATTAAAATGTCCCCCTCCCCTCTATTTCAGTTTTGGAAACAGTCCATGGGAATGCAGATTAGAAAAACAGAGGCATATATTGCCAGTAACAAATAACTTGCCAATAATAATTTGAAATGACTGCATTTATGTTCTATCTTTTAATGACTTGCATTCAGTAGCTTAAAACATATGCCACTAACAATTAACTGTAACAAGAGTGCATCTGCAGGAAGAACAATGAGGCAGATGAAATAGGATCAATTTTACTGAGTGAGCTTTGTGAACTAAGGAGATGGCAAACAGAGAGAAAATGACAAGGTAAGTTTATCAATTGGGAAAAGGTGGGGGGAGGAATCACAGATGACACCTGTTATATCAGTTCTGCAAATTACATTAATTTACATATACTGTATTTGTTTATTTTGCCATGTGAACTTTGCCTTTGGGATATATGGTTTTTCTAGTTACATAAGAACATAAGAAAATAAGAACAGCCTTGCTGGAACAGGCCACAGCCCATCCAGTCCAGCATTCTGTCTCACACAGTGGCTCACCATTTCCTTCAGGGTATTCCCAAGCAGATGCTTAGGATTCCTTGGAAATGGCATTGAGAGATATCCTGCCTATCTCTCCAACCCGGAGGTTGTCCTTAAGTATCCATAATTATATGGATAATTATATATATATAATTATATTGATACCCTTGTCCTCCATGAACTTGTCTAATCCTTTCTTAAAGCTGTCAAGACTGACAGCTGTCACCACTTCTTCTCGCAGGGAGTTCCATAGACCAGTAATCCTCTGGGTGAAAAAGTACTTTCTCTTATTTGTTTGAGAACTAGTACCCAAAAGTTTCATGGAGTGTCCCCTAGTTCTAGTGTTATGCGATAGGGAAAACGGTTTTTCCTTATCTACTTTGTCCACACCGTGCATGATTTTATAAACTTCAATCAGGTCACCTCTTAGACGTCGTCGTTCAAGAGTGAAGAGGCCCAACCGTTGCAGCCTCAGATGGTAAGGAAGGTGTTCCAGTCCCCTAATCATTCTGGTTGCCCTCCTCTGCACTTTCTCCAACTCCATAATATCCTTCTGGAGGTATGGCGACCAGAACTGTACACAGTATTCCAGATGGGGCCTCACCATAGATTTATAAAGAGGCAAAATGACACTTGCTGACTTATTTTCTATACCCTTCCTAATGATCCCTAACATTAAGTTTGCTTTTTTCACTGCTGAGGCACACTGGGTTGACACCTTCATTGAGTTGTCCACCAGGACACCAAGGTCCCTTTCCTGGTTTGTCGCAGAGAGTTCCGACCCCATCAGTTTATAAATGTAATTGGAGTTCTTTGCCCCAACATGCATCACTCTGCACTTACTAATGTTGAAGCTCATTTGCCACTGTTTTGCCCACTCCCCCAGTGTGAAGAGATCCCTCTGGAGCTCCTCACAATCTCTCACAGTTTTCACTACCCTGTATAATTTAGTGTCGTCAGCAAATTTGGCTACTTTGCTTTTTACTCCTACTTCTAGATCATTTATGAAGAGGTTGAAAAGCAGGGGTCCCAGTACTGAACCTTGGGGGACCCCACTCTTTACTTCCCTCCACTTGGAGAAGTGTCCATTTAGTGCTACCCTCTGTTTCCTGTCCCTTAGCCAGTTGCTGATCCAGGACAAGACCTGTCCCTTTATTCCATGACTGGTAAGTTTATTCAAGAGCCTTTGGTGTGGGGCCTTGTCAAAAGCCTTCTGAAAGTCCAGATAAACAATGTCAACTGGATCCCCCTTATCCACATGCTTGTTGACATTCTCAAAAAATTCCAACAGATTAGTGAGGCATGATTTGCCCTTGTAAAAGCCATTTTGGCTCTCCTTTAGCAGCGTCTTCTCTTCTATGTGCCTTTTAATTCTATCTTTTAGGATGGTTTCCATCACTTTACCTGGGACACATGTCAAACTGACAGGTTGGTAATTTCCTGGATCACCCCTGGATCCTTTTTTGAAAATTGGTGTTACATTTGCTACCTTCCAGTCATCAGGCACAAAGCCTGATTTGAGTGAAAGATTATATATTTTGGCTAGGAGATTGGCAATTTCATCTTTAAATTCCCTGAGAACTCGTGGATGGATGCCATCTGGTCCTAGTGATTTGTTAGTGTTTAGTTTAACAAGACATGCAAGGACCTCCTCCCTGGTTATTTCTATCTGGCTTAATTCTTCGGTTTCCCTCCCTACGAAGATAGGCTCTGTTTTGGGCATGTGGTCTCTGTCTTCTTCAGTGAATACTGAAGCAAAGAATTCATTGAGTCTCTCTGCAATCTCTGTTTCCTCTTTAATAACCCCTTGCCTTCCATTGTCATCTAATGGTCCAATGGCCTTCCTAGTTGGGTTCTTACTTCTAATGTACTTAAAGAAGTCTTTGTTATTTCTCTGAGTATTTTTAGCTATACGCTCCTCAAAGTCTTGCTTTGCTTTCCTGATTGTTGCCTTGCATTTGTTCTGCCAGAATTTATGTTTCTGCCTGCTGTCCTCATTCGGACAAGCCTTCCATCTTCTAAATGAGCTTTTCTTGCTTTTGATCACTTCCCGAACAGCTCCTATAAGCCACATTGGAGTCCTCTTGGACCTGGCAGTGCCCTTTTTCCTTTTGGGTATGCATTCCAATTGGGCCCCTGTTATTGTTTTTGTAAACAGCCTCCATGCCTCTTGGAGTGTTTGGACTCTCTCAATTTTCCCTTTCAGCTTCTTTTTTACTAGTTTCCTCATCTTTGGGAAATTTCCATTTTGAAAATTTAAGGTCTCTGTGTTAGATTTTATCAGTGACTTGCGGTCTATGATCAAGTTAACCATAATTGAGTTGTGGTCACTGTTCCCAATTGGATCAGTCACATTAACATCTTGCACCAGATCCTGAGTATTACTCAGGATCAAGTCAAGGATTCTTGTACCTCTAGTTGGGTCTTCAACCATCTGTCCCAGGGAACAATCATTTAGCATATCTAGGAACTTTATCTCTTTATCACGTGCTGAACAACAGTTCACCCAGTCTATGTGAGGGTAATTGAAGTCCCCCATTATAACCAGGCTTCCCTTCTTGGATGCCTCCTTTACAACATTCTCCAACTGCCAGTCTCCCACAAGAGTTTGGGTTCGAGGCCGATAGTATATGCCTACTGTTAGACCATCCTTGTGGCCTGGTACTCTTACCCACAGAGCTTCTAATGGTGACTCCAAATCACCTAGATATTCCAATTCATACGATTTTATCACTTCTTTGACATACAAGGCTACACCACCTCCCGTTTGCCCCTTCCTATCCTTCCTGTACAGTTTGTAGCCTGGGATAACTGTATCCCGTTGGTTATCATCCATCCACAGTTTCAGTGATACCAATAATATCAATATTCTTATCTATTGCTAAGTATTCCAGTTCCCCTATTTTGTTCCGGAGGCTTCTGGCATTTGTATACAAGCATTTATATATGCTTTCCTGATACAGTCTTTTGAGTCCAGTTGCATTGTTAGACTGCCTCTTGCATCCTTCTGCTAGAGTGCTGGTGACTAGCTCCTTGCTCTGCTCAGTAATTTTTGCATCCTCCTCACTACTCAAGCATACACTTTCCCGAACCGGATGCTGCCCAGCTCCTGTCGGCTTTCCCCCAGTTATCAGGTTAAAAGCTGCTCTGCAGTCTTTTTGATGTTGAGTGCCAGCAATCTGGTCCCATCATGGTTCAAATGCAACCCATCCCTCCGGAACAGATTTGGCTTATCCCAAAATGTTTTCCAGTTCCTGACAAATCTGAAACCCTCCTCTCGACACCACCGCCTCATCCACGCATTGAGGCTTCTGAGCTCTGCCTGCCTGGTAGGTCCTGCGCGAGGGACAGGCAGCACTTCTGAAAATGCTACCTTGGAAGTCCGGGACTTCAATCTTCTTCCTAACAACCTGAATTTGGCTTCCAGGACAGACCGCTTGGCCTTCCCAACATCATTGGTACCAACGTGTACCATGACAACTGGCTCGTTCCCAGTTCTCTCTAACAATCTATCTAGATTTCTTGTGATGTCTGCAACTTTTGCACCTGGCAGGCAAGTCACCATACGGTTATCATGTGCATCACAAATCCATTTCTCTGTATTTCTAATTATTGAATCGCCTAGTACAAGGAGCCTCTCTCCTGCAATCTGTTCATCTACATGCCCCTCATCAACCATATTAAGGGAGAGAAACTCAGTTTGTTCCTGTTGTTTATCTTCCTGGATCTCATCAAGTGTGATGAAGGAATGTGATGAAGGAGAGATCATCAGGTGGAACCAGTTGTTCCTCTGTGTGTTCCTCATCAGGTGTGATGAGGGAAAGAGCCTCAAATTTATTCTGTAATTTCAGACTCTCAGAGTGATCCCCTACTCTTCTCCTCCTTTGAGTCACATTCCTCCAAACATCTCCCTCCTGAGTTAGTGAAGGGCCTTCTTCCTCAGAACTGTGCCCTGTCTCTTCTTTGCCCAGCATAGTCTGCTCCGCTCTGTCCAAGAACAGCTCAAGCTCCTTAATTTGTTGATGGTTAGATATGCGGGCCTCTAGCTGCTGGACCTTCTCTTCTAGTAGTGCAACCAGCTTGCACTTGCTGCAAGTGTAGTTCTCCATATGCTTTGGCAAGAACACAAACATGGCACAAGTATTGCAGGTAACTACAGCTGTTCCCTCAGAATCCATTTTAACAAGTGCAGTATTCTGGGCCTCAAAAATGTACACGTTTACTACCTTTCTATCTAGTAAGACTATATTCTTCCTTTGTTCTTAGTTTGAAATCTCGCGCGGGCCTCTAAAGCAGCTCTACTCCAACTGCAAAACTTACCAGTGCTCACTTCCTTTGTTTGGCTCTCCTCAGCAGCAGCTCTGCTTAAGAGCACATGCAGAGTCAAAAGGGCTGACCCTGAAAGAGCTCAGAGCTTTTAAAGGCTAGTGTGGTTCCGCCCCTATGAGTCACAGTTCAGGGAAGGGCCTGGTGTGGTTCTGCCCCCCTGCTTCTGGAAGTTTCTAACTGCTTCCTCTGTTTGAACATCACTGCTACAAAGCTGTAATGTTTCATTTTTTGTTGGCTTACAATCTGAAGAAAATGTACGTTCTGCACAGAGAATGGACAAGTTGCAGTGGGAATGAATGGCAGAAAGCACTATGATAGGGTGGCAAGTCAAGGAAAACAGAAAAAGAAAAGCATTAGGGGACACCAATGCGTGTGCGCACATGCACGCGCAAGCAGGCATGCAGGCACACGCATGCAAGGTTGTTTGCTTTGCAAGCTTTCTTTGTCTACCATGAAATCCAGGACTTTGCAAACTAATATAATGAAAATACAGGATCTGTTTTATGGTGAGCCCCTGAATCTACTGAATTGCTATGAACGTACTCTTGTCCATTCTCTGTGCAGAACGTACATTTTCTTCAGATTGTAATCCAACAAAAAATGAAACATTACAGCTTTGTAGCAGTGATGGCTAACTTTGGCACTCCAGCTGTTCTTGAACTTCATTTCCCAGAAGTCCTGATCAGCAGGAGTGCTGACTTGGGCTTCTGGCAATTGAAATCTAACAGCTGGAGTGCCAAGGTTGCACACTATGGTGTCAGCTCAACCCTTAAGTAAAAATGATATTCAAGGCATTTTTTATTTTGCTGAAAGCCACTGCGGGAGAGATCTGAAATTAATTTGAGGGGATTAAAAAAAATCTGTAACTGCTGCTTGAATAAACGATGAATGGATTAAAAATGCTCCAGTGACCCACTAGTAAGTCATTGCTGCTATCTCATGCTCGATACTTTCCCTTTTAGCTCTAATCTCTGTTGACTGCTAGATGTCAGCTGAACAGACAAACGGTCTTAAATCATCCAAATCGAATCACACATGGAATTCATGCTGCCTATTTAATAAACAATTACTTAATAATTTAACACAACTTACAATGGCTGAAGGTTCCCTTGGTAGGAGGTCTGGAGGGAAGGAAATCAGAGAGCCATGCAAAGGCTCTTCTTACCTCAACTGTCTCCTAGAAGCTCTCTTGTTGCAAGGCATTAGGGTGCATCTATTTACAAACTATTATGATTTTTTGTCTGATTTCTAGCAATAGTCATGGAGTGGGAAAAGTAACATTTTGGACCACACCTACCAGAATCTCCTGACCATGCTGGCTGTGGAATCCTGGACCACACCTACCAGAATCTCCTGACCATGCTGGCTGTGGAATCCTGGAAGTTGTAGTACAAAAAAGGGACTTTTCTTCACTCTGGCGATAGACCTATGCAGCCCATTAACAAATCTACCACCACCACTGACATCATATTCCCTTTACTGATGTCATACCATTCTTAACCTAATATCCCTCCATTGATGCCAGACATTGGCATAGGTGATAGTTTGTGTGCAACCGGGAATCCTGAGCATAGAAGCATATACAGATCTTCCCCTTGATCGACATCCAACATCAACCTGTAGACTGCCTACAGAAGGATGCTGCAACAATCAGGGTTGAGTCAGTAAACCAGTTTCTCTCCATGCTTCATGCAATAACTCTTCATTCATAGGGTTTATGGGTTTTATTCTAAAGCAATGTTCAATTACAGTGTGTCACTCAATAGCAGAAGTTAAAATTTTATAATACCTCAAAATAAATGGCAGTTTGTCTCTTGCTGGAAGCTATTCAGAGATTGTTTCCTGCTTTAGAGATTTCTCTGGCATGCCTGAAATAAGACCATCAATGTTTGGAAAAAGTGAAATGTTCTACAATCACCTTTCAAGTAAAGACATTTGCCACATGTACTAAGGAAAGCCACTTCTCTCTGAGAGTCATTTAAAACACACACACACCAATTTTAAAAAAATGATAACAGGAGCTCAGCACAGTTAATTTTTTGAACCACAGCCACTCCACCAATATTTGCGGAAAGTGGTGCTAAACAAGAATGAACAGTCATCTATCTTGTCTTGCAAATTTGTATTCTAAAATCGACAAGCAGTGCCTGGTTACCCTAATTTATTAGCCCACCAGAATTTACCATTTCCATGGACTACCACAAATATGGAATGCACATAATTACTTATGTGTTCAAAGAGGAAGAGGTGGATTTAGCTTTTTACAGTGCTTAAAAAGAATATACAGTGTATTTGACAATGCTTCTGTCATCCTGAATGATTGAATGTGAGCACGTGGGCAAATTGGATTGAGCCAGGAAGTGTTATAGGGTAGGTAAACCATGTGAAAAAACAAGAATATAGAAAGTGGTCTTTATATTAAGTCATATTCTTCATCTGTCTAGCCATTTATTATTTACTCATTTGTTTATTCTTAAGGTTTTCCTACCTGCAGGCTCTACTCTAGGCAGTTAGCAACATATAAACATTCAATGTGAAAAATACAATAGAATTATGTTGTTTTATTCTTTAAATTCTGACAGGCAACTGTGCTCCAGATCATTGGGAAGAGATTATTCCCCCCACCACAAGATATTTGATCTTGTTTTAACTAGACATGCCAACATTGAACCTGGGACCTTCTGTAAATGGCTGTTCCACCACTGAACCACATTTTCTCCCCATAGTCTTTAAATATGAGATAGTGAACATGTCCCTAGATGGAAAAATTGTATAGGCAAAGAGTGATTGTGGTCTGTCACCATGAAAGTCTGAAGCAATGTCCAGAATGGTACATTTTGGGATCTGAAAGAGGTTAAATTTTAAAGAGAGGTATTTTCTGTTCTCAATTTTTCTTGCTTTAATTATCTCCAGTCATAGCTCTCTGCCCTGAGACCAGGAATCAGCTGCCATGGAAACCTTGCTAATGCCCTTTCCTTGCAGTTATTTCCTAAAACATGGTGGAAGAAAATTATCTCCAGTGTCGTAAGAAATACTACTTTGCCACTACCTCTATCTTCCTGCCCCCTGTGACATTCTGTGTTTGTTTGTGTGTGGGCATTCATGTGTGTGTGCATGTGTGTAGCTGCAATATCAAAATACTGTACAAAGATTAGAAAGAAGAGATAGTTTAACCACATAGAGTTATAGACAGAAAGGCAAGCCTTGTTTCAAGGCATCCAGATATACAGCTGAAATCCTCCAATCTGAGTTCCCTAAAACTTGAGGGGCTCAGAACTGACTTCTAATATCATTGTTTCAAATACCAGCCAACATTTTGCAAAAAGCAGCAAAGAAGAGACTTCAGGCTTCATTGCTACTGACACAGAAAAGGCTGTAGTCTCTTTCCTACTTAGTGCAAAGGGTGGCAGCATATCCAATTTGGTTCTCATCACCATTTATAGACAAACGCTAGTGCTGTCTGCATCTGTAGATGTTTCTATCGGTCTGGGCCGGCGCACACCTTGGCTCCCTCCATTTCAGATGCCCACGGGTGCCACATGGTTGAGAAACCCTGGTGATTTGGCTAGCATGGCCGGGAAGGGTGTGTTTTCTCAAAGTTGGCCTGAGAAAGCCAGGTCCAGCGTAGCTGGGCAACAGGTTCGCAGGGAAACGGCAATCAGTGACTGATGTCACAGTTAAAATTAAAGTAGCAAAGTCCCTTATCACGAGACTTTGGATTCCCATGCGAAACCACCCTTATCTAGTTTTGGGGAACAGTAGGGTCTTGAAGCTGGGCAAGGTGTGTGGGAGTAAAGCAGTTACCTTGGCTGCAGCTCACTCTTCTGTAGCTGAATTCCAAGCATCGAAACAAAGTTTCTCCTTCGGCAACCCAAAAGCTGTACTCCTTCTCTTAGTTAAAAGGCTGTATTGTTAAACATCCCCATTCAATCTGCTCCACTTCACGAGAAGCAGACTCTTGACAATCAATGGCCTTTTATGATTTATTGAAGAAATTAACAGAGTCCAATAAATGCGAAGTAATAGAAAAATTGCATAGTCTCAGAAGAAATTCTAAGTGTTGATCTCTCTGCAGAACCTAAGTTCCATCACCTCTGGTTTTTAGGCTAAGCCCAATCTTTTTGGAAAATAGACTAAGTGTTGAAATGTCCCAAAATCAGGCTAAGTGTGGCCTCATACGAGATGGTCCGATGGAGGAGTCTATCTCAGATGTAAAGAAAGATAGAGCCTCCGGCTGCAATCCAAATTCGACTTATGAACAGAACAAAAACTCTGATTTTTATACCATTTTTCCTGGGAAAACGATCTTGAGAAGTTCTAATTGACTTCTCAAAGTGACATGATTTGTGCGTAGATCAAAGAATACCAGGTGGCTATCCAATCTGTGTTCCATCTCGACCCGTGAGATAGAACATCTTCCCAGACAGAGACCTTGGGAAGAAGAACCAAAATGTACTTTCCCAGAGAAAAGGAATTATGCCATTCAATGGCAGGTGCCAACTTAAAATGGCTTCACTTAGGCTAAGCAGAGAGTATCGCAGAAACAAAATAAAAGCAGATTTAAAATCCTTACTTAATAACCTATATGAATATAATGTAATAGACATAAAAATGAAGTCTTCCTAGATGGAATCACAACAGTTTCCATGGTCATGTGGCAGGCATAACTAGACACTTGAGTGCATGGAATGCTATTACGTTTCCTGCCAAAGCAGTACCTAGTTATCTACTTGCAATTTCCTGTTTTTGAACTGCTAGGTTGGAAGGAGCTGGGACAGAGTTGGGAACTCACTCTATTGTGCAGCACTCAGGTCTCAAACTGCTGAGCTGCTGACCTTCCAGTTGTCAAGTTCAGCATCTTAATCACTAAGCCACCACAATCTCTTTGCAGAATAGTAACAACCTGAGAAAAGTGTACGGTTTAGTTTAAAAATCAAGGAATGCAGGGAATTAGTGCCCTTTTAAAAAATACTGTAGAAGCAAAATCCTGAAGTCTCCTGAAAACATGACTCTGGTATAGAACAAAGTTCTGTTCTCCCTGTGCACTTTGTTTATGAGGGAAGAATATGGTCTTTTGGCCACTACTTTTAACAATATTCAGTGGTGCAATGAAAGAAATTCAATTGCAAGAGATATAATTTTGCCGGTGGGTTCAGGGATAGAGTGAAACACCCCATTTACTCAAACACTCTATCGCTACCTCTCATTTAGTGCCTGTGCCCTGATTAAAGTAGTTTACAACAATTTAATTATCCCAGTATAATAGAATGACATACCCAAGGGGCAGAGGCCACAGTGAACATGATAAGGAAGTCTATGAAACCTCGCCAACAGGAGACACTTCAGATGGATGCAGGCTTGTCTTTTTACATCTTTGCAAAGGATGTGATAAACCATCACTGGAAATTACCATTTGGACCTTACAGTTGTACGAAATTCTGCCACAGAAGCAGTTCATGAATTCTGTGCACATCTCTCTCCCAGACTTCATTATTCCCTTGTTGCGCTTGGCTAATTTGATTTTAATCATGGCAATTTATCCACCATTCATCTCAGATGCTGATCATGAGCACCAGTTGCCCAATTCTAATTATTTTGGGTTGTTACAGAGTCCCTTTGCTGCCAATCGTAGAGTGTCCCTTGTTCTAACAAAGTTTAACCCAATCATAAGGAAAGAAAAGATGTTACATTAATTAGTGAAAGAAGTAAGGTGGAAAGAGGGATAGTGCCTGCAAGCAGCTTCAGCTACATTCATTCCATTCACCAAACAAAACACACCAAACTGAGTTTAAAAATATTCCAAACTGAAACCTGGGTGAGTTATCATAATTTCCAGTTAGAGCTGACACTATGGGGGTGGTGGGGGTGGGTAAAAGCAGACCAATGATTCTACCCACAATCATGCTGTTTCCTCTGTTTTTATTAGGGCTGTACATGGGTCCCTCAATCTGATCAGAAATAAATTTTGGGATATTCAAACGGATCCTAATTTAGTCCAGAGCCATTTGTGCCTCATCTATCTTGGTCCATACATCACACAAATTGGTCTGCATCTGGACGATTCAGTTAATAATTTGTGATATGTTTAAATCCAATGCACAGCTCCAGTTCATGTGTGTTTGTTAAGCAAGCTTGGCTCACCGTTTAAAAACCTACAGAGCAATTAGGACAGGGATTCTCAACCTGCGACCCATGGGCCCACAGCACCATTTCATGTGGCTGGCCACTGCCTCCACCACACCAGGAAGTGCCATATTGTGGAGGAAAGGCAAAATGGCCATCCAGCCCCCAAAGCTGTCTGAGGGTGAATGACCTGGCCCCAGGCTTGAAAAGGTTGAGAACTCGTGAATTAGGATGTACCTTATGAATTAGGATGTACCTTATGAATTAGGATGTACCTTATGCATTAGGATGTACCTTTTAAAGTGTGTGTGTGGGGGAAGGAATTTAAAAAGGATATGCCTGAAAGAATGTGGCATGACAGACTTCCCCAAGCTACACCCTCTAAATAGATCAGTGGTTCCCAACATGGGGCCCATGCCCCATAGGGGGACTTCAATTCCCAGAAGCCTTAGTTGATACATTGGCTGATCAGTGCTTTGGTGAATTGACATAGGCTTCTGGGAATTGAAGTCCCAAACCCAAAGGTTGGGAAACACTGCTCTAGATGTATTGCAGAGTTGCTAGGATTGGCTGGTACTTGTGGCATGGGATATTGTTTCTTTTCAAGATATTCAACCAGGAAACCAGAGTCAAACTGATTTTCATTTAAGTTTCATTTAACTGCTGAGACCTTCTCCCCGAACTATGTGTGCACATACAGTTCTGTGAAAGAGAATCATAAAGGTGAATTTGAACCTCTTCTTTATGGTGCCATTAGTTCAATAGGGGTCCTGAAGTAAATGATTACCCCCCTCAGTTTTGGATCCTCCTTTTGTTTTGAGGGTTGATAACAATTGCCCTTCCTTGCAATCTGGTTATTGTTGAAATAATTCATGTAAAAGATGATGCACTCTGTAAATTGGATCTATGTAACTTGTGGCTAACCAGGCAGAATCAACACCAAGGAGGCAGACTGCAAGTTGCCTGCCTCCAGCTGAAGACAATGGAGACAAATAAAAGACATTGCCTGTAGCCAATGATGTCAATGCAATAGACCAGCGGTTCCCAACCTACAGCCTGTGGGCGGATCTGGCCCACACCACCCTCACTGCTCCTGGAAGCGGAAGTAAAACACACCTGCACATGTGCAAAACCCTGCTGTAAATGACCTGCGGCTGTCGTAAATGCACTTACAACAGCAGTGGTTGCATTTACAGCTGCATTTTGCACATGTGCCGGCGCATTTTACTTCCGCTTTCAGGTGGGAGGGACCATGTTACTGGCCTGATCAACCACATGGCTGGCCTATGGCCCGAAAAGTTTGGGAACCCTTGTAATAGAACAAGACCCCTTGAGCTGGCAGTTGCACATTTTCTGAATGAACACACCAGTGCAAACATTTGTGCAAATGGCTCCGCAACTGGGCACACAAGACTTTGTGTGCAATGCACAACCACTTGTGCAGTAACTTGCATGAAAATGTAATCCAGAGTAGCTGTACTATATTGGATTGTATACCATTTAAGAAACCAAGAAAGAGACTAGATCAGTGTGAGCAAATGAGGCCTTTCATGTGTTGTTGACTGCAAGTCCTAGTTGCTTTGGCCAACATGGCCAATAGTGAGGAATCCTGGAAGTTGTGGTCCAACAGCATTTGGAGGGCCACATTTAACCACCTCTAGTCTAGGAGCATCTTAAAGACTAATGCAGGTCACTTGGAACATGGTTTTTGTGGACTGTAGTCCACCTCTTCAAATATATCCAGTGAATTGAGTTATTCAAGACAGCACTAAATTATTGATTTATCATGGCAGGCTTCCACAGCTACCTCACTCCCATTACTTGATTATTTATTTATTTATTCATCTTCCTTATCTTCCATTCAAAATTAAATACTTATGTCTGGGAAATACAGTCCCAGACAAATCAAGGGGTATTTGGGAGGTTTACTGAATACCAATGAAGTTGGTGAATTGTATTGTTCGCAGTTGTTAAGTAAAGTGGCTGTACACAAAAAGTACAATATGTACTTTTCATACCCCAGCTCCATCATGAATGCTAAAGATGTAATCCAGGCATCATGTATCTAAAGCAGCCGCCATTTAAGGGAACTTACTATTTCCCCCGTACTTCAACCCAAATGTACATTTCAGGTGTCTGCTTTATATTTGGAATCAATGCATTCTATTCCCTATGAAAGCTCATTTCACAATATTTGTTTTGATTACCCCCATCTTTTGTCCACGGCAATAAAGATGTCATAACCTGTAACACCCTCATATCCTATTTTATCCTCACAACTGAGGTGGGTTATTCTACCAAAAAAATTGTCTGTGCCAGGTGTTGAATAGAGCAAAAATCCAGATTTTCTCAACCCAAAACCAAGACATTAACCACATCCCCATACTACTGCTCTCAACTAGAATCCAATTTGAGCTCACACCTCATCAGAATTCAAGACTCGTCCTGGCACTTCAGATTGCTACCTCATTTGACCACTGACAAACAGAAAGCTGTTCTCAAGTCAAACTCATTAAAACTGCAGGATTAATGGTTTTGTTTTTCTTTGAGTTAAAGTCTTTTTGAACTCAGCTGGACACAAAAGACATGCACAGAGTGAGGCTGTGAAGATTGCACCTTCTTAATTTACAAACATACTTGGGACACCTTAAAACTACAATGGAAATGCTACTCATTTTTACTATGTCTGCAGTCCTTCCCACCCTCCCACCACACCCCTCCCTGATATTCTCCATCCCTTCTGTTTCCAAGAGCTTTGTTGCTGTGAACAGGCTGATTTCAGGCTTGCACAACCACAGACTAGAGATAAAACAGTGAGCACATAGCACTGGGCCTGCCCTGTGGAACCATTACGCACTGTGTTTTGTCACAAGATTCTTCTCAAATACTTTGATTGTGGAATGTGCTTATCTAGCCCAAATCCTACTTTATACAGGGTTAGGCTGCAGAATCTGGAAAAGTTACTTTCAGACTGCATCTCTCCCAACCTGATCCCAATGGACATGCTGGCTAGCAGATTCTGGGGACTGTTGAGAAGCTTCTCAAACCAACGACATTTCTGTGAAAATAGAGAGAAAGAAATGTAGGGAAGGAGGAGAAAGAGCAGTTTTTTTTACCAAATGTTGCCAGATGTTTAATAAGATGCTTGACGTATCTAGGTGCTAAAGTGATCTTTGAATTTCTGTATCTGTTTCATCTCTCGCTTCCTCTTGTTTTTCCCTAAAAATACACAAATAAATAATAAATAAATAAAAATCTAAGTCCTTCATTTTATTTCTGTCCTGCCATTCCCTTGGCACCTTGAAACTCCATCTGATCTGTTATGCTGACAGATCTTCACCGTGTTTCCTATGCAGTTTGATGTGGGTGGCAGCAGGGTGCTTCGGAAAGGCTGAAAGGTGTTATGTCTGTAAAGATGGCAGTCCTGTCAGCAGAGCTGGTGATGAAAACCATATGCTTTCTTCATTTGAGATATTTTGCCGGTGAGCAGTAGGGAAACAAAGACAGAGCTGTTGAAGTGCTTTGAAATTCAAATTTCGGTTACAAAGTATAACGGGAAGAATGAAAAAGGCCTCTATTTTTAAAAATGGTTCAAGATCTCTTCAGATAGTGAGCTTTTTGAAGCCAGTTCCAAACTAATTTCTAAACTGATGTTTGAGAAAGTCAGCCAAAAGCGCTTTTCAACAGATTTTATGGGAGTGCAGCTATGCTACATCTTGAGGCCAGGTTTCCTATTGACTTTTATTGAAGTGAGCAATATATTCTGCAAAAGGTTGCAGGGATGCTGTTATGGGTGTGAATAACTTCAGCATGCTTCCACAGGGAGGCCAATTATTTCCAGATCTCTTTCCAGTTCATCAACCCCATGCCCCTTCTCATGGATGGACTGCGTTGTAGGAGAGGGACCTACAGCTGACTTTGAAAAAGTTATTTCTTTTCACTACAACTCCTTGAATCCCCAGCTAGTGTGGGGATTTGGAGACACTTAGATTTAAAATATTTTTTTGAGCTCTCATCTATACCTCTGATAGGTAGGTATAGCATGTTAATCAGAGGTAAGCATGCTCTTGTGTGAGCAGAAGGCACAGTCTAATACTGTCTAATGTTAGAGCTGGCCCTAGAAGTAACATTTTAAAGGCTATATTAAAAAACATCAAAATGTAACCAAAAGAAAAACAGAAAAAGGCTAAGCATGGCTAAAGTACTGTTTTAAGACATTTTGTTATCTCAAGTGGCAGCATTTGCTATGATGAAAGGTCAGAATCCACTGTTCTTTGCAACACATGTAAGAATAAGGAATGAATTTTACATTTTTATTGGATTTATTAAACCAATAAATCCAATAAAATAAATCCAATAAATATCAAGAGCCGTAAGAGTCATGCCTTAAGCTGTTGCCATGGTTCAAGTGGCTAAGACGCTGACTGGGAGGCGGAAGGTCAGCAGTTCGATTCCCGAGTACTGCAGGACGGAATGAGCTCCCATCTTTGTACCAGCTCCTGCCCAACCTAGCAGTTCGAAAGCAAGGAATTGCAAGTAGATAAATAGGGACCACTTCGGTGGGAAGGTAACAGCGTTCCGTGCACTCCGGTGTCTAGTCATGCCTGCCACATGACCACAGAAATGTCTGCAGAAGCAGACAGTGCTGGCTCTTCGGCTTTGAAACAGAGATGAGCACTGCACCCTAGAGTCGGATACAACTGGCTTCCGAGCAAGGGAAACCTTTACCTTTACCTTTAAGTGTCATGGAAAGATGAATTCTAAAGGTATTCCTTCACGACCTCATCCCCAACACCCAGATAATAAAACAGAACGGAATCAACAAAGCTGTTGTCGAATATCATAAATGGAAATTGTGTTGTGTTGGACACGTTTCTCAAATGACTGACGGGCGTTGGACAGTAGCAGTCAGTGAGTGATATTCCAGAGGAGTAAAAAACACCTTCACAGCCCGCCTGCCCCGCCCTCAAAAGATGGGAAGACTCAATTGTGAAAAGTTCCGGTTGAACCTTGAGAAGAAGAGTATGGCAGAAAAACGAATGGAAAGCGAGTTGCGACCAGCAGAAATTCACCCCTTGATGGTCTGGTCAATCAAGGAATCAAGGAAAAATTGGATTTAATAAAGTGTTTATACATATATAAGTCAGAAAGATCCTCTTGCAATCCCACCAACTTTAGCTCCATGGGGCAGGGGCTTTCCTTGCAGTTCCCATTCCCACTACTGAAAACAATCAGCCAAAGTCTGCATCCTGTTTACTTCCATTTGCAATAAAGGACTTCATTGAAAGGTTATCCCCTAGTTCCCTCTTCCTGAATGGATTATTGGAGAACCAATAATTTTAACTAATGGCCATTGTCTTTAGGCCACACCTGTCCAAGACAGTTCTTCAATTACTCATTTCTGTCTAGGCTAGTCTGGTCAGATTATTCTGCTATGGTAATAGAATAGGCCAGGGGTTCGCAACCTATGGACCTGGCCCCTGACGCTGTTCCATCCGGCTCATGGCAACACCCCCGGAAGCAGGAAGTGGGCACATTTATGACAGCTGTAAACACACCCACACATGCGCAAACATGTCTGCTGCTGTTTGCGGCAGCATTTACGATGGGGTGGGGGAACCACATGTCCAGCCCATTCAGCTGTCTGAGGGTGAGCGGTCTGGCCCATGGCAGGAAAACTTTGAGAACTCCTGGAATAGACCATACTGCCAGCAACTCAATGCCGATCGTCAGGCAGTGGTTAACTAACCTGACAACCCTGAGGCTTAAAGGCCTTGGGTGGTAAAGTCAACATGGAAGTGCAATGGTTCCCAAGTGAATTAAATCCCACTGGAATCCATCTTGATGGAGGGCAGCAGCTACATCAATACTGGCTTGGGGCCAATGAGGACTTTGTGTGTCAAAAGGGCTCAGGACTGGAAAGTGACTCATGAAACTGGATCAGTGGTACGGGTATCACACTGCGATGCAGAAGGCAAATGGACCTCTGCATTATATTGTTGCCAGGACAATATTGCCATGATGATAGCCAATATTCAGAATTGGATATGACACTTGAAGAAGAAGAAGTCTGAACTAGGGGCTGCATCCCCTTGGGCAACTGCACAACCCTTTGTGACTCTAGGAAAGGTGTTAGTCACAGCTATGGTCCTACTAATCAATCCCAGCAGCCCATGGCTGGGACTTTTTCCTCACATTCTCTCACTGGATGGGGGTATTACTCACAATATATTAATTAATAGTATGGTCCTGTAAAGCTGTATAAAAGTGCATCTCACTCATGTTTACGATCTTTCCTACTTTTAGGGAAGAGTTGTTGACACAGTTCATGTATTGATCATTCTGATTATCAATAAATGAATTTGTTCAACTAATTTGTGCTTTTCTCTCTCAATCTACTTCGAAGTGAAATTGGGGGCAAGGCATTTGGCATGAGACCAGTAGGTCTTGATTTTACAAGGGCTAGTTAACCTAAAGCAATTGGATTTTCTGTCTTTAAAGCAGGGATTCTCAACCTGAGTCCCACGGAATGGATAAGGCCCATGGTGCCATTTTATGTGGCCCCCTACTGCCTCCACCACACCAGGAAGTGCCATGTGATGGAGGAAGAGCAAAATGGCCATCTGGCCCCTGAAGCTGTCTGAGGGAGCGTGACCTAGCCCCCGGTTTAAAAAAGTTGAGAACTCCTGTTTTAAAGTATCATATAAGGGGTCTGCATTGACCTTCTTGGACTCAGACTCCTTTTTTCCATTGGTGCTTCTACAGAGACCTTCCATAAGGAATGTCAGGTTTGCTTGCTTAGCCAACCCACTGTAGATGTCCATGGCAAACGTACCAGTATCAGCATGTAGTAAAGTATATTTACTCTTCAAAGGCTAGGGTTTGAGTAATTCCTTCCCCACATGAACTCCCAGAGACTCTTGTTCAGTGACAGGATACAGAGATCCCTGACATTTTTACTGCAGTGCAATTTCCAGCAGTGGTGAAATTAGGCAGGCTTGTTGCGGAAATCCAACTGTTGCAAGTCCATTCGCAGCACGCAGTACACAAATGTGAACGATTACACATTTGTAAGAGTGGCAAAATTGCATGTAACCAGCAGTTAGGAAAAAAGAACGGATGATGTGATAATTGCTTGTTTTATCCTTAGTGAGAAGGAGGAATTGCAACTTTATTCTCTCTTGCTGATGAGGATGGCAAAGAACTGCCCAAAACATTGGGCACAATGTTTGTGCTACTGTAATAATTTTGCGCAAAGGTTTTGACAAAATTATTATGGTACATACCTGTCAACCCGCGGCTCCGGAACAACGGGACCTGCGCAGATCGCTTGTGCGCAGGTTGCTTTCCACGCATGCGCTTGCGTAGGGGCTGCACAAGCGGCCTAGCGCTTCCACGCATGTGTGGAAAGCGCTTCCCCCACTGCCAAATTACGGGGTTTTGGCAGCGCGTGGCGGGTTATGACATCAATCGATGTCAAATTACGGGGTAATCCCAGCCAAATCGGGATGGTTGACAGGTATGTTACGGTAGCACAAACAATGTTTTGTGCGGAACACTTGCTTCCAGGCAAAAAGGCCCAGTTTGGCAGTTTGAGCAGATTGCCACAAATTGCTGTTTTTTTGGCAATGTATTATATCACTGGGTGATTTTTATTGTTTAACAATTTGCATTTTGAGTTGTGAAAGAGGTTTTAGATTAAAGTGTGGTGGAGTTATTATATTATAAATAGATAGATAATGTTTAGGTGGATACTCATCTTTTTTATCTTCTTTAGACATTTTGATAAAGCAAAATGTGATCTAACTAGTAATTAAAGGTGATGACTTAAATATCTCATTAGTTCATATAATATAAGTTTATTATTGATGGTATATTTCTAATTTGAATGTTAAAAGTTAGATAAGGTTACAATGTATACTTTTTTTGCTTTTTTATTACTCATTTTATAATTGTATGTTTTATTATTTTTTCTTTTTGATTCTTTTTAAAAAAAATGATTTTAGTACTATATAGATTGCTGGCAATCTTTTTGATGGTTAGCCACTCCTTCTATGTTTACTCCATGTGTGTGGTGTGTACAGTATGTGTGCACACACATACTGTAAAGGTAACGCTCACCTTAGTTTGAAAGCCAGTCATATCTGACTCTAGGGTTCAGTGCTCATCTCTGTTTACAGCCAAAGAGCCAGTGCTGTCTGCGCCTGCAGATGTTTCCATGGACATGTGGTAGGCATGCCTCTACACTGGTGTGCACAGAATGTTGTTTACCTCCCCACCAAAGTGGTACCTATTTATCTACAGTAATTGCAATTTCTTGCTTTCCAACTTGCTTTGTTTTTCCAAGGGAAAGGAGGCTACATATCCTCTATGCAAATCAAAGAGACAGAGAGAGGAAAAAGAAATCTTTGCTCTGAGATGGTTCAGCCTGATCAGGAAGCAGCAGTCTGATCAGTGCAGAGAATCTGGTAACCACAACTGTGGGTGGTGATTTCAGGTATTGATGTTAAGCTCATTTATTTTGGCTTGATCTTGTAGTCAATTGATCATACTGGGAAACTTCTG
This sequence comes from Bradypodion ventrale, assembly GCA_035047345.1. Taxonomy (NCBI): domain Eukaryota; kingdom Metazoa; phylum Chordata; class Lepidosauria; order Squamata; family Chamaeleonidae; genus Bradypodion; species Bradypodion ventrale. The sequence continues at coordinate 28,545,654 of JAWDJE010000004.1, read as the reverse complement.
GCCCACCAAATGTTTTGAACTTTAGCTCCCAGATCCTCTTACATTTGACTGTACAAAAGAGATCTGATGACAACCCAAGTGCAAAACATAAGGAAAGGCAATTGTAGGATTGCTACTCTAGGTCATGAAAGATGAAATTATGGATGCAGGGGTTGTGATGCTGGTGCGATATTCGCTTACTATCCTATGAGTAGGTATTCCAAGACTACCAACATGATTATGGCCTTGTTTCTTGGGAGGGGGAGGGGGAGGAGGGATAGATAAAAGGATTTTAGGGCAGGATTGCTGCTGACATAAAACCAGAAAGTGATTTATCTTTGTGCTGTGGGGGATCCTTTCTGCACATTGGACATCTATGTCTCTCTCAACCCACATGATCAGGAGCAGTTCTCAGAGGTGCAACTGCATGAATATTCCAAGGCCTGCCCATAGTTTTGGCAGATTCTTCTACATTAGAATGTATGTCTATAGCTAGGTTCTATCCTGCAAACAACTAAAAGATAATGGATTCTATTCATTGCTTTCTAAGAGTTTGGGTGCATTAAAAAATATTGTCATATTGCTAGACCTTCCACATATTGCTGTGGCTACCCAGAGCATGTAGCATGTGCTAGGCAACCCTCTGCAAGAGGAAATAGCCTGGGAAAGGTGAGCATTTTTTGCAATCCACACTTGTCTCACGTTCTGCTTTGCCACGTGGGTGTCTGTGAAACAGTTGAAAAGGATGCCGTTTCTCAGGGATGGCAGAAGCAGATGGAGCCCTTGCCTACTTGAGAATATATGAGAATCTGAGCACAGTTATCAGCTCAAGACGTTTTGCTGCTCAAAGTGGATCACTTCATGAGCCTACTCTTATCCTAAAGCAAACACTTTTACAAAAAACATTGGCTACAATTCAGGTAGCAATTCTGTGCTTTCACTTGTCCTCCTAACTCAAATGCTGGAAATGTTAGCTTTTTTGTACCTCAGCTTCCATGATCAGCCATCATGACCAGGGGGTCATGTTTTCTTAGTAGCTGGTGTTCAAAAGGTTGCTTTCCCAAGTGCAGTGATAAATTTAAGTGCTTGAAGCAGCCTGCTTTTCCTTAACCTTTTAGCCCTGGTTGAAAATTGTGAACTGCCTCCCGAGAAGATCTAGACTCTCACACATTTACCACAGCACAATGAGACAGAAACAGGAAGAACAAAGCTAGCTTCCCAACATTACATCTCAACTAAGCAATATTTTTGCCAGCACAAAAATTCGTATAGTCAAAGCAATGGTATTTCCGATGGTAATGTATGGGTGTGAGAGCTGGACCATTAGGAAAGCTGAGCGCAGAAGAATAGATGCCTTTAAGATGTGGTGTTAGAGAAGAGTTTTGAGAGTCCCTGGACAGCGAGGAGAACAAATAGGTCAATCTTAAAAGAAATCAACCCTGACTGCTCATTGGAAGGTCAAATAGTAAATATGAAGCTGAAGTACTTTGGACATCAAATGAGAACGGACACTTCTCTAAGTGGAGGGAAGTAAAGAGTGGGGTCCCCCAAGGTTCAGTACTGGGACCCCTGCTTTTCAACCTCTTCATAAATGATCTAGAGGTAGGAGTAAAAAGCAAGGTAGCCAAATTTGCTGACGACATTAAATTATACAGGGTAGTGAAAACTGTGAGAGATTATGAGGCGCTCCAGAGGGATCTCTTGACACTGGGGGAGTGGGCAAAACAGTGGCAAATGAGCTTCAACATTAGTAAGTGCAGAGTGATGCATGTTGGGGCAAAAAACCCCAATTACATTTATAAACTGATGGGGTCTGAACTCACTGTGACAAACCAGGAAAGAGACCTTGGTGTCCTGGTGGACAGCTCAATGAAGGTGTCAACCCAGTGTGCCTCAGCAGTGAAAAAAGCATATTCAATGCTAGGGATCATTAGGAAGGGTATAGAAAATAAGTCAGCAAGTGTCATTTTGCCTCTTTATAAATCTATGGTGAGGCCCCATCTGGAATACTGTGTACAGTTCTGGTCGCCATACCTCCAGAAGGATATTATGGAGCTGGAAAAAGTGCAGAGGAGGGCAACCAAAATGATTAGGGGACTGGAACACCTTTCTTACCATCTGAGGCTGCAATGGTTGGGCCTTTTCACTCTTGAACGACGGCGTCTAAGAGGTGACCTGATTGAAGTTTATAAAATCATGCACGGTGTGGACAAAGTAGACAAGGAAAAACTGTTTTCCCTATCGCATAACACTAGAACTAGGGGACACTCCATGAAACTTTTGGGTACTAGTTCTCAAACAAATAAGAGAAAGTACTTTTTCACCCAGAGGATCACTGGTCTATGGAACTGCCTGCCAGAAGAAGTGGTGACAGCTGTCAGTCTTGACAGCTTTAAGAAAGGATTAGACAAGTTCATGGAGGACAAGGGTATCAATGGCTATAATTATGGATACTTAAGGACAACCTCAGGGTTGTAGAGATAGGCAGGATATCTCTCAATGCCATTTCCAGGGAATCCTAAGCAGGTGAAGGCATCTCCTTGGGAATACTCTGAAGGAAATGGTGAGCCACTGTGTGAGACAGAATGCTGGACTGGACGGGCTGTGGCCTGTTCCAGCAAGGCTGTTCTTATGTTCTTATGAGAAGGAAGGATTAACTTGAGAAGGCCTTGATGCTGGGAAAGGTGGAGGGCAAAAGAAGAAGGGGGCAGCCAAAGATGAGATGGCTAGATGGCATTGTAGACACAAATGGGAACAGAACTGGGCGGGTTGAGGAGGATGGTGGAGGACAGAGGTGCCTGGAGGACAATGGCAAAGGTTCGGAATCGACTGTGCGACTGAACAATACCAAAATCCTTGTGGTTTAGATCAGAAGTTATGAAGATTTCTTTATTGTTCCCCCACCACCACCACTTTGTTGTAAAATGGTACATTTATTGTGCTATTCACTGCCATGAATAGTGGTTTCACACAAAATCTGTGAGTGTGCCTAGATAGATAGATAGATAGATAGATAGATAGATAGATAGATAGATAGATAGATAGATAGATAGATAGATAGATAGATAGATAGATAGATAGATAGATAGATAGATAGATAGATAAGAAATTAAACATTACTTCTTTCTCTACTGAGGGTGGAAATTAATGAGAGGGCAGCTTAACAATTAGGGAGTACTGTAATAAAAATGTCACCCCTCTAGAAGTGTTTTCTTCAAAACTCCTATTTATGCACAACCCGCAAACCAAGCCTGTTGTCTACCTCCTGGTGATAAATTACCAAACAAAAGCAAGCTAATTTCAAACTTGCACTTGACCTAGAAAGCCTCTTTGGGAGATAAGACAATATCCTTTACTTCTCACAGCAGCTCTTCTTCTAATCGCAATGCTTCTGTCCACTGCGTTTTACCCTGAGCCATTGAGATAGTTGGGCACAAGTAGCAATATCCAAGAAGACTCAAGTCAACAAACGAGATATTTAGCAGGAAAACAAAGACTCTTTGTTCTGAGCAACTGACCCCTACAGAAGCCAGTATCAGCCAGATTTCCCCAGACCTGACCAAATCCAGTCTCTCTCTTCTCCTTACTTGGTGATATGCTAATACAGTATCCTACTGGATGTAGCTTTTCATGATTATAGGCCATGGCATTGGCCATGTTTAGATGTTACAAGAAGCCAGATAATTATTTTATTTATTTAATTTAACATATACCTTGCTTAATTACAGGGACCCTGGCTTTTGGAGGACAAACACTGTGCTGGAATGGAGTTCTGAATGCAACAAAACAACCAAATGGTGTTGAGTTGCCTTCCTTTCAACAAGGCTAAAATTCTTTTACATCTGTGAGTTAGGATCCTTCTCATCCTCCCCCACCCCTAAGATTCCCCTAACTGGAGGCAAAACTTGAGACTTGAACAGGCCATCTTATACTTGGTCAAAAGAAAGAGAGAGCCTTCAACTACAATTAGGAGGGTAAGTAAATAGGGGAGTTAAAACTGCTCCCACTCTGCCTCTTTTAATTTGTGAAATGTTTAACAGAACATGACCTTTTTAAATAAAAGAGGACACCAAGTTCCAAAATCCATAATCATTCGGATGGATGCCAACTGGAATAGAATTTTAACTACATCCCATTTTGTGACACATTTACAATACTCCTAAAACGATCCCAGCGAGATTACAGAGGCTTATTTCTTTGTAAGAATACTTGTTTTGAAACTTAAATTGCATAGGCTCAAGTGTCTACTGCAGCAGAAGCATTTTTCAGGTACCTGTACAAATCAGTTGACAGTTTATTTTCTGCCTTACAACTGGAGACAAAATAATGAAAGAGAGAGGGGAGAGATTGAGAAAAGGAACAAACAAATGATGTGGGTAAAATGAGCACCCAGCATGTTTTTGGTAAAAATGCTAATCACGTTGTGAACTGCTTAGAGCAGGGGCCAAACATTTCGGGCTATGGGTCAGTCACATGATTGAGTGGGCTGGTCATGTGGTTCCTCCCAATGGAAGTAGAAGTAAAATGCATCCACATATATGCATAACACTGCCATAAATGCACCAGTGGCTGTCGTAAACGCGTTTATGACAGCCACAGGTCATTTACAGCTGCGTTTTGTGCATCTATGTTTTACTTCCTCTTCCAGGAGCCATGAGAGCATGGGCCATATGGAATGGCTCCGTGGGCCATAGTTTGGGCACCCCTGGCTTAGAACAATGATGGCGAACCTTGGCACTCCAGCTGTTCTTGGATTTCAATTCCCAGAAGTCATAGTCTCTGTGAACCCACATGAATGGGTTTACTGTGCATACATATATGCGCAGTAAACCCATTTGTGTGGATTCACAGACTTGGGCTTCTGGGAATTGAAGTCCAAAAACAGCTGGAGTGCCAGGGTTCGACATCACTGGCTTATAGACTTGCATTAAGTGCTATGGGGCCATATAGAAGTGTAATTGCTATGACTGTTATGAACAAAAATAGCAAAAGAGGCTGCATGAATATTTGAGAAACTAGGTTGTCCTACAGCTGACCCTCTCTCTCAAGGGGCAATACCCCACACACACTACATACAAACACAAATGCTCCTTCTCATGCTCATCTGCACTACCAGACAGCTATTTATATATCTTCTTGGACTGCTGTGTCATTTATTTGCGTCACATCAGCCTAGGCTCTCTTAGGGAGATTCCTATGGCATATTTGAATAAATAATGAATACCAGATACCATAGAATAGGAATTAATCTAGAGGATACTGGCCCAGTACTCCAGGACTGGGAATCTTTTTTCCCTTTCCTTTTCCTTTCCCTTATAAAGCATTTTGAGTGCCAGGGATGAACTCACTTTGTTCATAAACAAAACAGAAAGAAAGCAACCATTTTAAATGCAAACCTTGCATTTCTGGAAGGCACCGAAGATACTCCCTTGTAGTAGCTCTGGAAAATGTCTACATTCTTATTTAAGAATACTTTAACTCAGGGGTTCTCAACCTAAGGCATGTGGGCCGAATCTGGCCCATGGTACCATTCATGTGGCCCTCCACCCCTCCAAGGGCATTCAAAGAACAAAATGGCCACCCTTTTGAAGCTGTTGGGACAAAATGGCCACCACCACCCTCATGAAGGCAGGGCAAAATGGCCATCCGGCCCTCAAAGCTGATTGAGAGAGCGTGACCCGGGCCCCAGCTTGAAAAGGTTAGGAACCCCTGCTTTAAATAGTATTTCCACTATTCTTCCCATGGAGTTATTGCCTTCACGTGAGTTTCTGGGTGCATGCCCCTTGAATCTTACATTTATTTTGTATTTCCATGCACCCAGATGGACACTCTAGTTGAAATTCTGCTGCTTTGCATAGTAAGTTGCAACAAAAGTAGGCCCATTTGAATTACTGTAATGGCAACTTCTCTGTAGGTTCCATTGATTCAACAGGTCTACTCTAGTTGTGATTGCAATGCTAACCAAACAAAGTCTGAGCCAGTATGTTGTAGTGGGACATGCTATGCATACAAATTAAACTATCATATAGATCACTGGTTTAGACTGGGAGTTTGATTCCCCACTATGCTTCCCAGGAGAAGAGGCAGTCATTGGCAAGCTGCACAGTCCCAGGTGGTGTCATCAGAAGAAGGGACTGATAAAACACTTTTGTGTATCCTCTATCTAGAAAACCCTGGGAAATGTCACCATAACTGAGAGTTGACTTGATGGCATGCAATTATTATGATACCACTACATAACACCCTCTAGCAAAAACTTCCTGGAGAATTTCTTACCTTTCACAAAGTTTTCTGATCTTCTGCTATAGCTGTTCTAACTGACAGAGTTTAGGAAAATTATTTAGATAAATAGGGACTACTTCGGTGGAAGGTAACAGTGTTCCGTGCTCTCCGGTGTCTAGTCATGACCACATGACCATGGAAACGTCTGCAGAAGCAGACAGCGCTGGCTCTTCGGCTTTGAAACAGAGATGAGCACTGAACCCTAGAGTTGGATACGACTGGCTTTCGAGCAAGGGAAACCTTTACCTTTACCTTTTTTTGCCACACACATTCCAAAATTTCCCATGAACATCTGCCATTTTTGATTAAGATTCTGGGAATAGGCTGATAAAATTAACCTTCCCCGGTATGTCAAAATGTATCATTTCCCATTTGCTCCGAATCCCCATCTTTCAGCTTCTTTAGATAACCCTGAGCACTATTCTTATCAGAGAGGGAGAAAAAAATGTTTTCCTATCTGCTTCCTCCCACCCCTCTCATTTGTTTCTTCCATGTAGTCAACTTTTTTTGGAAGTCAAAAAGTACCAAACTCTGGCACTTTTTCATTCTCAGAGGAAAACTCTACCGAGATCCTTGATCATACTGGTTGCCTTATTCTGTGCAAGGATATAGGGCAGTGATGGTGAACCTTGGCACCCCAGGTGTTCCTGGACTTCAATTATCAGAAGCCCAAATCAGCACTCCTGCTGATCAGGGCTTCTGGGAATTAAAGTTCAAGAACAGCTGGAGTGCCAAGGTTCTCCATCACTGATATAGGGTAAGAAATGTGCATTCTATGAGGGGAAAAACCTAATATACATTTCCTTTCAACTTCCTTCACTGTCAAAAAGATGGGCACCTAAGTCTTCATAGAGCTTTTCTCCTTTAGAGAAAGTGTGTTTAGAGGGCAATAGAACTCTTTAAAGAAAGGACAGATGATGACACTTTGAAATGCTAATGATGATAGGACCCAAAAACATATCCTTGATGTTGGGGAAATTAACGCGAATTGATATGCAAAAACAGTAGTCTCTCTGGGTTTGTTCTATCTACTGTAGTTCTCTACCAGGATGATCTGGATGGCCATTGGCTCACAGTGGAGCATTTCTGGGGGCTTCCAATGAAATGCTGCTTCTTTGCTACAGACTTCTCATCTCCGGTTGTCCCTTAAGTGGCCCAAATATTAATTTCTACACTGTTCAGAATTGTTAACAAGGAATGTTAATGGATGGGTGAAAACTCCATAAAGTATCTCTGACTGAAACAAGATGTAGCTCCAATGATCTACATCCAGCCTTTGAAAAAAATTATTACAGTAATACCTCATACAAAGTCCGCTTCATACAACATCGGATTCATACAACATTGCCTAATTACTTGGAAAAAGTTGCCTCATACAAAGTCGTGCGACTTTGTATGAGCCATTGGGGTTTTCCCAGGTTGTATTGTGCCTGGGCAGTATAAAAGGCAGGACACATGCGTGCATTGCTCTTGTGGGTTTTGCATGAGGCGAAGAGTGTTTAGGAGTGGTTTTGAGCATGATTTTGGATTTTTCTGAATTTTTTCGTCAGAATTTTTAGAAGCATTCCTGGGATTTTTGCAGCATTCTTCAGGTTCTTGGACAATCAGGGTTGTTTGACATGTTTTTGTAATGTTTTTAGCCTTTAGACAATGATTTCTTAAAGTTCTGTCAGTTTCCTGTCTGTTTCCTTGACTTTGCCCTGCAGTCTGTGCTGTTACAGTACAATGTATCTCTATGGAAACGACGCTGTATGAGGCATCGCAGCAAGGATTTGGACGTTGTATGAGACATTGAAGCTAGGATTTTGCAAGCCTCATACACAGTCCAAATCCATATAAAGTCCAAACTTGTGAACCAAGTTTGGACGTTGTATGAGGTATAACTGTACTAGCATCTTTTGGATGGGAAGTACAAGGATCTCCCTATGGCCATGATGGTGAACCTTGGCACTCCAGATGTTCTTGGACTTCAATTTCAAGAAGCCCAAGCACCCTGTGAATCCACACGAATGGGTTTACTGTGATTCATCCGTACGTGCACGTTTTACTTCCACTTCTGGGAGCGAAGAAGGCAGCGCGGGCAGGATTAATCACAGTAAACCCATTCGTGTGGATTCACATGGTGCTTGGACTTCTGGGAATTGAAGTCCAAGAACATCTGGAGTGCCAAGGTTCACCATCACGGCCCTATGGTAAGGCTGGCTGAAAGATTTTGGGAACTAAGGTCAAATAAAGTAACATTTCCAAGCTCTGACATTCAGGACAGACTAACAAAACCATTTTCTAGGACCTGCTTCCTGGTAACCTGTTGTTATTTTGACTCTTCTGAGGAGATATGTAGGGCTGCCGTTCAGAACATCTTGCTAGTACCCTAGCTTTGCCTTCCTCAATCAACACTCATATATTTCATTTTCCCCCATAATTCCCATGGTGTACAAATGAAGTTGATTTATCAAGAAATAGGAAAAGGCTTTGTTTGCAAAAATGAAAACTAGAAAGGATATCTAAGTGCAAGGATGTGTCACCTTTTGCCTGACTTAAGTGTGAGAAAGATTAGTCAGCATAAGGTGGCCGTTGATAGGAGTACATTCGATTGAGGTTCAAAAGTACCACAATCATCAAGGAGGATTTTAAACTCGCCAAATTAAACATGATGATGATGGCGGCGGCAGCGGCCAACGTGTCACTTAAGGACAAGATCATGAAAGATCATGTTTTCCCATTTAAGATTGGAGTACATAGAAAGAACCTCCTTGAAGATTATGGTACTTTTGAACCTCAATCAGACATACCCCTGTCAACGGCCATCTTGTGCCACTGCATTCTGGAGAAGGCAAGGTGGGCTTCTCCGGAACGCAGCGGACTTTTTTTTTTGCGTTATCCAATGCATGCATCGGACAATGCTAAAAATCGGATAACGGCCAGACTTGTGGAACCAAATTTGATCGTTACACTGTCAAGTCTGAACCAACTTATAACAGGGCTTTCAAGGTGTGACATTTTAAAGGTGTGGTTTCACCAGTTTCACGCTCCCTGTGAATTTCTATGGCTGAGTGGGGATTTGAACCCAGGCCTCCTGAACCCTAGTTCATTATTCTATCCCCTACTCCAGTGGTCCCTAACCTTTGGTTTTTGGACTTCAATTCCCAGAAGCTTAAGTCATTACATTGGCTGATCAGTGCTTTGGAGAATTGGCCTAGGCTTCGGGGAATTGAAGTTGAAAAACAAAAGGTTGGGGACCACTGTCCTACACCACACTCTGTATCTCTTCTTGGTCTTAGTCCAGCATTGTACCATACTGGTAGTGGAGCTTATGTGATATTAATTAAGTCAGGTTCTTGAAGATTATGCAGCTCAGTTCTTACAAAGCTTTCTTTTCTTATCTTGAATGCCAGTGCATAGTTGAAAAGTGAAAACAGATGTAACTTTAAAGCAGAGGTCAGAGAGAGTTCTCTATCATGAGCTCAGATTTCCAGTTTATATAACACATGTTGATTCCAGAGGATCAAATAAATAGCCCAGCCAAGAAGTCACTGACTTAATGGCATTATCTTGACACTCCCATATCCGGGGCTGCCCCAATCACCTTTATGCTCCTATCCCCAAGCTTGGCTAAGAGCCAGCTGGGAGCCAGAAATGTTACTACAGTATAATTAAGGCCATTAACCATGTGCAAAACTGCTCCAGAGAATGAGGAAGAATAGGGAGAGATAGAGGCATCTCCAGCCAAACAATTCTTGGTGCTGCAAACCTTTGCTCTGAATTTCTTCAGAACCTGATGATGGAAGGAACATGAGGATTTTCAATTAAAAGTGCCAAGGACATTTTCACCCTATCCCATTACTCTCTTTGGACAATCAGCAGGGACTAAAGTGATTGTAGCATACTAGAAGAAGGGATGGGAAACTTCACCAGTTTCATTTTATTCCACATATGAAAGCTTTACACTTTAGGTTATTTATGCTATAACTATGCAATTCATAGATTTGTAAAAAAAATCTTCAAAAAAAATGGACTGAAATGAAATGTTCCTCATTTGCTCTCACCAAATTCAACAATTTCTCCTTTTTCCAGCATAGGAGGATGGTGGATGACAGAGGAGCATGGCATGCTAGTGGTCCACGGGGACACAAAGGGTCAGACTTGACAGTGCGACTGAACAACAAATGTTGCTTTAGAAATAAGCAAAAAGAGTTTCTCAGGAAACAAGGAGTGGTTATATCTAAGATTAATGTAGTTGAATACAGAAGATTCAAAACTATATTTTTAAGAACTTAGCACCCAACGCCTTACAATTGGTTGTGAAATTCTGCCATTTCCCTTTTCTTCTACACATGATTTATTTTAAAAGTCTGATATTTTTCAGTTCAGAATCTGAAGAAATTTTTGAATTCTATTACATTCTTATTAAAAGCAAGAAAATTTGATCTGTCTTTTACAGCAAAGTGATAATCAAGATTGCAATTAAAACAAAAGGCCCTATCACTTTCTGGCAAATAGAAGGGGAAGAAATAGAAGCAGTGACAGACTTTACCTTCTTAGAATCCAAGATCACTGCAGATGGTGACTGCAGCCATGAAAAAGAAGATTAATTCTTGAGAGGCAAGCTATGAGAAACCTCGAGAACATAATAAAAAGTAGAGACATCACCCTGCCAACAAAAGTCCACGTAGTCAAAGCAATGGTATTCCCAGTAGTAATATATGGTTGTGAGAGCTCGACCATAAGGAAGGCTGAGTACAGAAGAATAGACCCCTTTGAAATGTGGTGCTGGGAGATAATTTTGAGAGTCCCCTGGACAGCAAGGAGATCAACTAAGTTGATCCTGAAGGAAATCAACCCTGACTGCTCCTAGGAAGTACAAATATTGAAGATGAAGCTAAAGTGCTTTGGACACCTAATGAGAAGAGAGGACTCACTCAAGAAGGCCTTGATGCTGGGAAAGATTGAAGGCAAAAGGAGAAGGGGTGGCAGAGGGTGTTTCCTGAGAAACTCATTTTGCTTATTTCTAATGCAACATTTGTTGTTCAATCGCACAGTCGAGTCTGACCCTTTATTCAACTTGCCCATCCAAGTTTTGAAATAAAGTAGTCCTAATTTGGGTGCAACGCAGGGTTTTCCCCATGGCCACGCCCACTAACCATGCACACAGTGTGATAGTAAACGTTTTTGGAACCCATCACTGACTATGTGTATTGTTTTTATACATATCATATTTATAAATTTTGGTTTAGATTATGGGTGGGTTTGTTTTATGATTTGAATCTATCACTAGATGGGTGGGATATATGTTTAAGTATAAATAAATCTGTCCTCATGCATCTTAGAAACTACTGTACCAACATTTGAGCATTATTTGCTTTTTCCCTCTCTGGTTCATTCCCACATAATACTGACAATGTACTTATTTCTATGGTCAGGTGAAAGAAAAGCCCTTGAGGTGAGTAGAAAAACAACCCATTAAAAGGATGCAGAGATAAAAGTCTACATAACAGCAGCAGCAACAACATAAACTGGGCTGAATCAAACCTTCACTTCTAATTCTTAAAAGCAACATGAGCAGTTTTTCTAAGGCAGAAATTTCTCATCCCAAATACTTAGACCAGTGGTATGCATGCCAGAAAAGGCACTCCCAACCCTCTCTGTTGGTATGTCCCCCAGCACAGAGGTCGTCCCACCCCTCTGCCCAGCAGCCCAATGGGAGTGCTTCTTCATTCCCCCAGGACAGGACAGAGTTTGCCCCTCCTCTCTGCCCACAGCCCAATGGGAACACTTCCTCCCTTCCCCCAGCACAGAGTTCACCCCACCCATCTGTTTGGGCACTTGGTCTCTAAAAGGTTAGACTGTATTAACTCATTCAACTTTACAATTTTGTTTGGTGCACGTCTATTCTTTGTCTACTGCTCCCACTGCTTTGCCGCCAGTCACCTTGCCTCACCCAGACACTACTTGCTTCCTCCTTGGATTAGCCGTGGAGGTAATCCTACCCTGCTAAACATTATATAATGAATGAAGCGATGTCATCATGAACCTATGTACCCAATTGGATTTGGATGTTTGGTGGTATCAATGGAGCAAGTGAGGGTAATTGAAACTGAGGTCAAATGAGGGCATCTACTATGGAACTTTCTTTCAACAGTGAGAGCCAGAAGATCGTTGGAAAGGGAGGGATGATCTCCCACACACACACCAATGTTGCATAAAATGTTATTAGAAGTGAGTGGAATTTTGCTTTTGTTTCTTTGGCTCCAGCATATTAATTAATAAATAGAATGCATTTCCTGCCCTCTCAAGCAAGAGTCCATTGCCAATATGTATGTCATTTCTCCTGAAGAAGGACCATTGTGGCTTTAAACGCAATTAATGAAAATATTCCCTCTCGTCCTTCTTCCAATTATTTTATGTGCAAAGAAGAAAATCAAAGAGAAGGAAGGAAGTGGGGTTCAAAGAAGGAGAAACTACTGGCGCCTGCTTAGGAGAGACATTGAGTCAGCATATTCATTTCTCAACCAGCCTGAGAATGGCTGGTGTTACAATTTGATTTTTGAAAATATCAATGAAGCTCTACAACAATCTAGCAGAATCAATTGCAGACTGATGCTGTATTCAGTTTTTGGTCTCTTTGGTCTTTTAGCTGCTATTGATCATGTTTGGGATGGTACTAGCAGGCTGAGAGGAAAGACTTACAAATGTTGGCAAAAATGCTGCTGCAAGGCGAATGTGGATAGAGGTCATACCTGTTAACCTTCTCGGATTGGCCGGGATTTCCCGTTTTTCGGCGCCGATTTTCGCCATTTCCCGCCCGGAGCTGCCGAAACCCTAGAATTTGGCAGTGGGGGAAAAGGCGTTACTGCGCATCCCTTCTGCGCAGCTTGCTTCTATGCATGCGTAGAAGGCTTTTACGCATGCATAGAACCCTTCTACGCATGCGTAGAAGGCTTCTGTGCAGAAGGGGATCGTAGAAGCCTTCTATGCATGCGTAAAAGCCTTCTACGCATGCGTAGAAGCGAGCTGTGCAGAATGGTTCTGCGCAAGTCACTTTTACACATGCATAGAAGGCTTTTATGCATGCATAAAAAGCGACATGCGTAGAACCGTTCTGCGCAGGTCCCGGATTGTCCGGAGCAGCGGTTGACAGGTATGATAGAGGTACAATTTTGTGAAATGAATGAAAGGGTTATGACCACTAATGGGAACCATCTTTCATAAAGGAAGGAAGAATTCCACTTTGAAAAGAAGAGAACTATCCTAAGCAAACTCCTTATTATTTATTGCCATTAAAGAAGATCTTTGTGAAGTAGAGAACAGCTACAACAAAAGCAGAATAAATTATAATTTTACATAACTCTGGCTGCTTTATGCTGATGCCAATAACATTTGCCATTGTGGTGGAAACACAACGTGAAGGTCTCAGATAGTGTCAAAAGCATTAAGGCTGACTTTGCTCATTTGTGTTTGTAAATTAATACAGATAAAAATCACAAACTGCTGAATACACCTTGCTTCTACTCAGCCTTGCAGCACAGGATACTGTTCTCAGAAAATTTAAGATGTTCTGAAAATCGGAAAGTCTTCATAACAGATTTATAGCACCTTTGTATATATGTTAATTCAGTGGCAAACGTCATTGTGTTCTAAGTTGGAGTGTAAATGTAAATGCTTCAGACCACATTGATTTCTTCTGTATTACAGTCTTCTGTCTGATAATCTTCCCCCTCTCTCCCTTTAAGTGCCATTGTTTATTACATTCAAATATAAACCAGAAGGAATATTTAAAACTAAAACTAGGAACAATTGCAGAGTCCATAAATCTTTTAATGATAATGCTTGACTAAAGTCATCGCTGTCTACTGGGCTATAAGCAGCTGCTTCTGCAGCTGTAAATGGCAGGTGCTTTGCAGTAAATCTATATTGCTTCTTCTTCCTTACTTCTTATGGAATTTGTTGATTTTTTAAAAAAAGTATGAAATTTTACATTTTCTCTAACTGAGTGCTGGTTATATGGAGTTGAAGCTTGGACATTGACTAAAGCATTTGAAAAGAATGGAAGCTTTTGAAATATAGATCTACAGATGGCTACCAAGGATATCATGGTTTGATCATGTGACTAATGTAGAAGTGTTGCACCAGATGGATAGAGAACAAGAACTGTTTGAGACCATTCTTCTTCTTCTTCTTTGCTTCCTCTTTTACCACCTTGCGTGTCGAGGTTAATTAAGACCATTAAAAAAAGAAAGCTCCAATACCTTGACCATATCACAAGGAACGCCATAAAGTATAGAATACCCCAACACGTTATGCAAGGGAAGATCCTTAGGAAGAGAGGCCCTGGATGTAGACAAACCTCATAGCTGAAGAACCTGAGAGACTAGCATGGATGTCCATGAAAGAACTATTCCGAGGAGTTATGAACAGAAAGACCATCACCACGATAATAGCCAATTTTTGGAACAAATATGGCACTTGAAGAAGCAGCACACTGCTGGTTGCAGTAACCAACAAAACCACTTAAGAATCTCTGAGATGTTGAGTACAAGTGAAAAAATAATTAAACTAAGTAAATTACATATCCCACCCCTGAGTATTGGGCTTGGTATTATGCCTGCCACATGCGTGTGTATATTACATGAGATCATGATGGTTCAAATTTACAGTAACCTTAGCGATGTCTGAGAATGGCTTTACCAGTGGCATCCCACAGTAAGTTTCCATGCCCATGTGGGGATTTGAACCCAGGTCTCATCTATCCTAATCTGACATTCTCTCTACTACATTACACTGGAGGTCATACTCAACATCTAGGAACAGTCCCAATCACACTTTAAGCTGTGCAAAATGGTTTTCACCACCATCTGCTGATTAACCTCTGTATAAATAATCTGTAACAAAGACCCTGTTCTGTTATTTAGGAATATTCTAGATGTACCGAGCTGGTGAGACTATGTTCCATATCACTGCTGATTTCTTGATAGTTGGACCTAGAAATCCACCCACTCACCACCACCACCCCTGCAATAAAAAAATAAAAGGAAAATGAGCTAAGAGACATGAGTAGCTCAAAGCCTTCACTGCAATGGACATTATATCACCAGAGATGAGGCCAGATATACAGTAAATAATCTTATAGCTCTTTGCAAAAGACGAAGGCTTTTGCAGGCTTTGGGAATCTTAATGGGAGAGAAATGAGCTTGATTCTCATTTTAATATGAGCTGACCTAAATGATACTTTCTGAACTAGCATGTGAACTAAAACACAATCATTTTAGCTCTTCCCTCCTCCCTCTTTTTCTTTTTGCACTTCTCCGAATTCTGCAGTGTGATTCTCTGCTCAAAGAGTGTGCATAAAACCCTTTTTAAAAACCCCAAGGAAGAAAACATTTCAGTGGTCCTAGATTGCTAACAGAATGATGTATATAGGCGGAATGAAGTATACTCAGAAAGAGCTTGGTTAGCTAGATGGTTGGAACCCTGAACACCACTTTGCATTGATATTGTTTATTGTGGATTCCCCTGGTGCTTGCTAAATGCAGGGTTTCATGGTTGTTTCTTCGGTATCTTCAGTTGGGTTTATTGCTCTGAACAAGTAAGATGGAAGTGATGCTTAATGGCACTGCAATTCCACTTGCTCAGTTGCCATACTGACATCTCTCTGAAAAGGAATCAATGATATCCTGGAGCCAGATCTCACAAGACTCAACCTCTGAAACCTTCTGAGTAACAGGTTGCTATAACATCACTCCCTCCACCCAGCCCTTCCCCTTCTTCTCTGTTCCGTCTAAGCTTAGCAGTGATCCTCTCAGTAGATACAAGAGAAACTACTATTCCCAGGAACAGTATATTGTTGCAAGCTATCCCTATTGCAATTTAAAATATAGTACTTGAAGGCAGTTTGGTATTGAACAGACAATTTGAGCCTTAAACTTTACACACACACACACACACACACACACACACACACACACACACACACACACACACACACACACACACACACACACACACACACACACACACACACACACACACACACACACACACACACACACACAGAGGCCCTGAAATTGGCCATTAGCATTTGGGCAATATATTGAGTTTGCACTCAATTGTCCTTATTCTAATGAGATAGGTACCATTTCTTCTGAGAACATAAGATCATATCAATCCTTTTCACATTTGCACACAAACATATCAGCTATCACACACAGGAAAATTATGCAAATCTTTCTCAACCAAGAAGGGGAAATTGTGGTCTTAATCAATGGCCGTGACTGCAGGCTGTTTCGATTTGCAACTGGAAGCCAAACATGTCTCCATGGAAATAAAAAATTTCCTTCCTTTACAACATTTTCTCTCCAGCAACATCATCTCCTTGTTATGTATGTTTCTGAAATCAGAAATGCAAAAGAAGCCACAGAAATAATCCCTGTGACAGGCATGCTCCTTCTATTAACACATTTTTCACAATAACATCCTTTTTGTCACTTAAAGGAACATTCCTACTACATAGGAAATCACAATCCTGCCAAATGGGCCTCTAGAATGCAAAACTGGGCAAAATACATTAAAGGTAAAGGTCGCCCGTGCTCGAAAGCCAGCCATATCTTACTCTAGGGTTCAGTGATCATCTCTGTTTATAGCCAAAGAAGAAGTGCTGTTTGGGTCTGCAGAAATTTCCATGGACATGTGGCAGGCATGATCAGACACCGGAGTGCACAGAACGCTGTTTATCTTCCCAACAAAGTGGTACCTATTTGTCTACTTTCAATTTCTTGCTTTTGAACTGCTAGGTTAGCAGGAACTGGGACAGCTCATTCCAGTGGTGGACATCAGCAGGTTCTCACCAGTTAGCCAAAACCGGTAACAAATTCTGGCTGGTTTTGCCCATCCAAGTTTTGAAATAAAGTAGTCCTAATTCGGGTGAAAGGCAGGGCTTTCCCCCTGGCCATGCCACCATACCACACCCACAGTGTGGCAGTATTTTTTTTTTTGGAACCCACCACTGGCTCATTCCATAATGCAGCATTCGGGTCTTGGACTGTTGACCTGCCAAATATCCAGTCATCAAGTTCAACATCTTAACCACTAAGTCACCACAGCCCCTTGTTGATGTAAATGGTTAGCAGAGTGGTATGAAGTGGCCAGCAAGAGGTTCACACCTGGCAAGGTGATCCCTTGTGAGCAAAAAATGGCAGACAGATCTTGGTGCAGAAGAAAAACTCAAAGTAGGTTTACTCAGGAAGTAAAAAGGTGCAAGTACATACAGTGCTATAACTGTAACACAAAACGGATATGTTCTCTTGGGCTGCTCAGTTGACCTCACTGAGACAGTTCAGTTGTGCTATATACAAGTCCACACAATTCAGTAGCAGTCCAGTCCAGTCAGGTAAATACAAGCTGTAATTACAGACAAAGCCAAAGAGTTCTACTGCTTCTGTCCTCCTGGTGGAGGCTTACCCCAAGTAGTCCTTCTTTGTCCAGCAAGCACAGATGGCATATCAGGCAAAAGCCATCATCAGGATAAGTGCAAAGATTCAAACCTCGTAGCAAGTTCTGGAAGACTAGCAGGTTCTGGAAGACGCAGGAATCCTTATCCAGACTGTCAGCAGAGGAAGGTGAGCATTAGAGCTCAGGCAAGTTGAGCATTGTAGCTGGAAGTCTGCAATCCTGCTCTGACCTAAATACACTGGCCCATGGAGTGCATCAGGGAAAAGTCCCAGGACATGTGTGCCCCTGCAGTAGAGTATTAAAGGCATCACAGGCACAATATGCCTTGCAACCAGTTAGGGTGTGAGATGAAGATTATTCCCTAACACCTCCCAAAATACATTAGGAGCACAATATTCAAAATCCAGTTATCTCCATGCCAAAGTGACAGAAGCAATATTCCCTGTGCTTCAAGCATTCCACAATTTGGGATTTTGAATGCTAACTTTTACTTCTGGGTTATTTCTCAAGAGACCAACATTTAGGACTCTAACCATTGAAGTGAGAATTAAACCATCTTGTCATATACAGCCGGATCCTTTAATGCAGTGGTTCTCAACCTTTTCATGCTGTTGCAGCCCAGACTGGTGGTTCCCCCTACCATAAATGCTACAGTAAAATGTGCCTGCAGCTGTTGTAAATGCGTTTATGACAGCCGTGGATGCATTTTATGGCAGTATTTGCACGTTTATGACAGCCATGGGCGCATTTAGGGATGTCATAAATGTGTCTGCTTCTGCTTCCGCCAGCAGTGGCACAGGCCACACGAAATGGTGCTGTGGGCCAGGTCTGGCCCACAGGCCATAGGTTGAGAACCCCTGCTTTAATGGGTGAACCCAGGTCCTTGGTAATTCTCAACTCCATCCCTGCTTTTAGTCAAGCCCATCAGCTCAAGAATGATGGCTTCACACAACTTTAGCAGGAATGTACGACCTTATAGCAGCAAATTATCTACTCTGTGAAACTAAGGCCTGCTCAGAGATTAAAAAGAGAGCAAAAAGTTTTGCCTTTTAACCTTATTGAAACTGTTACAAATGTCAAAATGCTGAATTCTTTATAAAATATATGAGGCAGAGAGAGAGACACACACAGAGAGAGAGAGCATAACCATTCCTGTTAGAGTATTTTTCCAAGAGCTGCCTGGTGTTGTATTAGCCAAGTCTAAATGAAGAAACCATCTTATGACTCATACTTTCCAGTCTCCGTAATCCTCCAGTGGGTATCAGACTAAAGAGTTTTCTTCTGCCTGACATCATTTCTGCCATAATTTATGCACCTGCCTTTCAAAAACAGAAATGCCCTTTTAAAATGGGTGCATGTGAGTGTTTTAAGAAAGCCTGACAGCAGGGAAACAAAAAGAGCCATTTTAATGTTTTTGACAGAAGATGTAAATGAAGCCAACAAGACATATAAATTACAAAGCAGGAAGGGGGAGGCAGATTCTTGTAGATGGATAAGCTCCCTGTTAGGCTAAAAATTGTACGAGAACAAATACAGACCTTTTAAAACTACAAATACATGATATATGGAGAAGATGGAGAAGCTCAATGAGTTGGTGCAGAAATTTCCTCAAACTTATTAATGAAGGGCTGCTTAGATAGTACTAAAGACAGAAAGGTTAACTGCTCAGAATAACTTCTTTGTTATATGGGTGGTAAATAAACAAGGAACTAACCTTCTTGAATTTTGCGGGAATTGTTCTCAGGTAAATATAAGTACAGTATATAAGGGACTGCAGTGGCTTAGTGGCTAAGACGCTGAACTTGATGACTGGCAGGTCAGCAGGTCAGCAGTTCAAGACCTGAGTGCTGCATGACAAAGTGAGCTTCTGTTTTTGTCCCAGTTCCTGCCAACTACTGTATAGCGCATGTGTTCATATGGTCTGTCCTAGACACTTGCTGTCACAGCAAATCCTAGGATTATAGTGCTAAATCATTTGGGATTATATTTTCAGAAACACATAAGTGTATAATGTAATACAATAGAGTCTGGCATGCTTACTGCCAATCAGTTTATCATCCTCTACTCACCTCTATTTTTATATAAAAAAAGCCTTATTACCCAGCTTAGAGCATATAAACAATATCATATTACCCAGTTTAGAGCATACTAGCATAGTTTGCCCGATGATGTCGGGCCGTTATAAACTGTGATCAGCTTTTTGGGTTTTTTTGTGGATTAAAAAAAGAACAAAGGTTGATATAATTTTTTCAAATTGTTTTATTTAACCAAATAATGTATTAGTTTGTGGGGGTTTTTTTAATACTTGTACCGTAGGTAATATTTTTAAAAATGTGAAAGTACATGTTTTTTGCATTCAATGTTTTTAAACTGTGTTTAGATGTTTTGGGTTTTTATATGAGTTAAAACTCAACACAGGATGTTATAAATCTTTTTATTTTATTTTTTTACATATGTTTGTGATTTGTGTAAAATTTTGATTTATTGTTATGTTTTTGACTTGTTTTAACTCTTGTGGCCTCTCGGTGGGGCTGTTGTGTCTTTCTGAGTTGTTTTTACTATTCTACCCTGCAGGTGGGGCTGCTAGTAGTTCTGTTTTAGTTTCACTGTTTTTTCTCTCCTGGCCTCTGGGTGGGGCTTTTTCCGGTAAGTAGTCTCTTTGTTTCTTCATTTCTGTTCCGGTCGTCGTGGAGGGAGGACGTGCTGGTGAGTTGTCTGGTTTTCTTTCTCCTGGGGTTTTTCTTTGTTTTGTTTTTGTGGTGGTGGGCTGGGAGGTGTTTCTGTTTGTTCTTTTTTGTTTTGGTTGAGTTTTAGGTTTGTTTAATTGGTTTGGTTATTTCTGATTTTGTTTATTTTTTCTTATTTTGTTGTTGTTTATTTGTGTAATTAGTTGTTGTTTGTTTGTGTAATTAGTTGTTTGTTTGTGTAATTTGTGGTTTTTTCCATGTTGTAGATAGGTGTTTTGTATGTGGTTTTGTGTCATTGTGAATGTTTTTGTTTGTGTATTTTGTGTTTTATTTTTTGTTTATTAATGGGTTTTTTAAATTATTTATTTATTTATTTTTTATTATTTTTTAATAATTTTGGTGTTTGTTTTTGGTGGTTACTTTAGCTTGAAGAATGGGCTGCCTATGGGTTCCTCTTTTCCCCATTGCTGCTTTGAATTTTGGTTTAGATGCAGCAATGGGGGAAAGGAGGGAGGAGGCAGTTAGCCCATTCTTCTCCCGGGATGGTTCGTTAGGTAGGTCGGGGGAGAAGGAGGAGGCAGAGAAGAGCTTTCTCTGCCTAATGATGGTTCTCTCCTCTCTGTCTCCTTTTTCTCCTGGCTTACCTAACCGGAGATTGGCAGGCAGCAACCTATAAGGGGTGGGGCTCTTCCTTGTGGATTGCTGACTGCTGCTTTTGTATTTGGAAGTACAAATGCATCAGCCAGTCATCTGCCAGGGAAGGTGCTTCTCCTGACGAACTGCTTCCTGTTTTGGTGGGTTTTTTCCCACCCCGGCTCAACTTTCCTTGAGGCTGGTTGTGGTCTCACCGTGTCTTCGGCGGGGTAGCATGGAGGAGAGGGAGTCCCTCTTCTCCCCGTTGCTCCGGGAAAGAAGGACGGCGGGTGTCTCGCGGTGGCGTTTTGTGGCTTTTTTATTTTGCGTGCCTGTGTCTGCCTGCTGGGGACTTGCGCTCCCATTGATTTTCGTAAATTTATTTTTCACATGTCGGCTTTCTCAGCGTTCTGCGCGCTCACAGCACGCAGGATGCTGGGACTTGTAGTTTTGCGTTTGTGGTTTGCTTTTGTGTGGCTTTTTTTTCTGCAGATCGATTTCAAGTGGCCATGCTGCATTTCCCAATGTTCTTTTTGCTCGTGCTTCTCAGCCTGATTGGCTGTGGCACAGCGCGGTGCAAAGAAATTGGGAATTGAAGTTCTTTCCCTTTGTTCGCGTTCATAGGGCTCTTGCCCCACTGGCGCGTTTCTCAACCCTACAGTTACCTCCGTACCGGGTTCCGGCGAGTGCAGGAGGCTTGGTACGGGATAGTGTGGACGGGTGCGGGAGCCTTTGTCAAATTCCAACGGTTAATGCTTGGATTTATAGGTATAGATAAACAATATCAGTGGCAGAACACAAAACTATTTCTGGAACATTTAAGATAACATCTGTTATATCCTGGGATTATCATTTCATTGTGTCCTGTTATTATTAATTAGGGAAATAAAAGGTTTGCATAAAAATGTTTGAGTCCTGTACTCCCAATAAATCATATATAAATCAACCTTTTTACAGGTGAGCTTCTCTTCTGTATAACTGGCACGTTTTATTCTTGATCAGTTCTGTAAATTCTCATTGATGATTGCATTGCTCACTGTCAGTTAAAAGGCAACAGAATGCACAAGTGATTTAGGAATGCACTTGCATTAAAAATCTAGACAAGGGTAGCCCTAGAATTTGTAGACCTTCAGACATAACTAGACTGCAACTCCCCAGATGGGAGTTTAGGGGAGGAATCATGGAAACTGTAGTCCAGGAAGATCTTAAAGGCCACACATTGACTATCTCCGATACAGCTGCCTTAGTCACTGAATCAATTCCTAGTAGGTTATGAGACATTATCACAAAATATGAAGCACAATATCCACCACTAAAAGGACCTTCTTCATCGAGATGATCTTACAATGATCTTAATAACTAGGGAGAGAAAAAGTATTTTAGATAGCACAGACTGAAGTCACGTAGGACTTTATAGGTCCCAACCTTATATGTGTACCTACATGGTACTATAAATTGCATCCTACTTTCAATTGTGATAGAGAGACTTTACAATTTCTGGAAAAAAGAAACGGGCATTTATGAGTTCTGATTCCTTTGCATTTGACTTTCATGTTCTTGAAAGCTGAAAAATGAGAAGGAAAAAGGGAAGCACTCCAAAAGAAGTGAATGAATAATGTACAAACCACACAGGCTGCCAAAAGAGATAGACTGACATGGGGGCCAATGTAGTAAACTGTACCACATTAGGAGGGTATCTGGTAATCAGACTCTGACTTGAAACATGGCTGTGATATCTGTGCCCTTGACACTTCATTTTGACTGCTAATGTAAGATGTTGCTCCTTCAACAGCCACAAAATGTATAACAGTCTCACTTTCCCCCTCCAATTCTCATAGATTCACTGAAGCTTAAAAGCATCAATTATTACAGAGGCCAGTCCTATAATTAGATCAAGTGGGTCACTTTTAATGCACTGCATGTTACTCCTTCCCAATAACTTACAGCCACACCTTTGCCAGCGAAAACCTTCAAAAATTCACTCAAAACGTGCACAAGCTTCTCATACACCCTGCAGTCTGTCACTGAACTTGGTTCAAATGCCTTTTCCATGTCTATGGCATACTGTTTTTTCAATCCTTAATCTGCCCACATACGTGTAAATGCATGTGCAAGTGTGCATGGCTATATGTTGGTGATAGAAGTATATTCTGCACATGGTGATGACTGCTGCCTCTAAATTTGAAGGTGGTATGAATCCACTCTGGGTTTTAGTACATACTTTACAAGTTTTATCTACCATGCTCTGCCTATTTGGAGATGAGGCCCATTGAAGATTAAAATCATGGGTGGGTTCAGAGTCCCTCAAATCTTGAGTTATTCTCTGCCACTTTTAAGAAGAAAAAATTAAATAAAGTATCTGTTCTTTCTCACCTCGGAAATCCCATGAGTTAGAGATTTAAGCAACTCTTACTGAAATTCAACTACAGGAAAAGGACCAATCAAAGCAGGCTATTTTGAGGAACATTGCCACACTGCCCAGTGTTGAAGGCCATAAGCACAGCAATTTAGTTCCCACACGTCCCTGTGTCAATGCATGTTCCATTATACGCATAACTGTAAAGCTGTCCATTGATGTTGGAAACCAGATTTCATATGTTCTGTGGAATATTTGGCTGAGGGATTAATCCTATGGTTTTTGCTTATTGTGAATGTTATCCAATAGCTTCCCTTTTTGGACAGGTTATGAGTTAGGCACAGTTGCTACTGTACAAAGATATTATCTTTGCTGTTTTGAGGGAAGAGGCATTTTATCCACATTTGGAGGGGGGGAAAGCTTCACTGCTTGATACAGTGAAAGTATAAACACATCCTTTTTTTCATTTGTTTGTACTACACTAAATCCATACCTCTTTCCATGGTCCCATATAGACAAGATGTAAGAGAACTTTTTCTACTGTTTTGGAAATGAAAGCTGGCCTACAAGACGCTGGTGGTCCAAACATCACAAAAACCAGAGAAAGAAAGTTGTCTCCAGACTTAGCAAGGATCCTGATGTAATGCATTCTTCCCCAGAGTGTATGAATGAAAGCAAGTATTTCTGCCTTCCAAACCCACATTAACTTCCATCTGTTTTGTATCATTCAGAACCAAAATGCTTGTGTTGTGGGGGTGCTTTTATGCATTTATTGTACCACCCTACAACAGTGCTAATTTTCCCAGGCCTTCCCTGGAGAGCCTAGGCCTGTGATGGTGAACCTTGGCCCTCCAGATGTTCTTGGACTTCAATTCCCAGAAGCCCAAGCCCCCTGTGAATCCACACGAATGGTTTACTGCAATTCATCCGACCCGCACTGCCCTCATCGCTCCCAGAAGCGGAAGTAAAACATGCCCGTACGGTTAAGGCTCTTCCGGGTTAACCCTTCCTCCTTCCACTTCCAGGAGCGACGAGGGATGCGGGGCCATATGAATCACAGTAAACCTATTTGTGTGGATTCAAAGGGTGCTTGGGCTTCTGGGAATTGAAGTCCAAGAACATATGGAGTGCCAAGGTTCGCCATCATGGGCCTAGGTGAATCCCACCATGGTCCTTATCTTGTAAGAAACCCAAGCCTTTATTAAAAATGGTGTTATCTAGCCACCACAGAAGCTAAAATATAAGGCAAAACATGTTCCAGCCAATTGTTGTTGTTTTTTTTAAAAAAAAAAACATAATCCTCTTATTGCTTTTTTTTGTGGTTAGCCCACAAATAAACCCTTTGACAGTCACAGAATTACAAGGAAAGGCAATTTGTCCTCCCCTAGATAATTGCTGCAACATTGGGGAATCCTAACTCATCTGCAGACAAGCTGAAGTATTTGGTGTGTGTGTGTGGGGTGGGGGGTGGGGGTAGAGCAAAATCCTACAGCACATAGAAAGCAAGTGAGCTGTAGAAAAGAATGGAGAGGTATAGCTACTGGTACTGAGGATACAGAAGTGACTTACGTTGAGAAGATGAAAAAAAATATAGGAGGGTGGTATCAAGAAAATCAGACCTACCACTTACTTTGAGATAGGTAAAGGTCACCTTTGCTCGAAAGCCAGTCATATCTGACTCTAGGGTTCAGCGCTCATCTCTGTTTATAGCCAAAGAGCCAGTGCTGTCTGTTTTTGCAGACATTTCTGTAGACATGTGGCAGGCATGACTAGACACCAGAGTGCATGGAACACTTTACCTTCCCACCAAAGTGGTATCTATTTATTGACTTGCAATTCCTTGCTTTCGAACAGATGGGTTGGCAGGAGCTGTGACACTCTGTTGTGCCATGCTCAGGTATCAAACTCCGACCTTGCATTCTTCAAGTTCAGCATCTTAACCACTAAGCCACTAAGAACATAAGAACAGCCTTGCTGGAACAGGCCACAGCCCATCCAGTCCAGCATTCTGTCTCACACAGTGGCTCACCATTTCCTTCAGGGTATTCCCAAGGAGATGCCTTCACCTGCTTAGGATTCCCTGGAAATGGCATTGAGAGATATCCTGCCTATCTCTCCAACCCGGAGGTTGTCCTTAGGTAGCCATAATTATAGCCATTGATACACTTGTCCTCCATGAACTTGTCTAATCCTTTCTTAAAGCTGTCAAGTCTGACAGCTGTCACCACTTCTTCTGGCAGGGAGTTCCATAGACCAGTAATCCTCTGGGTGAAAAAGTACTTTCTCTTATTTGTTTGAGAACTAGTACCCAAAAGTTTCATGGAGTGTCCCCTAGTTCTAGTGTTGTGCGATAGGGAAAACAGTTTTTCCTTATCTACTTTGTCCACACCGTGCATGATTTTATAAACTTCAATCAGGTCACCTCTTAGACGCCGTCGTTCAAGAGTGAAAAGGCCCAACCGTTGCAGCCTCAGATGGTAAGGAAGGTGTTCCAGACCCCTAATCGTTCTGGTTGCCCTCCTCTGCACTTTCTCCAACTCCATAATATCCTTCTGGAGGTATGGCGACCAGAACTGTACACAATATTCCAGATGGGGCCTCACCATAGATTTATAAAGAGGCAAAATGACACTTGCTGACTTATTTTCTATACCCTTCCTAATGATCCCTAACATTGAGTTTGCTTTTTTCACTGCTGAGGCACACTGGGTTGACATCTTCACTACAGTCCCTATATTTATTTTTTTACACAACAGAACATTATCATAGTTTTCAGGGGCACAGCCGTGCTAGTCTTCTGCAGCAAACCAAGAAAATAACAGCAAAGGGTCTTGTAGAGCTTTATACCTAATCGTTCTGGTTGCCCTCCTCTGCACTTTCTCCAACTCCATAATATCCTTCTGGAGGTATGGCGACCAGAACTGTACACAATATTCCAGATGGGGCCTCACCATAGATTTATAAAGAGGCAAAATGACACTTGCTGACTTATTTTCTATACCCTTCCTAATGATCCCTAACATTGAGTTTGCTTTTTTCACTGCTGAGGCACACTGGGTTGACATCTTCACTACAGTCCCTATATTTATTTTTTTACACAACAGAACATTATCATAGTTTTCAGGGGCACAGCCGTGCTAGTCTTCTGCAGCAAACCAAGAAAATAACAGCAAAGGGTCTTGTAGAGCTTTATACCTAGATTTCACGAACCACCAGTTTGACTTATACAAAATGGGCTTCTGGGTTATAAATTGCAATGCTATAAACATTTACTCATCAGTTAGTGCCATGAACTTAATGGGCATTCTTTCTGGGTAGACCATGAATTGACTTGCTGAGAACTAGTGTGTTGTAGTGGATCCAGTGCCAAACTGGTAGATCTGGTAGGAGCCCTGGTGGCATAATGGTTAAACTACTGTCCTGCAACCAAATGTTTCTGAGTTTAGTCCTGATCAGGGCTCAAGGCTGAGTCAGCCTTCCATGGCCAGTAAAATGGGTACCCAACATGTTGGGGACAAAAATGGTAATTAACGTGTAAACCACCCAGAGAGTGCACTAAGTGCTATGGGATGATATTTAAGTGTAATAACTTTGCTTTAGATCTGGGTTCAAACCACTGCTTAACCCTGGCATCTAGCTGGGAGTTGGCAGTAGGCAAATTGTTCCTTGAATCTCTCACCAATCTCAAAAGCCCTCTTAGGTGTGCCACTAAAATGGATGTGACTTTATGGCACACAGCAATGTCAGTGAATGCGACTGCACTGTTCTAGGTTTCCCTTGCTCGAAAGCCAGTCATATCCGACTCTAGGGTTCAGTGCTAATCTCTGTTTCAAAGCCGAAGAGCCAGCGTTGTCTGCTTCTGCAGACATTTCTGTGGTCATGTGGCAGGCATGACTAGACACCAGAGTGCACGGAACGCTGTTCTAGGTAAAAGTAAAAGTCATCCTTGCTCAAAAGGCAGGCGTATTTGACTCTAGAGTTCAGTGCTCATGAACTCATGCATCTACAGATGTTTCCGTGGACATGTGGCAGCCATGACTAAACACTGGAGTACATGAAATGTTGTTTACCTTCTCACCAAAGTGGTGCCTATTTATTTACAGTACTTGCAATTTCTTACTTTCGAACTGCTAGGATGGCAGGAGCTGGGACAAAGACAGGACCTCACTCCATCGTGCAGCACTCAAGTCTCGAACTGCTGACCTGCCGACCTTCCAGTCATCAAGTTCAACATCTTAACCACTAAGACACCACTCTGTTCTAGACAGGAACAAATTTTACTCAGCTTGACTTTTATCTCCCACATGAGAGCTGCATCCTGAAATGCTATGGAGAAACTGCTCCACAGAATGTCTGACAAAGTAGACTTGATCTCTGACATCTTAAAAATTAAAGGTTCCCCTTACTCGACTATAAGGGGTGGTTCTCATCTCCATTTACAGCCAGAGCCAGCACTGTCTGCATCTGCAGATGTTTCCATGGTCATGTGGCAGGCATGATTAGACACCAAAGTGCACAGAATGCACAGAATGCTGTTATCTTTCCTGCCAAAGTGGTACTTACTTATCAGATTACCCCATAGAGTGGGACACAACTGGCTTTTGAGCAAAGGAGACCTTTGCTATACCTTCCAATGACTAATAACAAAACAAACGCACTAAATACAAGATATGTAGGTGAGGAAAATCAGTTACTGTGACAGACACCTTTCATCAGCTGAGGAAGCAAGTTTTCTAAAATCATACTAAATCTACAGGCCAGAATGCTACTGTCTTACCTGGTAGCACAAGATCGTGCAAGCAATTGCTTCTCTTCAGCCAAACCATCTGCCATGCTCCTCTGCATTCACTGTTCACAGAGACAGCTGTGTGTGTCGTCACATGCTTGCCCTGCCCATGCGCCAGATGGCAAATCAGAGGGGTTTCTGCAGGTGGTTTTCTGTAGTTTGGGTCATAGTCAAGTTCAGGAGTTCTCAACCTTTTAAAACTGGGGGTTGGGTCATGCTCCCTCAGACAGCTTCAGGGTCCGGACAGCCAATTTGCCCTTCCTCCACCACATGGCACTTCCTGGTGTGGGGGAGGCGGGGGGGGGGGGAGACATGAAATGGTGCCGTGGGCTGCAGGTTGAGAATCTCTGGTCTAGTTTGTCTATTAGCATTAAGTAACATCATGTGTCAGTAGGTATAACTCTCACCTCTCATTATTGTGCCTGTCTTTACTTAGGAAATGCTACACTGGAGAGCTTTCCTGGAGTTATGAAACAACCGATACAACCTTGGCTGCGACATAAGCCAGTGTTTGCACCACTGTGACAAATGTAGGGCATTATTAGCCCATGAAAGTGCAAAAAAGCAATTTTGCACGAATTACAGCTGTTTGACAAAGCATAAGAATTCTGTAGACTGCATTGGGGAGGACATGAAGCCACCAATGATAAAAAGCCAATAAATGATACATTGTTGAAGTGATTCTTTCTGCCTAAACTTGGGAGGGGGGGGGGATGGGACATAATTGTGGACTTTACAGCAGAATGGATTTGTCTGCTGCACAGAGAGCAGAAAGAGGAAGCTTTCCTCTTTACAGCACACACGGGTGCACACACACACACACACACACACACACAAAATTACAGATGTATGATAAAGTTACATTATCCAGAAGGAAAACACTGTGCCTCGAAAATTAATCTCTTATGGCACCAAGCCCGGGGAAGGTCTTCTGCTCCACAACCAAGTGCTGCATTCATCCAAACAGGATTTGGAAATCAGTCTCCTTTGTTTACTTTATGGTACTGTTATGACCATGTGATTCATCATCTGCAGAAGAATTGTGGTGGGGTGTAACTAATTAATGATGTAAATTATCATTTGGGCTAAACTGGCCTCCAGGTTTTGAACTGTAAATAGGTCCTTGATGAGTGAGTGAAAGTGTTATGGGTTTGCAATTTGACATGCAGGATAAGAAGATATATTGTTTAAATAAGGGAACCTCAGTCCATCTCTTTCAAATACTGTATAGATATCCTGGACTTTTCAAATGTGTTCTTTTCCTGACATCTCTCCTGAAACACATGAATTTGCTTGTGAGAAGGAAATGTCTGCACCTTTGAGACTCTCAGATATGTTGTGCAGTGTTACTAAACTGGTATCTTTGATATAAAATTATTTTGATCATGTTGGATAAGTGCCTCTAATTTGGAGGCAGAGGAAATTTGAATAACACAAAGATTACATCAAATGTACCCTATCTACCATTTTAGCATTAGGATTGTGGAGTTTTTAAAAAAGGGATTTGTTTTCAACACCTGATAAATACATAATCTCCCCTTTTTTTCTGTCATGGATTTGCTTTAACGAGGGGGGGGAATGACATGAAGTAATCCTTCTTCATTAGACCTCTTAATCCATTTCATGCTTGATTTTGGCAGTCAGCTAATGAAAGAAAATAAACTGTATAATACCAACAGTTTTTAAAAAAATCAGTCATAATTGTACCCTAGCAAAACCTACCTTTATTTTGCAAGGAAAATATTACACCAACAGAACTAATTTAGTGATCAGTCATTACAGAAAGACTAAAAGGAACAATAGCTTATGATTCGGACTCCACTGTGAACCTAGTTTTATAACATTTTAACAGCTGCTTCTTTACTTAAAGAATTAATAAAACTGCACTTCAGGAATGAGAATTATCTGTTAAGAATTCCCTGTTCCTCTTGTGGAACCCAAACTCCCTACATGCCCAAAGAAGGAATAACTACTAACTCAAATGAAGTCAGTGAAGCAGATTTCCCCTCCATAGGTCAAATAACTGTGGGCATGTTGTGGTTCAAACAAAATACAAAGCATGTAAACTTTATCACAGAATTAATGATTAGGAAGACATTGCACAGACAACTCTGCTAATTCTCAACTGCTAGAAACTGGTATATCAGCAAACAGCATAATCCAGTACACATCCATTCATCTGCTTTTAATGGGGTTCACTCATTTAAAGGATTGAAACCTATTTGTTAGGAAGAATGCATCCTAACTGCCATTAATATGCAACTGTTGGTAAAGAACTGGAAGTGATCTTTAAATGTTAAAATCCTACGTCCATTCATCTGAATCAGCTCTATCAATTAGGCAGAGTGACTAAAGTGGCCACCTCACATTACAGGAGCTTGGGGGGGGGGGGGATATATCAACATGTTGGAGGAGAAACCTGTGAATGCTACATAGCTAGTCATGCACCATTCAAACTAGCTTACTGCTCTTCATTATGGCAAAGACATTTTTCTCATCAGTAGTTTTGAAGCAACATTCAACTATTATTCTGAGTAGTTACCACATTTGGAATAGTCAGGAACATCAATTAATCCTTTGCCTCAGGCACCAAAATATCTGGTTTCATTCCTATACTTACTTGAGGTCAAGCCCAGTTGATATTAATGTGACTTATTTATTTATTTTATTTATTTATTTGTTATATTTGTATACCGCCTTCCTCACCCTGGGGCGACCCAAGCTGGTTTACATACAGTATAACAAGGGCAAAATACAATGTAGCAGTACAGCACAAATGCAAATGCAAATGCAATGTAGCAATGTAGCAAGCACAGTAGAAAATACAATGGAAAACAGTAACAATAACAACCCACAACTCACTCCAGCTGCATACAAGTCCACAGATGGAAAGTGGTGGCCACAAAAGTCCTGGCCGGAGGCAGCGCCTGGGACGCCGGTGGTGGTAGGCTGGCTCGTGTTTGCGGGGTCCTCCCTGCCTGGAAAGCTGGAGGCAGCGGCAAAGGTTTGTCCACCTCAACGGCTTTTTAAGTCCTGGCCAGAGGCGGCGCCTGGGACGCCAGCAGTGGTGAGCTGGCTCGGCGTCCATCTTCACATATAATGAATCCAAGGAAGGATTCATTATATAATACAGTAAAACCCCAATTTACGTAAAAAGTCAATTCTGTAGCTTTTTAGGTAAATCATTTTTACATGAATCGGGCATTCCCATTGGGATGCACTGAAAGGAAAAAAAATGGAATGTAAATGGAGTGATCTCCCTACCTTTTGCATGCTGCTGCTGCTTCCACCTGAACAGTTTATCTGCCCATCGGGGGAATGGGAACTGCTGCTGCCCAGCCAAACCGCGCCCCAGAGAAGCCTCGGACAAAGGGCGCAATGGAGCGGTTTTCATCCAAAGCCATACCTGTCAAGTTTTGGATTTGGAAATAAGGGTAATTTCCTGGCAAATAAGGGATACTTGACAGCTATGCTTATCCTGTGCTGCCCTCTAATGGCGGCAATAGGGCTTTGCAGTCTAATTAATAAAGGATGACGGCGGGAAAGAGGGTAAAATAAGGGGTTTTCCTGGCCAATAAGGGATACTTGACAGTTATGTCCAAAGCGTGTTCTCAGCCAAACCGTGCCCCAGAGAAACCTTGGATGAACAGTGGAACTGAGCGGATATGCACTCTCCCAGTCCCCGTAGAAGCAGTGGGGACTCCGGAAAACATGGCAAAACTGCCACAATCATTGGTGCTGCCTCCGCTGCCTCCACTGCCGCCATGGTAAGTGATGTCTTGTGACTTCCAGTAGTGGGAGTGGCCAGTGGCGCAGGATGGAATTTTAGAGTTTAAAATGGTGGCAGCACCATTTTAAACTCTAAAGATGCAAGTAAACACCTTATGTAAATCATTTTTTTTTTGGTATAAATAGGGAAATGTTTTCCACAAAAAAAAAAACTTATGTAAGGCAATTTTTACATAAATCGATTAGTACATAAATTGGGGTTTTACTGTACTGTAAATGATAGCCTAATTATAACTCCAGTCTCTTGGGCTGCGTTCACATAAATATTCTAAATGAAGAAGGAGGAGGTGATACCTTTATTGCATCACTAAACAAATAAAATTAATTGCAAGCTTTCGTGATTCAAGATCACTTCTTCAGGCATGCATTAGTTTCTTTTGGGTAAGGCAGGGAACTTATTAATGAAAGTCCAAACATTCATGGCATGATGGTCTGTTTGCCAGGCTCTTCTTAAAAATGAATGCAGAGAAGCAGCAGTCCATTTGATACCCATCCCCCATTTAACAAACACAGGAAATCAGGGCTCTGCTTTTTGTTCTCTCCCAAATGGCCTATTGAGACTGTAGCCCCTTCTCTGGCCAGGTTAAAGCAATGCAAATTCCAGTAAGTGACTACTAGCAGAGGTACCCACTTCACTGGGTAGTGCAGCCTTACCTGCCTTCTGCACGGCGGCCTCCTGCGGTGGCCTTGCTTCACCCACTGGTGCCGTAACATTTTAAAAACTCAACAAGATACTAAATCCCAGCTTTTAAAAACCTTCATCTTTCTGCATAATTCTCCACATGTCTAACTCTCTTAAGTGTTCTCTTATTTTGAAAAAACACCCCAAAATGGCCCTAAATGGCCAAAATGTCTCCAAAATTACCCCTCCCCAAAATTAAGGTGTCTCTAAGGTGGTGAGCTTAAATATCCTAGATCAAGACCAGTCAACATGATTTCCACCTGTGAGAATCCTGGCTCAAATTTCCATCACATAGGAGAAACCCAATGCCATCCTGCCTGTGGTACTGAGAATTCAGTTCTATTGTTAACAACAGCTGTTTAAACTCAATTCTTTGCTCTAATGTAAGTTTTCATAATTACAGTCTTCAGCACTGACAGGTTTGGCTACTAGGTCTGCCAAATCAAGAAGTT
Organism: Bradypodion ventrale; assembly: GCA_035047345.1. Lineage (NCBI taxonomy): Eukaryota > Metazoa > Chordata > Lepidosauria > Squamata > Chamaeleonidae > Bradypodion > Bradypodion ventrale. The sequence continues at coordinate 28,512,563 of JAWDJE010000004.1, read as the reverse complement.
GCCCAAGAATGCTGAGGAGCTGGATGAGGTTGTAGGTTGCTGAAGTATTTTTTCTAAGATCCGTGCCTGAGTCAAGAGTTCATTTGGGGACAGTGGCATAGCAGGTTGTGTGGCACACATAGGAGAGGGAGTTCACATAAGGAAGTACCAGGAGCATGCCGCTCATCCAATATCTTCAACGATTGTAGTATTTTTTGGACCACAATTGGGTGTACCCTGGCAATGGCAACCTTATGTTGCCAGCTAATCTTTCTCACACTTGGCTGGGTGAAAGGAACTGGAGAATGAAATCACCAAAAGGTGCCTGCAGTTTGGGAGTTTCACGTCTGGCCTAGACATGGAAGAAGGAGAAGAACCTGAAACAATTCCTTCAGTCTGTCTAATGACAGGGCGAGGCTTGTCCACTCTATTTCTGGAGATGGCAGAGTCAGTCAAAAAAGAATTTCACCTATATTTCCTCATCTATATTTATTATATCAGGATGTACCCATTACTAGGCGACAATTCCACAAACCTTTCCAAAAATGTTGGGTCTCTTAAAAAACTAAAGGCTTTGTCCAAAATGACTCATTTTAACTGGAGTGAGCCTCATCGGTAAATGACATTTAAGATCCCAACTCTCCCAGGCAATGAATATAGAACAACTCAAGAGCCACCTCTTCTTCTTATACAACTAAGTGCTCCCTTTTCACATCTGACAAACCAGCTTGAATCTAATGAGATGTACAGTGAAGGATGGCAGAGGCTGACTAAATACCTCAGACATGAAATGATGCACCCAAAAGATTTCAAGCATGAAGGGCTGCTGACAAGGACAGCACTGGCCAAAAGCAGTTGGCCTTTATGGGGTGGATTTATGCTCCTGTCTCTGTGTACATGAAGGGCAATTTAGAAGGGAACATGTGGATGTGGTGAAGGAAGAAGAATGGAGATTGGGCAGGAGAGAGTAGGGAAAACATCAGAAACTCAACCAAAGAAGGGGTCACACATTAAGCAGAAGCTTCCTAAGGGCAAGACAAGGTTTTCTTCTTATACTGTTTTTTCTCAGTAGGGATCGGACTACTGCAAAATACCTATAAAACTGGGTTCAACTAGAAGAAAATAGCTTCACAAAAAGATACTAAAATGTCTTTCCTCCAAAGATATAAACTGTTTAAACCTATCGTGTCTGCCCACTGCTTATCCTGCTGTGACTAGCCATCAAATAAAAGCTACGTAGCTAATTTGTGAGAATCCCCATGCTGGAAGAAACAAATGAATTGAACCTGCTATGGGAGCATGGCTTCTCATTATAGATTGAGTGAAATGTCTGCTTTGACTCACATTGAACCCATGATACTACTTTATACAGAGTCAGGTGACCATTGATCTGTCCACTTGTTATCAACTTACAGGGGCAGTGGCACTCCAGCATCTCGGGCAGACAAAAGGCCCTTTTCAGTGTTAAAATGTCCCATGGCCAATCACAGACAGTTCAGGTAGGGCTGGTTGCTGCCCTGCAGTATATACCTTTGCACTCCAGGTGTTCTTGGACTTCAATTACCAGAAACCCAAGCCAGCACTCTTGCTCATCAGGGCTTCTGGGAGTTGAAGTTCAAGAACATCTGGAGTGGCAAGGTTTGCCACCACTGTACTAGAGGTAGGTGAGTTGATGCTATCTAGATGGTTTGGGGCAGCGAATACCATAAGCCCCACCACAGCCAATGGTAAGGGATTACCAGTACACTTTATGCACAAGCTACTAGTGCTATCAGTGTCAAGCCCAATATAAACCAGCTTTCTATGTACCTTCTACATTTTAAAACTGGAGATGTCAAACTCTGAACCCCTGAGATCTTCTGTGTGCAAAGCATATGATCTGGCATTAAATCGACCAAGTGTAGTAGCGTTGAGTGTTGTTGTTGTTTTTCTTCTTAAAAAGGAACTCATTATGTAATTTTTTCTGGACCCTCCCAATTAAGTAGGTACTGTTAACATTATAAATCACTTTCTTTAAAATTAATTTTAAACTTTACTCTTAATGCTTTACATCTTCTTGAAGAAGAAAAATCTCTATCTAAAACTGATATTTTTAAAATCCTACAAATCCTCCAATAAAATTTTATCTCCGAAGAAATAGCTAAATACTGTTGCAGAGGGAAAAAATATTATTACGAGTGATATTATTTTACAAAACAGCTATACCCTTGTTACCGCCAAATGTAACATACAATGGCAGATGCAACACAATAATTCCAAGCCACGTCCATAACTAGAACCACATTTCTTGATCTGACATATGATGTCACTGTCAACCTTAAGGCATGAGCAACTTCCAAGGCACAGCAAGAATGTTTCTGAGGAATGCACCGCCTTTTCTTGTGTGAACTTTTACTAGGGCAGAGAGGAATCAAGAGTACATACAAGTTCCATTCTAATTGGATAACCCTACCAGCTGTTTCAGCATTGCAGCCTGAAGTACAGTGATACCTTAAGCATTAGCATAATGGTTCAGGGGCAATTTATGACAGCCCTACACAGAGCAAATTTATAGAACTATCTCCCTTTCAGAAGTAGGGAATAGTTGGTGGCCTAACAGTGCTATTACATTTATAAATATGATATTGGCCTGTTTATGCAAAGGTGTTTTTTACAGGACTATTGCAAAAAGGAAATGTTCTCTCATTTATGATAGCTCTTTCATGCATGCACCACCACACAAATAAAGCTTTATACCACCTTGGACTGAATATTTGTGAACATTATGAATTCAGCAACATTCTGGACTTACCATTAGGCTGGTCATGGACCCACCCAGAGACTAAGGCAGATGGTCACCTCAAGAAACAAACGTGGAGTGACAGAAATGGTCAGAGTTGTGAGTACCAGCCAGGGTTGCCTAAGGCCCTTAAGGTGTATGTCTACATTCAGCTGATGCAGTGGACATTGTACCATGTTCAGAAATAAAGTAAGATTCAATCATTTTTAGTGCAGAATGGAGAAAGTATCATCTTATCCTTAGAACACTAAACCTTTGCTTTTCCATGTACAGTATACAGGGCAGCCCAGATGGGTAAGAAGTCAAGTAATGACTGCTTAGATACATAAACATCTGGATCAACTCTAGCAAATTATTTTAAGGAAGGTTAACAAGGTCCCAGAGAACTAAAGACAAAAAACATTGAGAGATAGCTTTTAAAAAGGAGGATTTCAATACTTTGAGGGAATTGTGGGGAAACATGAGGGCACTGATAGCCAACAGATGAGGTGGGAAGGGTTTAAATGTGTCCCCACCCCATCATACACTTAGATGAAATCCTGAATAAAGCTATGCTAATTATTAAGGTTAGGAACAGTAACATAAGCAACCTTTTAGTAGAATCTGACCTTGCAGAGTCAAAATAACAAACTACTGTACAGTATTTCAATTGGTAGGACAATCCTCCAGTTGAATGCTAGTGCAATCTTCCCTGTAGCCTGTAGGAGGAAGCATTTTCCTAGTGACAAATCATTCCTGTGACCTGTTTCTATCTAGCTATCTATTTATTTACCACTCATTCTAGGAGGTTTACAACAATAAATCAAACAGAAGGACAAAAAAAACAACAACCAACCTTAGGAACCCTATGAATGGCAGCAGAAAAATAAATGAAAATCAATCTGTGAAAGTTTGCATTCAGAGGCAAAAGTGTAAAAAATAGTAACTTTGAGGGGAGATGTCTTTATATCTCTCTTATAATTCATGGGAGTAGCTTGTTCTTAAATAGGCAGTTAAGACTTTAAACACCTGCACCTGTTTTGTTGATATGGATCAACATATCATTTGACCATATTTTTAGACTCTTCTTGGATGCAAGGCAATGAAAACTGCCAAAAGGCCTTAACACTGCTCAATGCTTACTATTACTTCCTTGAATATAAAACATCCCATTTCTTTCCCGAGCATACAGTTTTAGATAGAAAACACTTCATTGTTTTTTGCTAGAACATAGACTCCTGAGCTGCTAGAAAATATGGAAAGTATGGTTCTTATAACAAAAAGAAAGGAGGCAATGTTTTTAAGTGCTCTTATGAAACTCTAGAGCAGTCAAAATAATTCTAGCAGCAAGTTACAATTCTCCATTCAGAGAAGCAATTCTGTACTCATTTAACTAAATCCATTTTAAACATCATTCCACATGAAAATCTGTGAGGAGGTTCACAGCACGATCGCTGTGGCTAATGGCAAACCATGGCCATAAATCATGGGTGATCGTTCTCCTTACCTCATCTGTTTTTACGCCGTAACTTAGAGGCCCCAGTTTGGGACTCTGACTCAAGGCTTTTTGGCCCTCCCCACTATGCCCAGGGATGGCACGCAGTCATTCAGCTAGCACGCAGCTTCTGTCCAATTAGCAAGGTGAGCACGAGGCAGACATGCTGATATTTAGCCAATTAAGTAACCTTATGCTATCGCAGGTAACCAATAAGGATATATTGCATACCCTTCTCTGGAATTTTCTTTGTCCTGTTATTCCTAATAAACTCCGACCGGGCTATCTTGCCCGATTGCCTCTTCATGAATTAAGCCTCCGCTGTCTCCTTGATCCCAAAACACAACAAAAATCAGTTAAACATATAGTACAATGTTTTTCAAACACATTTAACAAATTTGGCTAGAACAACTTCCTGCTTAAAAAAACACCAAGGGAGATGTTGATGAGAAAAAATGTAGAATTTGTAAGAAGCAAAAGATAAAACTAATTCAAACTAGTGATGAGAGAAACTAAATAACAAACAAAATTGAAAGCGCGGCGCCAAAATGGCCGCCGCGCTCTTTGCAGCCCCACCCCCAGACTCAGGCATCCGGGTGAGTTAGGGGCCGTGGCCACGCCTCAATAAAAGGGGTGGCCACGAGGCAGCCGAGCTGCCATTTTACAAATGCGACGGAGCGGAGAAGTTTTCTCCATCGCGTTTTTGCTTAGAGTTTTGCCCTTCGTACCTTCTCTTCGGTACTGCGGTACTCAGGGCTCAGGATTTGATCCCTGGCCAGGGATCCTTCAGGAGGTCTCCGGCGGTCAAGCTGCTCCGAGCGGAAGGGCTTTCTCTGCCCTTTATAGAACTTTGCTTGCCTCTTTGCAAGAGGCTTGATTTCGTTCCGGACTGCAGTGGCTCGGGCGGCTAAGAGGCTGACTGAGAGGCTGAAAGTTGGCGGTTCGATTCCGAGCACTGCAGAAAGGGATGCTTCAATGGGGTGGGCTCTGCCCACCCCTTTATTTTGCGGGGGTTCCACCGGGCCGGAGGGCTCGGATGGCAACCCCGCAGGTCCTACGAGCCCAGGCTGTGGGCTTGGGCGGGGGTGGCACAGGCCTGCCCCGCTGGGGTTCTTACCCCTGCTGCTTATTGGCCCCCCCGTATCAATTACCCGGTGGGCCATCCGGCCCATCCGGCCCACCTCGTCTTGGTGGGTTAGGTGTTGCGGATGCTCCCTCGCCTCCACTTTGACAATTGAGGCATCCCTGGTCCACGTGCCGGCCATGGCTACGCAGTGGGCTGCCAACAGGGTTGAGCTGCTGGAGGCCTCGGGCCAGCGTAGGCTGGCACCTCGCAGCTCCCCATCCAGCCCGGGACGCATGGGAACACGGAGCTAGAGGGACATCGCGGACTCCGACGCCCGCCACAGGCCGAAACCCCCAGTGGGGGCGGCTCGTGGGGGTGCACTGAGTGAGTATCCTGGTCAAGTTAGCACACCTCTGACACTAGCTTGTCACGCTGGTGTGTGTGTGTAGTGGCCATAGTTGCAGCAAGGCAATTACACTCTGGTTCTTATTGGGGTTACCGCCCCTATGCCTTTACTACTTCCCCTGGGCCAGTAGGGCTGGTTATGTGTTTATCACTACAATCAGTGCCAACGGTGGTTCTGCTGTTGGCCACTTGCTCTATCCCCCTGGGTGCCCTCTTGTACTGGGCTATTAGCTGGGCACTGTGGTCTGGGGAATATATTCACGTTTTCCCCCTCCTGCATTGTGAACACACTGATCAGGGGATCAGGGGTAGGACGACAGGGTCAAGGTGTTGCCCTGTCGCCGCAACCTGCCCCCTCCCCCCCATGGGGCCGATTGGTTGCCGGCCTATTCGGCATCCATGGCAGGATGTATGAGGGCCCGTCCTCATTTGGCCGTTCCAATGGTGCAGTGCTGGGACAATGATGGCAGGGCCGTGGTTGTTTTTCCTGGCCCGTCATGGTTAGCATACGTGGTTACTGTATGTGACTCTTACGCGGCAATGCTTATGCTGCGTGCGGAGAGTCCATTTTCGGGCAACCACTTGTACCTTGATCTGGAGCTCCCAGATTGAGTTAGCTGCTACTACCTTGAATGGGGGACATGTTTTGCAGGGCACTGGCGCTAGATCACGGGTTGTGTGATCAGGAATGGGCTTTGGTGAGGCTTCGCTCCTCAGGGGCCGATCACCCGGGAGAGGCTACTAGTCTGGCGCTGCCATATGTCTGGTCGCTCCCCCACAGGTGTTTGTGCCAGCCCTTGGTTCGCTTCGCGTCCTGTCGTCTGCCACCAAGCCGGGTCTACCCTGACTGAACTGAAATTGGTACCCATTCCTACTGGTTGGGCGCCTCATCAGCTGCGGCTCCGTTTGGGTGCCCAGAGTCCGACATTTGTTGTAGGGGCAGGTGTGGATTTGCCCGATTTCCTCTGTCCATTCGTCCCTGCACTGAATGAGTGCCTTATCTGCCCTCTATTCTCCCTCCTTATTTTACAGACACAGTGTGTTCCCGCACGCTGGTGGTAGTGTGGCTGGTGGGACACAACTCTGTGCACTGGGGCAGCGCAGTATGCCGCTTTGTTAGAATGGGGACCCCATCTTGGACGACGCGTAACCGCGCGTATGCAGTGGTATGGGTGCATGGCATAGAGGTGGCGGAAACTGTTGACATTCCTGATGTCCATTGGGGATGCTGGGCCGCCACATGTTTTAATGCTGCACTTCGGAGGCGGTGATCTTATCGGATTGCTGGCCCAGACTTTAAGACTTCCGAGTGCAGGGACCTAGTGTTTCTTTGCCATTTATGGCCGTCTACACGATTGCTATGGTCATATATCATGCCGATGCAATATCATGGCTGACACTTTGTCCCAGCATTTGGACCGTGCTCGACGGTCAGTGAACAGGGCTGCTGCCTGGTTCTTTATCTAGAATGGCCTGGGGACAGCCATTTGTAGTCTGGGGATAGGGTTACAGGAATTTGGCCTGTATTCTGGAGATGGGGTTCACCAGTCAACAAGTCGAGGCACCTCTCTTTTGAATGACGTGCAAGAGGGCCAGGTGACCGAATTGTCGGTCAGTGTGAGTGGCCCCTGCTGCAAGGTGGCAATGTTGCCGTGGAAAGTGCCTCTACGAGAGTCACATGTTATGCAGGGCCGCATCAACTTCGCCTGCAGAGTGGTAATAACAGGCAGTGCTTTCGCCTAGTGTCTGGGTCACGCTAGGGCGGGTCTCGTTAAACGAAGCTGCAGGGTGCAGCTGATTAGGGGTTTGCGAGCGGACCTGTTGGTTTGGCTCACATTACCGCAGGACTTCCATGCTGCTGCATCGGGAGGCCTGAGCTTCTGGTCAGCCCCAGTTACATGTACAGTCGGATGCCTCCGGCTCCCCGGGTGAGGGGATTTAATTAAGGACAGGGGTCTATGGTCATTGGCCCCAGGGATGTCAGGGCACGGATTGTTTACGCGATCTTATGTTTCTAACATATCTTCTCCATCCCAGTTACAAGTACAGTCGGATGCCTCCGGCTCAATTCTGGGTACCCTTTATGCTCTGGGGGACAGGCGGCCTGATTCTGTGCTTCACTTTTGGCGTGGTAATGCTGTGGTGGTGCACATTGTCAATGTCCAAACGTCTAAATCACCTGAGTCATGGCCTCAGCTTGCATATTGTTCTGGGGTTCATGCGCTTTAAGGCGCTTCTTTGGGCTAAACATGTGCCAGTCATTTATAACGATGTTGCTTATGCTTTCCCCCGCCTGCAGATCGCCCGGTTCCGTTGCTGGGCTACGGACGCTTGTGGCTACCCTCTACACTCCTGGCTGTGGTATGGTCATTTGGCTAGGAGACGTGAACCGGGCGAATTGCATGTATTGGTAACTCGCACGTGCACTGCGCATCGGCATCCAATCCTTCACTTTAGGGCCTTTTTGTTGGTAAAGGCAATTGCCCAATATGCGGCCGACATTGGTCAACTGGGTTTTAGATTGTATAGTCTGCCCTATGATCTGGGGTTGGCTCCATGCACCATAGCCACCAGGCTTTGAGCATTGATACTCATGGCCAAAGCACGGGGCTTCCCTGACTATGCTAGGGTCTTCTGAATAAGCCATGTATTAGGGGGGTGGACACGTGTCTGTGGCTGCCACCGTACACAAGTCGCACTATTCTCACAGATATTCTGACCCACCTTGCACGAGGTTGGCATAGACTATATCACAGTAGGTAGGAGGAGTCTCTTTTCATGCAGCTACCGATGTAGCCTTTTTCTGGAGCTCGACGACTCAGCGAGCTGGTCCCATGGTCAAAGGGGGACGTGTTTTGTAGGGCACTGGAACTCGAAGATGTCTATATCAAACAAGAGTGGGCTCAGTTGGGGATTCGTCCCTCGAAGGCTGATCAGCATGGAGTGGGCAGTGGTGTATACTGCCATGATGTACATTTGCTGACATCGTTCCAGTTGGTGCCCTACATGTGATTGGCAGTGCCTGCTGCGCGCCCTAGCCTGTGTTTCTGCCACCAGGATGGGTCTATACTTACCAAACTTAAGTTCCAAAGGGTGACCGGTATCGCGCTTCCCAGTGTGGGGCCCGTTATGGCACCCATTTACTTAGAATAGGCGTCGCATTGATAGCGGCTGCGTTTGGGGTGCTCGGAGGCGGATATAGGTGGGCATGTGGGGGTCTGTGCATCATTTTTCTATATGTACGTCCCCTCACTGTATGAGTACCTACTTATGTCCTTAACCCCTTCTCCTCTTTTACAGATCCTGTGTTTCTCCGCACACCGGTGGCAGTGGGGCTGGTGGGCCGCAGCTATGTACACTGGGCGGCAGTATATGCTGCGGCGACAGAGTGTGGACCCCAGCTCAGGCTGCGTGCATCCGCACGTATGCGGTGGTATGTATGCGCAGCATGAATGGGCGGGAACTGTTGCCATTCCTGATGTCCATCAGGGATGCTGGATCGCCTGATGTTCTTATTCTGCACCTCGGCAGCAATGATCTCACACGGATCACTGACCTTTACTTACACTGTCGAGGTGCAGTGACCTGGCGTTTTATAGCATTTATGGCTTACACACGGTCGCTATGGTCTAACATCATGCCGAGACACCAATTTAGAGGAGACGTGGATCTCCGCAGTTCGGACCGTCCCGGCGGTCAGTGGACAGGGCTGTTGCCCGACTCCTTGCTGAGAATGGCTTGGGGGATAGCCATTAGATATCTGAGGATAGGCTTACAGAAAATTTGACCTGTAGGCTGGATATGGGGGTCCACCTGTCGGCTAGAGGTATGTACCTCTTTTGGATGAGGTGCAAGCAGGCCTGGTGACCAAGCTGACGGTCTGGGGGTGGTGGTGGTGAGTCATCATGGATGCCTCCCCGTGTGGCGGGTAGCACTGGTAAGGTAAAGATTTATGACCCATAGGTATCCGGCAGGTTCACAATTGACTGGCCAACACGTAGACAGGTACAGGGGAAATAGGTTTGGCCGGTCAAGGGCGAACCAGGCAAGGGGTGATGGCAGGAGCTTCACAGACTGCATCACCTTGATATTTAACGGATACACGTCATAGGGTGGGGTCAGTAGATAGTTTATTGACTCCGGTCAACAATTTGTTTGTGTTAACAAACAAATTGATACAAATAGTTACATGTAGCCAATTGCCATTGGCATTTTGGGAGGAACCTTACCAGTGTTACTGCAGCCTGCTTGCCTTAAAGAATTACAATTGGACGATTACACCAATTGAAAGTTATAATTCGGACTAGGCCATTATTCAATAAAAGTGGCCCGATGCCTTTATCCATATACCGGTGTCTGAGTCTTTCTTTGGGGGGTGCGCCTGCAATGAAAGCGCAGCGCCAAAATGGCCGCCACGCTCTTTGCAGCCCCCCCCCCGGACTCAGACATCCGGGTGAGTTAGGGGGCGTGGCCATGCCTCTATAAAAGGGGTGGCCATGAGGCAGCCGAGCTGCCATTTTAGAAATGCGATGGAGCAGACAAGTTTTCCCCTCCACCCCCTCCCTAGTGAATAGTGTGATTTTTTGGTCGCTTCGGGGCTGGGTGGGAATTTTTGGCTTGAACCTACAATTGGCTCTTTGGTTCTTGCTTTTTCGCCCATCCCACACTGTTGCTACTGTTTGAGAAAAGGGGTAAGTTGACTTTGGTCACTTTTGCCGGGTAGCACTGGTAAGGTAAAGATTTATGACCCATAGGTATCCGGCAGGTTCACAATTGACTGGCCAACACATAGACAGGTACAGGGGAAATAGGTTTGGCCGGTCAAGGGCGAACCAGGCAAGGGGTGATGGCAGGAGCTTCACAGCCTGCATCACCTTGATATTTAACGGATACACGTCATAGGGTGGGGTCAGTAGATAGTGTCAGATAAATAATGCCTCACTGCCCTTCGTCACCAATGACCACAATGCACCACTACCCCCTGAACTCCGACCTCATCCTTCCCTCTGACCCTTCACCCTAACCCCTCCTCCCTAAAAGAAGGTTATAAAATAAGGTTCGCCTCACCATGAGGCACCCCAGTCTAATGGCGTCCTCCCTGAGGACACTGTGAGAGAGGAGATGTGTAATCAATAAAGCCTCTAAACTTATTCTGGCGTCTGTGGTCATTTTTCAGTAAAACCATTCCAAAAATCCTCAACAAATGGTAGCAAGAGGATGGTTTGCTGAATAAACCACAAAACGTACAAAAATACAAAATGCCCAGAATAAAGAGGTCAAAAAAGAATCAACCCCAAGAGACTAGCCCCCAAGGAGAGCTGGACGAAGCAACAGGAGGGGGCGACCTGGTCCAGAGAATGGCTGAGGAAATTCGAATAAAACTTGCCGAAGTGGAGGAAAGCATCCGAGAGCTTTCTCTCCAACAACACACGCAAATCAGCGCCCATCTAACCCAAAGCGAAGGAGAGGATGGGGGAGAGAGCCTGATCGGAGATGACCAGTTTGAGACAGAGATCCAAAGAGGAACTACGGTAAGCCACCCCAGGAGGGGAAGCGGCGGGACAACAATGGAATCCAAGCAATCAATGGAAATTGCTGCCGGACTCCAAAACAGCCTAGCCGGGAGGGAGGGGAAATCCCAGAGCCAAGGGCAGACCCCCTCCCCCTCGCGGCAACAGAGCACAGAAGGGGAACCCAGCAATAGCAAAGAAAATGAAGTGGAGGAAATAAGAAATGATCTCTGGGAACTGTATAAAGCCAGACAAGAGAAATATCACAGAGATCACAGAGGACCCTACCCAGAAGCAGAAGTTTCAAAAGCCATAGAAATACTTTCAGCTGTCCTCGGCCCTCCACGCATAAACTCTCCACATGAAAACAACCCCCCACAAAGAACCCCACAGCGCAGCAACCCTCAACATATGAGCCATAGATCCAGCCAGGGACAGGCACCCCCATGGCCCCCATCGGAAGACAGAGGCATTCCGAACAACCCAATACTACCTTACTGCGCACCAACTTACTCACTCCCAAAGGCCCCCGAAAATGAACCCCGGAGCGTGGGCACCCCCCCACCATACCAAGAGAGAACACTGCCACCATTTTTCAAGCCCCGAGGAGCATCCGTTAGCCACCACCTTTTACCCAGCCACTCGGACCCTAGACCAGGAGAGCAGAGGTACTTTCCCAATGAAGAACTGAGCAAAATAAACCTCACGCACGCACGTTGGGCCGCGCATGCGCAATCAACTCCAACAGCAACCTACAGACAAAAAGGACCAATGGGAAACCCAAAGGCGGCCGCTTGCATACCTATGCCTTTCTGCCCTTTTCAGTACCAAAAGGGACACCTAGAACAACAGACCAAATCCAAGGATAACTCCAACCAGCAAACCAACCTGCCCAATGACTTCCCAAAATTAAGTGTTACTGGGGAAAATCTGCCAGAGTGGGCACAACGATTTCAAATTCTGCTGATGGGTCATGATGCACTGTACTTTATCCTAGACCATCCTGAAGAACCGTGGTCCATTGAAACAGACCGCAAACACCATAAAGCCTTCCACCTACACCTAAGCTCCATTGAGCCAGCCATTTTCCCAAGCATACCCCATGAACTGACAGTTTTTGAGATATGGAACAAATTGAATGCCTTGTTCCACAGCAGCAACAGAAGCACCACCAGCCGGATCTCCAGGGAACTCCACTCTGTGAGATTAAAACCCGGCACCCCTATGGGTGAGCACCTCCTAAAATTAAACTCCATGAGATCCCAGCTGTTACAGCGTGGTGAAGCAATCGCTGAGAAAAGCATGATCAGCATAATACTCAACTCCCTGGATCCCAGCTGGAATAATTTCCTGGATCAGCTTGACGCAATAGACTGTGAAAACATGCCACTGGACACATTGGCAGGAAAACTCATAGCACATGATAACATGAGGAGGGACAGATCAATCATACACAGAGACGCCAAACCAGGTAGAATGGTGAAGTTCACGGAGCCAACCAGCCAGCAACAAGGCTGTTTCTTCTGTGGTTCAAGGGACCACATCAAACGGAACTGCCCCAAAATAAAAGGAAAGGAAGACCACACGCAAAGGGAAAAATACACAACAAGAGTCTTTATGGATTAAAACAATCTGGCAAAATGTGGTATGAGTGCTTGTCTAATGCATTGGAACAGATGGGTTTCTCACACACCCAAGCTGACAGATGCGTTTTTATCAAGAGAAATGAAGGGGATATAGAAAAAATACTGGTGTACGTTGATGACATTCTGTACATAGGGAAAAGTAAGGCCAAATGTGACTACTTCGTACAAAATCTACGAGAAAAATTCACTCTGAAGTTACTAGGGAAGGTAAACAATTACTTGGGAGTCAAAATATCCGAAGTAACTGGTGGTTTTTCCCTTTCGCAAGAAGACAAGATAACTGAACTATTGAAGAAATGCAACATGGCTGATGCCGCCCCTTCGGACACACCAATGCAAACTGATTTTTTAAGGAACACGTATAGTTGCAATGAAATTTTTGGAGATAACACATTGTACAGATCCACCATAGGGTCACTACTCTACCTGGCCAATTGGTCCAGACCGGACATAAATCTAGCGGTGAACCTTTTATCGAGACATCAGAACAACCCAAAGACATACCACTGGAATGCAGTTAAGAGACTATTAAGGTACCTGAAGAAAACCAAGGGCGCCATACTGTCAATTGTCCCCTCAATAACTGAGAGACCCACCCTATCATGCTACGCAGATGCAGATTGGGCTGGAGACAGTGAAGAGAGGAAAAGCACATCCGGTTACGTGATTTTTTTAAACGGCAGTCCCATATATTGGTGCACGGGGAAACAAAAATTAGTATCCACTTCCACAGCAGAAGCAGAATATGCTTGCCTATCCGATGCAGCGAATGACTTGATATGGTTCAATAAATTAATATCCGAAATTTGGGATGAACCCACTCTCCCCATCCCTATACATGAAGATAATAAGGCTGCAATTGAAATCTCAAAAGCATACGCGGTAGGGCGCAGATCCAGGCACGTTGATATCAAGTATTGCAACATAAGGCAGATGTGCGAAGAAGGCTTCATTAAAATGACTTACTGTGACACCAAGAGTCAAATTGCAGATATTTTAACCAAACCTCTCCCATCAAACCAACATCAATATCTTGCAAACAAGATGGGACTTATCATCGAGAGAGAAGAATTGAAAACTGTAGATGAAGATGCAATGAGGCATTAGAAGGGGATTTTGTCAGATAAATAATGCCTCACTGCCCTTCGTCACCAATGACCACAATGCACCACTACCCCCTGAACTCCGACCTCATCCTTCCCTCTGACCCTTCACCCTAACCCCTCCTCCCTAAAAGAAGGTTATAAAATAAGGTTCGCCTCACCATGAGGCACCCCAACCATACACACTTCATGCAACAAAGACCTATTTGACTCATTCACAAAAACATCCTTCCGAATAAAGGTTGCAAATCAAAAGGAAGCTCACGTGATGGGAAAAGGAGACATAAACATCCCAGGTTTGGGAAAAATCAATGGAGTCTTATTCATCCCTGAAATTCCATACAACATACTGGCTGCATTCAAGCTATGTGAAGACACCGCCACGGAGTTGCTTTTTAAGAAAGGTAGAGTGTTCATCACCAACAAAGAAGGAAACGTCGGGGAAGTGATCATCGTGGGCGGTCTGCCCTACTACGTGCCCACTGGAGAAGGTGATAAAAGGGATCACGCTAGTACACGCAGAACAGAAACAGAGGAAATAGAAGGGGAAAACAATAGACATAATATCTACAAAAGTCACGCCGAAACAAGTGTTGCAAAACTACAGGGGGAAGAAAATTCAGACATCGAGAATGCTAAAGCAACAACTCCCCACAGCACCACTGTCATTTCCATAGGGAAACTCATGCACGACGATTGCGCCCACCTGCTACACAGAAGATTAGGACACACCAGTTTCTCCACCGTCAAGAAAATGCAAGAACATGCAGAAGGTCTGAAGGTGAAAAACTGTGACAAATACCTGGAGTGCTCTGTGTGCCTAAGCTCAAAGTCCAAGGAAATGCCAAGACCAAAAACGTCGAAGAGAAGCACATCTCAGGCTTTTCAACTCCTACACATGGACCTAGTGGGGCCACTCCCCACCTCTATAAACAAAAAGAAATTCTTTCTGACCATCGTCGATGACTACAGCAGATATGGATTTGTTTACACGCTCAGAGACAAAGGTGAAACCTTTGCAAAGTTCAAGGAATTCTACAAGAGAGTGCAAACGCAACACAACTCACAAATAAAACAAATAATGACAGACAGGGGTTCTGAATTCCTCTCAAGGGAATTCAAGGAATGGATCACTTCCAGAGGCATGATGCACTCCACCACCGCACCTTTTTCAGCTTTTCAAAATGGAATAGCTGAACGCAGGAATGGGGTACTACAGACCATGATGAGATGTGTACTCGAAGATGCTGGACTAAAGTTCTCTTACTGGGGTGAAGCATTAATGTATTCAAATTACACACTCAACAGGATCTGGTCGAGTGTAGTAGAGAAGACCCCATACGAAATGCTGTACAAGCGCAAGCCTAGTCTCTCCCACCTCCATATTTTCGGGGTAATGGCCGATGTCCACATACCAAAACAACTAAGGAGAAAAGGGGACAAGGTATCGAAGAGGCTGAGATTTGTTGGTTATGAACCAGGATCAAAGGCATACAGATTCATAGATGAGTATCACAAGGTAACCATCTCCAGATCAGCCGCGTTCCATGAAAATGCAAACTGGATGAAGTTACACTCAAATGAGGTAGTTACTGACAGGCGTACTCAAGATACACCAAGACTTCCTGGAGAATGTAGGATTGAAGAAAACAACACAAATGATGGCACAAGTGAACTTCAAGGAACAAGAGAGACCACCAAGGCATCAAACAGGAAGTCAAACAGAGCTACAAAAGGCCAAACCCCCAAGCGCCTGGAAGACTACGTGATGTCCATAGGCGATTCGACTGGCATACCCGACAACTACGCCGACGTGAAAAAGTTACCAATTGAAGAACAAATAAAATGGGAGCAAGCGATGAAAAAGGAATTGGACAGCCTCAAGGAGCTCAATGTATACACTCCGATGGAACCACCGGAAGGACAGAAAACCATAGGCACAAGATGGGTTTTCAGGGTCAAGACCCTTGAAAACAACGAAGTCCTTTACAAGGCCAGGCTCGTGGCACAGGGTTTCGCACAAAGATTCCCAGATGACTACACCGACACGTATTCGCCAACCGTGAGGGCTGAAAGTGTGAAGGCTGCACTAGCCTTAGCTTCAATCCGAAAAGAGTACGTATACCAGTTCGACGTGCAAACAGCCTATCTGCACGCGGCATTAGACAAGAAAATATACGTCAGAGCACCCCAGGGAATTGAGATGGGAGAAGGTGGGACCTGGCTGCTAAACAAGAGTCTTTATGGATTAAAACAATCTGGCAAAATGTGGTATGAGTGCTTGTCTAATGCATTGGAACAGATGGGTTTCTCACACACCCAAGCCGACAGATGCGTTTTTATCAAGAGAAATGAAGGGGATATAGAAAAAATACTGGTGTACGTTGATGACATTCTGTACATAGGGAAAAGTAAGGCCAAATGTGACTACTTCGTACAAAATCTACGAGAAAAATTCACTCTGAAGTTACTAGGGAAGGTAAACAATTACTTGGGAGTCAAAATATCCGAAGTAACTGGTGGTTTTTCCCTTTCGCAAGAAGACAAGATAACTGAACTATTGAAGAAATGCAACATGGCTGATGCCGCCCCTTCGGACACACCAATGCAAACTGATTTTTTAAGGAACACGTATAGTTGCAATGAAATTTTTGGAGATAACACATTGTACAGATCCACCATAGGGTCACTACTCTACCTGGCCAATTGGTCCAGACCGGACATAAATCTAGCGGTGAACCTTTTATCGAGACATCAGAACAACCCAAAGACATACCACTGGAATGCAGTTAAGAGACTATTAAGGTACCTGAAGAAAACCAAGGGCGCCATACTGTCAATTGTCCCCTCAATAACTGAGAGACCCACCCTATCATGCTACGCAGATGCAGATTGGGCTGGAGACAGTGAAGAGAGGAAAAGCACATCCGGTTACGTGATTTTTTTAAACGGCAGTCCCATATATTGGTGCACGGGGAAACAAAAATTAGTATCCACTTCCACAGCAGAAGCAGAATATGCTTGCCTATCCGATGCAGCGAATGACTTGATATGGTTCAATAAATTAATATCCGAAATTTGGGATGAACCCACTCTCCCCATCCCTATACATGAAGATATAAGGCCGCAATTGAAATCTCAAAAGCATACGCGGTAGGGCGCAGATCCAGGCACGTTGATATCAAGTATTGCAACATAAGGCAGATGTGCGAAGAAGGCTTCATTAAAATGACTTACTGTGACACCAAGAGTCAAATTGCAGATATTTTAACCAAACCTCTCCCATCAAACCAACATCAATATCTTGCAAACAAGATGGGACTTATCATCGAGAGAGAAGAATTGAAAACTGTAGATGAAGATGCAATGAGGCATTAGAAGGGGATTTTGTCAGATAAATAATGCCTCACTGCCCTTCGTCACCAATGACCACAATGCACCACTACCCCCTGAACTCCGACCTCATCCTTCCCTCTGACCCTTCACCCTAACCCCTCCTCCCTAAAAGAAGGTTATAAAATAAGGTTCGCCTCACCATGAGGCACCCCAGTCTAATGGCGTCCTCCCTGAGGACACTGTGAGAGAGGAGATGTGTAATCAATAAAGCCTCTAAACTTATTCTGGCGTCTGTGGTCATTTTTCAGTAAAACCATTCCAAAAATCCTCAACAGATAGTCTATTGACTCCGGTCAACAATTTGTTTGTGTTAACAAACAAATTGATACAAATAGTTACATGTAGCCAATTGCTATTGGCATTTTGGGAGGAACCTTACCAGTGTTACTGCGGCCTGCTTGCCTTAAAGAATTACAATTGGATGATTACACCAATTGAAAGTTATAATTCGGACTAGGGCATTATTCAATAAAAGTGGCCCGATGCCTTTATCCATATACCGGTGTCTGAGTCTTTCTTTGGGGGGTGCGCCTGCAAAGCTTCACCAACATAGGCTGAGTCTGAACTAAGACTATGATTTCCAGCCATATTCTCGTGCATTCAGATGAATTCTCTAATTCCTGCTACACTCTGGATTTACCCTATTAAAACCAAACCGCCACTTTGGGAAATGGCAACAGCACACACAAAGTTGGTCTAAATGGTGAACCATGGCACTCCAGATGTTCTTGGACTTCAGTTCCCAGCAGTCCAAGTCTCTGTGCGGCCACATGAATGAATTTAATTAGGGTGGGTTTTTAACTGTTTTTATACTTTTTTTACTATGTATGCCTCCCTGAGTTGGGCTTGCCTGAGTGGGTGGCGAATAAATTTGAAAATTAAATTAAATTAAAATTAATGAATGGGTTTATTGCTCGTATGAATGCAGAGACTTGGGCTTCTAGGAACTGAAGTCCAAGAACACTTGGAGTGTCAATGTTCACCATTATGGGTAAGATATTAGACTGCTTGAGATGAAAGAACCGATGGGATTTCCTCTTTCATTCTAAACAGAGAAACTGACCAGATCGACACATGTTATCTTACTGCAGAGAAGGTATAATCCATTGTACATGGGTGCAGTAAAACTAGAGAATTAGGGCATACCTTCTGCCCCAGACAATTGGGGCCTCTCACAAAGGAAACAGCTTAGTGACTCAGAAGAAATAGCTAGTTGCCTGCTGATACTGCGCACATACATACAGGTACATCCAATTTACTACCTGAGATGGTTGGTTCATCCTGCTTAATGGTAGGGCAAGCCCTGATATAATATAAGTAGTCATGAGGCACACGAAGTGGGTCTGGGGGCCGGGATTGTCAACAAGCTCCCCGTTATGGCTTGTCTGAGGTTCCCTCCTCTTGTAATTGGTTTTTAATGATATTTAATGATTATATCATTTTTAATGTTATGCAGTTTTTATACCTGTTTTAAGAGATCAATAAGGCACAGCGTGGAGATATGCAGCATTATTATGTTGGAAGGGCTTTTAACTGGTTTTTATATTGGTTTTTAATTGTTGCTGAGAGGCCAGTGAGTCTATTGATTGGGGCGGTATATAAATCTGTTGTAAATAAATAAATAAAAATTGATGCGCATAGATGCTTCTTCTGACGTGAACTTTGTCCTCATTCATTTTCTCTTCATTTCTATAGATAGAGTTTGTGTAAAACACAAATATTGAGCTGGGAAGGGTACAATTATCAGTTTGCTTTTCCAAGGATCACCTGTGGTTTGAGCAGGTTCAGATTTTACACTGTAAAGGGTCAGGAGGGCAGTGATCCCAGCTCTGGATACAAGCAAACTATGGGATTCTGTCATATATATGCAGTGGGTGTGGGTTAGCTGCACCTGATGGGAAGAGAATATACTAGAATGGTCTCAATGATTCATTCATTCATTCATTCATTTATTCGATTTGTATGCTGCCCACTCAGCATATGCCAACTCAGGGCATATCATTGGAGACCACACTGAAAGCATTAAGCAACTAATGTCCTTCTTAATAAGGTTGTCCTGCTATGGTAATACAGTAGACCTGTGCTGCCAGAGACTCAACGCCAAGTGTCAGGTGGCGGTTAACTAACCTGACAACCCTGAGAACTAATGGCTTGGGTGCTGAAGTCCACAGGGAAGGGAAGGGAAGTCCACAGGGAAGGGAAGGGTGATGGTCCCCAAGTGGATTAAATCCCACTTGAATCTATCTTGAGGGGGGCAGCAGTTTCATCAATACTGGCCTGGGGCCAAGGAGGACTTTGTGTCCCAAAAGGGCTCAGGACTAGAAAGTGACTCATGGAACTGGATCAATAGTATGGGGGTCATGCTGTGATTTGGAAGCCAGATGAAAGGCCACTACATTATATTCTTAGGACAATCTTCATGGCTGATTGCCATGGGGATCGCCAATATTCAGATTCAGATACAGCAAAACAAGAAGACAAAAATCAACATTCTAAAGTTGTTTTCTATCTCCTAATCCAACAATTTAAGCTGATTGCACTTCCTTCGCATGGAGTAGGATTGTTAGGAGGTTTCAATTACTCCCATAAATTAGCCTTGTGTGTGTAAGCATAGACAGGAACACACTGTATACTTGCTAATTAGCAAAGTAAAGTCTGGTACTGGGCAGAGGAGGGGAAATGTTTGCAAATGCTGCAGAGGTATCAGAAATGCATCCTCATTGCAAGGAAGAGTGGCTAAGGTGACCTTGAACTAAAAGTAAAGTCTTGGATGTATCAAAGATAGGCAACAAGAAGAACGTGTGCCGGGACTGTCCTTCATCAGAAATGATCTGCTTTTCTTTTTCCTTCTGAAAGCATCCCACACAGTTCTTGAATTTCAATATCAAGGTCAATCTCAAATAAACGTGAAGCATTTTTGTTTTTGAGTAAAACTCCAAGACTACCCTAGCCAACATGGGCAAGGCAGTACTGTTGGTGTAGGGCAGGGGTTCCCAACCTAAGGCCCACCATGGGCTGGATCTGGCCCATGGCACCATTTCATGTGCCCCCCCACCCCTCCAAGGGCATTTGAGAAGCAAAATGGCCACACATTTGATGCTGTTGGGACTTTAAAATGGCCACCGGGGACCAAGAGTTGTCAACCCCGGAACCGTACATTACCATACGGGCTGGGGAAAAATTACCGTACATTACTGTATGGTATTTGCGCATGCACAGACCCGTTTCTGTGCGTGCATACTGGGCGGAGTTTGGGCAGAACCTGGGCAGAGTTTGGGCAGAGCCTGGGCAGAGCTATGGGCAGAGCCTGGGCGGGCATTTATTTTGAATATTTATGATGAAAAAAAATGGAAGGTTGGGAATGGGAACCCCTGGTGTAGGGTGGATTCTGGGAGTTGCAGTTGGAAGAAGAATAACATC
Source organism: Bradypodion ventrale (assembly GCA_035047345.1). NCBI lineage: Eukaryota > Metazoa > Chordata > Lepidosauria > Squamata > Chamaeleonidae > Bradypodion > Bradypodion ventrale. The sequence continues at coordinate 28,491,785 of JAWDJE010000004.1, read as the reverse complement.
TGGACTTAAATCCCAAATTAATGTTTTAAAACATTTGAATCCTTTGTCCCGCAAAATTTATATTCAGTTTTGTGACACTGATGATACAAACTGGATTAAATAGCTAGGCCATCTATCACATACCTGTCAAGTATCCCGGAATGGCCGGGATTTCCCGTATTTCTCCGCTCGTTCCTCCCCTTTCCCGCTGCCATCCCATATTTGAATGACAGGGAAAGGGGTTACTGCACACACACACCTATTGCAAATGGGCTCTGCACATGCACAGAGAGGTTCTGAGCATGTGCAGAGAGGTTCTGCACAAGCGCAGATTAGTTGTTGCGGTGTATGCATACCTAGGCCGGAACAGTTCCCGTATTTTCAGGAGCCACGCTTGATGGGTATGATCTAGCAAGAGTGACAAAACAAAATGTTGTGACTAGAAGTCTCCAAATGCAATGTAAACATTTCATGTCAGTGTTCCTTGGCTTCTGGTCTGGTTCTGGCATGTTCTTTGCTTTTACATATGACATAATTATGTGTGTAATATTGGATGGTAACAACATAAAGAACTAAGAGGAAAAGAAAATCCTGCAGACCTACTGAGAACCCCTTTAAGGCTTTAAGTGATGAATTCCTCATGGTGATATAATTCCTGTTAATAATTTTGCTATGTTTCATTAATACTTGTTATACTTGAAAAAACATGGGTGTTCCAAAATTGTACCAGGTCTAAGCTGGACACAGAACTCTATTAATCATGAGCAAAATCCAAAGAAAGCCAGGCTCAAAGCTGCAAACTGAAATTAAACACTGCTGCAGCAAGAAATAAGTAACCAGAAGCTGGGTATGGTAGATAGCTAGCAGGTGATCTCGGGCATCTTTCCAAGTTGTTGTTCAGTCGCACAGTCAATTCCGACCCTTTGCGACCCTATGGACCATTGATCTCCAGGTACCCCTGTCCTCCACCATCCTCCTCAACCCGCTCAGCTCGGTGCCCGCTGCGTCCACAATGCCATCCAGCCATCTCATCCTTGGCCGTCCCCTTTTTCTTTTGCCCTCCACCTTTCCCAGCATCAAGGCTTTCTCAAGTGAATCCTCTCTTCTCATTTGGTGTCCAAAGTACTTCAGCTTCATCTTTACTATTTGACCTTCTAAGGAGCAGTCAGGACTGATTTCTTTCAAGATTGACTTATTTGTTCTCCTCTCTGTCCAGGGTACTCTCAAAACTCTCCTCCAACACCACATCTCAAAGGTGTCTATTCTTCTGCGCTCAGCCTTCCTAATGATCCAGTTCTCACATCCATTCATTACCACCGGGAATACCATTGCTTTGACTATATGGATTTTCGTTTGTAAGATGATGTCTCTACTTTTCACTATGTTCCCCAGGTTTCTCATGGCTTGTCACCCTAGAATCAGCCGCCTCTTTATTTCATGGCTGCAGTCACCATCTGCAGTGATCCTAGATCCCAAGAAAGTAAAATCTGTCACTGCTTCTACTTCTTCCCCATCTACTTTCCAGGTGCTGATAGGGCCTGTTGCCATTATCTTGGTTTTCTTGATGTTAAGTCTCAGGCCAGCTTTTGCACTCTCTTCTTTCAACCTAATCAGTAGCTTCTTTAAATCTTCCTCACTTTCTGCCATTAGGGTGGTATCGTCTGCATATCTCAAATTGTTGATGTTTCTCCCAGCAATTTTTATCCCATATTGTGATTCCTCCATCCCTGCATTGCACATTATGTGCTCTGTGTATAGGTTGAAAAGGTAGGGTGTAAAGTTCCTCTGTGTATTCTTTCCATTTTTTCTTAATCTCTTCTGCATCAGCTAACTCCTTGCCATCTTTGTCCCTTATCATGGTCATTTTTGCTTTGAATGTTCCCTTGATTTCCCCAATTTTTTTGAAAAGATCTCTAGTCCAGCCTCTTGTGTTGCTTTCCTCTATTTCTTTGCACTGTTCATTTAAATAGATTTCCTTGTCTCTCCTTGCTTTTCTTTGAAATTCTGTGTTCAAGTGACTGTATTTTTTCTTTTCTCCTTTGCCTTTTGCATTCCTTCTTTCCTCTGCTATTTTAAGAGTCTCATCAGACAACCACTTTGCTTTCTTATGCTTCTTTTCTTTTGGTATGGTTTTCCTTGCTGTCTCCTGCATGATGTCCCGCACATCTGTCCATAATTCTTCTGGCACTCTGTCTATCAATTCCAAACCATTAAATCTGTTCCTCACCTCCACTGTGTATTCCTTAGGGATGTTGTCTAGGTCATATCTGTCTGGCCTGATTCTTTTCCCTATTTTCTTTAGTCTAAGTCTGAATTTTGATATTAGTAGGTTGTGATCTGAGCCACAGTCTGCTCCAGGTCTTGTTTTTGCTGATTGTATGGAGGTTCTCCATCTTTGGCTGCAGAGTATGTAATCAATCTGGTTTCGATGTTGGCCATCTGGTGATGTCCATGTGTAAAGTCGCCTCTTGTGTTGCTGGAAGAGGGTGTTTGCTATGACCAGTGTGTTATCTTGACAGAACTCTATCAATCTTAGCCCTGCTTCATTCTGTGTTCCAAGACCAAACTTGCCTGTTATTCCATTTACTTTTTGATTTCCTACTTTGGCATTCCAATCTCCCAAGATAATGTAGACATCATTTCTTGGTGTCTGTTCTATGAGGTCTTGTAGGTCCTCATAGAACTGGTCCACTGTGGCTTCATCTGCGCCCGTGGTTGGTGCGTATATTTGGATTACAGTGATAGTAAAAGGTTTGCCTTGTATTCTGACTGACATCATTCTATCATTTTTGAGATTGTATCCCATTACTGCTTTTCTCACTCTTTTATTGACAATTATGGCTACTCCATTTTTTCTGAAGTTTTCTTGACCACAGTAGTAGATGTGATGGTTTCCCCAGTTGAATTCACCCATCCCTGTCCATTTTAGCTCGCTGATTCCCGAGATGTCAATGTTTATTCTTTCCATCACATTTTTCACCACTTCCAGTTTTCGTGGGTTCATCGACCTCACATTCCATGTTCCTATGCAGTATTGTTCTTTGCAACACTGTATTTCTCCTCCCCCTCTCCCATCTCTCCCCTTCTTTTGATCTGTGTTAAGCATCCTGTTTCATCTAACTTGCCTCTTTTGTTTTGCCTTTTGTTCTGGTCCATAGGGTTCTCTTTGCAAAAATTCTCTTGGAAAATTTGTCCAAGTACATCATTCTTTTGATATTAGCTTGCTATACTCAGGTCTGTGTCCTCTTTCACTGATAAAGCTAGTGAAGCTTTTTTTGTTTGTTTGTTTGTTAGAGGGTAGTGAAAGATGGGGACTGCATTGGCTTAGCGATTAAGATGCTGAACTTGATGACTGGAATGTTGGCAGGTCAGCAATTCAAGACCCGAGTACTGCACAACAGAGTAAGCTCCTGTTTCTGTCCCAGCCCCTGCCAACCTAGCAGTTTGAAAGCAAGAAATTGCAAGTAGATAGATAGGTACCACTTTGGTGGGAAGATAATAGCATTTCATGCACTCCGGTGTCTAGTCATGCCTGCCACATGAACATGGAAACGTATGCAGATGCAGACAGCCTTGGCTCTTTTGCTGTAAATGGAGATGAGTACTGCACCTTAGAGTTAGATACAATTGGCTTTCTAGAAAGGGCGACAAGGCCTTAGCCAGGATTCTAGACTTTGGGGTGTGTGTGAAAATTTTACCAGGAGGGGCGAAAACTTCCCAGGAGGGGCAACAATGTCACACCATACCTGTCAAGTATCCCCCGTATTGGCTGGGGTTTCCCGTATTTTAGCGCTCGTTCATCCCCTTTCCCAGCGCCGTCCCATATTTTGAATGGCTGGGAAAGGGGTTACTGTGCATGCGCGCCAATCACAAAGGGATTCTGCGCATGTGCAAACAGGTTCTGTGCACACGCAGATGGGTTAATGAGCATGTGCACATGCAGTAATTTCCCGTATTTTCCGGAGCCGCATTTGATGGGTATGTGTCACACTCACGTATATAACATTGCCATCATGGGTTGGGTTGGGGGGGCTATTAGCTCAGGAGGGTTTTTGCCCCCTCTGGGCCCCCTGGCTACGGCCCTGAAGGGTGACCTAATGAAAGATGGAGTTCCATCTCTATAATGGCCATCTGCATGCCCTCATGCATGACAGCCAACTTTAACATCTTTGATAATTAACTCAAGTTTTTCCCATACCTGTCAAGTATCCCATTTTTCCTGGGAAAACCCCTTATTTTTACCCCTCTTCCCACCCCCTCCTGTCTTATTAATTTCCCCGTAATATCCCTTTTTTTTAAAAAAAAAATCCTGACTGGAGCCCTCACAGGCGAAGCTGCAGTATGTTTTTCCTACCACCAGAGGCTGCTGTGTGGCTTTTCGCTTGTGGAAGGGGAGAGAGAAGGTGGTGGGGGCCCTGTAGTTTCTCTTTCATTTCCCTGCCACATGGTCATGGAGGCTTCGTTTTTGCTGCTGCTGGTCGGAGCCACCATGGGACAGGAGTCTACTCTAGGTGAGCGATATTTCATATATGCAGGGGCAAATCAGCTCTTGGTCTGGGGTAGAGACTTCTCTCTCACTCTCATGGTTTATTGAGCTGTTTCTGCCCTGCCTCTTGGAGGCTTTCGTTTCTGTTCTAGAGTTAACTTGGGGGGGGGGATGTCGCTTGATCCCTATATGAGAGAGCGAGAGAGAGAGCACCCCACCTTCTAACAAACCATCTGGAGGGAGATTAACTCCTCAGCTGCTGGGATGCTTGGAAACTACAGAGGTTGCTTTTTACTTTACTAATTCCCTTCCTTAAACTGGATCCGACATTCTCAGGGGTTGGTGCTTCAACTGGTTGCAGTGAGGAACAAATAGATTGGTTAATTTGGGGAAATTAATCCCTTGCTCCTCCACCCTAATGGTAGGGGGGTGTCTAGCCATGTGCAGGGCTAGTTTATTAAAGCCAAGCTGCTAACAAGCAGTTGGTAACCCTAGGGGGCTGGTTTACTATTCTGCACTTTGCTTCCCAGGAAAAAAATAATAATTAAAAATTACTAAACAAGAAAAAACAAAACAAAAGTCCCCCAAGAAGATGGGAAAAGGGTTCTTTGGCCCACACAGCTTTGTGCCCATTGCATCTACAATACCATCTAGCCATCTTATTTTTGGTCATCCCCTTCTTTTGTCCACCTTTCCCAGCATCAAGGCCTTCTCAAGTGAATCCTCTCTTCTCATTTGATGTCCAAAGTACTTTAGCGTCATTTTTACTATTTGACCTTTAATGAGCAGTCATGGTTGATTTCTTCTAGGATCGACCTATTTCTAACACCACATTTCAAAGGCATCTATTCTTTTGCGTTCAGCTTTCCTAATAGTCCAGCTCTCACACCCATACATTACCACCGGGAATACCATTGCTTTGACTATGCAATTTTTTGTTTGCAAGGTGATGTCTCTACTTTTAACTATGTTCCCCAGGTTTCTCATAGCTTGTTTCCCAAGCATCAGTTGCCTTTTTATTTCATGGCTGCAATCACCATCTGTAGCGATCTTTGATCAATCAATCAATCAATCAATCAGTTTAATTTAGATCCCGCCTTCCTCAGCCGAGACCAACTCGAGGCGGCTAACAACATAATCCAACAAAGTAACAATAAAAAGATAATACAGAGAAACAACAAGTTCAAAATGGAAAACAATCCAGATAAGCATAATATCATAATACAAAAACTACACTACATAATTAGGTCATAAAAATGCAATAAATATAATTATACTACAGCAAACCCAACATAGCAAGACCCCCATGTCCACTGGAGAACAGTCGTAGGAGCTACCACTCCCCCAACAGCTTGGGGAAGGAGGTCCACGTCTCAGTCTCAACATGAGCCAAGGCAGCCACAGCAAAGGAGCCAAAGACGGCGATGGTCCTGGGGCGGCGGCAGTCCTGGGCCTGGCCCGGCGGCCCACGGCCCTTTATCTCCCCGCGCAAGGGACGGGAGAGGAGGGCGGGGCCAGGTGAGAGGCCGATGGAATGGCCCTCTCTTCGCCCCCACCGGGGCAGGACGCGCAGCGGCGGCAGGCTCACCCGGGCGCCCCTCGCCTTTTAAGTCCAAGGGCGAGGGGGAAGGCGGGGCCCGAGGACGCCGGCCAGGTGAGAGGCCGATGGAATGGCCCTCTCTTCGCCCCCACCGGGGCAGGACGCGCAGCGGCGGCAGGCTCACCCGGGCGCCCCTCGCCTTTTAAGTCCAAGGGCGAGGGGGAAGGCGGGGCCCAAGGACGCCGGCCAGGTGGAGAGGCCGATGGAATGGCCCTCTCTTCGCCCCCACCGGGGCAGGACGCGCAGCGGCGGCAGGCTCACCCGGGCGCCCCTCGCCTTTTAAGTCCAAGGGCGAGGGGGAAGGCGGGGCCCGAGGACGCCGGCCAGGTGAGAGGCCGATGGAATGGCCCTCTCTTCGCCCCCACCGGGGCAGGACGCGGGGCAGGACGCGCAGCGGCGGCAGGCTCACCCGGGCGCCCCTCGCCTTTTAAGTCCAAGGGCGAGGGGGAAGGCGGGGCCCGAGGACGCCGGCCAGGTGAGAGGCCGATGGAATGGCCCTCTCTTCGCCCCCACCGGGGCAGGACGCGCAGCGTCCTTGATCCTAAGAAAGTAAAATCTGCCAGTCGTATCCAACTCTAGGGTGCAGTGCTCATCTCTATTTACAGCCAAAGAGCCAGTGCTGTCTGTGTTTGCAGACATTTTCATGGCCATGTGGCAGGCATGACTAGAGCCCAGCAAGTCACATGGCTATATTTGGCCATGCCCACAGATTTAGTCACACCCACAGAGGGATGTGGCCAAAATTTCCCTTATTTTCAAATCCAAAATTTGACAGGTATGGTTTTTCCTGAAGCAACAGAGGGGAAAAAAGATTTTCCTTGCTCTGAGCACCCACAGTATTTCGTCCCATTTACAAATGACACCATATTGCTTGCCTTTTGTTAGCACAATCTACTCTTACATTTCTATTTCATGCCTTTCATTGGGGGAGCTAAGCAAGAATCTGGGGATGTTGTCAATGTGTCCACACTAGTCAATGTCATAAACTGTGGTCAAGTCAAGAATGAGTATTTCTTAATTTATTACTCACATTTCTACCACCACCCCCTCGCCCAGGCGACTCTGGGCGGCTTACACATGAAACAAATTAAAAACTTTACAAAAACATTTAAAAAGCATTAAAAATTAGATTTGTTAAAAATTATTATTATTATTTTAAAAATTAAAATACCCTCCAATGCTGCATCACAAGATTTTCAAAAGCTGACAGCCCGGGCAATAGTTAAACAAGTCAGCCCAGGATGGCTATCTCCCTAGCTGTCCCACACACCTGCTGCGCAAGCCAGGTCTTAAGGGTCTTGCGAAAGGGTAAGAGCTCTGCCTGGAGGCGCAGTTCAGTTGGCAGGAGGAGGTGCCACAGGTCCAGTGCAGACACAGAGAAGGCCCTCCTTCTTGTGCTAGAGAGGCGAGCCTCTCTAGAAGACAGAACAATCAGCGAGCTCCTCCAGTCTGCTCTAGTGAGACAGGCAGTATCAACCCAAGGGCTTCTGATATACTCCTAGATAGCAAACTGTGACTAAACCACATGTCCTAGCCCAGATGTAATGTGAAACTGTAATTTAAACAAGCCGAAACAGCAGTACTGAAATCAAACCATAAAAGAAGAGAAGATTACAGGAGAAGCACACTGATCCAGTGCATACTTAAGAGCACATCTGAACAGGTCTAAGGAAAGCCACTAAAATATATTAAATGGGACTGCCTATTTGCTCATGCAGATATATATAGGATTCAATAAATCAAAGCCACTCATTCATATCCTTTCCATGCCTTCTTCTCTCCAAAAAAGAACAGATGCTGAAAATTTCAGGGCCGCCTCTCACTCAGAAATACTCATGGGAAATGTGAGAAATTAGCTTTCCCCAAACTCAAGCCAAGATTGCTACCATGTCATATTTTCCAGAGACAGGGCACCCTGACAAACTGCAAGTGGTAGACAGAGGAGAACTTAGCAGACACTTTGGAACACAGGGTAGCTCTTGTGTCAATATTTAAATAGCAACAGGGGCTATGATGGTTATCATGAGTGGTTAAAAGCATCAGCACCTGCTGTGACTAATCAAACCATAGCTGGAGAAAGGGTAAGAATAGCTATATGACTGAGGATTAAGATGATGGTCTGAACCTTCGATGGAACAGAGTTGTTCAGGGGCACTGGTGCCAGTATGATAGGACAACTGGTTTTGAAACAGCCTTTCTGTACCTTTGAAAGTTACATTTGACAATAAATTATTTCTACTCTTCACTCCAATATTAAAAAAGCAACTCTTTGTCCCTTGCACAAGGAATGGGGCAACTTATTAAATAACACTTCAGTTTCTGTGTTGAAAAAATTATCTAGGAACTAGACCTACAATTAGAAAAGTATCCCCTGAAAATGGCTGTAAATATGCATTACTAGCCTCACAGAACCATCTAAAGCCTCAGGGAATCATAGTTCTTCCCCAGGTCTCTAGTTGGAGAGACAAATCTAAGAATTAGAGGTACTGGAGGTGGAGAAAGCTTGACTTTTTGTGTGTGAGAGGTGGGTTGAAAGCCTGGGTACGTATCTCCACTCTATCCCAGCTGGCACCAGGCTTGCTTGCTTGCTTGCTTGCTTGCTTATTTATTTATTTATTTATTTATTTATTTATTTATTTATTTATTTATTCATTCATTCATTCATTCATTCATTCATTCATTCATTCGTTCGTTCGTTTGTTTGTTTGTTTGTTTGTTTGTTTGTCATATTTATACTGTCATCCCCTCGCCGTAGCTACTCTGGGCAGCTAACAGATAAAAGCTATAAAAACCTAAAAACATGTACAAAACCCCCCAATAAAACATTTAAAACATCATCAGCATTAAAACCCACCCACCCCATCCACCAAAGGAGAGGGGGAATCTTTTTAGACAAGCCAGCAGGTGGGGGGTCACATTTCCATCAACCCCCCACACCTGCCTCGCCAGCCAGGTTTTAAGATTTTTCCTAAAGGGCAGCAATTCTGTCTGGAGCTGTAACTCTGTCAGCAGGAGGTTCCATAGGGCTGAGGCGGACACGGTGAAGGCCCTCCTCCTTGTGCTAGAGAGACGGGCCCCTCTAGGCAATGGTACAATTAGAGAGCCCCCTCTGGTCAGCTCTGGTTGGACGGACAGACTTTCTTGGGGAGACGCGGTCTCTTAGGAAACCTGGCCCACTACCATATAGGGCTTTAAAGGTCATCACCAGTACCTTGAATTGCACCCGGAGGCAAACTGATAACCAGTGCAGCTCCCGAAGCAGTGGCGAGGTGAGGCCATAATGCCCGCACCCCATCATCACCCGGGCAGCTGCGTTCTGGACCAGCTGCAGCCTCCGAATGGTCATCAAGGGCAGCCCCATGTAGAGCACATTACAGTAATCTAGTCTGGAGGTGACCAGAGCATGTGTGACCATGAGCAAGGAGTCCCGATCCAGGAGCGGGCACAACTGGTGAATTACATGAAGCTGTGCAAAAGCCCTCCTGGCCACGACTGCCACCTGCTCTTCGAGCAGTAGTCGTGAGTCCAGTAGGACCCCCAAGTTGCTCTCAGTCCACTTCTGACAACACTTCCCCAGCTGACCTGCAAGCAACTCCAGCCCAGCTTCCAGTCCTGCTTTAAACTGTCTTTGTAACATCACAAGAACCTACCAAATAACATCACCAGGGCATGGTGCAGCAACCACCCATTTCCTTGCTATCAGGTTAAGCCCAGTGACACCAACAGAAGAATGGATGGTGCTCCAGCAATAAGTGTAGAGAAAGTTGGCCTTTTTCATGAGGGGGAATAATAAGAATCTCCCTTCCTCAAAATAATAATAATCTAGAATTGATGCTGGATTTCAGTAAAGCCTAGTGTAATACATAGCATTGGTTATACCTGGAACTTGACAAAAATGGTATGCATTTTTCTGGAAAGTACCTTTTCACTGGGCATATTTATTGAAAGACTCTGGGTGCTGTCATCCCAAAAAGTCATCCCAGCTCCAAGTGAATGGCTACAAAAATCGACATGCTTGGGGATTTGAGGTAAAGATGTCAAGGTGATCTTGTTAGGACTACCAGCCCCTACGGCAGCAGCTAAAGTGTCAGGACATTGCTGTCATTCTCACATTTTCAGACAGGGAGAAAAATCTTAGTGTGAACATTATGACTTTTAACGCCTCATGCCAATGAAAAATCTCCTCACATTTTCCAGCGGCCATTTAAAAAACAACAACCAAGTTTGGGAGGAAAATATGGCAAAATTGTCTCCCAAATCAGCAAGATGGGACAAAAAGACTATCTGAATTAAGTAAAAACAATTTAGGGACTCAGGTGATGATACACTTGGGGCCCTGGTAGGGTACGTTTAGTTCTCAGGACCCACTTTACTTATCCTTGATACTTAACACCCTCAAGTGATGGATTTTTTGTATGTGTGAATAGATCTAATCTTTCCCTTACCCCATCCCCACCCCCATTTGCTATAATTTACACAGTGGAATAAATTCACACATTCAACTGCCAGCCATCAATCATACAGTATGCTTGCCTACTGAAACTGGATTACATATAGACCATTAGATTTGGACTGTGGGATGAAATTCTACATCAGTTAGGCTAGTTAATAAACCCTCTTTGTCCTTTCTCACTTGCCTCATTGGCTTCTCTATTCCATAGAATTCAGCTCCCTTTCTAAAATTGTATGGAATTACTTGGTTAGTAAACATTTGGTTTGCAAATGATCACTGTGGATATATACCCCCATTCAGAATCAGAGCTCTGTCTCAGCTCTAATTAGTATACCTCACAGTTGCATTGCTGGATTCCTTCCTTATAGTTTTGTATTGTGCTAGTAACAATCTGGCCAGGTTATCCTGCTATGGTAATAGAGTAGTAGACCATACTGCCAGCGACTCACGCCAATCATCAGTTTGGGGTTAACTAACCCAACAACCCTGAGGACTAACGGCCTTGGGTGGCGAAGTCCACAGGAAACGGTGATGGTCTCCATGTGGATTAAAGCCCAGTTGAATCCACCTTGATGGAGGGCAGCAGCTTCATCAATACTGGCATGGGGCTGATGAGGACTTTGTGTGCCAAAAGGACTCAGGACCAGAAAGTGGCTCACAGAACTGGATCAGTGGTACAGGTGTCATGCTGCGATGCAGAAGGCAGATGGAAGACTACTGCATTATATTGTTCCCAGAACAATCTTAATGGCTGATCACCATGATGATAGCCAATATTCGGAATTGGATACAATACTTGGAGAAAAATAAGAAGTAACAAACTGACAATGTTATCACCTGTCAAACCTAGATACTTCCTGTCAAAACATGGCTCAGTGGGAGGGTGATACCTTTAGTGGAAAGATGTCACATTATTAGCAAACCCATGTGGTGAATATGTTCAAAAATTATGACAGTGGCACCAGAAGAAGGCATACAAATGTAGTTGTTTAAATCCAGTATGATAATTTCATGTCAGAAATTATTCTGGGTTAAAAGGATTTTTGCTGGAGAAACTCTACTCAGGGGATGCCCAAATGAGGCTCCTTTCATGTCCTCTAGATCCCCCCCCCCCCGAAGTGGTCTCTATTTATCTACTTGCAATTTCTTGCTTTTGAACTGCTAGGTTGGCAGGAGCTGGGACACAGACGGGCACTCAATCCATCATGCAGTACTTGGGTCTCGAACTGCTGACTTGCTGGCCTTCCAGCTTACAAGGCGAGCTTCTTAACCACCAAGTCACTGCAGCCCCATTTAGATCCAGTATGGCAGGGTGAAGAACCTATTTAGTTAAGAGCCAAATAGATTATTTACAAGCATATTGGGAAGTGTAACAGTAGCAGAGGACGTGTTGACATGCTTCTCTCCACCTATACTCATATATCCACCCACACTTTTCTCCTCGTATATTAAAGAAGAATTCAAAAGGGTTGGGGTTTTTTTTTGCTGCCTCCATGCTGCCTCACATTTCATTTCATTTCATCTCAATTGCTTCCTGTAGCAATGTTGTCTAGGGAATGAATAGGGAGATAAATAAAGGAAAGAACAAAAAAGTAGCAATAAGGTGATATTGTGCTATGGCACTATGCTCATATATTTAATTTTTTAAAAAAATAAAAGAACAAGGACAACACACACACACACACACACAAAAAGAATAGGTGGAAGCAGGATTGCAGGAAGGAAGGAAAGAAAGAAGAGAGGACAGCAATTTTGATCCAAATGACAATTACGCCACCCATGTGGACACGGAACTACCAGTTCAATTTGCAAGTTCAGTGTAAGCACTTGTTATATGATGTCAATCATAGTTGAGACTCCAAATCAAACTGCAGCACAGCCAAATTGCTCTAATTTAGCTTTCTAATATATCATATCCTTAGAAGGCATATCTGCACAATTTGGTTAAGTCAGTCTGATATCATCATGACCGTCAGGACTTCATTCTACAGTTCTCTGGGATTTATAGTCTAATGAGGGATTTTAGATGATTTATCATAGTTCAGGGGAGTGCATTTAAGTTCTCTATCTTTATGAGATTTGCACAGAACTTAACACATATAGCATCAACGGTGGATGTACTGCTTATAGTGTATGGTAAAGTTACCTACATTCAGTTGGATTCAGGTGAACCACCCAAATGAGCCCAGCCTAACCCCAACCAGAACAAGAACTGCTCTTGCAAAACAAAATTGCAGAAGGCGCTAATAAACCATATAATGTTTTTAAAGGTTCCTCAAATCTAGACTATTCTAGAGAACAGTGAGAGCACATTTCCAAATCTACAAAACCCTTACAAGAAATTCTCCTGCTGCCAGATGATGCCATCTTGTTAATGAGGATGCTCTGGGCATGTTTTCTGCACCAATTTAATCCCCTCACCCAAAAACAACAATAACAAACATGTCTTGGATCATAATGAAATCCAGATTCCATTGTTCACCCATAGCTCTGAGTTTTAATTACACCAGTAGAGAGATTGTACAATAAAAAGACGGGAGCTGGTTTAAAAAAAACACAGCTTTAAAGGAAAGGCAATTGAAAGATTCCTAAGAAAATATTCCCAATCAGCACGAGTTGCTATTTTTAGGCAAGGTTTCTTGTTGCTAGCCTTCATCATGGAGAAGGTTTTCTATTTTGTTAGTGCCTGGGAATTTCCATTCAAAAAGCAACACTTTGCAGTAGACAAGAGCAATGGACAGCATGCTTTATTTTCGTATACCAGCTGTTGGTGGTAGATGTTTCATTTGCTAAGGGTAGAGAATGAGCTTTTGATAGTTCTTCCATGGGTGCACAGAAAGCCCAATCAACATGCAAGACATTTTTGAGACAACTAGTCTGGGATTTTAGTGGCTCAAGTGGCTAAGACACTGACTGGGAGGCGGAAGGTCAGCAGTTTGATTCCTGAGTACTACAGGACGGAATGAGCTCATGTCTTTGTCTCAGCTCCTGCCAACCTAGCAGTTCGAAAGCAAGTAATTGCAAGTAGATAAATAGGGACCACTTTGGTGGGAAAGTAACATGCCTGCCACATGACCACGGAAACATCTGCAGAAGCAGACAGCGCTGGATCTTCGGCTTTGAAACAGAGATGAGCACTGTACCCTAGAGTTGGATACAACTGGCTTTCAAGCAAGGGAAACCTTTACCTTTAGTCTGCCCTTATTTGGGTGTGGGAGAGGTAAAATGACCATTTTACATTAACTTTCTTTGAGTCAGAGGGACATACAAAGCTAAAATTAACACATCCAAAGCAAAAAGGAATTAAAAGGACTAGATGACATCCACCCAATATTGGGCCACATCAACAGCAATTCTTCTTGCCAACATAAGGTCCTCCTCAGTGCACGTTGAAGGGCATTGTGTGCATTGTATCATATGGAAAATTGTTTGTTCTTCTCCACATTCAAACAGACTGCCATCTACAGGAAAACCCCGCTTTCTCAGATTAGCCCTTGATCTTCCTACCCTGGCACGTAGTCTGTGTAAAGCTTTCCACACAGGCCATGGTTGTTCTTGGCCAAGGATCCATGAAAGTATGGCTATTGGCCACACTCGATGGGAAATTCTGGGATCTCATATCAAAAAAGGCAACTTTCCTAACCTCTAGCAATGGCTGCATCTAAGGGAGACAATGTGCAAACCAAAGAATCCCAGTTTATCTTTAAACCAGTACATGACTCAAGAGATAAATTACCTTCTGGCTCATCAAGAAGATTTTGTTCATATACTTATGAGTTGTCTTCCAGGTAGGAATGGATGAATCAGCCCATTTCTAGTTGGTTCAGTTTCACACATGCTTATTCACAAATCTGTGCCCTCCTATATTTTCTTCTTTTTAAACACAGCCTTGTTAATATGATTCTACCATATACTGTAATATTCATTTAACATTTAAAATCAAACAATTTATTTTTATACTCATTTCCTCCAGAATATACATTTTGATACGCATGCTAGCTCCTTTATTAGCCATAAGCTACATTGTGGAATTGAGAGAAACATAATTGCAAATATAGTTATGTTACAATCCATGTTTCAAAATGTAAACTGCACTAAATGTTTGAATATTCCTGATTCTACACATGCCCCAAATCGGCTGATGGTAAAATTAGACAAAAAGCATAGCACTTACTAAGAGACAGTATTCATTTAAGAGACTGAATTGAATTGAATTGAAATTTTAATTTATATACCGCTTACTCACCCAATGAGCAACTCAAAGCGGTTCACAAAACAAGCAGTACAAGCATATAATCAATACAAAAGCGAACACAAGAGGTGCAAAATAGCATCAAGCATAATTATACAATAATCATTATAACAATTACAGCAGTTAAACATATCACTTATCATAAAAAACAATTACATCAAACGAATAGGCAATACAACATCATCAATCCTCATAAACACTACAACAATAGAGCGTCCCGGCTTTTGCATCCCCAATGGCGTGGGGGCGGAGGCCCGGGGGTGTGGTGGCTCAACCTCAGCTGGGGCTAGAGCCGGCAAAGTTCCTTGCCGCCGCACCATCCCTCCCAGCTTTTGAGGCCCCGATGGTGTGGGGGCGGAGGCCTGGGGGTGTGGTGGCTCACCAGCAGCTGGGGGTAGAGCAGGCAAAGTTCCTCGCCGCCGCACCATCCCTCCCGGCTTTTGAGGCCCCGATGGCGTGGGGGCGGAGGCCCGGGGTGTGGTGGCTTAACCTCAGCTGGGGCTAGAGCCAGCAAAGTTCCTCGCCACCGCACCTTCCTTCCCGGCTTTTGAGGCCCCGATGGCGTGGGGGTGGAGGCCCGGGCGTGTGGTGGCTCACCCGCAGCTGGGGTTAGAGCCGGCAAAGTTCCTCACCACCGCACCATCCCTCCTGGCTTTTGAGGCCCCGATGGTGTGGGGGCGGAGGCCCGGGGGTGTCGTGGCTCAACCTCAGCTGGGGCTAGAGACGGCAAAGTTCCTCGCCACCGCACCATCCTTCCCGGCTTTTGTGGCCCCGATGGCATGGGGGTGGAGGCCCGGTGGTGTGGTGGCTCACCCGCAGCTGGGGCTAGAGCCGGCAAAGTTCCTCGCCGCCGCACCGTCCTTCCTGGCTTTTGAGGCCCCGATGGCATGGGGGCGGAGGCCCGGGGGTGTGGTGGCTCACCCGCAGCTGGGGGTAGAGCCGGCAAAGACATCTGTTTGCTACAGTACACATGCTTTCCTTCATCTCTATATCTTGCACACAGCTGTACTTTGTTTTATGACTAACTAGTGGAAGGTAAATACAAACTTACTTTGCCAAACTGGATTGCTGTGGAATACATCTCTAGTGGAATCCCTGGTTGTAAGAGAAACTCTGGTTAGAGTGCCTTTCCTGACTTTTCGTACATGGCTCCCAATGGCTGGTCAGATACTGAATTCCCCAGGAATGAATTGCAGAGAAAATAAATAAAAGCCTTTTTCTCAGAAAGAAAAGACAGTTGAAAGAAAGAAAAAACACAACATCAACACTATCTGCTCAGTACAAAGTGCAACCTTTATGAAGCCATTGCATATAATGAGTTGAGATAAACCTGAACGGTGTGCTGACTGTAGTAACTAAATTATAATAGTCAGGCACAGTCGTTTCCATCATAAAAGCACAACAGAGCCTAAGTTTTATATTCAGCCTTTACAGGAGGTGAACTCCTTCTTAGAAGGTTAAACCATGTGTGATGTATACTGAGATCCCCTGCCTTTATTTTTACTTTCCATTATATGGGTCTTGGGCCCTCTAGTTTTAATGGATGTGCTGGAACTGCATGGGATATTTAATCACTTTTCCTCCATGTTGTTTCCTCCCCCTTCCCCCAAATGTTGTTACTGGCAGTAAACACAAATATTCTCACACCACTGCCATAATGATCAGATTAACATCAGGACATCATCCTTTAAAACAGGGGTTCCCACCTTTTTCAAGCCAGAGCCCAAGTCACACGCTCTCAGCCAGCTTTGAGGGCCAGATGGCCATTTTGCCCTGCCTGCACAATGGGGGGTAGCCATTTTGTCCCAATAGCTTCAAAGGAGTGGCCATTTTGTTTCTCAAATTAACTTGGAGGGGTGGGGGGGGGGCACATGAAATGGTGCCGTGGGCCAGATCTAGCCTGAGGGCCTTTGGTTGTGAACCCCTGCTTTAAAAGGGCAAGAAATTCTAGTATTCATCACAAGTCTTGTCATATGGTCACATTTTTCTAGGCTGGATAAACTGATGAGAAAGGATGGATGGATGGATGGATGGCACACCTTAGCATACAGAGATATGAATAAGATGCATGACGTAAAACAATCAGAAGATTCCACTTCAAAATCCTTAAGACATTTCAAGCTCTGATTCTATCGTTTCCTCCTTTCAGTCTATTAAATATTAACATGAACTGCTTTTCTCTCTCAGATTTTTATATCAACTTCTTCTATGAAGGCATTTATTACAGTTTAGTCAACCTGAGATGTTCTCATTATTACTGAATAGGATTATTATAATTACCAATGGAAAGTTTATGGCTTAATTTAGATCAAGGGTTGAAAACATGTGGTGTTCCAGATGCTGGATTACAATTCTTATGATGCCTCCATCATTGGCTCTGCTGTTAGGGATAATGAGCAATGCCCACCAATAGTGTCAGGAAAGCTGTATATCCCTTGCTTCAATTTACACCAAATTCCACACCAAGACAAACACTTTGATGTCCCATTTGTTTCAAATGTATGCTTCTCTTTGAAACTAATAATACATCAATGAGTTCACTGTATCTTTGCTGCACTTCTTTATTTTGATCCATGATTCTGATCAAAATAGTGTTGAGCTGTACATGGTCTGTGCTCCATGCAGCACATATTCTCCGAACACAGAGGAATGGCCTGAAGAATTAAGAGTGGCTCTATTATTTATTTATTTATTGTTCACATTTGTATCACTGCCCCCTCACCAAAGCTGGCTCACAAATAAAAACATTTAAAAAAACATTAAAAATATATACATAAAGCCACAATAAAATAATTTAAAACCATCCCCATTAAAATACCATCCACCCCATCTGTAAAAGAGGGAGGATCTTGATTATTTTTATACAAGCCAGCAGGTGGGAGGTCACGCCTCCATCAGTGCCCCACACCTGCTCCACCATCCAGGTTTTAATTTTCTTTCCTAAAGGGCAGCCGTAACTCTATTGGTAGGATAGGGCTGGTGTGGACTCAGAGAAGGCCCTCCTTCTTGTGCTAGAGAGACTCTAGCACTGTACTAGCAAGCCGAGGCAATTTCCCCATTCTGTCTAATAGTAGAGTTGGCCCTGGTTCTGCCCCTTATGTCAATAAAAGAACAACACAATACCCAGCCCTGTACCAAGAATCTTAGAAATGGAACCATACATGGAATATCACCATTCTTTTACAATGCACTCTAAATTACAACATATGCTTGGAATTTTAAAACATTTCTCTCTCCCCCTCCCTCTGTGTGTGTGTGCATGTGTGCATGTGTGTGCATGTGCGTGCACACGTTTCTTTATCACCCAAACCTGGATTTAACATATAAATCACAGAAGACATTTTTCTGGCAAGAAGAACCCTCCTCAAATACAATAAATCACGAAACATCAATGGCCTGTAATGCATTTTGATTCTGTGCCACAGACAACCTAAGCTGTAGGCTGACATTTCTGGGATCCTGGATGCATGCCAAAATAACCTTATAAATTATTTGCATTCAGTGCTGTGATACCTGAAATACAGTATATGAAAAGGCAGCCTGGATCTGTCTGTTGCAAGGAATGGAAATGACAATTGTTTTTGTTTTTTGAAAAGCACACATCTCTTTCGTGACATGCTACATCAAATAAACATCAGTCTTTGATAAGGCCCTCCCTCTCCACGATGTCAGGGAAATGATCAGGTTGTTTTGCTATCACTTGTCATGTTCAAGCACCAAAACCCAGTCCAGGCCTAAATATATAAACTAATTGATAGAATATGTATTTTGAATGTAAAAGGTACGGTATTTTAAAATAATCTTGCAGAGTAGAAAAGAGGAGCAACCCAATCAATTCCATCTCCTTTCCCATCTCTTTGGTTGACAGTAAGTTTTCAACGTTCTTCAAATAAAGGGTGGAGAACCTGTAGTTCTCTAGATGTTTGACTCCAGCCCCTATCACAGTGATGCTGAACCTTTAAGAGACTGAAGTACCCAAACTTATCTTTGCCACAGACTCAACAAGCTGCTGTCCATACCACACCCTCATTCCACATGTGAGCCGCCCACCTTACCCCAGACAGGGAAGGGAGGAAGCATTCCCATTGGGATGCTAGGCAGAGGGGGCGGGGCAAACTCTGTGCTGGGGGAGAGAGGAAGCGCTCCAATTGGGCTGCTGGGCAGAGGGGCAGGGCAAATTCTGTGCTGTGGTGATGGCGCACATGCCCACAGAGAGAGCTCTGAGTGCTCCCTCTGGCATACGTGCCACATGTTCACCACCACTGCTCTATCAGCTGCAACCAACATGGCCAGTCTGCTTTCCAATTCCAATGCTACCTGTCATGCATGTAGCAGCCATACTATTTGCACCCAATTTCTTGGCAAAGATGCTGCTAGCAACATGCAAGACCTAACTAGCAGACAAGTACCTTGGTGATTTTCTTTGAGTCTTGGTTTCCCCCAAGGTGTACTCCTCCTATTTCATGTTATATATTCTGTAGACAGATACAATTGCTGAAGTACAGAACACATGCATATTACATCAATTATATAAGGCTATGCAAATTGATATTTCACTTTGGAATACATAGGGACAATGCCTCAGAAAAGATAGAGTCATGAATTTTAGACACGTGAAAGGGAAAATGCTTTCTACAACTCCATACCTTTCTTTAGTGGTACATGAGAATGTGTGTTGTGTTTGGTTATCACTATCCTAAAGATATAGTGCAAGTCTCAAAATTCAAAGCCAGGAGGATTTTTTAAGTCTACCCAACAAATTTTCCCTCTCAATCTCCTCCCTGCTACAAATGACATAACACCTGAACACACAAGGTTTCCCATTACAGTTGGATCTTAATTGATTCTGACTGGCAGCACTTCTCTAAGGCCCTCCACCAGAGAGTCTACTTAATGCTGCCGCCTAGGATTCTTTCAACCAGAGATGCTAAGAAAAGAAATCTTGGATCATCTACATTTGAGTAGTTCAAATGAAGCCCTTAAAATATTGTTGAACTGTGTGCAGCTTACCATATACTTGACAAAGTACGAACCCTACCCAAAAGCTAAGTGATCTTCCCACTGATTACGCTCCAAAGAACAGATGCTATTCATTTCCTCACATTCCCTCACAACAGATTGTGACATGCATACACATCTCCAGTGCCTCAAATGTCCAATTCTCAGCTGAAGAACAAAGTAGACATGCACTACACGAGGGGTTCTCAAATGTTTCAAGCCATGGGCTGGACCATGCCCCCTCAGACAACTGAGTGGGTCAGACTGGTGGTTCCCTCTGCCATAGACACTGCTGTAAAATGCATCCGCAGCTATTGTAAATGCATTTACGACAGCTGAGGGTGCATTTATGGCTGTAATAAACATATCCAATTCCACTACCACTTTTGCTTCTGATGGTGGTGGCAATGACAACACGGGCCACATGAAATGGTGCCATGTGCCAGGGCCATCCCACAGGCTGTATGTTGAGAACGCCTGCCCTACATCATATTGAACACACATAATCAAAATTTCTAAAATTCAAAATAAAAGCATATACTATTGCCAAATGCATAGTAGAACCATAGTCCTTAAAGCTGTAATCATCACAAATGGTGACAGTAAGTAGGGTCATTTTGCAATCTTACCAAACTGGAAGATCAAGATGGCTGGAAACTGAATTTTTCACATTTACATACATTTTTACAGAATCTCACATAAATTTGTGCAGAAACAATAATTGGGGGAAATTTACATGATTCTACTATAGAAGATGGCCATGGACATCACATGAAACAAAATCAAAGTTTCAGATCTTGGCCAAATGCTTGAAACTACACTTTTTAAAATGATTAAAAATAGCATCAAAACTGACAGCTAAGTCATTCCCCATATTTAAGAAACCACCAATGTGAGATTTGCTGATGAAAAACCACCTTTCATATTTATCTCCACAATCATGCTTGTCTCTTAATTAAAGCTATCACCAAACAAATTCATGGGAAGTTTCTCTTCAAGAAAGTTGACGTTGGAGGCTCTCAGAGGAATTATATATTAGATAAAAATAATATGACCTAGGATAAACCTGCTGGAAGAAGAAATTGTAGCACATTCACTGCTATCTGCAATAATGCACCAGTAAAAAAAGAACAAAAGATTTCCCTTCAGGGCATAAGAAACCCAAACACATTTTCAAAGAGCTCAAGCAAAGCTTCAGTCACAGTCCATGATTTATCCATGTTATGCTGTTGGATTTGTTTACATGCAGATCCAACATATCCTGCATGATTGAAAATATTTGCATACCTTCCACCAATTGTTTTGTTAATATAATATATTATGATAATTTTTAAATACATGACAAGTGGAATAAGGAGCTAATGTTTGTCTCATTTTTCCAGACCCTTTCTCTTCAAAATACAAATGATAAGGGATTCTACAGAACTGAAGAGGTGCTGGATTTCTGTAGGCCCCTTTGATGAATATTGTAAGTGCAACAGGCAATAGTCAGGACAGTACAATTTAATCTTAAAACATCAATTGTCTCAGCCACCATTCTGACCAATCTATCCATAGCCAACCTGTGAGAGATAAAGAAGGCATAATCTGGGTTTTACCTTGGCTGCTACAGAAGAATTGGGCTTTTCCAGAAGGTCCCAGAGTTTTTTCCTCTTCTCAGCACAGCAGGTGTTATCAAACTCCTCTCCTTCCCTCTCTCGCATCGTTTCAGCTTCTCTCTTGAGCTCCTCATTCATTTGCTCTTTTTTCTGGTGATATCTTGCCTGGCAACAGGACTCCAAATAGATTTCATCAATCCCCCAATAGTCTAGTTCTTGGCTGAAGGACAAGGCACACATTTCCTCCATCATGTGCAGCTTGCCCGTACGGTAAAAGTTCAAGATGGAAGTGAATGCTCCCGGATGTCTGTCAAAGAAATACTCATTCTCTTCTAAATTGTAGTCATCACATATATCCATCAGTGTTTCATGGGTGTTGCAGTCTCTGAGCTTACCTAGCTTTGTCCGTGGCAACCTGTCCAAGGTTCTCCATAAAACTTCATGAGCCAAGCCCCCCACATTGAGCTTGACCCTTCTAGAGCATGCCTTGCTCCTGACAATCTCCATGGGGTCTGGAGGCAAAGAGGTAGTAGATCGAGATCCATGCTTATTCATTCCTTCAGACATTGCTTGTCTCTATATGGCTGAAGCAAGCTGATGACAGCTCCTGGAACACTGTCACACTTTCGGACAGGATCTCTTCATCGGTTCTCCTTTTCTTCCATGCCTGCAAGAAAAAGAATTCATAAGAACTTCATTGACTTCTGAGTATCAAAGATGAGCCTCTTCTTTTGTTGGCGGACAGCCTGTTCAATTGTTTAATCAGACAGATGTACAAACAAGTCGATTAGTCCGCTTGGAGGAGGAGCAGGGACAACAAACCAGCAGCTAGAGTACAGGCTGCTGTTCAGTTTCTTGGTGCTGAAACTGAAAGATTGTAAGAGTTGAGAGTTGAGGAAAGAAGAGGGGTTTGATGATATTAGCATTTATCTATTGATACAAGGCTAGCAAGACTTTACTACACCTTGGAACTGTCCACACTCTAAAGTGCTGAAACATATTCTCCCATGTTCATGGCTTCCAGCCCCTGGTCAGCTATGGCCAAAAACATGCATTACTGATGTCCCATAACTAGAGCTGAAAACATGTTCATATACCTGAGAAGTGACTGAGACAGTCTCTCCTTGTTTGTGAAGTCACACTCCAAAGGAGTTTTACGCTTAACTCCCAAAGACCAATCACCAAACAAAGGAAGCCATTTTGCATAATCCCAAAGGAGAGAGAAGCTTCTACAGTCATAGTCAGACACCATTGCTAGTTAACAATATCCCTCTTCCAGTTTTCCTCTTCCAGTCTCTAGTGTCTGTTTCTGGTCTCTGTTCGTAACAACAGCTATATGAGCCTAACAAATCTAATTGTGGGCAGCATCCATTTTAATGCATTTTGCTTTTCTCAGTCAGAACAATACACATTCACACTTCTCTTCACCCCTGTTTCACCCTTCTAGTAGTCTCAACTTTTGCTTAAATTTGTGAATATTATCTTTGTCTAAACAGTTTGGTATATGTTACATTGACCCATTGTACAAGCACAAAAATAATTGCTCATATTTTTAAAAGAGGCATTATTAGGCCTTAAGTCTTAGTGTGGTAAAAACTGTGCAAACATTGTATACTACTGAAACAGGTGTTCAGAAACATGTTAGCTGACAAATCTCACTATGCAACCCAGCTTCTATAAGTTCAGTACACCGACCTTCTCTGGAATAGATACAGCTTGCCATTCACTATTTCAACTAAAAAGAATATGAGTTTTGAACCCTTTCCCCCATAAAATGAGTGTAATTAGAGACATAAACAGAGTAATCAAATGCACAGACAATTATGTGCTCATTTTATGTTTCAAACAGTGATCTTTTGTGGATATTAAGATTGTTTCAGTGGTAGGCAATTCTGCGCAAGGGGGATGAACTGTTTCTGTATGTGTTCTTCCCCTCATAAATTATAGCAGAAGTCCCTAGGAATCCAATGCTTTAAATTAAATTCAGATGAAATTGATAGATCATGCTAGATTTAGTCATTCTTATAGCAAACCAACTGAGATGAGTCAAAACTAATTTTAGTTATCTGCCATCAAGTTGTTTTTCAGCTTATGGCAACACTTTCAATTATTGACCTCTGAAACATGCTGTCATTAAAAGTCCTCCTCAGGTCTTGCAAACTCAGGGCTGTAGCTTCCTTTAGTCGCAGGACTAATTAATTGTGATTAAAGTAAGTGTCAGTGATTTCACTGGTTTTACTCTAAGCATGACTAAATCTGGTTCCAACCCAATGGTATAATAATTTTGTGTCAGAAATTATTCTGGGTTGAAAGGATTTTTGCCCAATGGTATTTTGATTAGAATATCAGTACAGTATCTGTTTTTCATCCATTGGTCCAAAAATATTAAGCTATTTTTGTTTGTTTCATGTTCACTGTGCTCTTTCTACCATGGCCTTTAATTCTGACCTTTAAAAGGACATATCAGGAAAGAAGCAAAAAAAAGTTTAAAAAAAGGATAAAATGTTGTGGCATCTTAAAGAGGAAATGCTTTATTTTAATGTGAGCTTTAGTGGATCAGGTCCATTTCATCAGACTTTAAAAGAAATAGCATAGTTCATTTCCCGCTATTTGGAGAAATGTGAAGACCTGCAGATGTCCATCTCATAATAATAATTTTGTGTCAGAGATTACTCTGGGTTGAAAGGATTTTTACTGGAGAAACTTCACTCAGGGGATGCCCAAATACGGCTCCTTTCATGTTCCCAAGTGCAGCCCTCGGATATTGAAACCCGACATTCCAGTTTCCAAGCTCAGCATCTTAAACACTAAGCCACATACGGTTGCTTCCCATCCATTCATACCAGGGCAGAATCCAATGTTCATGCTTAAAATGAAAACAACTACTTACAGACCCTGATTTGGAATGTATAGACCCCCACCTCACATGGAGAAGGTTAATAAAGAATGAAACCAAATTATATTTGAAGCAAATATTTCTGTACACCTGGAATGAGAGATTCCACCCCCACCTCATCTATGGCCGATGTTTATATATAAAAATGAACTATCCCTCTATATATCTGTACACAGATATGGAAATGAATGTAACTCTCTTCCAATAAGTCTTGTGGACAGTGAGACAGCTTCTTCATTAGATCATATCAATAGAGTTTGGGAGTGAGAAGGCAGGAATATTAATTATATATACCTGTGGGGACAGGAATGGTAAAACCATTCCTTAAATATCTCATATATCTTGGTAGTCCTCCTAGGTCAGATGTGACTTGACAACACATAACAACAACAACACATGCAGTGAAAAACCGCGGGGTGGAGACAAACAGATTTTAATTTAATTAAGAAACCGAGAGTGGATGGGCAATATTCTAAGTCACTCCACCTAATATTGATCAGAAAAGGCATCTGTAGTGAGAGTGAATGAGAATGAAGGTTGAAGGAGGGATCTGTGGACTTAACAGCAGGCTCAGAAATCTCTGGAGAAATGGAAGGTTGTAGTTCTATAGTTGCTACTTTAATTCTTTAAAACAGTGTGCTGGGCAAAGGGGTGATTAAATTTATCGGTGAGGGAAGAAAGGAAAGAAGTGTGCATGTATGTGTTGTGGTTATAGTGACAAGAAAATGAGTTTATGATCTAATTGAGCAGGCAGAAAACCATCATTCCTGTTTCCGTCCTATCCTTACTTTCTGGAGCAGCGGTGGGAGGCCTTAAGGCCGTGATGGTGAACCTTGGCACTCCAGATGTTCTTGGACTTCAATTCCAAGAAGCCCAAGCCCCCATGAATCCACAAGAAAGGGGTTTATTGCAATTCATCCAGCCCGTGCAGCCATCGTCACTCCCGGAAGCGGAAGTAAAACGTGCCCGTATGGAGGAAGGGTTAACCCAGAAGAGCCTTAACCGTAGGGCACGTTTTACTTCTGCTTCCGGGAGCGACGAGGGCAGCGTGGGCTGGATGAATCGCAGTAAACCCCTTCGTGTGGATTCACAGGGGGGGGGGGGCTTGGATTTCTGGGAACTGACGTCCAAGAACATCTGGAGTGCCAAGGTTCGCCGTCATGGCCTTAAGAGAATACTCCCCATTTACTTCCCCCACCATCACCAAGTTGTCATCATAACAACACTCGATCGACCAACCTACCTGTCCCCCCCAAAAAAAACATACGAAATTTAAAATCATATAAAAAATAAAACCCAGCCAACACAAACAGCTGCCGAACAGTCTTTCCTCGCGCTGTGGCTGAAGATGCCATGAAAGACAGATCGAAGGGAGAGAAAAAGAAAAATGCCGCCAGGGCTCAAGGTGGGGGAAATGTCAGATCGTGGTGAGATCTCAAACAGGATCCACCGGAGGGGAAGCCACCGGCTCTCCCGGAACCTAACAGGAGGGCGGCCTATCCCCACCCACCTAAGGGGGCCAAGATCGAGCCCTGATGCCATCCTTGAACTCCGCCCGAGCCCGGAGATCTTGGGTTTGCTCGGCGCCCCCCCCTTCCCCACCACTCCCCCCCTCCCTCTAATAATTCACCGCCACTTACTTCTTGGGCCCCAACCCCAGAGCAACGCCGGATCGGGCGGAGGCGAGGGCATCGGGGCTGGGCAGCTACATCCTGCCCTGGGCGAGCCAAGAGAAGAGGCAGCAGGCGGGCGTCGCTGGCTGGCAGGCTGGCATCCTTCCTTCCTTCCTTGCGAGCGATCCAGCAAGCAAGCAAGCAAGGGCGGGAAAAGGGGGGGGGGGTCGGTTAGGAGCGAAAGTCCAGGATGTTCAAACAATCCGCTGTTATGATGGAAGGAACCACCTGGTGCCCAAAGCCTATCTAGACCATGCAGATCATTCTCGAATAATATGGATTATCCCCCCACCCCTTGCAAGATGCATCTTTTCCAAGGCCATCACACGGAGAATCTCCGGTTTTCCCCCATTTCTCTCTTATTTTTCCAATTCCCACGTCCCAGCCTTCAAACCAGCCCAATCGCGCCCCTTAGGAATTAAAAAAAAATAGACAAGGCAGGCAGCAGCGAAAGACAGCGTCTCTCTCTCTCTCTCTCTTGCTTTTCTCCCTTTGGTTTCTTCTTGATCGGGATCAACAAGTCCAGCCCGAGCCGCCGGCTTCCCCGCTGCAATTCTGTCCCGGAGTTTGGTTGGAAGAGGATCCGCATTTGGAAGAGGAAACAGCTCCACCTCGAGCCCGGATGCGGCATTGCAGGCAGGGTTTAACACTGGGCTCTCCCTTCCCCAAGGAAGCCTGGTTTGTTGTTGTTCAGTCGCGCAGTCGGTTCCGACCCTTTGCGACCCTATGGACCATTGCTCTCCAGGCGCCTCTGTCCTCCACCATCCCCCTCAGCCCTCCCAGCTCTGTGCCCATTGTGTCTATAATGCCATCTAGCCATCTCATCCTTGGCCTCCCCCTTCTTCTTTTGCCCTCCACCTTTCCCAACATCAATGCCTTCTCAAGTGAATCCTCCCTTCTCATTTGATGTCCAAAGTATTTTAGCTTCATCTTTACTATTTGACCTTCCAGTGAGCAGTCAGGGTTAATTTCTTCTAAGATTGACCTATTTGTTCTCCTCGCTGTCCAGGGTACTCTCAAAACCCTCCTCCAACACCACATTTCAAAGGCATCTATTCTTCTGCGTTCAGCCTTCCTAATTGTCCAGCTCTCACATCCGTACATTACTACTGGGAAGACCATTGCTTTGACTATTCTAATTTTTGTTTTCAGTGTGATGTCACTATGTTCCCCAGGTTTCTCATTGCTTGTCTCCCAAGAATCAGTCGCCTTTTTATTTCATGGCTACAATCCCCATCTGCAGTGATCTTTGATCCCAAGAAAGTAAAATCTGTCACTGCTAAGCAAAAGCAAAACAATTTACACTTCTGTACTGCCACTCCATAGTGCATAGTGTGCACTCTCTGGGCCCGTGATGGCGAACCTTTGCACGCCAGATATTCTTGGACTTCAATTCCCAGAAGCCCAAGCCCCCTGTGAATCCACACAAATGGGTTTACTGTGATTCATCCGGCCCACGCTGCCCTCATCGCTCCCGTATGGGCGCGTTTTACTTCCACTTCTGGGAGCGACGAGGGCAACATGGGCCGGATGAATCGCAGTCAACCCATCCATGTAGATTCACAGGGGGCTTGGGCTTCTGGGAATTAAAGTCCAAGAACATCTGGCATGCCAAGGTTTGCCATCACGCCTCTGGGCAGTTCACAAAGTAATTCACATTTTTCCAGAACATGATGGGTACTCATTTTACCGACCTCGGAAGGATGGAAAGCTGAGTCCACCTTGAGCATCTCAGCAGGCTTGAACTCACAATGTTTCAGCTGCAGTACAGCAGTTTAACCACTGCACCACCACGGCTCATCAAGAGAAAGAAAAGCTCATAGAGGCGAGATAAGTCACCCACCTTATTTGTCATGAGCCATGGTGACACAGAGGTTAAACTGCTGTACTGCAGCCAAAACATTTTGAGTTTTATCCCAACCAGCGCTCAAGATTGACGCAGCCTTCCATCCTTCCGAGGTCAGTAAAATGAGTACCCATCATGTTTGGGGTGGGAGGAATGCTGATTAACTTGTGAGTGACCCACCCAGAGAGTCCACTAAGCTCTATGGGGCGGTAGATATGACCATAGATCAAGTAGGGGTAAGGTCTCTCTGAGCTGCTGGTTGGAAGTTCAATACCGCTAGAGGTCACCAGGTGGTTCTTCTTATTTCGTGTCCAGGTTAAACTTTAAACTGCCAAAATGAAGCCACTTTCTTGGATGTAGTGGTCAAACTAAAATTCTAGTACCGTGCATGTTTCTGGCAGTAATCGGCAGAGCAGTAAATGAGCTGGATTCTGTATCTCTCCACATTGACAGAGTATGTTGTTGTCTGCTAGCAACCCCCACTTGAGCATGTTGGTCTTGCATTTAGGGACTCCAACCCTCAGAGTCCTCCACGTGATATAGGGAAGGTCAAGTTCCTCAGCCATACCCTCCTTTAATGTTATTCTTTGTGAGTTCCTTCCTCCATCTTATAATTTGACTAGCATGGGCTACCCGGCTTCGCAGGTCGGGTCACTTGGGCCATTCTTCGCCCTGCCCCCGGGGAATTGGCTTGCTAGGTGGGGGTCGAAGGCAGCCGTGCTTTCAGCCCCCACCCTCCGGGGTAGGCGCTCACTTCCCTCCGGGAGGCCAGGGTGGAACGGAGTACCGTTCTCTGCCCTGGCCTCCTGGGGAAGTGGCTCGCTTGCTTCTCCCCAGGAGGCCAGGATGGAATGGAGCACCGCTTTCTGCCCTGGCCTCCTGGGGAGGCCGAACGGAGTACCAACGGGCTTTCTCTCTGTTCGGTCTGCATGCGCCCCTGGCCCGGCCTCTCCTGTCTCTCTCTCTCTCTGTCTGCACATTGGCCATTTTTTCTTTTGCGCGCGCCAGCTGACCTGCCTCCTCTGTGCTCGTGTATTCCTGCCTGATTGGCCAGAAGCGTGCCGCAGTGCAGAGGACACTGGGACTCGTGGTTTTTTGTTTTTCCGTGTTCTTTGGGCATTGGCCCACTCTTGGCTCCCGGATCCTTGCAACAATGATGTCCAGGAAGTAAGGTAAGTGTGAACGGCGCATTACGGGATAGGCTGCATGTGTGTGGGAATGCATTCCGCACACACACGGCTTTGGTGTCTTGCACGGAAGACAAAGAAGGAGTCGCCCAACCCCTTTCTTTTAGGTATAGATTTTGAACTTGCATACTCTCAAGAACATTTGTTCTTGCCATAAAGCTCTTCCTGGATCTGAGTCAGCAAACTTCAGAGACATACCTGTACCCCTTCAGAGGATGCTGAGGGTCCTTCTCTTGCTTAGTTCTTTTGGTGTCTTGCACGGAAGACAAAGAAGGAGTCGCAGGAAGGACTAACACAGGTTTATTGGTTGATGATCAGGATGAACATGTGGTAATAGCGGAGGTACATCTCATTATATACAGTAACACAATACATTTGAATCTTGTTGCACGGTAGCTCATTGGCTGCTACTGGCGTGGCCTCGCCCAGGTCACGCCTCTCTTCTGTAGTTCTTCTTCTGTAGCTCTTGATCATGCGGGGAAATTCCCACGGCTGTTCGTGATTTGGGGAATGTGAACCATGTGAGACTGAACGCTCGCAGCTGCCCTCTATGGGCGGCTTGCTCACGTTCCTTAACAGCTGAGATACATTGTGATTGTGGACTGGTTACATTCATATATTTAAAGTAACATTGTACATGCATACATAACATCCCTCCCCCCTAGGATGGGACGAAGTCCCTCAACCATTGTGGCTTGCCGCACGTGCGCCTGGGGCGTGCGGCCACCTGACCTAATACAGGGGAGCCTGTGGCCCCTGGTTCCGCGGAGTCTCGTCCTGCAACGGAAAATGGAGACTCGTTAGTGGTTCTGTGGGGAGTCTACGACACCCTTGCCTTAGGGGTCGGGAATGGAATGAACAGCTGGGATGTGAACCCCTGTCTATTGCCTGAGGAGCCCGGGGACCCTCCCAGCACGAACCTCGGGACCGACGAGGATGCCCTCGCGGTCCCGCTACCTCCTGCTGCCTGCTCGGGAGTTCGGGAGATTGAGGCGGGTGAGCTCCCGCCGGCTGCCGGTCTTTGGGGTGCTTGTCTTTTAGGGGCCGGGGCTATGGTGTACTCTAGTACGCAAGGACTGGGGGGGCTGGAGGTACCAGGGGCTGAACTGAAACCCCTCTTCTCGCTAGGATGGGTGGGGGACCACTCCACTAACTCCCCCTGGTACGGAAAATCATAATCAAATTCGGCCCCTTCTTCTGAGGTATCCTCCGCTGTGGGTGAAAACCGAGGGTATGCATTTGTAATCCCTGGAGCCGCTGTGTCTCCCCCTTGGGTAATGCGGGTGGGGGAGGACCCTAATGCTGATTCCCCCTCCCCTGTGACTCGCCTTCTGAGTTGGTCGGCATGCCTTCTCCATAGTAGACCTGAACTGGTCTCGACCCTGTAGGATACCGGCCCCGTTTGCTCCACAATTGTCCCCGGTACCCACACTGGTCCCGAGGCCGCGTAGTTTCTGCAGTGAACCGGGTCCCCTACCGAAAAACTTTTGGAGCTCTCTCCCCCTATACTTATATTTCTCCCTTCATCCTCCACCCTGGACGGATCCATCCGGTCAAAAAGTGTTACCGGACACCTCCTCATGAGGAGTTCGGCTGGGGAAAAGCCTGACGCTAAGGGGGTTGTCCTGTAGCAGATGAGGAACTGGCACAGATGCAGGTTCAACTCACCGGGACCCATGCGCCGCAGTGCGTCTTTCGTAGTGCGCACTTGGCACTCTACCTGACCGTTTGTGGCGGGGTGGAAGGGGGCAGCGGTGATGTGCCTGATTGCGTTCCTTTCTATGAACGTTTTGAACTCTGCAGACGTGAAGGTACTCGCGTTGTCGCTCACGAGGACGTCTGGCAGGCCGAAGCAGGCAAAAAACTTGCGCAACTGCCTAATAGTCGCCGCGGAGGAGGTGCTGCTCATAGGGATTACCTCCAACCACTTGGAGTAGGAGTTGACTACCAGTAGGAACGTGGCCCCGCGGAAAGGCCCCGCGAAGTCGACATGAATCCTGGACCATGGCCCGCGGGCCGTGTCCCATTCCCTGTGGGGTAGCCGGGACTCCTCGGGCCGAGAGCTCTGGCAGCTCTCGCACGTGCCCACTAAACGTTCTATATCCGCGTCTATTTGGGGCCACCAAAAGAAACTCCTGGCTAGAGCCTTGGAGCGCACAATCCCTGGGTGACTGGTGTGCAGTAGCTTCAGTACCCTCGCTCTTAACTTCTCTGGAATGACTACCCGCTGTCCCCAGAGTAAGCAGCCCCTTTCCAGGGAGAGCTCCACTCTGCGCCTGCAAAACGGCTTGAATTCCTCGTCTGGGGGAGTAGTGGGCCACCCTTTTCTAACCCAGGAGCTGACTTGGGCCAGGATCTTGTCGGCCGCCGTGGCCTTGGCGAGGTCGGCCGGAACAATGGGGGGTGAGTCGAGGGACTCGATCAGCAGGACTTGGTGGTCCTGCTCCACCTCGCACGCGGGGTTCCCTAGGCTAGGGAGAGGGGATCGGGACAGTGCGTCTGCATGGGAGATCTCCTTCCCTGGGCGGTAAATTAGCTCGTACTGGTAAGCATTGAGGAAGATGGCCCAACGCAGCATCCTGGGGGATAGGATTTGGGGGGTCGGTTTGCCGGTAGTGAAGATCCCCAGAAGCGGCTTGTGATCCGTCACCACCGTAAACTCGCGGCCATACAAAAAGTCATGGAACTTTTTCGTTCCCACGATTATGGCCAGGGCCTCCCTATCCGTTTGCGTGTAATTGCGCTCAGCTTTTGAAAGGGACCTTGAATAGTACGCCACCGGGGCCTCCCGCCCGCTCTCTAGCACGTGGCACAGGACCGCCCCCACCCCCACCGGGGATGCGTCACATACTAGAACCACTGGCTTTCTCGGATCAAAGTGAGTCAGGACAGCATTCGATGAAAGGAGTGACTTTAGCTCTACGAATGCTTTCTCCTGCCTGTCCCCCCACCGCCAAGCCGCGTCCTTCTTGAGTAGCGCGTGCAGTGGCTCCGCGACCGATGCCTTCCTAGGCAGGAATGAGTGATAAAAGTTGAGGAGCCCTAGGAAAGACTGCAACTCTGGCTTCGTGGTGGGGCGAGGGGCGTTCTTTACAGCCGCAACCTTGGACTCCGAGGGCCGAATTCCCTCTGGGGTTACCTTAAACCCGAGGAACTCGACCTCTCTTGCAAAAAACACGCATTTGTCCTTTCGTAGGCGAAGCCCCGCTTTTTCGAAAACCGAGAGGACCCCATCTAACCTCCTAGCTAGCTCTGCCTCGCTCCCCGCTGTTATCAGGACATCGTCGAAGTAGGGGAGAACACCTGGGAGTCCCTTTAATAGGCGTTCCACGAGGGCCTGGAAAATCCCGGGGGCCGAATTCACGCCAAACTGAAAGCGCGTTACCTTAAAGGCCCCCTTGTGCGTTACAATCGTCTGTGCGGCGGCAGCAGCTGGGGTTACCGAGAGCTGCTGATATGCCTGCGCTAAATCTAGCTTGGCGAAACACCTCCCCCCATGTAATGTGGCCAGTAGATGGCTGACCACGGGCACCGGATATGCATTTGGCCGAATGGCCTTATTAATCGTACATTTATAGTCCGCACAAATCCTGACCTCCCCGTTTGATTTAAGGGCCGTAACAATCGGCGTTTCCCACTCCGCCGAGTCAACTGGAACCAAAATCCCCTGCCCCACCAGCTTGTCCAGTTCCGCCTCGATCTTGTCCTTTAGGGCGAAGGGCACTCTCCTTGGCTTGAGGCGG
The DNA here is from genome assembly GCA_035047345.1 of Bradypodion ventrale. Taxonomy (NCBI): domain Eukaryota; kingdom Metazoa; phylum Chordata; class Lepidosauria; order Squamata; family Chamaeleonidae; genus Bradypodion; species Bradypodion ventrale. The sequence goes on along the minus strand of JAWDJE010000004.1, from coordinate 28,459,074 downwards.
ATGGGCCGGATTTCTGGGTCCAGTTCAAAAGAACCTGAGGGTGCCCCTGTACGTCCCGAGCCCCTTTTTGAAAACATCTGAGTGCGCATTGCACACATCCCGCATAGGGTCAGTCTCGATGGCGTTAATGCCGGACAGTTCGATTCCCAGGGGAGCAAACCACTGTGTTCCCAAAAGGCACCATCTCCCCCCCTTGAGGACGACTAGGGGCAGTCTCTTGGAATAGTCCTTGAATTTTACCTCGAACTTTCCAACCCCCAACACTGGGATCCCATTTCCCTGCACGTCCCGCAAGTGTGACTTCAAGGCCCGCAGTTTGGGCCGCGCCTCTGGGGGAATGCGCATATACTCTCTCTGGGATAGGATAGAATAGGACGAGCCCGAGTCTATCTCCATTCTCACTGGGAGCCCCTGTAACTGTACCTCAACGAAAAAACGCCGGTGCTCCAGGCCCACGCGGTTGACGCCTTCCTCGTCGAAGCCGGTTGAGACCTTTCTGGTGCCGGTCGCCTTCCGTTGGTGTCCCCGGGGGTGGCTTGGACCGCCCTTGTCCTCGGTCCGCCCGCGTCTGCATACTCTGGCGATGTGCCCCTTTCGGCCGCAGTTGTGGCACTCGGCCTTACGAAACTGGCACCTCGTGCAGTCGTGGGGCGCCCCACAACCGTCGCAGCGGCGGTCTTGCCTTTCGCGGGTCTCGCGCTTCTCCCCGTGTTTCCTTATCCGCTGGATGTCGTCGTCCTTGCTGGAGCAGGGGTCTGCCGTTGTGGACGACTCCTCGGACGTCGCTGGTGAGCCGGCGGGCGGCTTGGGGGCCCGCCAGGCCATCTTCGTTGGTGTCCGCCGGGCCGCTTGCACTGGTGACTTGGCCCTCTCGGACGTGGTCCCTCGGGACTTAAACAGCCTGACCCCGCTCCTGGCCTCCTCGGCTGCTTGGGCCTCCCGCAGTACCTCGTTGAACGTGAGGCGGTGGTCGCGGGTCATCAGGCGCCTCTGCAGCTCCTCGTCCTTCAAACCGCACAACATGCGGTCTCGGAGGGCCTGGTCCAGGTCGTCCCACTGGCAGTGCACCGCTGCAAGCCTGAGGGCCGCCGCATAGGCGGACACGGATTCGCCTGGGCGCTGGTCTCGCCTATGGAACGCGACCCGGGCTGGGAAGATTGAAACGGGCGGCTGGAAATGCTCACGAAGCTTCTCCAAGATGCGGTCGATGGGCACGTCATCCACCTTTCGGGGGGCCACCAGGGTCATCAAGATCCGCATCGCGGCCGGCCCCACCTGGGCCAGGAAGTGTGAGCGCATTTTCGCGTCGTCGTCAACGCCGGCGGCTTCCATCGTGTGCCGAAACTGGCACTCGTAGAGCTCTCATTGTTCGGGTTCGCTGACATCGAACTGGTACGGCTTGACTTTAGGATTCGCCATCCATCCCATCCTCGTCGCCAATTTGGTGTCTTGCACGGAAGACAAAGAAGGAGTCGCAGGAAGGACTAACACAGGTTTATTGGTTGATGATCAGGATGAACATGTGGTAATGGCGGAGGTACATCTCATTATATACAGTAACACAATACATTTGAATCTTGTTGCTCGGTAGCTCATTGGCTGCTACCGGCGTGGCCTCGCCCAAGTCACGCCTCTCTTCTGTAGTTCTTCTTCTGTAGCTCTTGATCATGCGGGGAAATTCCCACGGCTGTTCGTGATTTGGGGAATGTGAACCATGTGAGACTGAACGCTCGCAGCTGCCCTCTATGGGCGGCTTGCTCGCGTTCCTTAACAGCTGAGATACATTGTGATTGTGGACTGGTTACATTCATATATTTAAAGTAACATTGTACATGCATACATAACAGTTCTCTTGGTGTCTGTTGCTACTTCTTATTTCAGGTGGAGCAATACCAGCAATAGGACATATTTTCTCAGCTGGTGTAGGTTTGAGAAGGTGGTGAAAAGATAAAGCAACAACTGGTGGAGATGTGCCAAAAGCAGATTCTGGGAGTTGTATTGTGGCAGTTGATGTCATAGTCCCTCTTTAACAGAAAGGCCTGTGGCTTCAACCTTGTCAGCCCTGATTCACTACATCATTATCCAGGACCCAAAAGGTCATGCTTCATAACAATCTCACACTTTGTGAGATTGTAGCTAAATGGTGACATCTTATACAAGAGTGAATTGATAGCAGACTTTCAATAAGCAATCCCAATGTTCAATGAAGGCTAAGCACATTCCTTAGCCACATAATGCTGCCTGACTATAGTCAGCCATAAAAAATGTGGGGCATCACATAGGATACAGAAAACTATACAGAAGCATTTCAGTTACACTATTTTGCCAAAGGTTCATTTGTTATTCTTCTTCTTCTGTATATTGTTTTCCTAACAAACTCACACAGCTTCCAGCCATTTTAGTCTCATTGATGTGATCCTTGTTCTAGAGAGTCAACCATCTAAGTACTTTTGAAATGAAAGCTATAAAAATACTGCCAAGAGGTTTGTTCCGAATCATATCATCCTCAGTCATCTATTTTATATCACACCATTATTTCCTAAATGGCTGTTGAGAAAAAAATAATGTAATGTGGTCTTTCTACTGTAGCCAGATTTATTGGAAAGAGCTTTCATTTATAAGCTAGTATTTACGAGGTCTATGATTTAATCTTTGATCTGCAAATCAAGCAATGCCAAAGAGCATTAGTATGTGTTTTCTAAATACCTTTCCCTTTCCAGTATCACATGAACAAGAATTCAGAAGTACATCCAGAAATGTATAGAGTTTGTATGACTATAAACATCCCTTGAAGTGGCTTTCTGAACAGCTATGTTGATCCTTAAATGCTGTGGTTCTTGAAGACAGTAGATATCTACATAGCTGTCAAGTATCCCTTATTGGCTGGGAAAACCCCTTATTTTACCCACTTTCCCACCGTCACCCCTTATTAATTAGACTGCAATGCCCTATTGCCACCACAGGGCAGCACAGGATAAGCATAGCTGTCAAGTATCCCGTATTTGCCGGGAAATTTCCCTTATTTCCAAATCCAAAACTTGACAAGTATGGATATCAAGTGTCATGAAAAAGCAGCAAATGGTTAATGGGTTATCCTGGTTAGCACTGTAATATTACCGCTAGGGATGGGCAGAGGTACCTGTGAGGTTTCCTAGCTCATGTGCAAAAACAACAAAGTACAATATTTCCAGGGTACCATTTGCTGTCCTGCTTTCCTCCTGTGGAGACCGTAGCCAGATGTCATGTGGTTTGACTGGTGCGGCAGCTATACTCATTTCTGAAGCAGACAGATCTGGTCTTCACCAACATGCCTTAGTGACATAACAATTGGACTGCTGGACTGCTATAACATATTATATAGGCCGTGGTGGCTTAGTGGTTAAGATGCTGAAGTTGATGACTGGAAGGTCAGCAGATCAGCAGTTCAAGACCAGAGTGCTGCATGACAGAGTGAGCTCCCGTCATCTGCTCAAGCTCCTGGCCACCTAGCAGTTCAAAAAGCTTGGAAGCTCATTATGATAGGATGTATTCCTCCCTGAAGCTAGTAGACGCATAAAAAAAAACTCTTGAAAAATACTTAAGATTATATCCTGTAGCTTCCAGAATTCCCCAGCCAGCAGGGCCAATAACTTTATCCTTTGTGGTAATTTTGGAACAGAAACAAGAGTTCAGGACATGTAATAATAAGTTAAACTACAGGAAGCCAGATTTAGGCTGAATACCAGGGAAAAGTTCATGTGTATGTACAGTACATATATATGTATCACAGATATAATGTATATTAAGACATTTTTGTAGTTTGTGTTTGCAATACTGATCTTTAAAAAATCTCTCTCTCTCTCTCTCTCTCTCCATAGATCCACACATAAACACTGTTCTTGTTGCTACATAACGAATCTAGAGCTAAGCATGTGTGTCTCTTACTACAAAGAACTAAACTGCTGAATGGCTACTCAGAATATATGTAAATCCCAATGAGTCGAGGGGTCTACTCTAGCTGAGACTAGCTGTAAGATATTTATTATTATTAAGTCATTTATATCCCGCCCTATTGGCGCATGCGCCACCCAGGGCGGCCAACAACAAAAAGGAGAAGGCTCATTACAACAGGAAGAAGCCTTCTCTAAGCATACAATACATAATAAAATACAAAAAATACAATAATACAATAATCAATATGATACAATACAATATAGTTTCACTTTACAAAAATCAATCTCCATGAAAAAGAGGGACAAACCCATGTAGTCCAAGAAGAGGCAAGTTAGCGGCAACGGTGTCTGCAGAGGCGGTGTCCCACCTTTGAATCCTCCGAGCAGGCAGGCTCAAGGAGGTGGAGAGGCAGGGAGGCAGCATCAGCGGAAGGTCCTTTATGCCCTGCAGGGGCTGGAGAAGGTGTTCCCCATTCCCCCCCAGTTTGCCAGACTAGGAGTAGGGCTCCAAGCCTCAGCGTCCCACCTTCGAATCCTCCGAGCAGGCAGGCTCAAGGAGGTGGAGAGGCCAAGGATTGCATCCCAACCAATCATTCACCAACTGACTAGATTTATACCATTATCTCAAAGCTTCTTCTTAGACAAATATTTAATATATTTTCAGCATTTTCAAGAACATTGGGCTTGTTCACACAAATCCATTGTGGTTTTTCTTCCTAGCAAAAGGTGAGAGAGTTTTTTTTACTTTGTTGCTAATGAAGATGAATCTATCATACTTATGGTTTTTAAGTATGTATTACTAAACCCTATATATAAATATGCACTTATGCTGGAGTTTAAAGAATCTGAATTGTTGAAAGGAACAGAACACTTAATTGTGTGCTACAGCTTCACCTAAAGCCAGACCTCAGCATGTATAAGAGCCATTAAAATAAGGAGTGTGTTATCTTGTTTCCTGAGCAATAGATAGATGAGTAGCTTTAACCATAGTCATAGTTCTAAGAATTTCAAATAGCAGGGGTGCCGGGCTTCACCTGGGTGGTCCCAACCCAGCTAGCTGAGTGCCAGTGTTGCCCGGAAACCCACTGGCCAGGGGTGGGCCTGTGATGTGAGCTCAGCGATGGCATCACAATCCCTCCCTGGTTTGGCCTAGCACTGGGGCAGACACAAACCCTCCTGCCGTATATACCCCACTTTGTAGTTCAAAAGAAAGGAAGTGATTATGTGCTGCATTGTAGACTGTATATTACTGTATATTGTATTACTGTACTGTATATTATTGTATTTTTTCTTGTGGTTGGGGTAGAGAGGCTGTGGCAGTATACTATTGTGATGTGGCACTGTTCGTAAACTTGTATACTGAATTTTGTATATTGAATCTTGCATTGTATTTATTGTCTCTCAGTATTAATGGTATGTTATTGAATATTGTATTACTGTATTCATTGTATATTGCCTTACTGTATTTTGTATTTATTGTCTGCCATGTAAACCGCCCTGAGTTGGGTTCGCCTGAGTGGGCGGTATATAAGCGTGAAAATTAAATTAAATTAAATTAGGGGGACACACACCCCCTGGGCTTCGGGACCCTGACAGTGACCTGCTTACATGTGCAAGGTACATGTTGCCGAATTTCATGGGGTTTGGTCAAGGGGTGCGGCAGCCCATTCCGGATACGGTACCCAAACCTCTGCGATTGTGTGCCAACAAGTCAATTCTGACTTATTGTAACTCTCTCTAAGGTTTTCTAGGTATAGAATACACAGAAGTTGTTTACCACTTCCTTTTATTAGGGGCATCCAGAATCCATGCAAGGTGTGCTATGTTGTTGAATTATAGATCTTCTTTAAATGAAGGGTCAGTAAACAATTACAAATAAGGTGAGCTTCCATATGGCAAAGTCAGTATAAAACATGGGTTTAAGGAGAAAGACCAAATATGATGCAGTCAGACTGTCAGAAATATCAAACTGAATTTTAGATCCTATGTGAGACAGAGGTAAGGAAGACATTAACATAATTTCTTCATGAAGCTCTTCATCTTGCTGAATATAAAAGCATGGTTTACCTGCCCCCACCCCCCAAAAAAAGATTTTGGTCAGGTTCCTGTAAGCAAAAATAAATAAATAATGGAACTGGTATCAGACATGAATTCAATACAATAGGGGAAGAATTTAGGCATTGCACTAAGTTTAAAAGTCAACAGCAGCCAAGTTGGTAGTCATACCTGGCAGTCAAAAGAGATGGAAACTTCATTGGAGTAAAATATTCCTTAATGACTTTTCCCATGGTCGTGGAATTACTCCCAGGTGGCTCATTGTTGTATTTCCAACAGTACTGCATTGTTTTCCCAAAAATCAAAGCTCTAGTTGAGTAACACTTTTATTGGATCTCTATTATTGAGCTGGCTTTTATAGGATCATAGTTTATTGGATTGCTCAAACAACACTGGATCCTTCAAACAGTAGCCTGCTTAAAAAGCATTTAGCACTCTGCTCCAACAGAAAATATATTGAGTGATTGGGAGTCACAGATGATCACTAGTGTTTAAGATACTCACGGTATCTTGACTGCTGTGGCTGTTCTCTTAAATTGGACTTGGCAAAGCTACACTAAGGGACCAAAGGCATTGGATTTAATGACTTGGACTTTAAGGGCTTTACAATGAATGTGCTGTAAATTAAAGCTACAGTAATTCTTGTGGACCTCTATAGTATAATGGTTGTTCTGAGCTGGGGAGAAAAAAGCAGCTAAGAGACGGGACTCTTGTGGAAGTTTAATGCCCAGTGCTAAAAAGTAATAAATGCAAACTGTAATTCTAGGTAAATATTTAATTATGCTTGTGCCTCCTCATGAACAAAACAGAAAAAATGTGCTAAGAGCAAATCCGCATGGGAAAAGATGCTTTCCAGAAGCTTTTTAGTAACTGGATACATTAAGTCCAGACCCTATCTGTTGCATTATTTTTACTGAGACTAAGACCTTTGAAGGATGCTTCGTCTCAGACTTGCCAGAGAGTGAAGAAGAGTTTTGCTCTTTGGGGAAACTGAAATCAAAACATTTTGGCCTGATACTGAAAAAAAGACAATATCAGTGTCTGTTGTATCTCCCTGTGGAGAGGGCCTCCACAAAAAAGGCCTTTTGTTCATGCATACAGAAGGTATCTGTTGAGTATTATAGAGCAACCCCAACATGCAATGGGTGTTAGCACAATAACCATTGAGATAGAAATACTAGACTAAACTAAAGGAAGTTGTTTTCTTTTGTTTGTCCCTAAGTAACCAATTGGAAAGTTTCCTGTCATCCCACCTCTAGGAGTCTTGAAGCATCTATTTGCTGCAAGGATAAGCAGCTTGTAGCTGTCCAGATGTTCTTAGACTGCAACTCCCATCATCCCTCATCACTGTCTAGGACTTATATTTGCAAGGATTAATGGGGGTTGCAGTTCGATAAGATATATGGGAAGCACTGGCATCCTACTCCAAAAATGTCTATTTCTATAAACAAGTGCCAGTCCAGAACTGACTATGTGATTCAGTCTGAAATCTTACATATTCTTAGTAAGCATAATTGAATATAACAGATCTTACTTATGAGTAAGAGGCATCACATTATTCTATTTCTGCTTTCTTGGAAGCAAATCCCACTGGCCTAGACTTAGCCTTGGTCTGAAGAAATTTAGTAATCCTATGTTTTCTGCAGTGAAAAGTGAAGGTTTCCCTTGCTCGAAAGCCAGTCGTTTCCGACTCTAGGGTGCAGTGCTCATCTCTGTTTCAAAGCCGAAGAGCCAGCACTGTCTGCTTCTGCAGACGTTTCCGTGGTCATGTGGCAGGCATGACTAGACACCAAAGCACACAGAGTGCTGTTACCTTCCCACCAAAGTGGTCCCTATTTATCTACTTGCAATTTCTTGCTTTTGAACTGCTAGGTTGGCAGGAGCTGGGACAAAGACGGGAGCTCATTCTGTCCTGCAGTACTCGGGAATCAAACTGCTGACCTTCAACTTCCCAGTCAGCATCTTAGGCACTTGAGCCACTGCAGTCTATTTATAATGAAATTTACTCTAGGTAAATGGCAGAAGACTGTAATCTTAGCAAAAAAACTGAAGGAGAGGAAAAACAGGAAAAGGGGTGGTGGTGCAAACATGGCTCCCCAGAAGTTTGTAAAACCATTGCTGACAAATCCATTACTTAGCGTGTTTCATCCCACTCTGATAATGGGTTTGCTGTTCAAATTTTTGTGATCTGCAGGTGCAGCTACTATGGATTATTTGGTTCAGGCCAGTAAGTAAAAAAGTCTGAGGAAGAGGCTGTGATTCCAAATTTAAGTTGAGAGACAAAGTTGGAGAAGGCAAGAGGTGTGATTCCCCCTGGGAATGGCCAACCTTGGCACTCCAGATGTTTTAATTTAATTTTTATACTTATATGCCACCCACTCAGGAAACCCGACTCAGGGTGGCTCACAAAACACAACGTAATACACGGTAAATAACAAAAAACTAAGCACAAGCAGATAAAAACTACCCCCATTAAACCCACCCATCCCATTCATAAAAAAGAGGGAGGATCTTAATCATTACTAGCATATTTTTGCCCAGCCTTGCCGGGCAATTTTTATGTGTGTGTGTTTTGTTTTGTTTTGTTTTTTGTTAGGGGTGGTTTGGGTGGTGGTGTTTTGAATTTGTGGGTTTTGACTTGATTTATTTGGTTTTATTTATTTTTCATTTTGATTTTTTACATATTTTTTGGACTGGATTTACTCTTCCGGCCTCTAGGTGGGGCTGTTATTAAGAGTAGTGTGATTTTCTTTCTTTGTTGCTCAGTTCAGTTCTGGAGGCATGGAGGGAGCATGTGTTTGGTAAGTGCTCTTGATTGTTTATTCTGTTTTTATTTTGTGGTGTTGGGCTTACTTAACACCCCCCCCAAGTGTTTCTGCTTGTTCGTTTGTTTGTATTTTGGGTTTTAGATGTGTTTAATTGTTTTGATTATTTCTGGTTATTTTTTTTATTTCTTCCATATTTATTTGTTTAATTTGTGATATTATTGTTCGTTGAGTTAGGTATTTTCATGTTGTAGATAGGTGTTTTTAGTGTGCTTTTATGGTTTTTCATTAGTCTTTGGTATTTTGGGTGTTTTTTTTAAGTTTGTTGTTTATTGTTTTGTTGTTTACTGGGTTTATTTTAATTATTTATTTATTTGTGTTTTATTATTTTTGATGCTTGGATATTTGGTTAACTGTTTAGTTTTGTTGTTGTTGTGTTTTGTTGTGTGTAGAACGGCCTGTCTGTCATTTCCTCTTTTTCCCATTGCTGTTTCGTAATTAGGTTTCGATGCAGCAATGGGGAAAAGGAAGAGCCGGCAGTCAGCTCGCTCTTCGTCTGGTTTCGTTGGGTAGGTCGGGTGAAAAGGAGGCAGAGATGAGCTATCTGCTTCACAATGGTTCTCTCCTCTGTCTCCTTTTTCCTTGGCTTACCTAATGGGAGATCTGCAGGCAACGATCCGTAAGGGGTGGTGCTCTTCCTTGCAGATTGCTGGCTGCTGCTTTTCAATTACCTCCACCGCTGTTTCGTGCTAGTTCTCAAAATAGCGGTGTGGGTAGTAGAAAGGCAGCATCCAGTCATTCGCCAGGAAGTGTGCTTCCCCTGACGAATTGCTGCCTGCTGCTTGTTTCTTTTTCCACCCCAGCTCAACTTACCTTGAGGCCGGTGGTGGTCTTGTCGTGTCTTCGGCGGGGTAGTGGGAAGGAGAGGGAGTCCCTCTTCTCCCCGTTGCTCTGGGAAAGGTCAGCGGTTGTCTCGCTGTGGTTTTTTGCGTGGTTTTTTGGCGTGGTTTTTTGTGTCCGCCTGCGGCAGCCATGCACTCCCATTGTGTGAGGTTTTTTTTAATTTTATTTTTCACGCGCTGGCTTTTTTAGTGTTCTGCACACTCATGTCCTTCAGCCTGATTGGTTGAAGTGGTCATGGCACCGAGGTCGCTGCTACTTGAAGTTTTGTTCCTTTTGTTTGCGTTTGTGTGGTGGCTTTTTTTCTGCAGCTCGTTTTCTATTGGGCATGATGGCTTTCCCAACATTCTATTTGCTCTTGCCTGTCAGCCTAATTGGCTGAGGGGTGGCACGGCATGGAAGACTTTGGGAATTAAAGTTGTTTTGTTTGTGTTCGTGGGGCTGTTTCCCCACTGGTGACTGTGGGACCCTTGCGGTGCTCTGCGGGCTGGGTAAAGGCAAGTGCAGGCGGCTTGGTGCAGGACAGTATGGACAGGTGCTGGTGTGTATGCCGGAGTCCAATGGTTAATGTCCCTCTTTATAGGTAAAGATGTAAACCAGCAGGCGGGGGTCACTCCTCCACCAGTGCCCCACACCTGCCATGCCAGCCAGGTTTTGAGACCTTTCCTGAAGAGCAGCAATTATGTCTGTAACCGTAGCTCTATTGGCAGGAAGTTCCAAAGGGCCAGTGCGGACACAGAGAAGGCCCTACTTCTTGTGCTAAAGAGACGAGCCCCTCTAGGTACAATTAGAGAGCCCCTCCCGTCTGCTCTGGTTGGACAGACAGACGTTCTTGGGGCTTGACTTTTTACTTTTATTTTTACAAAAATTGTTTTTGAACTTCAATTCCCAGAAGCCCTGATCAGCAGGTGTGTTGACTTCGGCTCCTGGGAATATAAGTGCCCCTGTGGGGCCTGGGCCCCATGTTGGGAAACACTGCTTTAGTGACTTCAAAGTTTGTATACCTAGAGCTACATAGCTTTGTGTTGTGTATTTCCTGCTCTGGGTGACAAAGAAATTTTGGATTTTGTTCATGATCCATTTTCCTTCATAAAGACATCTGCCTACTTATTTCCCCCCCTACAATCAACTCATGTTCTGGCCTAATAATACAGTAGTGCATATTGTTTTAAGCCAAGAGCATATTATTCTGTAACATACAGTTTTGGCTGTGCTTCTATTAATTTTGTTGTTTTGTTTGCACAGTTTTGCAAAGTTCATTGGGTTTGCAGTACTTTTATAAATAAAACAGCCCCACAGATCCCAGATAGAGATACATAGGCATTGTATAAGGTGACTAATCCATTTGTAAAAACACAGATGAGTGATTTTCAACATCTGTGGCATCTTGTGCAAGCAGGTTCTACTGAAACTCCCTCTTCCTCACAAGTATATAGACCAGTGTTTCTCAACCTTTGGTTTTTGGACTTCAATTCTCAGAAGACTAAGTTCCCAAAGCACTGATCAGCCAATGTACTGACTTAGGCTTCTGGGAATTGAAGTTCCTTTGTGAGGCGTGTTTCTCATGTTGGAAACCACTGATATAAACCCAAGAGTCCTGTCCTCTGTTTTCATGTGGCCACCCTAGGAATTGATCCTTCTGGAATAAACCCAAGCATAAAACCACTAAGCTAATAGCTGCTAGGCAATCTGACACATTGGCAAGGTTTATGAAAATTTGTGAGAGTGATCTGGTGAAAAGTGCTAAACCGAACCAAGGAGCCTTTCAATATGGGCAGCTTGCAGATGCCATGGAGCACAATGTAAAATTGCCGTTTTCATCATGGCTGGAACATACACTGTCCATTATAGCAGTGAAATTAAAAAAAACACAGCATAAAACAAGCAAGAAGTTGCTTGAATCATTTACTCAGAACTTGGCTTGAAAAAGAAAGGCACCATTCTACTGATCTTTCAGTTTATATCTAGCAACAACGTCGGTTTCAGGTTGAAGCATTCCAAAACCATATCTCTCCTTATCGAAGCCAGGGATCTTCGTATCTGAATGTTTCAGCTCCAAATCAAAATATCTTAAAAGAAGGAAGACACACCTGAAATGATACAATACAATCAGATCAGTAGGGCTTAAAATGTCGAGCCTGTATCAACTTTTTTGAACTTTCATACGAAGCAGATGGAATGCAAAGTTTGAACATGAAATCGGTAGTGTAACTATAGTTAAAACAAAGAATTATTGAATTGTTGGGATATCTGGTTAGGAAAAAAAATAAAGCATATGTCGTATTTTTTAGGCAAGATCAAAGTTTTATTCAGAAATTACTTTTCCTAGAATACTTGTCTTTAAGTTTTAATAACATGCTTACTTTCCTTCCTTGTTTAAATTTTTAAAAAAGAAGGCACTGAAAATTCTTAACAGGCTTATTGCAGTATGCAATGAATTCTGCACATAATGAAGTGGTTTTCAACTTATCTACCTCCAGAGGAGTGTTTGTGTTTTACTGAAGTCATTTAGGTACAGTAAAACCTCGCATAAAGAGCGCCTCGCTTAGAGATTAACTCGCATAAATAGGAGAATTTTCTCTGAATGGTCGCCTCGCTTAACAACTAAAACCAAACAAAAACTCGCTTAACAACTAAATCGGGGTTCACAATCCCCCCCGACAGAAGTCACAATCGGTTACTTACAATGGTATTTCACTTAAAGAGCAAACTCGCTTAAAGAGCAATCCTGTGGAATGCATTATTTTCTTTAAGCCAGGTACCGCTGTACTTCCAAGTTCACTGTCATTATCTGCATAAATAATTTGCATAACATAGCTCAATTCAGATGGAAACAAATTTGCTTTATTGTTATTAATCAACTTTTGAAACTTGGGGGGGGGGGAATTGAAACCTTTCTGCAAAAAAAATATGAAGGAAGAAGAAGCAGTAGGAAGTTTTCTGGAAATGCTTCTATCCCATATCACTGCTGATGGCTTCACTGATAGGGTGAACAACAAGGTATTTGGGCAGATATAGCTTGTGTGATAAGCTACCACTGCGGAAATGCTGATTTTCCTCTTTTTTAAGCATTGTTTAAAGGCATAGGCATCAAACCCCTTTTGCATATAGCAAAAACTGTCCTACAGACACAAACTCGCACAGTCGTCTAAGACCACGGTTCTTAATCTGTGGTCCATGGATCTCCAGAGAGAGAGATCAGTGGATAGGCTTCAGGGAATCTGTGAACTAGACACATTTTTTTATCTTCGATTTCTTTTGTGTTGAGGGAGGACCTTTAACATTTGTGTTTGATGGAGGAATTTTTAAAAAAAATCAAATCCTGTTCTTAACAATAGGGGAGGGATTCCATAACCTTTAACAGACTTCAAAGGGGTCTAGGTAAAGGTAAAGGTAAAGGTCACCCTTGCTCAAAAGTCAGTCATATCCAACTGTAGAATTTGGTGCTTATCTCTGTTTACAGCCAAAGAGCCAGTGCTGTCTGCATCTACAGACGTTTCCATGGACATGTGGCAGGTATGACTAGACATCAGAGCACTGAAGTGGTCTTTATTTATCTTCCAGCAACTTCTTGCTTTTGAACTGCTAGGTTGGCAGGAGCTGGGACAGGGATGGGATCTCACTCCATCTTGCTGTTTCAGTGTCTTGACCACTAAGCCACCACAGTCCCATTCAAAGGGGTCTAGGATCCCAAAAAAGATGTGAAGAACCATTTATCTAAGTTAAGAATGTAATAATTGTCTTTTTGTGAATCAGATGGAGATTCAGCATTTTGTATCCAAAAGCATTTGGGAAGCGGCTTCTGGAAAATTATCCTTCAGTTTTTACTCTATAGCTGTTCATTTTTGCAGTATCTGGTGTTTACAGTTCTACTGCCTCTACCCACAGAGCTATGATGGGTGGCTTTCAAGACTTAACCAATTCCTTTGGAAAAACCCGTATCATTCAGATTCTGAATTGTCTGAAGTAGGTCTAAAGGCACACAATATGCTTGTGCTGCTGAAGCTAAACAGGCCATGCTCTGGAAATTGCCTGGGAACCAGAACATAACCTGTTCCCAGTTTCATTCCTTCAAAGAAAAGCAGGCTGAATAAATAATAGATGTGCTGATTTAGAGATGCCTGTAGGCAAAGGACCTTTTAGCAATGGTTTATCCCTAAATATACTTTTCACATTTTACCTCCCAGGGCAGACTGCATTAATTTTTCACCCAAGAAGCTGAAAATAGTCCAACAGTCATTTTGTGTGTGCTATTTGGAAAACATGCTGGGCACAACTGTGGATCATAGCTGCAGGCTTGCCCACCATCACTATTCCTAAATCAACCATAAGTCTAGTAAGGATCAAACTTTCAATGTCAGCTGTTTTGACAAGTCTGGCCAGGTTATCCTGCTATGGTAATAGAGTAGACCATACTACCTGTGACTCAATGCTGATCATCAGGCGGTGGCTAACTAACCTGACAACCCGAAGGACTAACGGCCTTGGGTGCCAAAGTCCACAGGGAAGGTTGATGATCCCCAAGTAGATTAAATCCCACTTGAATCAATCTTGATGGAGGGCAGGAGCTCCATCAATTCTGGCCAGGGACTGATGAGGAATTTGCATGCCAAAAAGGCACAGGACCAGAAAGTGACTTGTGGAACTTGATCAGTGGTATGGGTGTCATGCTGCCATGTGGAAGGCCACTGCATTATATTCTCAGGACAGTCATCATGGCTGATTGCCATGATGATTGCCAATATTTGGATTCAGATTCGGATTCAGATGAAGAATAGGAAGAAGAGGAACCACCACCACCATTGCCCTGAGTTCTGAAAAATAACCCTGCTGACTGTAGAACAAAAATGACTTGGGGGTCCTCCTGGATTCGCGGCTGCTGCTAGAAGAACAGGTGGCGGCTGTGGCCAGGAGGGCCTTTGCTCAACTTTGGGTGATTCGCCAGTTGCGCCCGCTCCTGGACCGGGACTCTTTGCTCATGGTCACTCACGCTCTTGTGACCTCCAGACTAGACTACTGTAATGCGCTCTACATGGGGCTGCCCTTGATGACCATTCGGAGGCTGCAGCTGGTCCAGAATGCTGAATGGTGGTGATGGGGTGTGGACGTTATGCCCATGCCTCACCACTGCTTCGGGGGCTGCACTGGTTACCAGTTTGTCTCCGGGTGCAATTCAAGGTGCTGGTTTTGACCTTTAAAGCCCTACATAGTAGTGGGCCAGGGTATCTTAGAGACCGCATCGCCCTAAGGACGTCTGTCCGTCCAACCAGAGCGGACCGGAGGGGCTCTCTAATTGTGCCATCAGCCAGGGGGGCTCGCCTCTCTGGCACAAGGAAGAGGGCCTTCTCCGTGTCCGCCCCGGCCCTTTGGAACCTCCTGCCTGTGGAACTGCGTCTCCAGACGGAGTTGTTGCCCTTTAGGAAGGAACTAAAGACCTGGCCGACGGGCCAAGTTTGGGGTGCGGGTGGGGATGGGGGTACCGTTGGGTGGTTGGTATAGAGAAGTGTGCCTTCCCCCAAGGTCCCTTCGGTACTTGCGCACCTTTTAGGGGTGGGTTTTTTAACTTTGTTTTATCATGTGTCTTTTTATGTATTTACTGTCCGCTATGTAAACCACCCTGAGTTGGGTTGTACCTGAGTGGGAGGTATATAAGCGTGAAAAATAAATAAATAAATAAATATAGTTTGGAAAATATAATTTTTCCAAACTATATACCTGCTTCAGACAGGTGTGGGTTGCCAAATTTCTGGCAGGACAGAACTAGCAGACTATATTTAGTTCAGCTGGATGAGTCATTCTGCAGCAAACCTGATCTACAGGGACAGTAGAGGAGTTAATGGGGAAAGATGTGAGACTACATCCACATTTTTCTAAATGAGTTCAATTTATCATCCGTACATTGAAACAACTGAAATGGCATCCAATCAATGTTTTTTCCCTATGCTTTTTCTCTCTGTTTATTTGAAAAAATTAATTTCTGCTCCAAGTTAATGCTGACATCTTCCGATTAATATTGCTATCAAAAATTGATGTTCTATCAATGTTATGAATTCACTCACTGTTTGATGCTATTAACTGCATAGAACTTTCCAATACAGATGTTGATTCCTGCCCCCCAGGGCATTGTGTAATACTTGAGTTTTTTCCCTCCTTTAAAAAAGTCTGTTTTTTCTGTGCCATCTGAATTGAGAAACCGGTTATACTTGAATTTCTGAGGGAAAAAGAAAGTTAAGCTTGAGTTAACCAGTGTTTAAAACACAAGTTTAAATACAGTGGAACCTCATACAACAATTGCCCCATATAGCAATGAAATCACATAACAATTAGGTTTGGTGGGGGGAGGGGGGGGAAATGGCATAACAATTTTCTCTATGGAAAACATCCGTACAACAATTTTTCAATTGGAAAAACCACTTAGCGGGGGAAAACGTTGTACGATGCATCCCATAGGGAAAATCACTATACGATGCATGCATCATATAGCAATTGTTTCGTACAACAATGAGCCCCGTGGAACGGATTAAAATCGTTGTATGAGGTACCACTGTATACCAAAACTACATTTAGAATTTGAATGGGTCAATGATATACCTTTTTTTTAAAAAAAAAGAGTCATAAGTGTAGAGTTTATCTAAACTACACAGTTATAACAATTTGATACATATTTAACTTCAGCTATTTCATCCTATGGAATATTGGGATTTGTAGTTCCATGAAATATTGCTTTAATATCTGTTTTAATTCAAGTGAGTGTGCAAGAGCCTTCTAGCACAGAATTCCAGTTACTCCAACAAATTACAAATCCCAGCATTCTGTAAGGTGGAGCCAAGGCAGCTCCATATGCCAAAGGCATGGACTATGTTTACAAAGCTAAAAGTTGCCCTTGCTCGAAGCCAAGTCGTATCCAACTCTAAGGTTCAGTGCTCATCTCTGTTTATAGCCAAAGAGCCAGTACTGTCTGAATTTGCAGACGTTTCCATGGACATATGGCAGGAATGCCTAGATACCGGAGTGCACAGAATACTGTTTACCTTCCCACCGAAGGGGTACCTATTTATCTACTTGCAATTTTCTTGCTTTCGAACCGCTAGGTTGACAAGGGCTGGGACAGAGACGGGAGCTCATTCAAGTTCAGCATCTTAATCACTAAGACACTGTAGTCCCTATGTCTACAAAAGCTCATCCCAAATGAAACTCTTAAACATGCCACAAGACTATTTGCAGTTTTTTCTTTATCATTTCTCTGAGATTCCATCCTAGTTTGGTTTTTATAAATAATAACTTAGAAACATTTTTGTCCTGCAACAGATGGTGAGAATTTACTTGCTTATAGAGATTACTGCAAACCATAATTTCATGAGACTTGTACTGTATTACAATAACATCAGCATCATTTCTGCCATAATGGTCCCTGGGAAACAGTTTGTAAGATAAAGGAATTCCAGCTTGATTCTTTGCTAATAATTTAGAAGGGATAAGGTAAAAAAAAGGCAGATTATGAACACCGGGAAGCAGAAATCATGTTGATATATTTTAAAATGTGCTTTAGACTTGTCACAGCAAAAACCAAACTGGAATTTCACTCTTAATAATGAACAAGACTTGCTCTTCACTTATTATTGTTTGCACAATTCTATTTTAAGATCTGAAATACATATCCAAAAAATCTGCCCTTTTCACACCTGAGACAGAGATTCAACCTCATGAGCAAAAATTTATCACCTGACATCATTCACAGATGAATTTAATTGCAATTCATGCTGTTACAAACACAATAGAACTTTTATATCATGACAGTGTTTGTTAGTGGAATCCACTGGAGGGGGGAAATGAAAATATTTGACTGTTGCTTGTTAAATAGATATGACTCAAATACACAGAACTCAAGAGTAGTATAGTACATGCATGTGTGAACCAGGTTGTTGTTAGTCAGACAAAAAAGGGAATGGCTTGTAGTATTTAAACAACTTGTCAGGATTTAAAACAGGACTAGAACATCACCCTGCTACAGCCCCACCTGAGAGCCCTGTGTAAGAGGACACCCATCACATCCTGATGAAGGTTCCAGACTATTATAAGCTCCACCTGAAGACCCTGGGTAGCTATATAAGAACCAGCCCTTCCTTCCAGAAGTTGGAGGACAGTGAATTTGTACTTGTTTGGGTCTTTTGCCTGGTTCCTGCTCTGGAAGATTTTTGCCTAGTTCTTGCAGATAATTGTTTTGCCTTGCCTAGATCCTTGCTCCTAGATCTCCATCCTCACTTTGTTCCAGCCCATGAATGTACTCTGCCCTGTCAGTTATCTCAGTCACCCAGGGCTGTAGCCAGGATTCTAGATGGGGGGATTTTTCAGGAGGGGAAACAGTGACACCACACACACAACATTGGCATCTGGGGGTGGGGGTGGGCTGTTAGCTCAGGAGGTTATTGCTCCTCTGGCTACGGCCCTGCAATCACCTGATTTTGCTATCTGAGGTAATCCTGTATCTCTGACTTGATCTTGAACTCTAGACTGAGATATGGTTACTGTTTGGGCTGTTGCTCTGGGTCCTGGTGTTTGTGCTAGCTACTCATGCCCTGTACTCTGTCACAGCTGTTTAAATCCATTAAGATTTTACTTACAGCAGCATCTGTAGACAATCTCCCCAAAGTAGAATATCAAATAGTATCCCCAACTGAAGATGAGATTTGACCATCCCAGATCAGGTATTTCTGATAAAATTAATTGTCAATTCAAGCTGTGTAAATATTTGTGACAGTCACAATCCATTTGGGCTTTGTGTTTTCCTTCACTGGTCTATATGGCAAGCTGGGAGCTTTGTGAGATCAGAAAGGTGATATGATGGCAGAGAGATCTTTATCTTGTTCTGCTATATCTAATACTCATATATAAAATCATCACATCTTCCATATAGGTTGGCACTATGCTGTGCAAATGTTCACATGTATATCATGATGGTGTCCACCACCATCCCTCAAGTAATGAAGCTCGAAACAGAATCCTTTTGACTTGGAAAAGCTTTTGGGAGCCTCTGTATTGGGGAGGAGAGCCTTTAACATCAGAAAATTGTAATATAGATAAAGATTAACAGAAAGAGATAAAGGACAAATATAATATTCAAATTAAAGATAGTTTGAGATATCTGGGGATAAATATTTCAAATAAGTTTGATGAACTTAAGAAACTGAATTATGAAAGACAAAGAAAGGAAATTTAAAGATAAAATACACCAATATAGGAAGTTGAATTTACTGTATCTTGGTTTGGCAGGGTCGCACTATGTAAAATGAAATTATTATGAAACTTAATTTTTTGTTCAATGCTCTGCCAATTCAACTAAAGGAAAAGGAAATTATGACTTTTCAGAATTTGTTGACTAACTATTACAATGGAGGGAAGAGACCAAGAATATAAAAAAACCTTATGGTATCTATCTCAGCAAGAAGGTGGGTTAGGATTACTGAATTCTAAAAATTATTATAGGGCTTTCCAATTAAAAATATGGTGAAAATTCTAATGAAAGAGGAGGTAATTTGGGAAGAAAATGAGATGAAAGAACTATGCTTGGTAGGTAAAGCAATTTTCTTAGATAAAGATAAATTAAAGATTAGTGTTAAGAATAAAATGATAAAGACAACGATGGAGGTATGGAAGAACTTGAAGAAGAAATTGGCCCCAGATGTATCTCCCATTATAGAAATAGAAGATTTAAAAAGTTTTCCAGTGAAGATAGATAGAAAAGTGGAGGAAGTTTTTTCTAGAAATGTGTTCCTGTTGAAAGACTGGATGCAGATATGTAAGTATAGAGGGAAAAAAATAGAGGTATATAGGCAATTGAATTTGAACTGGTTTCAAATTGTATTAGTAAACAAGTGGAATAAAAATACTTAGAAGAATCCAGTTTAGAAAGGGAAAAGACAGAGTTTGAGTGAATGGTTTATAGTATAAGAAGGGGTCAAATAGGGGTTAAGGGCTTGGTTAGTAAGATATACAACATGTTAAATCAAGAAGGAAGACCACAGGATGTTTTAAAAACAATTTGGGAACAAGATTTGAATATTAAAATCTTGGAATTGAGTTGGAAAAATAAATGGAAGAGAAGGATTATGAGAACCTTGTCTATTAGAGTTAAAGGACACATTTATAAATTGTTATGGAGGTGGTACTTGACCCCAGTATGGTTGCACCAGATGGCTAATACAAAAACTAAAATGTGTTGGAGATGTAAGAATACACTGGGGATGTAAGAACACATGTGGTGGGGTTGTAATGTGTTAAAGGGCTTTTGGGCAAACATAGAGAAATAAATTACAAAAATAATGGGAGTTAACCTCAAGATGGGATCAAGTACCACCTTATTAACTGATGTAGATAATTTGAATATAGATATGAATAAAAATATTTGTTATCTTAACCTATAAAACCAAGTGTTCACCGTTGGAATTGGCTATACGTTGCTATGCGTCGCCCTACTGACCCGCACCCTCCCTTCGAGAGCACGGCCGAATTGCCTACGCAGGTCAACGAAGGATTTAAAAATCCGGCATGGGGGCCTCAGCCCCACTAACGGCAAGAAACGCAAAGAACATCACTTCCCGAAAGTCCTTGCGCCGCGCCGCGCCAGAGCCAATCAGGCTGAGAGGCTCTCGCACGGAGCAGCGTTCGGACACGCGCCGCAGCCAATCAAAAGAAAAGCATTTCAAAAAAACGCAGCACAAACACAAAGCACCAACACTTTACTACAAGCCCCAGCGTCCTGCGCGCAATGAGCGAGCAGAACGATGAGGCAGCCGGCGCGCGAAAACAAAAATAAGAAAAAGCCAACGCTGCAGCCATTCAAAACCACGGGCAAGCCAGCATGGCCCATGGGGGAAGAAAATTAAAAAAAACCCGCCGCCGCTACTCTTCCGTTCGAAGGGTCAGCGGCGCGCGAAAAACAAGTGAGGCGCCCGGCGCACAGAAAATAAAAGTTACAAAAAGCCCACCGCCGCAGCCATTGTTCCCCATGGGCGACACAGCAAGGCCCGTGGGGGAACCCCCCCCTAACATGGCCCTTCCGTTCGAAGGGCCAGCCGGCGCGCGAAAAATACGAGTTAAAAAAAAAACCCCGGCCGCCGCTGCCCTTCTGTTCGATGGGCCAGCCGGAGAGACAAAAATTAAAGCAACCCACCCACCCACCAACCCCCCGCAACTGCCCTTCTTCCCAACGGGCCATCCAGCATGGCCCATGGGGAAAAAAAGCCTCCCCGCAATTGGCCTTCCTTCCCACGGGCCATCCAGCATGGCCCATGGGGAAAAAAGCCTCCCCGCAATTGGCCTTCCTTCCCACGGGCCATCCAGCATGGCCAGCGAGAAAGAAAGCCACCCCCCACACACACACTTGAAAAAACATTCAAAAACACACCAAAACCCAAAAAATAAACACACACACAGCCAAAAATAAACAAGAAAAACACACACATACACCCCCCCCAAAAAAAAGCCACCCCCAACCCCCACCAAAAAACCCCCACAGAACTTACAAAAAGACGTCTTCCTTCTCTGAGAACCGGAACTCAAATGAGAAAGAGGAAACTTACCAGAAGCGACACCAAGAGGACAGAAGGTAACAAATGTAATGAGAGGCACAAAAGCTCACCACCCCCACCCAGTGGCCAAAACAGAAACAACAATCAAAATTATTGAACTAATAAGAATAATTCTAAATTTAATCAAATAAATTATACAAACATTCAAAAAAACACACTAATCTCAAAAATTACCAAAACAAAACCCCTTTTCACTCTGAAAACCCAAAACAAAAAAAAATTTAAAAAAACATTTAAAAAATTTGAATTTTAAACTAAATAATATTACATTAAATTAGATTAAATTTAATTTTTTTTTCAATAAACATTAAAAAAATACAAAAAAATATTTACTGGAAGCCACAAAAACACAAAACCTTACACCACCATTTAAAACAGCCCATCACCATTAGTTCAAGAAAAAAACCAAACCCTTTAGTATCCAACACAATTTTTAAAAGCCCGGCAACGCCGGGCAAACTATGCTAGTCTATTATATTAACAACAGCAAGGCAATGTATTTGAAGAAGTTGTAAGAGTGATTTATTGATAAAAATGGAAGATTTATATAAAGAAATATGGGAACTTACATTGAATGATAAGCTCACTTGGGAACTCAATCAGAAAAAGGGCATAATTAAGGAAAACAAATTTTGGAACATATGGAAGCCATTTTTGGAGTATACACTGATTGAGGGTAAAGGAGGCAGACCAGCACCAGGTCAATTGAGTTTTTGGAAACAGTAAGAATTAGTTATGGAAAAACACAATCTCCGGGGCATTTTAAATATCACTGGTGTTTTTATTTTGTTCTTGGTTTTTCTATTTTTTTGTTTACTTACTACTATTGTGATATATAATGTGTATGCTATTATATTATTAGAGTTTAGGAATAAAATATGTATTTATTGGAAAAATGTATATACATAATTATACATATGGATTTACATTATAAAAGACATTTACACAAGGAGTATATATTTGATAAGTAAGTGGTTAAAAATGAGATTTGCTCAAAATAATGAATATGAAAACATTTTTTTCTTTTTGGTATTTGTTTAACATGTATTGTATTGTATTCTGTATTGTATTGAAATGTATTGTTGTTTGATTTTTCTTGTTTTGCTATTTTTTAAAAAAATAATTAAAAATCTTTTTAAAAAGCTGGGGGGCAGGTCACACTCCCTCAGACAGCTTCAGTGGCCAGACAGCCATTTTGCCCTTTGTCCACCACACTTTCCTGGTGTGGTGGTGGTTGGGGCCCACAAGAAATGGTGCCGTGCGCCGCATCCAGCCTGTGGGCTGCAGGTTGAGAATCCCTGCTATAATGCAGCTGCCTAGACATTTTAGACTTCTCCTTGGGGTCTTGGCTGTGTGGTACAGCCATGATGAACACTTGCACTTCAATATTTATTTCTACACCATGGCTGATAGCCCATAACAAACACATAAGATGTTACCCATTGCATCACAGTTCCGAGACAGACAGGTTTGGCTAAGGGAAACAGCAACAGGAATCTGCAGAAGAGGTTATTATTAAGGACATGATTTGGAATGGCTCCATTTTACCTCTGGCTCCTCATAGATTTCAGGGTCCATTTGTGGGCTTAGATACGGAAAGAGGCAAAGTCTATCTCCCTTTCTTAAGTGGTATTCTCTGCAATCTGGCAGGCTCAGGAGCATGTCTTGAAGAACCTCTCTGCTGATAAAAGGAGCTGCTGTCAAACGCAACGTTTCATTCAACACACTGTCTGTAACAAACCAGAAAACCAAGAGGGAAAATTATGACAGCCAATAGAAATGCCAGGGAAAAAGAGTAGGTGGCTATTTTTACCTTCCATTCACACAGAACAAAATGGCTCAATTTCCAACAACATTGCAATTGTTTCCTAAACGTCCACCAAGTGCTAGCTTACAAAGTCCATTAGAAAATAAATGATCTCCCACCATCTCTAGAGAAACTAAACTGACAGTAAAACAAAGTTACATGAACTCTAACTTTGTCTTTTTCATGATGATTACTCTACTGCTTCCCTACTTGAACTGTAATATGAACAACAGGCATTGCAGGCGCACCCCCCCAATGATGGACTCAGACACAAATGAAAGTGGATAACGGCATGGGCCACATTTATTGATTCAAGCCCTAGTCCGAATTATAAATTTCTATTGGTAAAACGACCAATCATAATTCTTAAGGCAAGCAGGCCGAAGTAACACTGGTAAGGTACCACCCAAAATTGCCAATGGCAATTGTTACAATGTATCTATTTGTATCAATTTGTTTGTTGACAACAAACAAATTGTTGACCGTAGTCAATATCTAACTAATGACCCCACCCTCTGACGTGTATCCGTAAAATCAGGGGGTGATTCCAGCTGTCTAGTGGTAACCATCACCCCCTCGCCTGGTTCGTCGTTGACCGGACAACGTTTAAACAACTTATGCCTATCTAGTGTTGTCCAGTCAATTGCGAACCTGCCGGATACCTGTGGGTCATAAATGTTTACCTTACCAGTGCTACCCGCCAATGTGACCAAAGTCAACAGTAGCACAGACAAACCCCTATATCAAACCATAGCAACAGTGTGGGATGGGCGAAAAAGCCAGGACTCAAGAGCCAATTGTGAGTCCCAGCCAAAAATTCCCACCCGGCCCCGAAGCGACCAAGAAATCACACTGTTAACTAGGGAGGGGGTGGAGGGGAAAAACTTCTCCGCTCCGTCGGTTCGCCAAAATGGCAGCACGGCTGCCTCGTGGCCAGCCCTTTTATTAGGGTGCTGGCCACGCCCCTAACTACCCGGATGGTTTCGTCCGGGGGGGGCCCAAAGAGCGCGGCGGCCATTTTGGCGCCGCGCTTCCATTGCAGGCGCACCCCCCCAATGATGGACTCAGACACAAATGAAAGTGGATAACGGCATGGGCCACATTTATTGATTCAAGCCCTAGTCCGAATTATAAATTTCTATTGGTAAAACGACCAATCATAATTCTTAAGGCAAGCAGGCCGAAGTAACACTGGTAAGGTACCACCCAAAATTGCCAACGGCAATTGTTACAATGTATCTATTTGTATCAATTTGTTTGTTGACAACAAACAAATTGTTGACCGTAGTCAATATCTAACTAATGACCCCACCCTCTGACGTGTATCCGTAAAATCAGGGGGTGATTCCAGCTGTCTAGTGGTAACCATCACCCCCTCGCCTGGTTCGTCGTTGACCGGACAACGTTTAAACAACTTATGCCTATCTAGTGTTGTCCAGTCAATTGCGAACCTGCCGGATACCTGTGGGTCATAAATGTTTACCTTACCAGTGCTACCCGCCACCCGGAGAGGCTTCAATAAAGGCTCGACGCCCCCCCCAAGACCGTCAGCTCGGTCGACAGGCCTGCTCGCCAATCACTCAGCAGGAGGTCCATACCTCCTCGCGACAGATGGGCCCCCTCCCCTGAATAAAGCTCATAATTTTGCAGACTGATGATGGGGAGGGGAATGACGCGTCCCCAACCCATATCAAAAAGGAACCGGGCAATAGCCCTGGAGCGACGAGCCCGGTCAAGTGCCTGGAGGCCCAACGCTCCCCTGTAAGCATACTGCGGTATCATGTCCGACCAAATGAGGGGTGTGGCAGGCCACACATAATGTGAGTAGGCCAGGTGACTGCAAATCGCAAGCTTCCGCGATAGGCCAGTGACCTGTCCGAAACCATTGCCCCCAAGGTGAATAACCAGGACATCAGGCGAGTCAGCATCCCTGATGTAGAAAAGGAATGGCAACAGTTCCCGCCATAACATGCCGCGCTTACCACACCACCTGAGATGTGCGGATGCACCCAGTCCCAGTCGGGGTCCCACTCTGTCGCCGCAGCGTAACGCGCTGCCCTGTGCAGCGTAACGCGCTGCCCTGTGCAGCGTAACGCGCTGCCCTGTGCACGTGGCAACTGCCCACCAGCCCTACTGTCACCGGTGTAAAACAACACCCAGGGTCTGTCAAGGAAAAAAGGGGGGGTGAGAAACATTGCAGTGACTAAACTGGCACTCACGGTTGAAGAGGGTGAACGCAAAACTGAAAACAACGTGATCCCCACCTTCCCATGCGGCGTATTTCAGCCCCAGAGTACCCAAAAGCAGCTGCAGTAGAAACCGCCCCCATCCTGCAGGAATGGCTGGGTGAGGGGAGACCCACCCTGGTGACAGAAAAACGGCACATGGTGCGTGCCACACAGTGCAAGAAACTCCTGTAGGGCACCAACCGGACAGATGTCTTCCAAGGAACATCGTAGCAGTATTACTCAACTGCCTACGCCGTGCTGATCTGTTTTAGAGGAGTGTATCCTCAACTGAGCCCAATCATTGCAACATAGACATCTTCGAGTTCCAGTGCCCTACGACTTGCATCCGCCTTAGACAGCATCACAAGCTCGCCGATGCGGAGCGCTCCAAAAAAAAAAGGCCACCGTTGTAGCCGCACGAAACAGGGCTGCCTCATACCTATCGAAACATAGGTCATGCCAGCCTCGTGCCATTTGGGTAAGTACCCCAGGGGAAATTGGGTGACGGTCGTCCAGGCAACGCCCACGTTCCCGCACCCACCCCTCCAAAACATGTCTCACACGGAAATCAGCGGTACTCTCCGCATGACCTCCCACCTTGGCCATAAAAGCCAGCGCTGATAGCCTAGATGCTATGGTGCGTGGTGCCAGGCCCTGGGCGTGTAGGTAAACCATGAAACGGAGGATGTGGGCCACTGGGATCGGCCAGGTATCTGGCAGGCGAGATTGGGTACAGAAGGTCCAAAATGAAACCAACGCGTGGTGATACGCCTTACGCGTGCGTGGCGCCAGTGACATGCCGATCGCCCGGTTCACCTCTCCTTGCCAAAGGTCCATATCTCCTGCGGTAGTGGCGAGGGAAATTCCTCCGCATCCGGGGCCAAGGCACGGAACCGGGAGATCTGCAGGCGGGACAAAGCGTCAGCAATATCATTATTCACCCCCGGGACATGCCTGGCTCTGAACAGTACATTGAGGCGCAGGCTGCGCAATACAAACTGGCGCACAAGGTCCATGACCCTGGGAGATTTAGAGGTCTGTGAGTTGACAATGCGGACAACGGCCGCATTGTCACACCAGAAATGCACCACAGAGTTGGCCCACTCCTCACCCCATAGCATCAAGGCCCCCAGTATGGGAAAAAATTCCAAATATGTGAGATCCCTCAGGCGACCCGTGCCTGACCAGGCTGGTGGCCATCCACCATATGCCCACTTCCCATTGAAGTACATCCCATAACCAAGGGATCCCAAGGCATCAGACTGAATTTGAAATTGGGGCGAAGCCAGGAGGTCTGACCTCCAAAATGAGACCCCATTGAACGCCCTCAGGAACTGTAGCCATACGTGCAGATCTGCCCTGATGCCCCGTGTCAATCTCGCCCTATGATGGGGCCTGGATAAGCCTGCCATGGCGTCGCACAAGCGCCGAGCAAATGCCCTGCCAGGCGCGACCACCGTGCAAGCGAAATTGAGGTGTCCATGTAGCACCTGCAGTTCCCGAAGGGATGCCTTGCGCTTAGCCAGGAAGTCCAATATAAGGGCCACTATCCTGGACACCTTGTCTTCAGGCAACCTAGACGCCTGCGCCACCGTGTCAATTTCCACCCCCAGGAACACTAATTTATTAGACGGGCCTTCGGTCTTTTCGGGCGCTAAAGGGACACCAAGTTCCTCCATTAGCGTCTGAAATGTGTTGAGGAGACGTGTGCACGTGTCCCAGCCCCGTTCACCCCCGAATAAAAAGTCATCCAGGTAATGGGCTACAGACCGAGACCCTGACCTACGGACAAATGCCCACTGCAGGAAGGTACTGAAACGCTCGAAAGCCGAGCAGGATATGGAACAGCCGAATGGCATGGCTTTGTCAAATTAATATTCACCCCGGCATTTGAAACCCAGCAACTCGAAGTCACCCGGGTGCACGGGCAAGAGGCGAAACGCCGACTTAATGCCACACTTAGCCAACAGTGCACCCGGGCCACATGAGCGCACCATGCGCAATGCCTGGTCAAAGGATGTATACCCGACAGAACAAAGGTCATCAGGGATAGCATCATCGACCGAGTGGCCGGCTGGGTAGGACAAATGGTGAATCAGGCGGAACTCGCCCGGGGACTTCATGGGCACTTGTCCTAGCGGAGACACTTTAAGGTTGGGGAACGGGGGTGCGGGGAAAGGGCCGGTGACCCTGCCCGCAGCAATCTCCTTATTAATGCTGGCGGCAGCCACCTCCTCCCTTCCCCTAAGTGACAAAAGGTTAGGTGCATCCTGCGGTGACCTATCCCCCATGAAGGAATACGAAAACCCAGTTGAAAACCCCGAAGGAGGTACACAGCGTCTGCTCTCCTCAGGTACCATGCGAGCCAATGCTCCAGCATATCGACATTAATTGGGGAGGGGGCCTTTTGGTGAACCCGCTCCCTCCATGGCAGTCTTACCTGCCCCTTGTCCGCCCCTACCCCTGCCCCTGTATCCTCCCGGCCTGGGACAGGCGGAGGCAGCATGGGGGCCAGAACAAGAGGGGCACTCATGCTTGTACTTGCCATTTTTCCTGTTGCAAGAACCATTGGACGAGAAGGTCCAGCACAGCAGGCGGGCTGGAACCCCCTGCCCCGCCACTTGGCGTGGTACCTGTACCGGGGCCGCTCGTTGGACCGCATGTCCACAATGGTATCTCTCCCCAGGCGCCGGGCGCATGGGGGTCATATACAGAAGCCACAGCTTCTGGCAGGGCTCATCCCACCTCATCTCTGGGTGCAGCGGAATCCTCATGCGGAATTCTTCGTCGTAAGCCAGCCATGACGGACCCGGGAAGTCAACCATAGCCCGGTAAATATTGTCCAGATACTGGACCATAGGGATAGCCAAATCCGGCCTAGCCCTGAGGTAAACGGCCATGTAAATCAGGTACGCTGGCAACCAATTTGCCCACGTGCGTGGCGGCTTACGACGACGTGCCTGCTCCTATCCTTCTCGTCCAGCCCTTCCCTCTCTTCCTTGGTCGGCTCCCTATTTAGAAGGGAGAAGATATCTACATACTCGCCCCTCCAAATCTTTTCCTTGGTAGACTGGGCCAAATGGTCCCCCAAGGGCAAGGAATACCCTGCTGTTGGCAAAGCCGACACCAGCACTGAAGGAACTACGGGCAAAGGAAAATGAGCCTGAGCCAGCCCGGGGATCCCCAACACATTTCCCAGCACATTGGGGGCACCACCCCGACCCAGGCCCTGTGTCACGGGCAAAGTCGCTGGGTGGGCCGGGGGCCATTGGGCCGCCGTGCCACCCGAGCGAGGCCAAGGCCATTGAACAGCCCCCCCCAATGAAGTCAGTTGTGTGGGTGCATTAGCTTGGACTGCATACTCACCCGCTGCACCCCCGCGGGCCGCCCCCACCGGGGGTTCCGGTCCGCCGGGGGCGTCGGAGCTCCCGACCGAAGCTGAGCTCGTCGACGGAACCAGACCAGCACCAGACTGCTGCACCTGTGGGGTGGGGAGCTGCGAGGCAGTGGCCACCACCGGCCCGCGCGCCTCAGGCGGCTCAACCCGACCCATCGCCGGCCGCTGTTCGGCGGCCAAAGGGGGGCACCCGAAAACCTAGAGACACCCCTGTTTGGTTGGCCCTTGCCAAGGACGCTTCAAGGGCCACCACCCGGGTCAGGAGGGCCTCCACGTCGACATAGGCCCCGGCCCCGACAGGGGGCAATTGGGCAACCGGCCCATAATTCACGGGTACCTGTCCAGGTCCCTGAGCCCCAGGGGCCAGATAAGGCCAAGAGCCCATGCTCAGCCCCTGGGGAGCCGTAGGAACGCCCTGCAAAGGCAGGGAACCCAACCACCCTCCGTGGCTCGCACCCCCCATAGGGAACAGCGCACCCGGGCAAGATGGCCCCGCCGCACGGACCATGGCAGGGGCCGTGGTCGTTGTTTGCGGGCCAAGGGCCGAGGCCCCGTCTGGGGCAGCGGGTATGCTCCGCGCATAAGGCCAAGGAGCTACCGATCCCATCCCACCGTTCCCGGTGGGGTCCGCTAAAGGTGGCTGCGGAACGGGCGCAGTCGCGGTCCTCCGACCCGGCTGACGCCTCCGCGCCGATCGAGCCACATTCGCGGCTGCCTTCTTCTTCGAGGGCATGGCTAAGGTAGCTAGGAAGCCTAAAACAAGAGAAAGCTGCCCGAAAAGGCTTCCCCCAAGAGGACACGAGCGACGGAGGTAAGGAGGGAAAAACTTCTCCGCTCCGTCGGTTCGCCAAAATGGCAGCACGGCTGCCTCGTGGCCAGCCCTTTTATTAGGGTGCTGGCCACGCCCCTAACTACCCGGATGGTTTCGTCCGGTGGGGGGGCCGCAAAGAGCGCGGCGGCCATTTTGGCGCCGCGCTTCCATTTGTTCTTTAAATATTTTGGAAAACCAAATATGTTGTAGTTGTCAAGACTGTTAAGGTTGGACCAGCAAAATCTGGGTAAAATGTTTGAAGCTCAATAACCAGTCTACTTCACTGGGCTAGTATAAATAAAATGAGAGGAGGGAACAACAATCCCTAGGGGAAATGGGATAAAAATGTAATCAATACACACCTGGGTGGCCTCTGTCTGTGAGCCTTAGTTGGACTGTGATTCTGCAGGATATGTACAGCCTACCACTTCTCTCTTCACCCCACCTTGCCATCTAAATACCAGTTTTGAAAGATTCCCAAGCCCTGCTTTGAGAAGTGAAAAGAGGGTCTGAAGCAGCAAGGGAAAAACACCTCCCTTAATTCTGCCAGTTCCTGGCATTCCACCAATTGTCTATTCTAAGAAAAGACAAACCATGTTGAATTAGATGTCCCTAATCCAGCATTTTGTTTCTGTGGCAGCTAGCCAGATGTCTACGGGATGTCTGCAAGCAGTGCTTGAAGGTGACAGTACTCTCTTACACATGTTTCCTAGCAACTGGCATATAGAGGCCTGCTGCCTCTCCAACCAGAAGGGTTGTTTTATTTTGCATGAACAAATTCCACAAATTCTGTACTGTGACCAAGCCTCTTTCCACATGTGAGATGTATTTGCAGGAGTATGTTTGCAGCATGCAACAGATGTGGGAATCATGCTAGTCCGTGTGAGCAATGACAGCCCTTATATCCATGATGGCGAACCTTGGCACTCCAGATGTTCTTGGACTTCAATTCCCAGAAGCCCCCATGAATCCATATGAATGGGTTTACTGTGATTCATCCCACCCACACTGCCCTCTCACTCCCGGAAGTGGAAGTAAAACGTGCCTGTATGGGCACATTTTACTTCCGCTTCCGGGAGCGACGAGGGCGGCATGGGCCGGATGAATTGCAGTAAACCCATTCGTGTGGATTCATGGGGGCTTCTGGGAATTAAAGTCCAAGACCATCTGGAGTGCCAAGGTTCGCCATCATGGCCTTATATGCTGTTTCCACGTGTATGTATATCAGGTGCCAGGGTGTTCTCTAAATTTCTTCCACTTATGGCATACGTTGTACAGGACATATGTGTTGTGCCCTATATGTAAAAAAGGTTGAAATGAAATCATTTTTATCACATTTGCTCTGGGTTGAC
This sequence comes from Bradypodion ventrale, assembly GCA_035047345.1. Lineage (NCBI taxonomy): Eukaryota > Metazoa > Chordata > Lepidosauria > Squamata > Chamaeleonidae > Bradypodion > Bradypodion ventrale. Next base: position 28,428,239 of record JAWDJE010000004.1, on the reverse strand, counting down.
ACAGGACAGGAGGTTTCTTGTCTGTGTAGCATTTGAACAATATATAGCTTTTAACAATGAGAAAACCAATACATGTTCATAGAAAGATAAGGGAACATTACAGACAGACAAAACTTGAAAGTATGTGTACTAATAAAAGGATGCAGGTGGGAAAACATGTTTGGAATAAAGCATTGAAAGCTACTTTTAAGAAGAATGGACATAGTGATGTGCTGAAGCCAATAACAGTAATAACAGGATATTGCTCTGGGTATCATTGTATTTTTTTTCAAGCTCTGCATTAGTGCTTCCTTCCAAAAGCCAAATGCTCCAGAGAGCTTGTTATCCCCTGCACAGTTTGGAAAATGCATTTTACTTTTTTTATTATTCAGCGTATTTATCTAGGCACTTTAGAAGCTTTTTAGAGAAACAGATCACCATAAAGGTCATAATGTTCTTGTTTCCAAACACAGGCAATTAAACAGCAAGAAGAAAGCTAAGTTAGAATTCATCTCACTGATAAACTATTTTTCTGTATGTGAGGATTTTTCTAGGGTCTGGGGAGGCGTCCAGCCATGTCCACCTCAGTTACAGCCTGAAGCAACAGCATTGTCACCCCATGGCCATCTGTTTGTTAAGTGTTCCTCTTGCTTCCAAGTACTTGCATTTGAGACAGTCTTAGTCTCTGCAAGCATCCTCTTAGTTTTAACAGGTTTATTGGCCATCGTGCTTAGCACCCATAAATAGGTCTTTTGCATGGCATATGTTGATCTTTAGTAGGAAGAATCGTGTGAAAAATTGTGTCACTGCTGGGCCAAATCAACAGGACCTCTGAACATAATTAATGAGCATTTTGTTCCAGTGGATTTCACTCATAGCAAAGCACCGATTGTGTTAAAGGAGGAGTTCTGCCCTTTGAAACTAGATGTAGTGGTTGAAAATAATAGCAGTGCTCAAGAAGCCCTTCAGTCAAAGGTCTATGTCAGGGGTTCTCAACCTTTTCAGTCGACACACCGGATCATGCCCCCTCAGACAGCTGAGCAGGCCAGACTGGTGGTCCATCCCCCACCATAAACACTGCCGTAAAATGCATCTGCAGCTGTAGTAAACACGTTTATGACAGCCACAGGTGCATTTACAGCTGTAGTAAAATTGTCTGCTTCCACTTCCAGTGGTGGCGGCAGTGGTGATGGTGATGCAGGCCACATGAAATGGTGCCGTGGGCTGGATCTGGCCTGTGAGCCATAGGTTGAGAACTCCTGGTCTATGTGGTCTAGGGCAGGAGCAGCAACTTCCAGAGCTCTGAATATCCCTGGACCTCAGAGGGTTGCACCCATCCCCAAATATTTTTCAAAGGTTTTTAAATTGAATATGCCTTCTGTCCTAGTAGCATTTTGAAAATGAAGAGGCAGAGGAGGGATGGGAAGCAAAATTAATTCCATGCTCCATGGGGAATTTTTGAGCAAAGTGGAAATATTGAGCTCGTGGCCACTCCAGGAGGTACACATTTGTATCCCTGTGGGTATCTGCAGCTTGATCTTAGCCTTGATCTAGGCACTGTGATATGTGACACTACATTTTGCAAACATTTATAGTATGCGACTAAGATGAAGTAAGATTATGACAGTTTCAGAGACTCTGCAAAGCATGTAAGTAACTAGCAAGAGTTTATGTAATTACTGTATTGCAAACAAGTTGCCCAGGTAGAAAAATTAATTGCCCATTTCCCCCCTCGAGGTGAAGAGAAGAGGGATAGGAGTCAATCTGATTGACTTGGACTAAGTCATTTTGAAAGTGTGTGTCGTCCCCACGTGACATGCTAGATCCACCCCTTCTGTCACTGGTTTAATTGATCAAAAACAATGGTCATGAAGAGGCAGAGGTAACTATTCACACAGTTGGCTCCACATGAGCCAGTACTCTGATTTGTTCATGTTTTGGCTCACATGACGTACTGACAAAGATAGAGTTGCCACCCCATTTTTCTGACTCTCATTTTCACTTGCTCAAAGCAGTGATGGCAGGGGTGATGTTAGCATGCCTCCTTATCATTTGTGAAGGATGCACATTTTCAGAATAACTGAATATAGAGTTTTTGTGACATCATAATGTGGTAAAATATGACTGGGCATGTGATGCTATGATTCTTGACTGGCTGTCATGTCTAAGATCCTGATCTATACCTCTAAGGAGGGACTAGGTTGGTACTTGTCTGGCAAAAGCGGCCACACCCAGCCCAACCATCCCGAACCGAGCTGCCTGCTCTTACCTTACCATTCTGTGAGGGTCGCTGCAAGGGTCCAGTTGCTGAGAGTGGGGCAACCATCCCACAACCGCGACCACAAAAACAAACTACAATTCCCAGCGTCCTCCATGCCGCACCACCTGCCAGCCAATCAGGCTGAAGGGTGGCAGCGTGGAGAACACTGGGAAAGCCAGCACGGCGGGTTTTAAAAAAAACTGTGCCAGGGAAAGGCCCAACTGGCAAAAGGTAAGTGGGGAGGGGGAGAGGGACTGAAGGGGGCAGGGCACTGGAACCATGACGGCGAGGTAATGGGGATGAAGGCACTCCCTCTGTGTGAGTGTGTCTTGTGTGTTTGTGTTGTATGTGTGTGTATATTGTGTGCTGTTCTGGTGTGTGTGTGTGTGTGTGTGTGTGTGTGTGTGTGTGTGTGTGTGTGTGTGTGGTTGTGGTGTGTGTGTGAAAAACCTGCCCGGCAAGGCCGGGCAAAATATGCTAATGTTTTATATAATCATAGGAGGGCAATCATGGAAGTGTTCACTCTGCTCTGGGAGACTCTTCTCTGCATGCCCAGGGCCCCCATTGCTTGCCAAGCTGCTTGTGCCACAAGTTGCATCGCAGTGTGACAGAGGATCCGCTGGTGCATGAAAACACTTGTACAGTTGCCATCATCCTCCAAACAGGTCTCTGGCACACACAAAGATACACATACTAATTTCATAACCACAATGTATATATAAGTATAGATATTTATGTGCATATATATGGAATGTGAGGCCACGGGTAACTTGTTTGCAATAATTACATAAGCTCTTGTTAGATATTTACATCAGCCAGTCTAACTGACAAATTCATCTCTTCCTCATTACCTGCCCACATTAACAGTAATCACACACCCACATAAATATTGAAAGAGAAATTCCCCAGCAATTTAGATCTGCATTAGAGCAAAGTAGGCAAACAAATTGGAAGCATTAAGGGCCAAGCAACTCATTATTTTTCAGATATTGATTCCTTAACAGTGGAAGCCTGGAAGTGAGCAAAGGCCTATGTAAGTTATCCTGTATTCCCCAAACATGTACAGGGTCTAGTGATTAATAACACTCTGCTGTCTTAACTCAGGAAAATTTGATAACTCGCTCTGTGGATTAAACTAGGCATTTAATGGAATGTATCCTTCTTTCAATTAACCTCCAACAATTGGTTTTCTTCACAGATGTGTGCTTTATCATTCAGATTTGCAAATTAAGACAGTATTTTGCTTCCACTAACCAATGACAATACAGAGCATGTTAAATTCAAGGTGTGTAGAGAGATGGCTTTCACCACTTGCAAGAGCACTGCTGCTACATGTGTGCTATGGGTATCAGTCAACATGATCCTTATACTGGGGTAGTCTCAGACTGCTCTACTGCAGAGTTCTGCCAATTAATATGGTCTAATCTTCTTGGTGGAAAGTGAAAAGAGGAATAGGAAAAGGACACTCAGTGTCTTCAATTTCACCCCTCTACTTTATACTACGAAGTAAACATACAAGTACCAATCTGGATTGGGACAAAAAGAGAAGGCTGAGACTAAGCATATAGTGCCCTGATCTTGACAAGACGGGTGTGCCTTCCCTAGCTCGGTTTTTCCATGTAAATTTGCTTATGCCCCACTTCAATAGCTGTAGATTAGAAGCGGTGGGAACTCCATTGTTGATAAGCAGAAAGGTCCTTGTTGTTCTTCAATCACACAGTTGATTCCAACCCTTTGCGGCCCTATGGACCATTGTCCTCCAGGCACTTCTGTCCTCCACAATCTTCCTCAGCCTGCCCAGTTCTGTGCCCATTGTGTCTACAATGCCATCTAGCCATCTCATTTTTGGCCGCCCCTTCTTCTTTTGCCCTCTACCTTTCCCTTTCTCAAGTGAATCCTCCCTTCTCATTTGATGTCCAAAGTACTTCAGCTTCCTCTTTACTATTTGACCTTCCAATGAACAGTCAGGATTGATTTCTTCTAAAATCGACCTATTTGTTCTCCTCGCTGTCCTGGGGACTCTCAAAACTCTCCTCCAACACTACATCTCAAAGGCATCTATTCTTCTGTGCTCAGCTTTCCTAATGGTCCAGCTCTCACATCCATACATTACCACCGGGATTACCATTGCTTTGACTATACGAATTTTTATTTTCAAGGTGATGTCTCTACTTTTCACTATGTTCCCCAGGTTTCTCATAGCTTGTCTCCCAAGAATCAGTCGCCTTTTTATTTCATGGCTGCAGTCACCATGTGCAGTGATCTTGGATCCTATGAAAGTAAAATCTGTCACTGCTTCTACTTCTTCCCCATTTTTTCCCAGGTACTGATAGGGCCTGTTGCCATTACTGTATCTTGGTTTTCTTTATATTGAGTCTCAAGCCAGCTTTTGCACAATCATCCATCAACCCAATCAAAAGGTACTTTAGGTCTTCCTCACTTTCTGCCATTAGGGTGGTATCATCTGCATATCTCAAATTGTTGATGTTTCTCCCAGCAATTTTGATCCCATATTGTGATTCCTCCATCCCTGCATTGCGCCCTGAGTCAGCCTGTGCTGAATAGGGCAGGGTATAAATTGAATAAATATAAACATAAGAAATTATGTGCTCTGTGTATAAGTTGAATAAACAGGGTGATAAAATGCAGCCTTGTCTTACTCCTTTTCCTATTCCAAACCACTCTGACATTCCGTATTCTGTCCAAACTGTTGCTTCTTGACTCATGTACAGATTTCTCATGAGGCATATGAGGTGTTCTGGTATTCACATCACTTTAATTACTTGCCACATTTTGTTGTGGTCCACACAGTCAAATGCCTTGGTGTAGTCAATAAAACAGAAGTAGACTTACTTCTAGTTAATTACAACCCTTCTCCATGTAGGCACAGTTGACCTGATCAGGATCACTGCACCATATACTTATTTCACAGTTTCACATTAAGAAATAAATAAAACTATGACAGAGCATTACAGACTAGACCCAATTGATAGGGCAGATCCATTGCAGTAGTAGTGTTTATGTAAGTGTTGGCCTACCATTTAGGAAATTATTTAGTGGCTCTGCTATATTGGACAGCAGCAAGCTGTCCAATGGCTTTAGGAGGGTTTAGTTAAGGGGTGGCCAACCATGGTGCCCCAGGTGTTCTTGGACTTCAATTTCCAGAAGCCCAAGTAAGCACACCTGCTGATCAGGGCTTCTGGAAATTGAAGTCCAAGAACATCTGGGACACCAAGGTTGGCCACTCCTGGTTAGTCCAAAGAATGAAAGCAGTCTCCCTAGGAACTGTCCATGGTTCTGGGAATCTTACCACTGACACCTGCTTCTTCCAGCCTCCTATTTAAGACCAGCCCTTCAAAGGCTCATTCAGATTCTTGTGGAGCCCCACCCTGGCTGATGTGAGACTTACACACAGTGACATACATGCATGCCGTTGTCTTGCATGAAGAACCAAGACTCAGGATATTTACTCCAAAAATCCCCTCAGCTAGCATGTCCAGTGGCTATTCTAGTGTGAGATTATGAGGCACTGTAGTCCAAAAAAAACAGCATTTCCAAGATCTTTGAATTCTGAACTCCTACACAGGAGAGCTCTGGCTCTAGGTTAGGGGTACCCAAACTTTTCAGGCTGCAGGCCAATCACGTGGTTCAGGGGACCAGTCATTATGGCCCATGGGCTGGATCCGGCCCCCCAACACCAATTCATCCTGCCCATGAAGCCCTCGTCGCTCCCAAAAGTGGAAGTAAAACATGCCCAGGATTCATTTTACTTCCGCTTCTGGGAGCAATGAGGGCTTCGTAGGCCAGATGGATTGGCATTGGGGGCCAGATCTGGCCCACAGGCCATAGTTTGGGCACCCCTGCTCTAGGTATTCCACAAAATTTGAGGCTCTCCTTAAAATATATATTCAAGTGCTGGTCCTGCCATTAGGTAGAGTAAGGCAGCTATTATTGGCAACAGATGTTAAGCATTATGAAAAGGCAGAAGATTGGTGTCATGGAATTATCATCCCACGAATCTAATTGTATTAAGATCCTGGAATCTCTTAATTTAAGACTTGTATTAACATTATAAATGATCCAGAAATGCCATATTCTGATGCTTGGATATTGATATGTTGTTTACAAGGTCATGGTTAGGTCATGGCAAATATTTATCAGGTTAACCACTAGGTGGCCAAAAATAGAGGGGAAATGTAACACTTCTAGTCTGTCCTGTTACTAGGTGGATACAGGCAGTTCGTTGGTTGAGGCCATTAAAAAGGGCCTGAGGCTATGTCACACTTTATTGGTTAATGCCAGTGAGGAGAGGGGCGTCATTGTTACTCTTGAACAAGAAATAGGATATAAAAAGGAAGGCATTTGTGTAGACAAAAACAAAGACACCCACAAAGAACAGAAACAGAAACAAAAGAACAGAGATCTGAAATATAAAGAAGAGAGGTCTCAACAACATGCATCAGCCTAAGTAACTTGCTAAGATGGGTGCAGAAGTTAAAGAACTTGAATATCTAAAGAGATAGGTTATTTTGAGTTTGGGTGAATGTGTATGTTCTACATTCCTACTATTTTTTTTATTGGAAACTGGTTTTGAAAAACTGAAAACCTTTTATACTTTTATCTGTTTTTTATTTACAATAAAGAAACCTTTGCTTCATCACAATGTGTGGTTTTTGGAAAGGGGTAAGTAAAAGAGTGTTTGCCAGACCTCTAAGGTCACAGCTACTGGGTTAAAATACTTGTACATCTCTCCTCTGAGATACAGATCTGAGCCTGGTAACTTAGGCAGGTGTAAATCAGTTGGGTTGTAGGAGAGACTAAGGCAGGGAGTCCTTTCTAGCAGCCATCCGTTCTGCCAGGGAATATTTAAGGCCAGGAGAAGCCAAACAATATGGTGAGCAGGGCAGCGGCACAATGGACTACAAGGAGGAAGTAGCTGCTCCTTATCTTTGAAATCTTCCCCTAAGGTTTGCTAAACCCAAGGGCTGGCCTGTCTGTGTATGCCCAACTTATTTTTCCCCACATGATTTCCGATTCATTATAAAGGTAAAGGAAATGAGTGGTACAGAAAGGCAACTATTCTCCTAGTGGTGATTGATGGAAACAGAACAGCTATGACCTGACTCATGGAGTAAAGTGATAGGACTCGCACAATCCTAGGACAATGTGTGAATGGAAGAAGGATGCTAAAAGGGGAAAGAAGGTGGTTGAAGAGAGGCTCAAGGATCCACTATTACCATTGGTCTCAAATTACCTGAGGTTTGCTCTGAGAATACTAACCAAAAATGGGCATGTTGTCAAACTTCTCTTGAGGTATCCCATGAACTTGTCCAGTGGTTTGTTTTCTGGACCCAAATATTCTTTGCATTTCACCTTGAACCGCTGCCATGGCTGAAGGGTGTTTTAAAAGAAAGAGGAGAAGCCAAAAAACAGCAGGCCCTGCGTTACTCTAAAGAAAAGAAAAGACAACCATCAGCGACATCTTTGGAAATGTTCTTTTAAAAACAAGTGCTGTGAACAAACAGAACATCTATATCACATGGCAGCAGGGCAATATAAATATACTTTTCTTTACAAAATAGGTCAGCATTTCCAATTCTGTAAATTAAGAAACGGATGGTTCTTGAAGGATCAGCTTGAAAAACTGAACTATTACATTATTAATGTAATATTCCCACAACTAATCAGCTGCTACAGAAATTTGAAATATATCAGAAAAAAACAAGAGTAGAAGGACTGCACTAGGTCAGTGATGGCTAACCTTGGCACTCCAGATGTTCTTGGACTTCAATTCCCAGAAGCCCAAGTCAGCATTCCTACTGATCAGGGCTACTGGGAATTGAAATCCAAGATCATCTGGAGTACCAATGTTGACCATCACTGCACTAGGTATTTAGATATACACCTAAACCCAAAGAAACCTAGCTTGCATGGCCAAAAGCAGACCAAATGCCAGCCTCAGGATTTGACTGCAGTATGTCCCCACTATGTCTCTTGAGATTAGTGCCAGTCTGTGTAACAATGGGCACACTGCACAGTCCCAGGGCTTCTCCAGAAAAAAAGAAGTGGTATATCATGTCTACCTAGAAAAACCTTAAAGGGGCCACCATAACTCAGAAGTGATTTGAAGGCACACAATTATTATGTTAGATTGAGGCATGGTTGCTTGTAGGGAGTTATATACATTACCAGATCTTAGAAAAGTTATTTTTCTAGGCAGTAATTCCCAGCATCTCCCAATTTCCATGGCTATGTTGAGTAAGGGATTCTGGGAGCTGTAATCCTGGAATTAATCTAGAATAAGCATTCCTCTGTGTAAAATGAGGGTACACAAAAAGAGCCTCCTCGAAGACTATGGCTTTTTTAACCACAATCAGGCATACCCTGGTAATGGCAACCTTGAGTTATTGGCTAATCTTTCTCACACTAGGTCAGGTGAAAGGAACTGCAGAATGAACTCACCAAAAGGTGCCTTTATTTTGGTAGTTTTACATCTGGACTAGACATGGAAGAAGTGTAAAATGGATGATCAATTCTGGAAAAGAATTCAACATATCCTATTGATAGAAAGAGGACTCTAAACTGAGAAATGCAGTCCGGCTGCCTGGTCAAAGCTATGCTTTAATTCAGAAAAGATACATCAAACAAAATCAAGAATGAGATAATATTAGAATGTCCAATATTATGTACTTTTTTGTTTTTTTAGAAAGTGATGCAGTCTAGCACAACTCTTGGTGGTAAATGCTTCTTCAGTACAGTATATTACTACCAAGTGAGAATAGTGCAGGACATAAATAATTCATGTTATGTTTGTTTCAGAAGACAGAAATGCAAGTTTATGCTGCTCATGTTTTCAGAAAATGTGGCTGCTCTTTTAATTAAAGTGCAAGTGTTGGAAGGGAGGAACAGTGCACACATTTTTTTCATTATTCATGTTGTAAGCAAATGGGTTTATTCATGCTTTGGGTGTGGGTGTGGGTGGGAATTAAGTATCTTCTGCCTCCTTGGAAAGAACATTCTAGAAAAGTCCTGACACCATCAACCTTGGGGGAAAATGCACTCCAGTGTGTGGAAAGAGTGCAGTGAGGAAGTTTTTAAGGATTGGCAGCAAAGGAAAAATAACTGATACTTTAAATGAGGCAGCCATTACAGGAAAGGAGAAATTGAATCATGAGATATGTGCAAAGAAATTAATGTTCATAAAATGTGATCATAAAAAATGAATTATTGATACCATTTCTAAATAGATTGCAATAAGTTAAAATATGCCTCACCATATAGCTCAGAATCTTTCCTTCATGCCCCTCCTTTCACTACTAAGTAAGGTTCAAGGTAGCTTACAATCATTGTAACACAATACATGTGTTACAATGAGCCCTCATTCAAATACAGTAAAATGCTTAAAGAATCTCGTATGGTTTCTTACATGAAGTCTGACATTATTTTGATCCCTTTCCTTTTGAACTGGAGAAAACAAACTTCCCTTACATGACAGCACCTCAAATATTTGAAGATAACGCTCATGTAGCCTCTTAGTCTTCTTTTCTCCAGGCTTAACATACTCAGTTCCCTCAGCCATTCTTCACAGGGTTCAGCTTCCAAATCCTTTATCATCCTAGTCATCATTCTCAAGATACATTCCAGCTTAACATCCTTCTTAAACTGTGTTGTCAAAACCTAGACACATTATTCCAGGGGAGGTCTGATCAATGCAGAATAAAGTGGTACAGAGTTTGCCCTGCCCCTCTGCCCAGCAGAGGTAGCTCCAGTGATGCACTCCAAAAAAATTTACTACCACCTCTGTGGGCAGGGCCAAATCTGTGGGCATGGCCAACTCAGTGGGGTATGGAGGTGGGCATGGCCAGTCAGGTGGGCATGGCCTGGGGAAATTTCTGCTACCGGTTCTCCCGAACAGGACAGAACCTGCTTCAGTGCATCACTGGGTAGCTCCCAGTATCTCTTGTCATTGGCTATGATGGGTAGGCAGGGTCTGCAGTGGCTCAGTGGTTAAGAAGCTTGCCTTGTTAACTGGAAGGCTGGCAGGTTGGCAGTTTGAGACACGGGTACTACATGATGGATTGAGCACCCATCTCTGTCTCAGCTCTTGGGGACATGAAAGGAGCCTCATTTGGGTGTTCCCTGGACAGAGTTTTTTCTGCAAAAATCCTTTCAACCCAGAATAATTTCTGACACATAGTTATTATTATGACGGGTAGGCAGGATAGGAGTTGCAGGCCATCAGCTGCCCACTTCTAAAGGATGAATTCAGTATCAAAGCAGCAATTATTGCAATGACTGTATCATTTCATACATCATCACTTTTCCAAAAATTACATAACATTGATGATCAGGACCTTGTTTCATCTAAGTTGTGTTTCCCTGCCTACTTTGACATGCCTTAGCAACTAGGGAATGCAAGAACCAACTGAGAAATCTCAGGCTCCCCAAATATAAAGTATGGAAGCTAAAAAAACAAACAAACACTGAACATAAGGCAGCCACAGAGGGCAACATTATACCAGACACCAGCTGAACAATTAGAAGGTAATAAAATATCATGAGGAATTAGACAAATTCCTATAATCAAACATGTAAATCAAGCTTGTGTTTCAATTCTGGTGCCCAGTCACAAAACAGAACCAAGCTAATTCACAATTTGTGGAGCTGTGGAAACTCCCTGTTAAATGAAACAAATGTATATATTTTACTTCTTAAGGTAGCTGCATTTCGAATGATGCGCTCATTGTATTGTATTGCTGGACCCTCCGAATCTAATATTTTCTACCTGAGTACTCCAGAGCTGCAGCAGCATGGCTCTTGTCTGCATCTCTTCATCCACACCGAGGTCCACAAGATGCTGTTTATAGCTATCGAGCCAAACGCTTCGGTTTGCTCTGCAATCCATCCTTTTCACAGACAGTAGCTTCAAGAGATCTCTCTTAATGCTACTGAATGTCTTCTTTTCTTCTGTAGATAAAAAAGATGGGTATATTTTTAAAGACAGAAACAATTTGGAAGGAGGTTCTAGAAACATGCCATCCCCTAAGAATACCCTCCTCCATTTTAAACACAGAGCATGAGGGAGAGTTCTGTGTAGCAAGAAGATTTACATGGTGAATTTCTTGCAAAGCAATTCTCTCTTTCTTGGCAAGTATTACTAAATGGACAACCAAGCAGCTGTTTTTAAACCAGCTTTAAGAAAAGTGAAAATAAAAAGTTACACAATGGTGCCATCTGCTGTTCACAAGTTCTTTCCTCCTTGTTTACACTGTGTGTTTGTTTAGCTTTTCTCAATGGGGTCTCCTTAAAATCAAACTGACTTGTGACATAAGCTGCATGTAGATTCCATACCAGAATAAATCTTCTTCTGAAGGTTTTCTTGACTTTGATACAACAAGCAAACAAACAAAGTTGCTTCCTTTCAGACCAACAAAGCCAGGGTTGTAGGAACTTCTCTTCATCCCTAAAACACCTGGAAAACCAGTTGACCACTGCTAAGATATAGCCATTCAAGAAGCACAGTGTGCATAAGCAACCAAGCCTAAACAAAACTATATATTGCAAATGATTATTTAAAAGAGGAAATTATTTAACTGCTATAAATGTGTAACTACCATAATTCTAGTACATTGCAAGGTAGCTTGCTTTATTTTATGCTTGGTCTTTGGGAGCTAAACAGAGGCTTTATTTCGAAATCTGATTTGTCAGATGAGAAATTCTGCCTTTTTTATAAAAAAAATGTAGCCATTGTTTTAAGCATAAACAAAACAAAACAAAAACACTGAACTAGGGTTCAGTGCTCATCTCTGCTTCATAGATGAAGAGCCAGTGCGGTCTGCGTCTGCAAACGTTTCCATAGACATGTGGCAGGCATTCCTCAACATCAGAGTGTACGAAATGCTGTTTACCTTCCCACCGAAGTGGTCCCTATTTATCTACTTGCAATTTCTTGCTTTTGAACTGCTAGGTTGGCAGGAGCTGGGACAGAGACGGGAGCTCACTCCATCATGCAGTATCCAGGAATCCAACTCCGACTTTCCAGTCAGGAAATTCAGTATCTTAACCATTTGAGCCACCGCACTAACTAACTGCTGTTTTTTAATGTTAGCTTTCGTGGATCAATTCCACTTTGTCAGACATAGGAATGATACTTCATGGCAGGCATTTGTCTTGTATCCTCCTATTATTTGCAATTCAACGGGGCGAAAATTTACAACTAATCTGAATAACAACCAGAGATCATCTGCTATTACCAGTTGTAAAAATGCATATTGATTTGTATATTTCTCTGTTATGCTAACCAACCACCTTGTACCTGATGTATAAAAATTGATGCCATGAAGTCTCACGCCTATGTCTGACAAAGTGGATTTGATCCACGAAAGCTAACGTTGAAAAAGCAGTTAGTCTTTAAAGTGCTACAACGTTTATGTTTTGCTTTGCTTTGTTTCTGCCTAAATTGCATCTCTAGGATACCAACATTATTTCAGAGAGTTTATCTTTAACTTATCACTTGGCCTTAAATGCTTTCTGCCATGATGAGAAGGTGAATTACAATGAGACTCTGCAGAACAGGAGTAAGAGGTCAAAATTCTCATCAACATCTTGTGATTTTTCTTGTCCAGGAACACTGACCTGTACTCAAAAGAGAGCGAGCAGCTTTCATTAATAGCCGGTCCAGTTTATAAAATGCGTTGTATATTTCCAGTGAGTGAGCCCGGTCTTTTGCTTGAATAGAGGCATCTTCATAATCCTTCCCTTCATTACCATAAAGTGTCAGGTATCCAGCTCTGCCAAGTCAGGAAAAATAAATTTAGAATGCTTAATTTTGAAAAAATTAACACCAAAATTCTCTTGAATGGATGCATTAAACACCAGGGGTTTTAGTGGGATTTATATTCAGATTAAGGGACTGCAGTGGCTTAGCTTTAAGATGCTGAATTTGATGACTGGAAGGTTGGCAGGTCAGCAATTCAAGACCTGAGCACTGCATGATGGAATGAGCTCCTGTCTCTGTACCAACTCCTGCCAGCCTAGCAGTTCAAAAGCAAGAAATTGCAAATACAGTAAAACGCCGGGTTACAACCCCCTCAATTTAAGTTTGCTCCAGTTTACAATGGCAAATCCTGTGGAAATGCCATCCCGGTTTACAAATTTTTAATGTATTTGCTTCAGTCTACAACAATCAATTCAGGACCATCTTTTAAATTTTCCATTGCATCACTATAGATGTTTCGGGTTACAACGAAGACTGTTGGAACGGACCTCCATTGTAACCCGGGGTTTTACTGTCAATAAATAGGTACCACTTTGGTGGGAAGGTAAACAGAGTTCCATGCACTCATGCCTGCCACATGTCTACGAAAACGTCTGCAGACACAGACAGCACTGGCTCTTTGGCTGTAAGCAGAGATGAGCACTGGTCCATAGAGTCAGAAACAATTGGCTTTCAAGTAAGGGCAACCTTTACCTATAATCAAGTTATACCATCTTCACCCCTCTGGACTGAATTTCCCCCCACTTTGTATTTTCTTGACACTCCTTCTCAGCCACCTAAAACTCAGAATGTCTTAGACTACACTACTCTTATTTCTTATCTCCTTATTTGTTGACAACCTCACACCTACTTTAATAAGCAAACAAAATGAAAGTGCGGCGCCAAAATGGCCGCCGCGCTCTTTGCGCCCCCCCCCACCCGGACTCAGACATCCGGGTGAGTTAGGGGGCATGGCCACCCCTCTATAAAAGGGGTGGCCACGAGGCAGCCGAGCTGCCATTTTAAAATAGCGACGGAGAGGAGAAGTTTTCTCCGTCGCTGTTCCTTTGATTCTTCGGCTCTTTAGCCCTTACTCTTTCCCGGCTGGGAAGGAAGGATCTTGCACAGAGCCTTAGGCTTGCTGGCTGCTCTGTGTTTTGGCGTTAGGATGATCCCTGGAAAGGGATCCTGCTCTTTTTCTTCTTTTTTTTCAGATATGCCTCCCAAACGGAAGGCCCCGATGACGAAACCGCGGCCAACGGGGAGGACTTTTGCTGGCCCTGCGCAACATGGGGGCAGCCCTCAGGTCGGAGGACCAGGGCTGCGCCCACGCGGCAGGGCACCACCTCCACCGATACCGGTGGGGCGATGCAGGCTGCTTGGCCCTCGGCTGGCCAGTCTTCAACCGGCCCTTCTGGGGCTTCGGCCCTCGACCCGCAGTTGCCAGCCATGAGTCCGGTCAGCGGGGGGGGGGGGGGACCCGGTGCTGGTGCACAGCACGTTCCGGCCCCTCATGGGCTGGAGTTTTGGGCATGGCCCTATTCGGGCCCAGGCTCTCATTTTGGGGTTCCTGGTCAAATGCCTGGTGGGCCGTCCGGCCCACCCGGCCCACTTTATACTGGGGGATCTGTGGCAGTGGATGCATTGCTAACGCGTTTAGCTGTGCTTGAGGCATCCTTGGGGATTGCACACAACCCCATGTCAGGGGGCCCTTCACTCTCTGCCGGGGGCCCTTCGTGTTCACCGCCTATCTCGACGGCCGCCACACTGCAACAAGCGGCCAGCCGGGTTGAGCTGCTTGAGACGCTCCAGCTTGCGCTTGCCGGTGTCTCGCAGCTCCCTGTTCGTCCAGAGCTACAGCAGGAGAGTGGTCAGGTGTGGCCCCAGAGCTCGATTCCGGTCGCGAGCTCCGACGCCCGCCGTGGGCTGGAACCCCCAGTGGGGGCGGCTCACGGGGGTGCACCTAGTGAGTATCAGGTTCAAGTTAATGCACCCACATCACAGTCCACTTCCAATGGTGGGGTTCAGTGGCCATGGCCTCGTCAAGTCGAGGCGAGTGGGCATCAGTTGCCAGCCTATCCCAGTGTCCCTTGGTTCCATACTGGTACAGCGTTGGGAGTGGGGGTTTCCGCCCCCGGGGCAGTGCCGGGCATCGCAGGGACTGTCCAGGTTCCGCTGCATATGCCCCGTGTACCTAATGTGCCGGTGACGGCCTTGCCGATGGCTGGTTATTCGTTGCCCCTTGGTGATCATTTGTCCCAGGTCACGAGGGAAAAGATTTGGCGGGGGGAGTACAGTTGATGCGAGCGTGCATCAGTTACCATCTTATCCCAGTATCCCATGGTGCTAAATGGTCCCTCGTTAAGGGCGGGGGTTCCGCCCCCGGGGGAGTGCCGAGCATCGCAGGGGCTATCCGGGTCCTGCTGCGTATGCCCTTGATACAGAACGTGCCGTCGATGGCTTTGCCGATGGCTGGTTGTTCCTTGCCCCGGGTGATCATTTGCCGCAGGTCACGAGGGGTAAGGTCTGGAGGGGGATATGTGGATATTCTCCATATTGAACTGTGAGCCCACTGAAGAGGAGTGAGAGGGACAGGATGACAGAGACAAAGAGCTGTCCCATCGTCGTAACCCACCGCACACTTGGGGCCAACTGGCGGTCGGCATACCTTATATATATGGTGGTATGCCGCAGGGCCCGGCCTGGTTGGGCCATCACGATGGTTCCATCCATTGCTAATATTACAGGGTGATGGTTGATTTGATGGGCCCATCGCAGTTGGCTTACGATGAGGAATGTGGATGAGGGTGGCCCTACACCCTGAGAGGAGGTTGGATGAGCCCTGTCAGCACTTGTGCTCGTGTACATGACTCCCACGTGACTGGCGCCTGGTGATAGGTACCATGGTGGTCATGCTGTGCAATCGGCTGCTCAGACACAGGCTCCACGCTAACTGGTCGGGCAGGGGGTTCCAGCCTGCCTGCCGTGTTCGACCTGCTCAGCTGGCGACGGGTGTACTAAGCGCCAGTGTCATTACCGACTGGGTGTCCCCTTTTGCGCTGGCCCTTACGCTGCCTCCGCGTGCCCGCGGGTTGGTGGGTTACGGGGCAGAGGTAGGGGTGCACAGGGGGCGATCAGAGCTCCGTCTGAAAGAACTAGCCTTGTCAAAGTCCCCCTCCCCAATTAGTGTACTCAGGCTGGAGCGATGGCACTCAGCTCATCCAAGAAGGGATGATGCGGGGTACCTGCTGGAGGGTTTTCAATGGGGCTTTTGTATTCCATTCGGGGGTGTTAGGGGTCCCAGGATGCTACTAATTTGGTTACCTTGAAAGGTAACGAACAGGTTGCTCCACTGTGCACAGCTAAGGGAGTTGGGGCTATGAGAGTAGCGGGTCCCTTCTTGGAACCACCTTTCCTAAGTTGAACGTCTCCCCTATGAGGCTAGTACCGAGGTAGAACCAGGGTGAATGTCATTTAATCCTCCATTCAGCTCACCCTGTGGGTTATCCGGTTAGGGATGCCATTCCTGACGACCTTGTTCAGTCAGGTACTCGTAGTTGGTTCAGCCCCTATGGGTGGCTCGCTCATGCAGTCCCGGTGCTTTCCTGGCACAGTGTGCTATGCACTCAGCTTTCAGATTACTGCCAGTGCACCCAATGGATTTAGAGCTATTGGGTTTTTAGGTTCCGAGGTGAATTTACTTAGATAAGTCCAACCCCTGCTGACTGAGTTAATTCATGTTCAGCATTCGAACGATTCGGGACTTTCATTCAGTGGGCCTTTGCTCGCAGGTCTGGGTCTCGGTCTCTAGCCCATTACCTCGACGACTTTTGGTTCGGGGATGAACGGGGCTCGGACACGTGCACGCGTCTCCTCATTACATTTCAGACACTCAGGTGGGAACTGGGTGTCCCCTTGGCGCCTGAAAAAACCGAGGGCCCAGCTACTAAGCTCACATTTCTAAATCGACTCTGTCGCACGGGCATCCGGGTTACCCATGAATAAGGTGGCTCGGATCTCCGCGGCGATTTTGGCATTGATTGCCAAACATAAAGTGTTCCCTTGTGACCTGCCCTTACTTCATGGCCAACTTAATTTTGCCTACAGGGTGGTTCCACCCGGCAGAGCATTGGCCGGGCGCCTGTGTGATGCCATGGTTGGCCTGTTAAAGCGTCAACACAGGGTCCGGCTGATCAGGGGCATACGGGTGGACCTTACGGGCTGGCTCAAATTACTCCTGGGTTTTAACGGGGTCGCTTCCTGGAGATCAGACTTGATGGTCTGCCCTGGATTTCAGGTACGGTCGGATCCCTCCGGCTCCCGGACTTATGGGGGTTTACTCTGAGGGTAGGGGGACTTACGGCCGATGGCAGCACCGATGGCTTGGCACGGATCGCCTCCGCGATCTTACCTTCCTTGAGTTTCTTCCCGTTTTGGGGAGCACTGATGCTATGGGGCGATGAGTGGGCCTACTCAGTGGTCCATTTTTGGTGTGATAATGCGGCAGTGGTGCACATTGTAGACACCCAGACATGCAAATCCCCCAGGGTCATGACATTAGTTTGTCTATTCTTTTTGAGAAGCCTACGCCTAAATGTGCTGTTATGGGCCAGACATGTTCCAGGTATTAATAACGACATTGCTGCTTTATCCCGCCTGCAGATCCCCCGGTTCCGTGCCTTACTCCGGAAGCAGATGAATTCCACTCGCCACTCCCGGCCGATATTTGGACGATTGGCGAGGAGAGGAGAACCGGGCATGTCATTGGCACCTCGCACGCGTAAGGCGTATCACTACTGCGTTCATGCGTCATGTTTTGGAGGGGTGGACACGGGAATGTGTCCGCCACCCGGACACGCGTCACCCCAGTTCCCAGAGTTTCTGACCCACCTTGCACGAGGCTGGCATTACTATGTTCGGATAGGTGTGAAGTGGCTCTTGGTCACGCAGCTACCACGGTAGCCTTTTTGGAGCGTTCCGCATCAGTGAGTGGGTGCCAGAGTTGGTACCATCTGTGTAAGGCGGAGGTGTCTCGTAGGGCACTGGAACTCGACGATGTCTCTGTCACACATGAGTGGGCTCAAGTGGGGATACGGTCCTCACAGGTTGTTCAGCACGGCGTAGGCAGTGGAGTCAGACTGCTACGAAGTTTTATTGGAGACATCTGTCCGGTTGGTGCCCTACATGAATTTTCGACAGTGCCTGCTGCGTGCCCCAGCCTGTTTTTCTGCCACCAGGATAGGTCTACCCTTGCCGAAGTAATGTTACTGAGGGTGACCGGTGCCGCGCTTCGCGGTGTAGGGGCCCGTTTTGGCACCCATTTATTTAGGATAGTTTAGTGTATGAAAACCAAGACAAAGGAACAGCCGAAGGATTGGCTTAACACATCTTTATTGCATGAGTGGTCAGAGGGAACATGAGGTAATGGCGGATGAGCAGCTCAATATATACGGTGGCTATACATTTGAATGTGGCTCCACGACAGCCCATTGGCTACCGTTGACGTGACGTCATTCTCGGTCATGCCCTTCTTGTCCAGGTGAGGTAGTGGCGGGAATCTTCCCGCGCTGTCGTTCTTTGGTAATTTATGACCTGAGAGCTGGGCGCTTGCTATTGCCACCAGGTGGTCATTAGCTCGCGTCCTGATTGGAGCGGGTTACATTGATGTATGGTTTAAAGGCACAGTATGGAAAAACACAATGCATAGTATTGAAACACAACATTCCTCCCCCCTAGGATGAGACGAAGTCTCTCATCCAAGATGGTTTATTGCAAACGCGCTTTGGGCGTGTTGTGGGCTGGCTTGTCCCGGCTCCTTGTCCTGCAATGGGAGAGGGAGACTCGTTAGTGACTCGCCGCGGCTCAGCGGCTGTTGGGGAAGGGGCAGAAAAACCGGGGGCACTGGGGACTAACGAAAAACCCCGCTTCTCGCTTGGAAGGGTGGGGGACCACTCCTGAAAACCCCCCCGGTTCTGTAACTGAAAATCAGAATTACCCCCTAGGGTTACATTAGAATGATTCCACAGGATATCTACGGGGGCCGCTTCGGCCTCCTTTCCCTCCCCCTTAGGTGGGGACCACCGGTCCCCCTCTCCTCCCCCTTGGGCTGAACGGGTGGGGGAGAACCCTAACGTTGAAGTCATTGCCGCGCCATCCGCGGGGCGGCCGTCCGGGACCCGGCGCCGGAGCTGGTCCGCGTGTCGCCGCCAGAGTAGACCCGTACTGGTCTCCACACAATATGACACGGGACCCGTCTGCCCAACGACGACGCCCGGGACCCAGGCTGGCCCCGCGCTAGCGTAGTTCCTGCAATGCACCGGGGCACCCACTACGAAACTCTTCGTGGCCGCTAGCCCAATGTTCCTCCCCGTGTCCTCCACCCTCGTCGGATCTAGCCTGGTCAGGATCGTTGTCAGCTTCCTACGCATTAAGAGCTCTGCGGGCGAATACCCTGAAGCTAGGGGGGTCACCCTGTACCCTAGCAGGAACTGACACACTTGAAGGTTGAGATCCCCCGGACCCATGCGCCTCAGCGCGTCCTTAGTGGTGCGCACGAGGCGCTCCACCTGGCCGTTTGATGTGCCGAATGGCGTTGATCTCCGTGAACGCCCTGAACTCAGCGGACGTGAAGCAACTTGCGTTATCGCTAATTAGGGTGTCGGGTATACCGAACATGCTAAAGACCCTCCGCAGATGCTTCACCGTCGTCGCTGACGAGGTGCTTGTAACTGGGATTACCTCCAACCACTTGGAGTAAGCATCCACCACGAGGAGAAAAAGTGTCCCTCTAAATGGCCCCACAAAATCAACGTGCACCCGCGACCATGGCCCCTTTGCCGCGTCCCATTCCCTGTGTGGCAGACGCGTCTCTTCGGGCCGGGAGCATTGGCATTTCTCGCAAGTGCCCACCATGTGCTCGATGTCGGCATCTAATTGGGGCCACCAAAAATAGCTCCTTGCCAGAGCCTTGGAGCGAACAATCCCAGGGTGGCTGACGTGCAGCAGTTTGAGTACCCTAGACCTCAGGGAATCAGGGACCACCACCCGCTGGCCCCACAGAAGACACCCCCTCTCTAGGGACAACTCTAGCCTCTTCCTGAAGAACGGGGCGAACTCAGCCGCCGGGGAGGACGCAGGCCACCCTTTCTGCACCCAGGAGCTGACGAGAGCAAGTGTCTTGTCCTTGCCGGTCGCCTTAGCGATATCAGCGGGCACAATGGGGGGCGAATCTAGGACTTCGATCAGGAGCACTGGGCGGTCTCGCTCTTCGTCGGCTACGACGCTGTTAACGTTGGGCAGGGGAGATCTGGACAGGGCGTCTGCATGGCTTATTTCTCTACCCGGGCGGTAGACCAACGCATGCTGATATGCGTTTAAGAAAATGGCCCACCGTAGCATCCTAGGGGACAGGATCTGAGGAGTGGGCTTGTCTGCAGTAAAGATGCCCAACAGGGGCTTGTGATCGGTCACAATGGTGAAAGGGCGGCCATAGAGGAAATCGTGGAACTTTTTCGTCCCCGCGATTATGGCGAGCGCCTCCCTGTCTGTTTGGGCGTAATTCCGCTCTGCCTGGGACAGGGATCTAGAGTAGAATGCTACTGGAGCTTCTCTCCCGTTTTCCAGCACGTGGCACAGCACCGCCCCCACCCCCACTGGGGACGCATCACATATCAGAACCACCGGTCTCTTGGGGTCAAAATGGGTTAGAATGGCGTCAGACGCTAGGAGTTGCTTCAGTTCAACGAATGCCCTCTCTTGGTTCTCGCCCCACTTCCACGCCTCATCTTTCTTAAGTAGCTTGTGCAGTGGATCTGCCACTGATGCCTTCCGCGGCAGGAAGGAGTGGTAAAAGTTTAAGAGCCCTAGGAACGACTGCAATTCGGGCTTAGAGGTGGGGCGAGGGGCATTTCGAATGGTGGCTACCTTTGATTTGGAGGGTTTGATTCCCTCGGGGGTTACCCGGAAACCTAAGAACTCAACCTCTTTGGCGAAGAAAACGCATTTGTCTCGCCGCAACCTCAACCCCGCCTTTTCGAACACCGCCAGCACTTTGTCCAGCCTTTCAGCCAGCTCCCCCTCGCTTCCCCCCGTTATCAACACGTCATCAAAGTATGGCAAGACCCCCTCCAGACCCTTTAAGAGGCGTTCCACGAGCGACTGGAAAATACCCGGCGCCGAGTTCATGCCGAACTGTAGGCGCGTCACCTGGAACGCCCCCTTATGAGTGACTATCGTTTGCGCAGCAGCCGCAGCTGGGGTTACAGAGAGCTGCTGATAGGCTTGCGCAAGGTCAAGTTTGGCGAAACACTTTCCCCCGTGTAACCTGGCCAACAGATGGCTGACTACCGGCACCGGATACGCATTTGGGCGGATCGCCTTATTGATGGTGCACTTATAATCAGTGCAAATGCGAACCTCCCCGTTGGCCTTTAGTGCAGTTACAATCGGAGTTTCCCACTCCGCGGAATCAACAGGAACTAGAATCCCCTGGCCCACCAATTTGTCCAGTTCCGCCTCTATCTTGTCTTTTAGTGCGAACGGCACTCTGCGTGGCTTGAGTCTGATAGGGCGGACCTCCGGGTCCAGGTCGAACGCTACTGGGGGTCCCTTGAACTTTCCTAGCCCTTTCTTGAAAACTTCGGGGTGCGCGTCACACACCTCCTGTATTGGGTCAGTCCCGACGGCATGCACCCCCCCAATGAACAAACCCAGGGGCTTAAACCATTGAGTCCCGAGGAGGCTGCAACTTCCCCCTTTGAGAACAACCAGGGGCAGTTCCGCGGCGTGTTGCTTGTATTGGACCTTGAAACTTCCAACCCCCAAAACTGGAATGCTATTTCCCTGCACGTCCCGCAGCGTGGACCTCAACGCTTTGAGCTTAGGGCGCACGTGGGGAGAAATTCCCAAAAACTCCCGCTGGGACATAATTGAGTATGAAGAACCCGAGTCTATCTCCATCCTAACAGGGGCCCCTTGCACCAGTACCTCAACAAAATAACGTGGGTGTCCCAAGGACACGCTGTACACGGGGGTCTCGTCGCCGCTGTCGTCGGAGATGCGGCCCACGCCGTCCTGCTTCCTCGCGGGCCGGGCGCCCTCCTTGGTCTTCGGCGGCCGGTCCGATGGGTTTTTCTGGTCTCTACGCCGTTGTCTGCAGACCTTGGCGATGTGACCCCGGCGTCCGCAGTTGTGGCACTCGGCCTTCCGGAACGGGCACTTGATGCGGTCATGGGTTGCTCCACAGCCGTCGCAGCGTCGGCTGTCCTTCCGCACCTTCCGGACGTCCTCATCATCGCTACTCTCCGTGGAAGACTTCGGCGTGCGCCTGGCTGCCTGCACCGAGGCCGCGGCCTTGTCGGGCTGCGGGGGTCTCTCTCTGAACCCCTTAACTCCGGCCCTCGTGGCCTCCGCAGCCTGGGCCGCCTTCACGACCTCGCATAGCGTCGGCGGCGGCTCCTGGTTCATCAGTTTCCGTTGAACCTCTTCATCCCACAGGCCGCACAGCAAACGGTCCCTGAGGGTGATTTCGAGGTTTTCCCACTTGCATGGGCCGGCGGCCAATCTTAGGGCCGCTGCAAAGGCGGCGATGGATTCACCGGGCACTTGAACTCTCTTCCAGAATGCGTCTCGAGCCGAAAACATCGAGACCGTGGGCTGGAAATGGTCTCGCATCACCTTTAGAAGCTGTTTGGCCGTCAGTTCGCTCACCTTCTTCGGTGATACCAGGCCCACCAAAACTCGCTTGGCGGCGTTCCCCAGCATTCGAGTGAGGATGGCTCTCTTCTTCCCCTCATCTGTAATGTCGGACACCACCAGCGTATCCTGGAAGTCCATTTCAAAGAGCTCCCAGTCTTCCGGCTTGTTGATATCGAAACCGGCATGTGTCTTGGTCTCGTGGGAAGCCATATCCCACCTTCGTCGCCAGTTTAGTGTATGAAAACCAAGACAAAGGAACAGCCGAAGGATTGGCTTAACACATCTTTATTGCATGAGTGGTCAGAGGGAACATGAGGTAATGGCGGATGAGCAGCTCAATATATACGGTGGCTATACATTTGAATGTGGCTCCACGACAGCCCATTGGCTACCGTTGGCGTGACGTCATTCTCGGTCACGCCCTTCTTGTCCAGGTGAGGTAGTGGCGGGAATCTTCCCGCGCTGTCATTCTTTGGTAATTTATGACCTGAGAGCTGGGCGCTTGCTATTGCCACCAGGTGGTCATTAGCTCGCGTCCTGATTGGAGCGGGTTACATTGATGTATGGTTTAAAGGCACAGTATGGAAAAACACAATGCATAGTATTGAAACACAACAGATAGGCATCGCGTTGATCGTGGCTACGTTTGGAGTACTCGGAGGCGGACATGCGTGTATGCGCAATTTCTTATATGTACGTGCCCTCACTGTACGAGTACCTAGTTATGTCCTTAACCTCTTCTCTTTTACAGATCCTGTGTGTCTCTACACACCGGTGGCAGAGGGGCTGGTGGGCCGCAGCTATGTACACTGGGCAGCAGTATATGCTGCGGTGACAGAGAGTGGACCCCGACTTGGGCCGTGTGCATCCGCACGTATGCGATGGTATGGTATGCGCGGCACATGGGGGCGGGAACTGTTGCCATTCCTGATATCCGTCGGGGATGCTGGACCGCCCGATGTTCTTAATAGGCACCTCGGCGGCAACGATCTTATACGGATCACTGCTGTTACTAAACTGTCGAGGGGCTGTGACCTGGCGTTTTATATCACGTATGGCTTACACACGGTCGCTATGGCCTAACATCGTGCCGAGACACCAATTTAGAGGAGACGTGGATCTCCGTGCAGTCAGTGGACAGGGCTGTTGCTCAGTCCCTTGCTGGGCATGGCTGGGAGACAGCTATTGGAACCTGAGGATAGGCTTACAAAAAAAAATTGCCGGTAGGCAGGGGAAGGGGTCCACCTGTCGGCTGGAGGTATGTACCTCGTTCTGGGTGTGGTGCAAGCAGGCCTGGCGACCGAGCTGACGGTCTTGGGGGGGGGGCGTGAGTCATCATGGACACCTCCCCGTGTGGCGGGTAGCACTGGTAGGGTAAATATTTATGACCCATAGGTATCCGGCAGGTTCGCAATTGACCGGCCAACAGTTAGACAGGTACAGGTGTAATAACGTTGACCGGTCAACGACGAACCAGGCAAGGGGTGATGGCAGGAGCTTTTCAGCATGCATCACCCCGTGATTTGAAGGATACACGTCAGAGGGTGGGGTCAGTAGATAGTTTATTGACTACGGTCAACAATTTGTTTGTGTCAACAAACAAATGGATACAAATGGATACATTGTAGCCAATTGCCATTGGCAATTTTGGGAGGAACCTTACCAGTGTTACTGCGGCCTGCTTGCCTTAAGAATTATAATTGGATGAGTACCAATTGAAAGTTATAATTCGGACTAGGGCATTATTCAATAAAAGTGGCCCAATGCCTTTATCCATATACCGGTGTCTGAGTCTTTCTTTGGGGGGTGCGCCTGCAAAGACCTGGGTTTGATTTGGGATTCCTCTCACTTCTCTATCTGCTTTCTCTTTCATTTCATTTTGCCTCCCTAGAAAATATTATTCAATCTCTTCTTTGATGGCCACCTATGCATTGCTTTTTTAAAATGTGGATAAATTTGCATATGTTTATTTGCATGTACGTATGCTAGGTTTGAAACAATTTCTGTAATTAAAACAGGAATGCTAACTCCTCAGAGAGATGCCTGCTCTGTTTGCTGGCCAGATGCTAACAGTTAATGTCAATGCTTCTGTTCTCTACCCTGCAAACAAATAATACCGTCAAACAAATGACTGTCGCCCTGACCACTCTGCAAAACAAGAGAACTATTCTCTGCAAAACAGGATACACAACCTCTTCTTTATTCATCCTTTCAGCCAAAGCATTGTACAGCATTTGTTCATTCTCTAGCAATCCAGATTCCTCCTGCTGCTTCTACGTTTCAAATTTCAGTCCTAGTCTCAACTTCAGTAGTACAGTTAGAAAATCTGTAAACTCTGGTTTAATCATCCTACTCTCACACAACTCAAAATTTACACACATTACTCTGTGTCTCTCAATAGTTTGCAGGTTGCTGTGATTGGGGTCCCATTTGCTCATTCTACCAAATGAGATCCTGGCCAATCACCACTACCACAATTCTCTCCAGCTGGCATCAGTGTATGTCTGTACTGAACAAGGAAAACTATCAAACAGGACAGGTACACCATCCCTGGAGGCACCCTTGGCTCTTCTCCTGGTCCTCAACACTCCGGTTTAGGGCTCCACAACCACCACTCCCTATTTATCTTCACACCGACCATTTGAAGGGGCCAATTCAATTTGGCTTAACTTCTATGGTGCATGTTCGTTCCTATCCTTTGGCCCCACTTTCCACCAGAATATCTCTTCCTCCTCTTCCAAATCTTCTGTGAAACTGAATGTGGCCCTCAAGTTGAATGACATTCTCCATTCTTGAACTACAATATCCACCTAGATTTTTATATTCCTCTGTTTTTCACCAAAACATTTCATATATGTTTTATTTCCCTGATGCTGATCCCCAAGTAGACTTCACTTCAAAACAAAGGAGCATCACATTCACCTGAGCATGGTGCTGTAGCAGAGATTAAAGAGGCCTTCCTCCTTCCACTGAGGGCTGGCTCTGCTTGGGTCAGAAAGCAAAACATTCCTTAAGTTGAAAGACATTGCCTTTGTCAGGGAGCAGAGATTCTGGTTTTGCAGAGTCCTGAAAATAAAAACCCAAAAGTTACGTTGTAAAATGCTTTCTTGCTTTCCTGTTGCACTTCCTAAATTGAGGTTAATTCAACATCTATTGAAAATTAACCTATATTGTACTCACATCTGCAGGATTCATGCTGCATTTATTTAAATCTTGCTGTGAGAGGGTTACCAACAAGAGCACTCCTAATGGGCCATCTGGACCCACCCAATCCCCAGTTTCCTCAGAAGTCTCTGGTGGGACTTTGACACCATCCCTCCCTGGGGTGCACAGTGCTATGGAGGCACCTGGGGTCCTGATGGTAGTGAAACACAAAGCCAGGATCTGAGATTAAACCTGAGGAGATGTCCAAGTAAGGTACAGTAGTAATAGAGCCCCTCCAAGAATGGGGGGGGGGGATTAAGCAGAATCCCTAGAGGAGAGGAGAGAAGTGGAAGGAAGTCTAGATGTGGGAAGTATAAAAAGGACCCTGGATTAGGTAGAATGAAGTTCACCATAAGAAAGGATGCTAGGAAGGGAAGAACCTCTGGACTGGGAAGAAAAAGCAACCCGAGATGATGCCTAGCAGGAGCTGGAGGAGACATATAACACAGAGGAGACCCCTAAGTTGGAGATAGGTCATCCAAGAACATCTGTGGACTGAAGTAGGTGGTAGAACTAAAGGTGCCAAAAGGTGAAGGAGTGAGGCACTAGCATCCCACACCACTTCTCCAGCTGTGGTACTGAGACAAACTTAAGCAGGGACCAGGGCAGTGTAGCCCATCAGAGCCTGAGACCCAGGGAGTAACCCCAAAACAGCTCTGGCAGAAAAAAAAGCACTTGAATTGTCTCCAGGAACAACAGCAGCCATTATGCTAGGCTTGGCCCAGTCTGTGAGTCAGGTGAGAACTGTCCCTTGCCCCCACACTTGAGGGCTTCCAACATCGGTACCCCATGGTGGTCACTGACAAAAAGCTTATCATTCCAGGGATGCTAACTATGGGTGCAGAGTTGACAAGGACTGAAATGGAGTAGGTGCATTAATTAGACCCCCTTCTTACTTAGTCCCACAAAGGGACTTCAATTAGTGGTGGGATTCATTTTTTTTACTACCTACTCTGTGGGTGTGGCATGGTGGGCGTGGCCAGGGGAAAGCCCTGTGTTATTTCAAAACTTGGATGGGCAGGACGAGCCAGAATTTCTGCTACCAGTTCTGGCAAACTGGAGCAAACCTGCTAAATCCCACCACTGACTTCAATGCCCAGAAACCTAAGTCAGTACATTGGGTGATCAGTGTTTTGGGGAATTGACTTAGACTTCTGGGAATTGAAGTCCAAAACCCTAAGGTTGGGAAACACTGGTCTATAGGAAGGGATTTTTTACTCCACATTGACATATTTTGAATGCTGCTATTATAGTTTTTAATAGGTGGGTATGTTGGGGTTTTAATTGTTTTTCATATGTATGTTTTAACCCTGTTGTGAGCCACTCTAAATCAGGTTCGCCTGATTGATCGTTCTATCTCTTGTGCTTGCTTCCCCGCAGCCGCACCATCGCCGGGGAAGCAAGCACACCTGCGCCCTGCGCCTGCCGCCGCCACCCCCTCCATGCCATGCCTGGCTGGAGGGGTGAATAGTGCCACCGGCTCTGCCGCAGAGAGGCCCGTGCCTTCCCCGCAGCCGCCCCCTCCACGCCACGCCTGACTGGAGGGGTGAAAAGTGCTGCCACCGCCACCGCAGAGAGGCCGGTGCCCCCCCCCCCCAGCCGCACCATTGCCCGGGGAGTGAAGCCACTTTCTGAGGACCTTTGTCTCTGCCCTGTTCAGGTCTATTCGTTCTATCTCTTGTATCCTGTTTCTTTGCTTTTCTTATTGCTTTCTTTTGAGTGTAATTTTTAAATATGCCTTTGACATTTTTTGCAAATTTTATATTGTATGTTTCTTGCTCACTTTTGCTGCTGTTCTGCTGTGCAGATAGCATGCGCCAATGTAAACCGCTCCGAGTCACCTTCGGGCAGAATAGAGCGGTATGCAAATTAAAGGTAAAAAGAAAAAAGGTAAAAAAATAGAAATTTGAGTTATAAATAAATAAAAATAAATAAATATAGTCACTGTGACTTGCAGTTTGAGCAGGAAAAGGTCCCTTATCCCCCCCTCCTTTCAGGGAGCACTTTTGGTGCTCCAACCACGTGCCAAAACTGCAGAAAGCTCCCTCACATAGTAAGGGCAGATGATCTTGGCGACAGCTAACAGGAATCCTATAAATGCATACTCCAGAATAAGCCTCACCAAGATTAAGAGGACTTAATTAGCAATAACAGCTTGAATCTTGTTTGCTTATGCAATTCTACAAGGGCGATCAGATAATGTTTTCTCCCCCTTCAAAAGTCTTGCTTTAAAACAAGACAAGCAAACACTGGTTGAATGTGTTAAAAGAAGCATGTCATGTTGAAAAAAATCTCATTGTCAGATTTGTTCTCCCTTACATATAAAAAGTATGAATTGGATTTTACCCTAAGTGCTTAGCTAAAATGACGATGCTTTTGTTGTTGTTCAGTCGCACAGTCGATTCAGACCCTTTGCGACCCTATGGACCATTGTTCTCC
This sequence comes from Bradypodion ventrale, assembly GCA_035047345.1. Lineage (NCBI taxonomy): Eukaryota > Metazoa > Chordata > Lepidosauria > Squamata > Chamaeleonidae > Bradypodion > Bradypodion ventrale. The sequence continues at coordinate 28,399,905 of JAWDJE010000004.1, read as the reverse complement.
AGGCGCCTCTGTCCTCCACCATCCCCCTCAGCCCTCCCAGTTCTGTGCCCATTGTGTCTACAATACCATCTAGCCATCTCATCTTTGGCCTCCCCCTTCTTCTTTTGCCCTCCATCTTTCCCAACATCACGGCCTTCTCAAGTGAGTCCTCCCTTCTCATTTGATGCCCAAAGTACTTTAGCCTCATCTTTACTATTAGACCTTCCAATGAGCAGTCAGAGTTGATTTCTTCTAAGATTGACCTATTTGTTCTCCTCGCTGTCCAGGGAACCCTCAAAACTCTCCTCCAACACCACATTTCAAAGGTATCTATTCTTCTGCGTTCAGCTTTCCTAATTGTCCAGCTTTCACATCCGTACATTACCACTGGGAATACCATTGCTTTGACTATTCTAATTTTTGTTTGCAATGTGATGTCTCTGCTTTTCACTATGTTCCCCAGGTTTCTCATAGCTTGTCTCCCAAGAATCAGTCACTTTTTTATTTCATGGCTGCAATCCCCATCTGCAGTGATCTTTGATCCCAAGAATGTAAAATCTGTCACTGCTTCTACTTCTTCCCCATCTATTTTCCAGGAACTGATTGGGCCTGTTGCCATTATCTTGGTTTTCTTGATATTGAGTCTCAAGCCAGCTTTTTGCACTCACTTCCTTCAATCCAATCAAGAGATTCTTTAGGTCTTCCTCACTTTCTGCCATTAGGGTGGTATCGTCTGCATCTCAGATTGGTGATGTTTCTCCCGGCAATTTTTATCCCATATTGTGATTCCTCCATCCCTGCATTGCGCATTATGTGCTCTGTGTATAAATTGAATAAGCAGGGTGACAAAATGCAGCCTTGTCTTACTCCTTTCCTATTCCAAACCACTCCGTCATTCCGTGTTCTGTCCGAACTGTTGCTTCTTGATTCATATACAGATTTCTCCGGAGGCATATGAGGTGCTCTGGTATTACCATCTCTTTAATCACTTGCCACATCTTGTTGTGATCCACACAATCAAATGCCTTAGTGTAGTCAATAAAACAAAAGTAAACTTGTTTCTGGTATTCCTTTGTTTTCTCCATGATCCAATGTATGTTGGCAATGTGGTCTCTGGTCCCGCTGCCTCTTCTGAAACCAGCCTGCGCCTCTGGTAATTCTCTCTCCACATGCTGCTGAAGTCTATCCTGTATCATCTTGAGCATCACCTTGCTGGCGTGTGGGATGAACGAAATTGTTCGATAATTTGAACATTCTTTGGCATTGCCCTTTTTTGGGATTGGAACGTATACTGATCTTTTCCAATTCTGTGGCCACTGTTTTGTCTTCCAAATCTGCAGGCATATTGAATGCAGTAATTTGATGCCATCATCTTTTAGAGCTTTGAAAAATTCAACTGGGATACCATCATTTCCACTAGCTTTGTTGTTTGCAGTGCTCTTTAGGGCCTATCTGACTTCACTCTCCAGGATGTCTGGCTCAAGTTCAACTTCTTCGTCATTATGATTATCAGGAGTGTTGAGGTCTTTTTTGTAGAGTTTCTCTGTGTACTCTTTCCATCTTTTCTTAATCTCTTTTGCATCAGCTAGCTCCTTTCCATCTTTGTCCCTTATCATGGTCATTTTTGCTTTAAACGTTCCCTTGATTTCCCTGATTTTTTTGAAAAGATCTCTAGTTCTGCCTCTTTTGTTGTTTTCCTCCATTTCTTTGCACTGTTCTTTTAGGTAGTTTTCCTTATCTCTCATTGCTTTTCTTTGAAATTCTGTGTTCAAATGATTGTATTTTTTTCCTTTCTCCTTTGACTTTTGTGTTCCTTCTTTCATCTGCTATTTTAAGAGCCTCATCAGACAACCACTTTGCTTTCTTACTCTTCTTTTCTTTTGGTATGGTTTTCTTTGCTGCTTCCTGCATGATGTCCCTCATCTCTGTCCATAATTCTTCTGGCACTCTGTTTATCGAGTCTAAGCCATTGAATCTATTCACCACCTCCACCATGTATTCTTTAGGGATGCTGTCTAGGTGATATCTGTCTGGTGTTTTTGTTTTCCCTATTTTCTTTAGTCTAAGCCTGAATTTTGCAATCAGTAGGTTGTGATCTGAGCCACAGTCTGCTCCAGGTATTGTTTTTGCTGACTGTATGGAGGTTCTCCATCTTTGGCTGCAGAATATGTAGTCAATCTGGTTTCGGTGTTGGCCATCTGGTGATGTCCATGTGTAAAGTCGCCTCTTGTGTTGCTGGAAGAGAGTGTTTGCTATGACCAGTGCGTTCTCTTCGCAGAACTCTATCAGTCTTTGCCCTGCTTCATTCTGCGTTCCAAGCCCAAACTTGCCTGTTATTCCCTCCACTTTTTGATTTCCTACTTTGGCATTCCAATCTCCTAATATAATTTGGATGTCATTTCTTGGTGTCTGTTTTATGAGGTGTTCTAGGTCCTCATAGAACTGGTCCACTGTGGCTTCATCTGCACCCATGGTTGGTGCGTATATTTGGATCACAGTAACATTGAAAGGTTTGCCTTGAATTCTTACTGACATCATTCTGTCATTTTTGAGGTTGTATCCCATTACTGCTTTTCTCACTCTTTTATTGACAATTATGGCTACTCCATTTCTTCAAAGGTTTTCTTGTCCACAGTAGTAGATATGATGGTTTCCAGAGCTGAATTCGCCCATCCCTGTCCATTTTAGCTCACTGATTCCCAAGATGTCAATGCTTATTCTTTCCTTCTCATTTTTTACCACTTCCAGTTTACCTTGGTTCATTGATCTCACATTCCATGTCCCTATGCAGTATTGTTCCTTACAACATTGCATTTTTCCTCCCCCTTTCCTGTCCCTCCCCTTCCTCCACTCTGTGGTGTTAAGCATCCTGTATCATCTAGCCCGCTCCTTTGTTTTGCCTTTTCTTTTGGTCAATAGGGTTCTCTTGGCAAGCTTTGTGGTGTGGTTTGCCGGTTTCTACGCCATTTTTCTCGCATCATACATCATATCACAGTTTTAAAAAGTTTAAAACAGTTTAAACAACATATTATTATGCATATTATCACACTCTAAAACACAGTCTCTATGTTAATTGCTATATTAAGTCAGTATACAGTCTCTATGTCAGTTGCTATATTAAGTCAGCTACATTTTTTGCACATCAGCTACTTATCCTTGCGTCATTACCCCCCCCCCCAGGTGGGGGTTGTGGTCTCTGGGCGGCCCCTTGGCCTTGCAGCGGTTGGCAGTGGATGTTTTTCCCAGCAGCTCAGCTGGTCCTCCTCCTCTGCCTCTGGCGGCGGCGGTGGATGGCGACTTTTCCTGTCGCCTGCCTGGTCCTCCTCACCCCCGGTTGGGGTGGTCTCGCGGCTGCCTCTGGCCGCGGGCAGCCTCTCCACGGCAGCAGCGTTGGGCGGCGACGTTTCCCACTGCCTGCCTGGTCATCCCCACCCCCGGCTGGTGTGGTCTCGCAGCTGCTCCTGGCTGCGGACAGCCTCTCCGCATCGGCGGTGTTGGACGGCGACCTTTCCCACCGCCTGCCTGGTCGTCCCCACCCCCGGTTTGGGTGGTCTCGCAGCTGCTCCTGGTTTTAAATTCTGTAGTAAGCTACAGAATTTAAAACCAGCCTTTATGCTGCTACAAAACACTTTTCTGGCATTTCCGAGAATAAAACTCCTAGATCTCCCAGCTACCGCCGCAATTCTGTAAATTACAGCTGAAGTAAATATATATATATACTTTTACTCTAAACTAGCACCTATTTTGTTGCCTTGTTTAGGGGTGGTGGTAAGGAAAAAAAGGTTATTAAATGCTCTGCCCTTGCAACCAAAAACACTCTTTCTTGCTTCATTGGTTCTGTTCTGCATTATAGTCTGAAAATGTTTAAAACCTGAGCTGGGAATTCTGGGAACTGGAGTCCAAAGTATAACGTTTCCAAACTCTGGTTACACAGACTTTAAATTCACCACGAAAAGGCAAGAATCATTGGAGAAAACAGTGAAGTTATTTCTATCAGAAGCACCATGGTACAATTAATAAATATATCAGATAATTTTCCCTAACAGTAACATCAGGAAAAGTTGAAGGCAGCAGGAAAAGAAGACCAAATATAAGATGGATTGATTCAGTAAGTGAAACCACAGCCTTGAGGTTTCAAATCTTGAGTAAGGGCTGTTAATGACAAAACTTTTTCGAGCTTGTTAATTCATAGTTTTCTTCTAAGTCAGAAATGACTTGACAATATATAGCAACAAGTGTGTATAGCCTTAAAGCAGCTATTGGATGAGAAATTAAGAGGCTTTTCATTGTGTCTGAGAGATTTTGGAAAAGTTTCTTTTTAGACTATTATTTAACCCTTTGTGACCACATCCCCAATACCCAGAGAAGAAAATACAGTAAAGTGGAATCAACAAATCTGTTATCGAATATCATAAACGGAAATTGCGCTGGGCTTGATACGATTCTCTAATGACAGATTGGGGTTGGACAGAAGTAATCACTGAGTGGTATTCCAGAGGAGTAAAAAGATCCCGTGTCAGACCCCCCCAAAAGATGGGAAGACTCAACCATGAAACATTTTGGTCGAACCTTGAGGAGAAAAGCACGGCAGTGAAAGGAATGGAAAGCAAGTTACGACCAGCAAGAATTCATCCTTTGATAGTCTGGTCAATCAAGTAATCAGGGATTTAAGCAAGGATCTGTCCTAAAGAACACAAGGTGAGATGACTTCTCTGAGTAGAGATGTGGACTCAGGTTTCCCCATAGCTAGCACTCTAGCCTCCCTGTAGCAGTGGCTTCTTTTACCAGAACTCTACCTGCTTATTTTTTCCCCTGCTAGCTGCTCCAGCTAGCACCCCAAGGGTATAATTATGAGCTCTTTCTCTTGGCACATCCAGTCAGTAGGAAACTTCCACAAGTAAAGCTTTCGCACAGAACCTGCACAGGACAGCCACTCCTCCAAGAGGTTGCTCAACTTATTTACCTCAGCTGTCCCAATAATTCAATTGGTTCTTTATGCTCAGTTACCTGAAAACATTATACAGTACTGCACCATTTGGGATCTTTTTAATAGTGGCAAATGCGTTACAAAAAGTGTTGCCCACAGACTGTTGGGCTCAAATGAACTCTTAGCATCCCTAAGGGCTTCCAGGCTCTCTTGTCAAAATTAGAAAATAAATTTCTTGAAACATCCCCTTGTAATCCTGTACAAAGGTCAGCCACCCCCTTCCAAATATCGGTGGGGTGGGGACTAAAACTTGATGTGTTAAGGCAGGGGCCCCCAATCTTTTTTGCACCACAGACTGGTTTCATGCTAAAGAATTTTTCCACAGACACTCTACACACAGGCAGGGGGCAGAGCCTCACCGTAGTTAAGCAACATAGAGGAGGGGCCCCGCCACCTGCCTATCTGTGGTGTCTGGAGCCCATGCTCTCACTCCGTTCATCGGGCAGACCTGGTGGAGCACATTGAGGGCAGAGGGCTACCATTGGGACTCTCAGCACTACCCACCCCTGTGGGCTGGTTTAGGACAGCCCGTGGCCTGGTAGCAGTCCATGGCCTGGTGGTTGGGGACCCCTGCGTTAAGGGGTTTTACATTAGCAACAAGATTTTTAAAGAAAAAGATAATTTCAGGACAGGTAAGATACAGGTGCAAACTTTGAACTCTCAAGGGTATGTGTATGCCTGCTGCCTTTTCGAAGTTAAGGACATAGGAACTTGCCATATACCAAGACAGACAATTAGTCTCCCTAGCCCAGTACTGTTGACTCTGACAAGCAGCAACCCTTCAAGGGCCCCCCCTGTTTTTTCCTTCAGCTCTAACCTACAGATGCATTCAAAGTACCTCTGCATTCAAAGTATGTGCTCTACCACCAAGCTGTCACTCTTCTAGTCAAGTCTCTCCCTTTTTAAGCTGCATAAGCTATCCCAGGGGTCAGCAAACTTGGCTGTCCAGATGTTCTTGGACTTCAATTTCCAGAAGCCCTAATCAGCGGGTGCTGAATTGGGCTTCTGGGAATTGAAGTCCAAGAACACCAGGACAGCCAAGTTTGCTGGCCCCTAAGCTAGACTTTCTGGAGTTTGTGAAGCTACAGACTAAAGATAAGTGTTACTTATGTAAATATTTTCCAGACTTGCATTAATACAGCTCAGCAGAACTGGGCCCAATGGATTTTTGTTGCTATATATGACATAACCCATTGCAATATTGCAGGGGACACTAAGATACAGTTCTTGATATCCTCCATCTTTTTTGACACCCTGAAACCATTTTTGCCCCAGAGAATGTTTTAAGCAGCTTGTATCATTGGGTTGGCTATGGCCAGTGGTGTACTCCAAAAAAATTTACTACCACACTGTGCTTGTGGTATGGTGGGTGTGGCCAGGGGGAAAGCCCTGCATTGCACCCGAATTAGGACTACTTTATTTCAAAACTTGGATGGGCAGGGCCAGCCAGAATTTCTACTACCGGTTCTGGCAAACTGGTGCGAACCTGCTGATGCTCACCACTGGCTATGACTAGTTACTCCTCTGTATTTTAAACTCAACTCTGACAAAACAGTTGATAAAACATCAATTTAACAGTAATGTTTGAGCTTTAAACACACTTATCTGAGGCTCCCAGGCAAAAAGGCCCCAGCTCCCATCCAACAGTGCCTTTGTCCACACCGGTTTTGTTTTCTTTTCATTTGCCAGCATAAACTCTGAGGTGTTCCTGTTTATATCTGGAAATTGCTTTTTCCTTCCTTTCATTTTGAAGTCTATAATGAAGCTTGTGGCTATGTCAGAGATTTTGAAAGCATGCGTGAATAAAACCAGACACCTTTAAAAATATGAGATTCAGACAGGAAGATCTGGGGGAGAGAATCAACAGCTGGAAAGCTGAGCTGCTTACTAATCTCTCATTATACAGAGTTTTTAAAAGGTGCAGATGAATGAGAAGGACACAACATTTTCAAAAATAGATTTTGGCAGAGACCTAAAAAGAGCTTTCCTGTGCCATATTTCTACATGTCTAGGTGATATTGTATAGTTCCTTGGCTTATACCACTGAAGAATGCAGAGGTGGAATTACATGACTGAATGTTCCCTGAGCTCAGAACTCTTTTTGCCAGGGTCGGATCAATACATATTATTGCCTGGGGTGGGGAATCAAGAGTGCTCCTTCTCTTTGTTTTCGATGTAGAGAAGCCAGCTTGTCTCCCATCACTTCTGAGAGATCAAGACCCAATTAGTGTAGAGAGTAGGCTTTCTGCCTCTTTTTCCATAGACCATTAGCCAAGGAAATTAATTGATAAAGGGCTGGATGTGTAGCAGTCACATGCCTGGGCAATGGGATAAGGCACACAATCAACATGCAAATAGCATTTCTTCAGTGGATCCATGATTTCCTTTCCACATGCAGTAAAAATCTATAGAGTTCTGGCCCCGGATGGTACTACAGTGGAACCTCATACAACAATTGCCCTGTATAGCAATGAAATCATATAACAATTAGGTTGCGGGGGGGGGGGGGGGAATGGTGTCCCGCATAACAATTTCCTCTATGGGGAAAAACGTACAACAATTTTTCAATGGGAAAACCCACTTATCAAAAAAAAGAAAGAAAGAAAAATTGCACGATGCATCCCATAGGGAAAATTGCTTTATGATGCATGTATTATATTGCAATTGTTTTGTACAACAATGAGCCCTGTGGAACGGATTAAAATCGTTGTATGAGTACCACAGTATTTGGTTTATGACAGAAGGAAAGTAGATAAGAAATCCCTACAGTATCAACAGCAGCTTTTCCCAATCTCAGATCCTTCAATGTTGATTAATTACAATTCTCATTAACTCTGATCATTGGACAATACTGCCCATAGTTGTTGAGAGTGGTAGTCTAACATTTTAGGACCTATCACAAGGCTAATGTATAGCCTAACTAGCATAGGTTGCCCAGCGTTGCCGGGTTGTTATAAACTGTGATCAGCTTTTTGGTTTGTTTGTTTTTTGTGGATTAAAAAAAGAAGAAAGGATGATATAATTGTTTCAAATTGTTTTATGTAACCAAATAATGTTTTAGTTTGTGGGTTGTTTTTTTGTTAATAGTTGTACCGTAGGTAATATTTTTAAAAATGTGAAAGTACATGTTTTTTACATTCAATGTTTTTAAACTGTGTTTAGATGTTTTGGGTTTTTATTTGAGTTAAAACTCAACACAGGATGTTATAAATCTTTTTATTTTATTTTTTTGACATATGTTTGTGATTTGTGTAAGGTAAAGGTAAAGGTTTCCCTTGCTCGAAAGCCAGTCGTATCCGACTCTAGGGTGCAGTGCTCATCTCTGTTTCTAAGCCGAAGAGCCAGAGCTGTCTGCTTCTGCAGACGTTTCCGTGGTCATGTGGCAGGCATGACTAGACACAGGAGTGAACGGAACGCTGTTTATCTTCCCACCGAAGTGGTCCCTATTTATCTACTTGCAATGTCTTGCTTTCGAACTGCAGGAGCTGGGATGAAGACGGGAGCTCCTTTCCGTCCTGCAGTACTCGGGAATCAAACTGCTGACCTTCCGCTTCCCAGTCAGCATCTTAGCTACTTGAGCCACTGCAGTTGTCATGGAGGGAGGATGTGCTGGTGAGTTGTCTGGTTTTCTTTCTTCTGGGGTTTTTCTTTGTTTTGTTTGTGTAAACTTTTGATTTATTGTTATGTTTTTGAATTGTTTTTACTCTTGTGGTCTCTAGGTGGGGCTGTTGTGTCTTTTTGAGTTGTTTTTACTATTTTGCCCTGCAGGAGGGGCTGCTAGTGGTTTTTTTTTAAGTTTCACTGTTTTTCTCTCCTGGCCTTTGGGTGGGGCTTCTTCCGGTAAGTCGTCTTTGTTTCTTCATTTCTGTTCCAGTCGTCATGGAGGGCGGATGTGCTGGTGAGTTGTCTGGTTTTCTTTCTTCTGGGGTTTTTCTTTGTTTTGTTTTTTTGGTGGTGGGCTGGGAGGTGTTTCTGTTTGTTCTTTTTTCTCTTGGTTGGGTTTTAGGTTTGTGTAATTGGTTTGGTTATTTCTGGTTTAGTTTAATTTTTCTTATTTCGTTGTTGTTTATTTTTGTAATTAGTTGTTGTTTGTGTAATTTGTGGTTTTTTCGTGTTGTAGTTAGGTGTTTTGTATGTGGTTTTGTGGTATTGTGGAAGTTTTTGTTTGTGTATTTTGTGGTTTACTTTTTGTTTATTAATGGGGTTTTTAATTATTGAATTATTTTTGTTTTATTATTTTTAAATTAATTTTGGTGTTTGTTTTTGGTGTTTACTTTAGCTTGAAGAACGGGCTGCCTGTCAGTTCCTCTTTTCCCCATTGCTGCTTTGAATTTTGGTTTAGATGCAGCAATGGGGGAAAGGAGGAGGAGGCAGTCAGCCCGTTCTTCTCCCGGGAAGGTTTGTTAGGTAAGTCAGGGGAGAAGGAGGAGGCAGAGAAGAGCTTTCTCTGCCTAACGATGGTTCTCTCCTCTCTGTCTCTTTTTTCTCCCAGCTTACCTAACCGGAGATGGGCAGGCAGCGATCTGTAAGGGGTGGGGCTCTTCCTTGCAAATCGCTGGCTGCTGCTTTTGTATTCGTAAGTACAAAGGCATCAGCCAGTCATCCGCCAGGGAGAGTGCTTCCCCTGACGAACTGCTGCCTGGTTTTGGGTATTTTTTCCACCCCGGCTCAACTTTCCTTGAGGCTGGTGGTGGTCTCACCGTGTCTTCGGCGGGGTAGCGTGGAGGAGAGGGAGTCCCTCTTCTCCCCGTTGCTCCATGAAAGAATGACAGCGGGTGTTTCGTGGTGGCGTTTTGTGGCTTTTTGTTTTGCGTGGCTGTGAGGCGCTGAGTCTGCCTGCTGGGGACTTATGCTCCCGTGGCGTTTTGTAAGTTTATTTTTCATGCGCCGGCTTTCTCAGCGTTCTGCATGCTCACAGCGCACAGGACGCTGGGACTTGTAGTTTTGCGTTTGTGGTTTGCTTTTGTGCGGCTTTTTTTTCCTGTGGTTCGATTTCAATTGGCCGTGCCGCGTTTCCCAACGTTCTTTTTGCTTGTGCCTCTCAGCCTGATTGGCTGTGGCGCAGTGCGGTGCAGAGAATGTTGGGAATTGAAGTTGTTTCCCTTTGTTCGCGTTTGTGGGGCTCTTGTCCCACTGGCGCATTTCTCAAACATTAGTGACCTCCGTACCGGGTTCGGGCAAGTGCAGGAGGCTCGGTACAGGATAGTGTGGACAGGTGCGGGAGCCTTTGTCACATTCCAATGGTTAACGCTCGGATTTATAGGTATAGAAAAAAACCACCTTCTGTTTTATCTCTACCAAGACTTTAGATGAATGCTGCTAAGTGAACAAATTGGTTCCATCTGCTCTACTAGGGATCTCTGTTGTCCCCTTGGAAAGAATTCTAATTCAGGCCGACAAAAGGGTTTCTCTTAAGCCAAAAGAAAGTTGAGGAAGTCTGCAAACCAAGCTGTACTTAAGGATACTGTAAAAACTTAGTTCATAGTGCCTGAACAGAACATATCATCTATCATAACTCAGATGTTCTCACCCAAAATCTGAGTTTTGGGGGTGAGATGTCATGCCACTGGGTCCACAAGCCACTCAAACCATCCACTTTCTTTTGCCATATGTACAGACCATCTTGCAGTAGCGCATCAAACATATATAGAAGCCATAGAATTTAGCATTGTAAACAAACACATGAACCCAGCTATCTTCATCCAGTCTTATGGTTGAAATAAATTGCTGGTGTATTTTATTATATTCTTGAACTGGGCAGACTCATTAGCAAGATTGTCCCGTGGTAATCCCTCTTTTTCCAGCTAAGAGTTCCACTTACATTCTTAGCATGGTCTTTTCTTCATTGGGATCGTAGTCTGGGAGTTTGACGTCAAACATTCGGTCCATTAAAAGGCGTGCATATTGGTTGAAATCCAGCTTGGAACGGGACTCCCATAGCACCACGTCATAGGAAAGGGGATCCAGCAAGACAGTGACAAATTTCCCAACAGCTTGAATCTTGAATTAAGAAATCAGAAAATAGGTACTTAGTGGATGAAATTTTGTTGCAAAGCTCTCTAAAATGGTCAAATACTAGCTAAGTCAAGATCAAACTAGCTGAAGTTGTGCTTGCACTGAAACCTATTACACTCTAAGGATGTTGGAAACTTTCTTTTATCCTAATCTATCTTTATGTTGTTACTGAGTTCCTGGACTGGAAAAACATAGATCTGCAGTAACTGGACTCCTCCCTCTCTATGTGTTCTTTATGTACTCCTTTTTCACCTTAGTGGGCAAAGCAGTTATGCTAGCAAATCTCTCTTTTGGAAAATTTCCCAGATCAGCCTACCCAGGAGGATATTTCTTCTAGTAGAAGAACTTTCTGCCAGTATAAGGGGCTTGTGTCTAATCCTAAACCTACTGTTGGCACGTGAGTTACAATTGTACTGCATATTGAGAAATGATAGCACTCAAGAAGTCTTTGTATAAACCACTAAATCCACTGCTCTGTTCACTGTTCACAGAATAACCACATCTGTACTAGCATGAGATGTACCCAGATGACCAGAGCTACCTCATTATCAGCACTTTTATATTCAACCAACAAAACATGAGAACCCATCAATAGACTTTGATTTTCAAGCAGGAAACATGATATAATGATAATCTCAGCAAATCAGTTAGCATGCCAAAGACTTGGGTCAGAACTACCTAAAAGAAGGTGAAATGTCTTCAACGGATTCAAACTAGCAATGGCCTAATACTGTAAGGTCCAATTCCTTACCCTGTATTTGAAATTGTATCTGTTTTTTAAAAGGTTACACAATTCTCAAATACCTCTGGCAGACAATATGAGGAATATTAAAATCTAAAACATAAGAAAACCATTCATTTTTTATCATTTTAACAGACAAGAATCAGTAAGATTTCAAGTATCAGCCTTTTGAAACAAAAGCTTCAACTTAATGTACAGAGGCCTAGGTCTAATTGCTAGTCCTCTCTAGAGCAGACCATTAAATCAAGAGAATTTACATAAATGTTGATTCAATGTATATTTTAGCAACTGGACTTTGGTCAAAGTGTTAACTAAGATTGAGAAGAGCTGTGATGAAAATCCCTTAGCAACAAAGTTTACTTTGGGCCAATCCCTTTAGAACAGGCATTCGCAACCTACGGCCTGCAGGCCAGCCTCAGCACCCGGCAGCAATTCATCCAGCCCTCGCCATTCCTGGAAGTGGAAGTAAAACACTCCCATGCATAATGCTGCAGTAAATACGTTCTGCGCATGTGTGTTGTGTGTTTTACTTCTGCTTCCAGTGGGAGGAAACATGTGACCGGCCCAATCAGCTGTCCAGGTGGGCATGGTCAGGCCCATGACCTGAAAACATTGAGAACCCCTGCTTTAGAAGGATGAGAAATCCAAACTTGCAAACATTACATTGTTTTAAAAAACTATCTCAAAATTCCACAATCAACTCTTCTTAGCTGTGTGAAACACACTTATGCTAACAAATCATTAGCCAACACTTTGTATTTCAGGTTGTGACCTTGGCTGACTGCTTTATACACTGAATTTGTAATTTCTTGGGAGAAACATCTCTTCAGTGTGGGCACAGATTTGCAGAATGCACAATGAAAACATACATTATGTGTTCTTCCCTAATATTTTTTCCAAAGAGAACCAAAGGTTTTTAACTGATCTATAAGACATTTGGAAACTAGTTGAATACTTCTGCTGTTGCTTTTGTGTAATTTAAATTATTAACCAGTATCTTCATGCATCATTCTGCCAGCAGAAGGGGAATGGCATAAGTTATAAAGACGATTTGTCACTATTAATGAATTCCCAGTTGAATTACAATTACACTTACATACCAACCCTTAACACTTAGTACACTCTCTGGGTGGTTCACAAGTTAATTAGCATTTTGCCCCCAACATACTGGGTTCTCATTTATGTGACCTTGGAAGGTTGGAAAACTAAGCGGAAACTTTATTCATGGCAATTTGCCATTGATTTTCCTTCTGCCGGAGTAACTATGCAAGAAGATTCTAGCCATTGTTTTCTACCTTTAAGTTGGATACCTTTAATATTTGCACTATAAGAATTGATATTTTTGTAAACTTTGTTATTAACAGTTTCACTGCAAAGCAATCTGGAAATACAGTTTAAGCATAAATAATATTGGAGCTTTTTGTGTGTGTATTAAGGCATTTTTCTATTTTTCCCTATCTTTTACTATTTAAATATAAACAGAAATAATAAAGAAAAAGGAAAAATACAAATTTATAGGAAAAAATACACAACATCTTAAGAAAAACAAAACAACAATATAAAAAGAAAAACATTGTATAAACTACTATGTGCACCCACCACCTTAGTGGGACATTGTATACCATCTTCTAGTTATTCTCTGTATAACGTTTTATTTATATATTTGTCCCCTCTTTTCAAAACAATAAATATTCTTGACCCGTCCTTGTTCCTTTGCCCTTCCTTCATTAAGATATATTCAATAAATTCTCCCCATCTCTCTCTAAAGTCAGACTTTTTTTTAAAAAAAAAATTGCTTTTAAAATTTTAATTCACATGTCAATCTATCATTTGTTGACATACTCCATATCTTTTTAAACTAATCTTCCAATTCAAATTCACAATCTACTTTCAATTTTTTAACAATAACCAATCTGAGAGCTCATTATAATTATCAATTCTTTCTTATTCCTTTCTATCTGTTTATTTCCAAAATCCAAAATCTACCCTGGGAAACATGTCCAATTTTATTGCCATTATTTGATTAATTTTAAAAACCTCTTTTCCACATTTTCTTTACATTGTTACAATCCCACCACACTGTTATACTATAAGCAGGTATGTCCCACCTCTTTTTTTACATCTCCAACAATTCTTATATCTCTAAATTGTTTTACAACCATTTTCTTTGATTCTGACCCACATATTTTTCATAATCCTTTGTTTCCATATTCTGCCCCCATTCCTCTTCCTTAATTTTGACTCCTAACTCACTTTCCCAAGTTACTCTTAAAGCTTTTTGAGCGGTTGGTATTCCCTTCTGTTCCAGATTCATTTTTCTATAGAGACTGTGCAATGAAAGGCTGAACAAATCAGGTCTGTGTGTTGCTATGCAAAAGCTGTTCCGTGACTTGGCAAAAAGAAGAGAACAGGCTAATCTTGTATGCCATCTTGTTCAGAAAACTCACAGGCAAGGTTATCAGGTTATCGCCATAAAATAATAATTACCTATCTCTGCCACTGAGTAAGACAGAATGAGAATCTTGTTTGTCACAGTAGACAAGAATAGTAAGATGATGGGTAGAAGTGCACAGAGTGGGACCAGCATCTTCTCTTGTTGTGCAGATTGCCCACCTGGCTACCAGAGGCCCAAATAATCCAACTGGAGTTATGTCAGTTTGAAGAAAAGGCTAGAGAAAAGTTTACTTGATGGATCACAAGAGGCTCTTCTTTATTTATTATATTATTATTATTCCCACTTTCCTCTGATAAAGCAAGGCAGCATATAGAGCTGTTTTCCTCTCCACTTCATTTTTTTCAAAACTTTGTGAAGTAGATCAGGCTGAGAGAGTGTGTTTGATGTGCCTGTGAAGTTTATGTCAGAAAAAAACTTCCTGGTTCTCTTTAAGAGTCCATTCTGATACTGTATCTAGGTAATACTAGCAGATTTTGCCCAGCGGTGCTGGGCTGTTTAAAATGGTTTTGGAAGGTTTTTGTTTTATGTTTATGCAAATGAGGTTAGTTTTTAATTGTGGTTTTTAAAATTTTTATTTTTACGCATGGGCTGTTATAAACTGTGATCATTTTTTTGTTTTTGTTTTTAAAAAAGAGGAAAGGATGATATAATTTTTAAATAATTATTGTATTTAACCAAATAATGTGTTACTATGTGAATTTTTTTAAATAGTTGTACCTTGGGTAATAATTTTAAAAATGTGTAAGAATATGGTTTTTTTTAAATCAATGTTTCTATACTGTGTTTAGATGTTTTGTTTTTGTTTTTTTGAGTGAAAACTTATTTCTTTTTTTTAATTATTTGTGATTATTGTGAATATTTTTGAATGTTTTGAAAACTTATTTCATTAATTTGTGAATTCTTTGTGATTATTTTGAATATTTTTGAATGTTTTTTCTCTTGTGGCCTCTGGGTGGGGCTAGTGAGCTTTTCTTTTAATTTACTATTTTTCTCTACTGTCCTCTGGGTGTCGCTTCTTCTTCCGGTAAGTAGTCTCTTTATTTCCTCAGTTTAGTTCCAGTCGTCATGGAGTGAGGACGTCTCCTGGTAAGGTGTCCGGTTTAATTTTTTGGGGGCGGGGGTTGTTTTGGGTTGGGGGGGGGTTCTGTGTGTTTTTTCTTGTTTGTTTTTGGATGTTTTTGTGTTTACTTTTTCTGTTTTTTATTTTTGGTTTTGATTACTTTTGAATGTTTTTGGATTGTGTTGTTTTGTGTTGGGGCTGGGGATATTTCGTGGGCCGGTCGCGGTGGCCATACCACAGGAATCCCATCGCCACTTGATGCGGCATTGGGGTGGAGGTATTTCCATGGGCCGGTCTGGGTGGCCGGACCATAGAAATTGCATCGCCGCTTACACGCGGCATTGGGGTGGGGGTATTTCCATGGGCTGGCCTGGGTGGCCGGACCACAGAAATCCCATCGCCGCTTGATGCGGCGTTGGGGTGGGGGTTTTTTCGTGGGCCGGCCTAGGTGACCGGACCACAAACTTCCCATCACCGCTTGATGCGGCATTGGGGTGGGGATATTTTCGTTGGCCGGCCTAGGTGGCCGAACCACGGGAATCCCATCACCGCTGTATGCGGCGGTGGGGGGTGTTCCATGGCCTGCCTTTTTTATTTTTATTTTTCGCGCGCCGGCTTCCTCAGCATTCTGCGCGCTCATGGTGCGCAGGATGCTGGGGCTTGTAGTTTTGTGTTTGTGGTTTGTGTTGGTGCAGCGGGTTTTTTTCTGTGGCTTGTTTTTGATTGGCCGCGGTGCGTTTCCGAACGTTCCTTTTGCTCATGCCGCTCAGCCTGATTGGCTCTGGTGCGGCGCAGCGCAAGGAACATTGGGAATTGAAGTTCCCATTTTTTGTTTGCGTCCAGGGGGCTCCTGCCCCACTGGTGCAAAATTCAACCTGACAGTTACCTGTGAACTGGGTTCAGGCGAGTGAACGGAGGCTCATTACGGGCTAGTAGGGCCTGGCTAAACATCCTTTGTCACATTCCAATGGTTAACGCACAGATTTATAGGTATAGATAAAATACAAGAGACAGAAGTGGGGGGAAATTCCTTGCCAATTAGGATAGGAGAATGTGATAAAAATCTGGAAAATGCTATCAAAACGCTTTAAAATGCCCTTTAGTATTTGTAACTAACTAGTTTATTACTTGTTATACCCAAGTAGTTTAGGTGTTACTTACTACATAAAGAAACTTCACTGTCCTGGTTACATTACTCTCGGTTCAAAAAATTACTCCTTTGTAGTAACTAAATTACTTTTAACTAATGGATTCCAAGCTCAGATCATGTTGAAAGACAGTAACAAGTCAAACTTCATCCATGAACTTCATGCTCTAGTGAGGAGTCTTCCAAATCCTGGTCCCACTCTTAAAGTATTACCTGCCAGACATGCTGCTCAGAGTGGAAAAGAGTAACATACGGTATCTGGAAACTGAACATTTTTAGATTGATCTTTTGTGACTCATGATTAAGTAAATTTGAGGGTCCTCTTTCAAAGTCTTGTGAATTTGTCCTATCCCTAGTTGTCTGCATTGTTTATTGTGTTTCAGAGTACTAGCGCAGCAAGAAAGAGGGGTTGAGAGACTTTCCCAAGATCAGAGAAGGAAAAAATTACCATTTTGGACTACAACTCCCAGTCATATTCAAAAATATAACTTTCCCCATCTGTTTTCCACTGTACCATTGGACTACCACTTTTACATAAAGCTAAAATAGCACATGCAGCCACATTTTCTGGAGAAGGTGCTACTCAGACTTGGCAAAGAAACTGTTTTTGAATGATAGCTTCCAGACTCCTCCAGTTAACATGTCCGCTGGTCACGTTGAACTGGTAATTTCCCCAAAATCTGCTCCTACTATTATAATCCTGGGAACTACCATCTTTAGTGCTGGATTGAGCTTCTTTGCCCCAAACAGACCCGGCACGTAATTTGGGGGTCCTCCTGGACTCACGACTCCTGCTCAAAGAGCAGGTGGCGGTCATGGCCAGGAGGGCTTTTGCACAACTCCATGTCATTCGCCAATTATGCCCATTCCTGGACCGGGACTTATGGTCACCGATGCTCTGGTCACCTCCAGATTGGACTACTGTAATGCGCTCTACATGGGGCTGCCCTTGATAACCATCCGGAAGCTGCAACTGATCCAGAATGCGGCTGCCCAGATGGTGATGGGGTGTGGGCGCTATGCCCACGCCTTGCCATTGTTACAGGAGCTGCACTGGCTGCCAGCATGCTTCCGGGTGCAATTCAAGGTGCTGATTTTGACCTTTAAAGCCCTACATGGCAGTGGGCCAAGATATCTAAGAGATCACATCATCCCAAGGTGTTCGACCCATCCTACAAGGGAAGACCATAGGGGCTTGCTGGTGGTCCCATCAACCAGGGATGCACATCTTACCGGGACCAGGAGGAGAGCCTTCTCAGTGTCGTCCGCGACTCTTTGGAACCTCCTGCCACCAGAGCTGCGTCTCCAGGCAGAACTGTATCCCTTCAGGAAGGCTCTGAAAACCTGGCTCTGCCAGCAGGCATGAGATGCATCTGGTAGCATATCTCAGCCTTGCTGGCTCATTTAGCCCTGTAGGGTTTTAATTAAGGGGTTATGGGTTTTTTTTACAGATTTTAAGTTTTATCAGTTTTATCAGTGGGTTTTTAACTGTATAAGTTGTTTAATTTGATGTAAGCTGCCTTGGGTCACTGAGGCGAGGAACGCGGCCTATAAATTGAATAAATAAATAAAATAAATAATCAAAAGAGATGCTGTGGATGTTCTGTGTGTTCCTACCTAATGGATGTTTTATAGCAAGTGGTGGGGTGGGGGGAGAGAAAGATGCATGGGTATTAAAAATAGAAATAGTTGCTCTGTTGACCTAGTGTAAAATTCCTTTAAAGAGGCAAAGTTGTTATACCATAAAAGCATTGTCTTAACGAAGAGGATCTAGTTTGCTGAACCTGAAAGGATATTAGTGTTGGCATGCATCTCCAGGAAGATACTCACTGTGAAAATATCACCATGCTTCTTCTTCATGTCAGATAAGAATGTGGCAGCATCTTTGCCAAATTCCAGGGCATGGCCAAGCCAAGGAATGAGACCTTTATCGAGTGGGGGTTCATCAGGTCGCCTAGAAACAATATCGATAAATAAATAACTACATTCTTCTTTGGTCATTTCAAGTTTTTCTATTATGTATGTCTTTAACCTCCCATTCAGACTATAAAAATGGATGGTATAAAAATCATAAGAAAGCCATAACATAATAAATCTAGAAATGGCAAATATTACTTTTTAGAGTAAACCTCCCCATAATTCTTAGTGGCAATCTTTGCTGGGAGATTCTGAAAACCAACATATTCAATATTTGCTACTGTCAGAATGAAGTGAAATACAGTTACGGTGAAATAAACAAACCAGGCAATCAAATCCCATTAACAGTAACAAGTTCTGAAAAACTGTCATAACTCAGATAAACACTTTGATTTAAGACTGCAAAATGATACAGTGATACCTCATACAACATCCAAACTTGGTTCCACAAGTTTGGACTTTATACGGATTTGGACTTTGCATGAGGCATGCAAAATCCTAGCTGCGATGCCTCATACAACGTCCAAATCCTTGCCGCGATGCCTCATACAACGTTGTTTCCATAGAGATACATTGTACTGTAACAGACTTCAGTGCAAAGTCAAGGAAACAGACAGGAAACTGACAGAACTTTAAGAAATCATTGTCTAAAGGCTAAATACATTTCAAAAACATGTCAAACAACCCTGATTGTCCAAGAACCTGAAAAACGCTGCAAAAAATCCCAGGAATGCTTCTAAAAATTCTGACAAAAAGATTTTAAAAAATCCAAAATCGTGCTCAAAACCACTCCTAAACACTCTTCGCCTTTTGCAAAACCCACAAGAGCAATGCACGCATGCGTCCTGCCTTTTATACTGCCCAGCCACAATGCAACTTGGGAAAAACCCCAATGCCTCATACAAAGTCACAGCAACTTTGTATGAGGCAACTTTTTCCAAGGAATTAGGCGATGTTGTTTGAATTCGATGTTGTACGAAGCGGACTTTGTATGAGGTATTAGTGTATTTTAAAAACTAATTTGGTGGCTATGTAAAACAGGCATTGGGTGGTGCAGTGGTTAAACTGGTGCTTTGCAGCCTAAACTGCTGACATTGTAAGTTAGATCCTGATGGGAATCAAGGTTGACTCAGCCTTCCATTCTTCTGAGATCGGTAAAATAAATACCCAGCATGTTGGGGGCAAAATGCTAATTACCTTGTGAACTGACCAGAGTTTCTCTGAGCACTATGGGGTGGTATATAAGTATAATTGCTATTCCTATTGCTACACCAAGTCCAGAACAAATCCCTTTGCCTTTTTCCAGGAAATGGACAGCTCAAGTAAGGTATCTGATAGGGTACCTAGAGGCTGGAAGGTCTATCCTCCTTGTGCCCAAGAGAAAGGACAGCTTGTGTAGCCTTGTGCAAGTTGCATGATCCCAGGGGACCCCGCGCCCAGAGCCGCAGCCAGAATTCTAGATGTGGGTGGGGGGAAGTCTCTTTTCAATGCACTCCTATGGGAAATTGTTATTTGCACCCTCTAGTGGCCAGCTGTTTGAGGGTGGGCAAACTGCTAACTCAGGGTGGGCAAAGCCCCCCCTGGCTATGGCACTGGACCCCCCACAAGGAGGGAACAGTAAACCCTTTCTTGAGGACTCTGACATCATCGTTGTCGTCTTCCAGTGGTCCACAAAAATAGCTAATCAGAAGGAAAAGCCTCCAGTATTTGCCACCAATAACCTCCTGTAGTCATTCTCAAGGAAATGACCATAGAGATGGCTTTTGTTGCTGCAGGCCAGGTATTCTCCAGGACCACCTTATTCACAATATCTTGATCTAAGGTGAGTCCCTGAGCATCACAGCACTTCCCTCACCTCTGGGATTGTGAATAATAATAATAATAATAATAATAATAATAATAATAATAATAATAATAATAATAATAATAATAATAATAATAATAATATCATGTCAGAAATTATTCTGGGTTGATAGGATATTTGCTGGAGGAACTCCACTCAGGGGATGTCCGAATGAGGCTCCTTTCATGTCCCAAAGATCTTTTTCCCACCGAAGTGGTCCCTATTTACCTATTTGCAATTTTTTGCTTTCAAACTGCTAGGTAGGCAGGAGCTGGGATGAACAAACGGGAGCTCAAGCCACCATGCAGTACCTGGGTCTCGAACTGCCGACTTGCCAGCCTTCCAACTAATAAAGTGAGCTTCTTAACCACTGAGCCACCACAGAACCACTGGCTCTCCTGTAAAGCTTATAGGAACTCCAGAACACATCTCTGAAAATAAGAGTAAGTCTAGAGACATGGTGAGTTATGTTTTATGGGCTGTAACTCTCAGAATTCCCTAGGCAGCTCTGCTTCTGGGAGTTGTAATAAAAAACCACAAAGGCTGAAATCATTTTGCAAGGTTACATAAAGGGCAAATATCTGTAAGTTAAGACATCTTTGTAGTCGTTATCAGCACACAGAAGCTTCTTAAATGATGGCAGTCCAATGCTAAAAGTTATGCCTTTTGCATAATTGTACAATAGAATTTTGGCCAAAATCTGTACACCTCTAGCTAAGTTAATGTGATTAAATACGATTATGTAATGTGATGGAAACAGAGGGTTTTTGTTTTGCCTGCAGGCTTTTGCAAAAATAAGATGAAGCACATTAGCATTAGCTGCTTATTTAAAAGCATGCTTTTTTAAAAAATCCTGTGGTAGCAGAGGTGTGATCTGAAATATACTTTCTATAGTATGACAAAAGGTTCAAATGGTAAAAGAGTAAACTTTCCAAAGATACATGATGTTCTAGGTCAGTGGTGGAGAGCCTATGGCATGCATGCCAGAGGGGCACTCAGAGCCCTCTCTGTGGGCATACACACCATTGCCCCAGTACAGAGTTTACTTCACCCCTATTATGCCCAGTATCCCAATGGGAGCACTTCTTCCCTCCCCCAGCACAGAGTTTGCCCCACCCCTCTGTGGCATGGATGGCAGCCTGTTGAGTTTCTAAAAGGTTCACCATCACTGCTCTTGGTTGTTCTCCTGGGACAATTCTAAGCTTGACTTTGTTCTTTATTCACAGAATTTCCAGGGGATCCACACATTGTAGTCATTTCCCATTTGGAATCCTCCTTTGCATCTTTAATCTTTTCACAGAATATCTGTGAAGAAAGTTAAGACACAATTGCTATGTAATGTCCTCTGTTCAGCAGTACTCATTTCATCTTGAATTCCTGCAGTACTGAAGAGACACATTAACCATTTTCAAAGTCTCATGATTTCAATCCCAGTGTCAACATTTTTAAAGGGAAACCAGTCTGAGCCTTCTTCTCATTTAAGGAATGTCTGAGACTCTGACATTAATTTATGAAAATATACTTAGTAGCTAAAACTGTTAATATATGTTGGGTACTGGAGCACACATGGGAATTTGAGACAAAGATCAGTCCATGTTTTTTAGACTAGAGAGCAAAACCCTTAATGGTGTTAATTGTATTTCTGTCTACCATGCCACCTTTAAAGGAACAGAAACTAGGCAAGGAAAAAATAGTGGTACAAGCAATTTGTCTTATGCATGTGCAAATTGACAAAAATGTTGCATGAAAATATTAACGCTGGTTTTGTAATATTCTCTGACCCACTTAGAGAGAAAAAAAGTCTCCTTTCTTCAAAATTTTGAGAAGCTTCCTCCTCTTTCCTTCCTTTGAGAAATGGAAAATTACCACAGGAAACTACAAGAATACCTTTTTTTTAAAAAAAATGACTAGGCTTTGTTGCAAAAGATTATTATCCTTGGAACAGGAAAGGAACTTCTGTTCAAGTCATTTTTTAAAAAATGCGTGGGTATTATGTTTGTTCTTACTGATATTTAAATTTATTTGATTTGTTTAATTTTTTATTGTAAATATTGCACGCCACCCTGAGTGGGAAAATATCCAAGCTGGGTGGGATATAAATGCAAGTAATAATAATAATAATAATAATAATAATAATAATAATAATAATAATAATAATAATAATAATAATAATAATAATAATAATACTCACTGGCCACTATAACAGAATGTAACCTGCTGTCATGTTCCAGCTCTCATCTGAATACAAGCATGAGCCCCAGCCTGTTCCTAATCCAGTTTTACCTCACCAGAATCATGACCTGTCAATTTAGGAGCCAGTGATCACTGAATCAGACTCTCACAGCGATGACAGCTATGCCCATTCAACCTCAGTGTTGCTGTAAACTCCTATGTAATGATTTACAGCTGCACCGTAAATCCACCAGAACCCGCTCTCAGCAGAGGCTCCCAGCTGGTAGCCCTTAACTGAGGGAGCTCTTAAGGGCATGTAGTACAGTTGCCAGGCATTGGTGCAACTTCAGTGCAAAGCAGACACTCTGCCTGGCAAACAGACCTTTGCTGACCTACCCCAGCCAGCACGGTTGCCATATGGCAGTGCTACACAGAGAATCTATTCAAGGAGAGTCCAAAGAGCAAAGTCCAAAGTGCAACCCGAGGTCTGGTTACCAGTAGTTCAAGCAGCGTCTAGTCCAGGGGTGCCCAAACATTTCAGGCTGTGGGCCATTCATGTGGTTCTGGGGGCTGGTCACTATGGCCTGTGGGCCAGATCCGGCCCCCAATGCCAATTCATCTGGTCCACAAGTCCTTGTTGCTGAAAGCATACAATAATCCAATGCAAAGAAGCCATTCTATCTACATAAAAGTGCACACAAAGCTCTGCAAAACATTTCATTCGCTGTGTCAAAGGACAAAAATAGAGTCCTCTGCTCCACATACAATCACCACCAGGGTCAACAATTCACTGTTACATCAACACTTGTCATGATCTTGATGAACCAAACTGCTTCCATTTTGTCTCTGACTCCATTTCAAAACCATCTAGCCAATGAACACTCCCTCTGTCCTTGAGTCAAGGCCAGGGTAAGGACAGTCAAGGACAGGAGCACTTGGGAAAGTCCCTAGTCCTTATCTTGGTCGCTAACCAATAGAGCAAAGCTCCACCTATACCCTATACCTGTTAGGAGGGGAAGGAGTCAGACACTCTAATTGGAAAGCTCTTATCAGTAAATTAAGCTGATTGGTTTTTCTTATCTCGTGGATAATAATGATTGGAAGCTCTTATCTAATATAGGAGAGGCCTTCTTTCATAGGTTTCTCTTATCTAGACCAAACCTCTAAGAAAGAGCAATTTTCCTATTTAATGAGCTCCCTGGAGCTCTCAAATCAGGCTCCTAGCTTGAGACTACCTATTTTCGCTGGGACTTTGCCTCATATCTCTGAGAAGAGATAAAACATCTAACGGAGCAAGTCCTGCCAGGGACTTTGCCTAAGGGAGCCAAAACTAACTTTGTTTCTATTCTGTCTGTTTCTTTTTCAGATGCTATACTTAATAAATTTCCATCAAAGATTTATTGAGTGGACATTGAGTTAATCAGGTGTACCCAGGTGTTCCATTGCTCGCTGCTTAACACGCTACTACATTTGCACATTTGCATGCTCTCAGAAGGAAGGAAGGTGTGGAATCCGCTCAGCAGGCTGAAGCCTGGATTGCAGGAGGGAGTGTGTGTGGTATATTTTTTAAAAGGGAATATTGAAACAGCCTCTGATCGCATTGCTAAAAACCTCCCTTTCCTACGTCCTAGCCTAGCTGTCAGTGCGATAACACTTTCAACAGGAGAGTGGTCCAGTATATTGGTCATAAAACCTGGAAATGCTACTTTTTTTAAACTACACTGTGTTATGCCAGTGTTCAGAAGCTATAGTCCAAAGAGCAACATTTTCAAGCTCCCATCTGAGGCAGTAGGCTAATATTAGAGATGCTGGACAGACTGTGTAATGGACAGAACCCTATACTCTTAACAGTCAGAAGCTGTCAAAGAGATAAATACGGTCACTGCTCCTTCTCTCCAACAGCTGCTGCCTGAGACATTGCTTCATTTTCCCCAAGGTGTGAGTGAAGCAGTCATCAGCAGCCCCATACCAAGACTGAGTGGATAAAACATAAGCTGGTGATTCCCCCGCATCAGAAATCCTACACATTTGTTGAGTTTCAAAGGAAAGGGAGCCAACTTTTTGGGTTAGCCAGCATCTAGCAGACCACACAGGAGTCTGTTGTTGACAGACCACTTTAGCTTACGTAAACTGCGGGCTGATCTGTTCTAAAAATGGATAAACAGGGAGGTTTACTTGTTGGCTCTGATGTCTTTCTGAGGATTCGAAACTAAAAAAGTTAAAAATAGAACATTACAAAAGGTGTTTATTTTCCATGAGAAAACTGATAGGACCCTTTCAACTGGCATTAGGGCAGGCACTTATACATCACCAAAACCACAGAGAGGAAAGCATCATCCGGATGGAGCAAAAGGAGACATGGTTTAGCCTTAATGTTTGCCAGCCCTAGAGGCCAGGAATTTCAACAAGTCTGGGGGCCAATATTCTTCCCTCAGACCCTCCACAGGCCACACTAACCACCAAAAATTATAAGGAACAAAACCAAAGGTGAAAAGAAGTCTACTTAGAATTTTTTTTCCCGGGGGGGGGGGATGCATTTTATAGGTTAAAATGTAGTGTGAAGTGTTGTGGCTTGTTTAATAGGTGAACTATCTGCAATTCAACTGTTTGGTGGGGAACTGAAGAAAGAAAAGGTAGCTACACATAAGCAACTGGGGGAGGGCATATGAAGCCCCCAGGATTCTAGGTTGCCCACCCTTGGCCTATCCTAATTTATAGCTATCCATAGCCCTATTTGGTGATCATAAGCATAATTCAGAGAGCAATAAAATAAGTCTTCCGATAGTAAGGGCATTTTAGTACCATTCCAGGTATAATGCTAGTACAGCCTGAGGTGGGCTGGCAAGTCCTGATGTCCAGGGCCTTAGCATGGTAGTCTTATTATTTCTATATTGTTTATTCTATTTATACCCTGCCCTCCTCCTCCTCCTTCATCACATGTCATTAAGTTAGTTCTGACTTACACCAACCCTTTGCAAGGTTTTCCCGGTAGGTAATACTCAGCAGTGATTTACCATTCCCTCCTTCTGGCGACATCTCAGGACTATGCAGCTTGCCAAAGGCTACTAGTGGGAAATTGAACTCCCATACCTAAATCACTGAGCTATCAAGCTATCAAGCCAGATAAGCAGTTATCATATACAATTTACAAAACTGCAATAGATGATATATCCATCAATAAAGAACAGCATTGATTTCCCATACCCTGTTTTGTTTGAACCTAAACAGGTCCCTAAGTTCTCCACCAGCCCATTTGTTTTACAAATCTATAAGAGCCAGAATGTATAGACTTAATCATTCCTTTCATAGTCTCTGGCCCCCTATTTGTTTAAAATGAGCTCAGCCCCTTTGTTGGCTTCATCGGGCCAACCAAGGTTCAATTTTTCTAATGAGAAATGCTGGCTATGTTCCCTGTTAACTTTCATTGTTTCCTTAAGCACAATTAAGTTACTGAAATCAAAAGTTTCTGGGCCAAAGTCAACATTTTCCCAGCAGAGGGAATATCAAAAACATACTGTACCTTATCTGTTTGTCAATGGAACACATTAACAGCTTGGCTCAACACTAAAGTAGAATTCCCAGGTTGGATCAATTTAGGAGCACAGCCAAGGCCTCCTTGATGTTTAGCTTTTACTGTTCTTTATTATTACTTACCTACAATCAATACGAAATACAGTATATTATTCATTCTCTTTTTTCCTTTCCTTTCCTTTCTCTTTTTGGGGTGGTGGGGGTGGTGGATGGACCAATAATTCAAATTACAATGGTAACTCGTATAATGAAAATAATTCGTTCTGTGAGGCTTTTCGCTATGCAATTTTTTCGTTATACAAAACATGCTTTGTATAACAAAATTTCCTATGGGATGCTTCATATATACGAGGCAACATTTTCTTTCAAATTCTGTTCATTATATGAGGTTTTCATTATAAGATTCCTTCATTATATGGGGTTTTGCTGTATGCACATTTTCTCATGGCATTTAATGGGATATAATCTGTGCTGTTGCATTTTGATATTTTCATTATGGTTAAACAATTTCTTCAGAAGAAATTCCCATTCAGTTAATTGGAGCTTGTTTTCAGGTAAATTGATAACACAATAAGGCTTTGTATTGCAAACCTATACAGACTTATGCGGGAGTAGGTTTTAGTGAACTGAGTGGCCTTATTTCAAAAGAGACTTGCAGAAGGTTGTGCTAAGGGCATTCACCATGTGATGATATTTATTTTAATTAGAAAAGGGATGGGAATCATATTGCAAAAGAACCCTAAAAACAAAACGAAACACCACAATTTACACACACACATACACACACACACAAAGGAGGGGGCATAAAACAAAACCAATTAACTGTATACATAATAAAACAGAAAATTGTTAAAACTGAGAAGCAGAAATAATCATTAAAAACTTAAAAGAAAAATATATAATTTTTACCAGAAATCTAATGGACAATAACAAGGCTGCCAATATAATCTTCCTAGTTGAGGAAGTAAGTTAATATAATATAAATAGAATCTAATTCTATACAAATTTTAAAATTCTCATTTTTATAAGAAAAAAAATTGAATCTTACAACTTATGGCTGTTTTTAATGCAACAGGATAAATTCATCTACATATTTAGCATACATATATTAACACTGTTACACATACAAACTATTAATCCAAGACAGTGCATGTTTTGTTAAATAAGTCAGAGAAAACATTAGAGTAGATAGATATTTGCTTTACTGCAAGGTATTTCATTGAAACCAATAGCATTTTAACCTATATCCTGAACGAATTGCTTCAGGTCAATTTATAATCTTTACAACTGAGCCATTTTGTTTTTAACAGTGTTCGTCTTGGTCACCAAAGAGTGAGCTAGAAAAGACGACACCTGAAGTGTATAAACTGTTTTATGTTTTTTTAAAGGAGAAGCCCTTTAATATTTTTGGCACAATACTCAGTGTACGGTACATTTGAACCTGACTTGTACAATTTGTATGTGTAGGTGAACATGTTAAAACACATTCATGTGGTTGATAGAAAGAAAATGTCCTTCAGGTATACATTTTACCAAGTCAGAATTGCCATTTGGATGAATTATACTGACTAGGAAATGCAAAAGCTGTAGTCAAATCCATGATGTAAATGATTGCAGAGAATGTTTTATAACACCAGCAGGACCGGTTTGCACAGGTATTGAGCCTCACACAAACAATTAATGCACCTTGCAACATTTTAAAACCTACCAGATGATGTCATAAACTTTCACACATTAGCTACCACCCACTTCATCAGATGCATACAAGTATTAACTTCAGTGGGCAGATCTTATGGATACACATGGGCAAACACTTTAAAGACTTGAGTATTCCCCAACTTTAAATTTCCCATTACAGTACTGTCTTCTTCTTCTGTATATATAGACCAGACGTAAAACTGCCAAAACGAAGCCTCATTTGGTGAATTCATTCTGTAGTTCCTTTTGCCTGACCTAGTGTGAAAAATATTAGCGAGCACAAAGTTGCTGTTGCCCTGGGTACACCCGATTGTGGTTAAAAATTTTTTTTGCCACAATCTTTGAGGAGGCTCTTTCTGCGTATCCCTCCCATCACTGTAAGAACACTGGAAGTTGTTTGATGGATCAAACCAAAACTGTGTCTCGTCCAATAACATGTTTCTAGACAGACTTGGAGAAGCTCAGAAACAGATTGAATGGACCCTGGGGGTTTAAGACCACCATGAGCAAAACATCTTCTGTGATTTAGGAAGCTAAGAAGGGTCAGGCCTGGTTAGCAGTTGGATGAAAGACCAAAAGGAAATACAGTAATACCTCATAGAAAGTCTGCTTCATACAACATCGAATTCATACAACATTGCCTAATTCCTTGAAAAACGTTGCCTCATACAAAGTTGCTGCAACTTTGTATGAGGCATTGGGAGTTTTCCCAGGTTGCATTGTGCCCGGACAGTATAAAAGGCAGGATGCATGCATGCATTGCTCTTGTGGGCTTTGCACGAGGCGAAGAGTGTTTAGGGGTGGTTTTGAGTGTGATTTTGGATTTTTTTTATTTTTTTGTCAGAATTTTTAGAAGCATTCCTGGTTTTTTTTGCAGCATTCTTCAGGTTCTTGGACAATCAGGGTTGTTTGACATGTTTTTGTAATGTATTTAGCCTTTAGACAATGATTTCTTAAAGTTCTGTCAGTTTCCTGTGTTTCCTTGACTTTGCCCTGAAGTCTGTGCTGTTACAGTACAATGTATCTCTATCGAAATGACATTGTACGAGGCATCGCGGCAAGGACTTTGGACATTGTATGAGGCATCGCGGCAAGGATTTTGCATGCCTCATACCAAGTCCAAATCTGGATAAAGTCCAAACTTGTGGAACCAAGTTTGGACGTTGTATGAGGTATCACTGTACAGAAGGAGGGATTTTCAGGTAGATCAAATGAAAATATTGCCTGGATCCTTAGACAGCTGATAGGAGTCGATCCTGCCAATACTGGGCTAGATGCACCAAGGGTCTCACTCCTTATAAAATAATTTACTGTGCTCCTAATTTGTCCATCCTCTTTTAAGCTCTTCCAGCCAGTGGCTAAGTTGCCACACCTTGCAGCATGAGTTCCATAAACAGATCTCACATTATGTTTAGAAATTCTTATTATTGCCCCCTGCCTTGCCATTCTAGTTGATTCTCAGTATTAACTGTGGGGAATGGGGCAGGCCATTCAATATTTACTTTCTCCAGTCCATGAATAACTTATAAATTTCTTCCATGTTCTCATTACTTCAACCATTGATCTTGCAAATATAATAAAGTCATAGCCTTTCCTCATGGAGAAGGACAGTCACAGCACCCCATGTTCCTCCACCTTTCAAATAATTTTGTTTGCCTTTGATGGGCTCTAGCCTGCAAAAAGCTTTTGCCATGACCTCTATGTGTGTCTTTAAAGAATCCCATTCCCCCCCACACACACACACACAAACAAAACACATAAGTGTGCAGAGCTGTAACAAGTCTGATACCTGGGCCAATGGGGATTTCCTCCTACCTGCTCTGCCCTGACAAATGGACATAACAATAGCAATTACACTTATATACCACCACATACCACTTAAATGCAAAGCAAGACAAAAAAGCAATCACAATTCTATACCACCGCATAGTGCTTAGTGCACTCTCTGGATGGTTCACAAGATAATCAGCATTTTCCCATCATGCTGGGTGCTCATTTTACTGACCTCAGATGGATGGAAGGCTGAGTTAATCTTAATTCCTAATCAGGATCAAACTCACAACCTTTCAGTTGCTTTATAGCAGTTTAACCATTGCGCCACCAGGACTCAGTGCACTCTCTAAGCGGTTAACAAGGTAATTAACATTTATTTATTTATATCATCTTTCTTTATTCATGTCAGAGGCACCACCAGCATATAATAACATACAAAGCCAAAATCAACACATCCAAAACAAAAAGGAATTAAAAAGGCTAGATAACATCTGCCTAATATTGGGCCACATCAACAGCATTTCCTCTTGCCAACATAAGATCCTCCTCAGTGCACATTGAAGGGCATTGTGTACATTGTTATAATGCACATGAGCCCCACCAAGAAAAATGAAAGGCTGCAGTGTCCTCCCAAAAGGAAGCCAAGATGCAAAGTGAAAGAGGAGGTGATGCCATTTATTTTCTTAACACACCTCAGTAGATTCACATCTAGATTTTGGTGCACTTTTGGTGCCACACGGCAAACTTCCATTTGCCCCTCCCTAGTTATGGCCCTGCCTACATAAGAGATTGACATTGATACAGAGAGATGAGAATATGTGTGTAAATTTCCACTTTTTCTGTGGAAGTCTGTCCAAGGGAAAGACTTTTGAGGTAACATGATGAAGATCAATATTGTGTTGCTAGTTCTAACTGCTACCCATTGTGGTACAGTGGAAACAGTGACTGACTAGGACTCATGAGTCCTGGATTCAAATTCCTGCTCAGCCATGGAAACTCACTGAGAGTGTAGAACTGGGGGGGTGTTTAGTGGGAACCCTGGAGAGGGCCTTCTCTGTTACTTGTCCCAGACTCTTGAACTCTCTCTCACGGGAGGTCAGACTAGTTCCATCTTTGTTCCCCTTCTACAACTAAGCCTAGCCTTTCTCTTCAGGCAGATTTTCTTCCCAGTGATTGGCTGTCTAAGACAGGAGTGCTCAACCTTTTTAAGCCGAGGGCTGAGTCACGCTCCCTCAGACAGCTTCGGGGGCCGGACAGCCATTTTGCCCTTCCTCCACCACATGGCACTTCCTGGTGTGGTGGAGTCCGGGGGGGGGGGGGCACATGAAATGGTGTTGCAGGCTGCATTCATCTGTGGGCCGCAAGTGAAGAATCTCTGGTCTAAGAGGGTTTTTTTAATGGGGTTGTGCCTTGGTTGTTTTTAAACATGTTTTCAATTGTTTGTATGTACTATTTTTTTAAATGGTATTTTTAAAATTCTCTTTTAATATTGTACTGATTGCTTTTTTTGTCTTTCAATGTAAGCTGGATTGGAGCCTTTATAGGAGAAAGGCAGGAGGGGTGGGGGATTTTAAATAAATAAGTTAATTAAATATCGCATTTCCCTTAAAAGCCTATGTCATTTCCCTTAGGGTTGCTATAAATCTGTTCCGAATTGAGGGCACATAGCTACAACCATGACTGTTCCAGCTAGAATAGACATACTAACTCAATGGAATTTCCTCACATACTGACACTAGGACTTCTCTCTCACTTGAAGCCAGCCGTAGGATCCTGGCCAAAGACTTTTGTAGCCCTTTAAAGCCTAATGGATTTTATTTCAGGAAAGCATCCCGTTGGCTGTGGTCCACTGCTCCATCAAATCTCCTTCTGGAAACTGCTGTCCCAAAGTCGCAGGGTCAAGTTCTAACAGGAACCTCATAACCAGGGTAGCGTTGTGGACAGATGTGTCAGGCTCGGGGTCCAAAGAACTGTGTTCAAATTCCAATGGGGTGCTGGAAACTGACATTATGGGAAACCAGTGGGAAATGACCCTTGAAATTATCTGAATGGATATGTACCTCAAGTCCGCCAGCTCAGATTCAGGGAGAGCTTTATGGCAAGAACAAAAACTCTTGAGCGTTTGCAAGAGCAAAAACCAAATCAGAAGATGGAGGAAGGAGCTCACTGGACAACGAATAACATTAAGGGAGGATATGACTGAGGAGCTTCATCTCCCCTACATCACTTGGAGGATACTGATGCTGCATCCATGGGGCACGAGGCTAAAGCTAGTGTTAATAAAATCATGGAGGGATAAAAAGAAAACTTGCTTTCCTTTCTAAATGCCCCCTCAAGTGGTGAAGTGGTTTTGTTCAGTATTGCACCCATTTGCTATACTGCAAGATCTGCCCATGTGGATCCCAGTACCACATTGGTGCATGCTAATCTCTTTGTTGGTAGGTGTCACTTGTTGATCAAGGAAGAGCTCTATGGCAACAGCAAACATCCTTGAGGGTACGCAAGAGCAAAACCAAAGTAGAAGATGGAGGAAGGAGCTCACTGGACAAGGATTAACATTAAAGGAAGTTACTGACAGGCACCTTGAGCATGATACATTGACTACAATATAATGACAGGATGCCTCAAATCTACTGTACAGCACTTGAGAAAATATACCCTCTTTTTGGTATTGCTTCACTTAAGTTCAGGAGAGAAGTATCAGCGGATGCTGAGAGAACTAAGCAAAAAAAAAAATGATCCTTGATATCCTCTGAATGGATATGAGCCTCAAGTCCACCAGCTCAGATCCAGGAAGAGCTTTAGGGCAAGAAACACCATTCCCTCAAGAAACAAAATTCTTTGGGGTATGCAAGAGCAAAACCAAACTTGAAGATGGAGGAAGGAGCTCACTGGACGCGGATCTCATCTTCCCCTATGTCCATACCTGTCAACCATCTCAATTTGGCCGGGAAAACCCCGTAATTTGACGTCCATTGACGTCATAACCCGCCCCGCACTGCCAAAACCCCGTAATTTGGCAGCAGGGGGAAACGCTTTCTGTGCATGTGCGGAAGCGCTACACCGCTTGCGCAGCCCCTATGCAAGTGGCGTAGCATTTCCGCGCATGCGTGGAAGGGTTTTACCCCTTCCACGCATGCGTGGAAGCGCTACGCCGCTTGCGTAGGGGCTGCACAAGTGGCATAGCGCTTCCACCCATGCATGGAAGGGGTAAAACCCTTCCACGCATGCGTGGAAAGCGACCTGCGCACAAGTGATGTGCGCAGGTCCCGTTTTTCCGGAGCCGCGGGTTGACAGGTATGCCTATGTCACTTGGAGTACCCTGAATAGGCTGAGGATTGGAGTCCCTAAATGTAAGACCAACATGCTGAAGTAGGAGCTGCAGGGAGACAATACGCTGGGTGAAATGTGGAGAAATAAAGAATCCGGCTCATTTGATGGTCTGCCAATTATCAAGCCCCATTCAAGGTTTTTAATAAGGGGTCAGGGATGTCTTTATGGACATTTTAAATGTTTTACCGTTTTATTTTGTTTTTATTGTATGGGGAAGGGTTTTTTAACTAATGTGAGCCGCTTTGGGTCACTGAGGCGAGAAAGGCGGCCATATAAAATAAATAAATAAATAAATAATAAACATGTAGTGATGCAACGTAATTTTGGCCAACGTCAAAACCACAAGAAAGTGGCTTTATTTTGGTAGTCCAAAGTTTGTTGTGGACACAAAAGAAAAGAAGAAAAAGACCCTGTTGTGTATGTAGATGTTGTGTATGTAACTCAAGTGAACTGTGATTGAAAGCGAACATGTAACGCAAGTGAAATGTGATTGAAGTCAGATCTAGCGTTCCTCCATTTCCCCCTCCCTTTTCCCCTTATGTAAATACTCCTCTTGTGTTGATATTGCGGGACTGTGTTCCCGCCATAGCTGTAGCTATTGTTTACTCATTATCCAATCAAGTGTTGTCACCTTGCTGTTTACCTGTACTGACCAATCATGTGGCTCCACGCCAGGTTTGAATCGTCACCTGTTGTATATAAAGAGCATTGCTCCGCCATTGGCCTCATGTTCAGATTGACTACATTCCAATAAAGACGTGTTTGGCCCCCTGACTGCTGGCTACTGCGAATCAATCTGCAAACATCAAAGACCCTCTCATTTGTATTCCCTCAAGCAGCCAGCATGCAGAGTCATAGTTCCTTTGGAGTCTGAAGTAACACTCGTCCATTTTTCAGTACCATGTTATTTGCCAATGACCAAACCAAGAAAGTGGCTCCATTTTGCCAGTCCAGAGTCTGATCTGGACACGTAATAATAATAATAATAATAATAATAATAATAATAATAATAATAATAATAATAATAATAATAATAATAATAATAATAATAATAATAATAATAATAATAATAATAATAATAATGGCAAACCAGGCCCTCCTCCTCCTCCTCTCCCTGATCTGAATCCCTCCTCCTGGGGTCCCCAGGAGTAAGGCGAGACACACACGCGGAGGTGTGCGTGCGGGGCAGGAAGGGAGCCCAGGCAGCCCACTAGCCCAGGCAACTCACCGCCATCTCCCGAAGCGCGTGGCCAGCAGGATCAGGGCCGCCAACAGCGCCAGCAGCGCCAGGAAGGCAGCCGGGCTCATGGTGCGCCGTTGGCTAGCCGCGAACTTGTCACCTCTCCAGCTTCTCGTTCTCGCCTGCCGGCTGAGCTCCGGCGTCCGGCCCTTTTTTTAGCGAAGAGCGGCTCGATCTCCGCCCCACCACCCCCCGTTTCCCCCCCGTGTCCCCCCTCCGTGCCGTTTTCCGCCCAGCCAAAGCCTGGCCCTCTGGTCCTGACTTTTGGGATGGGTTTTAACATCAGGTCCCCGCCTGGCCTGGCTCTGGCTTCTCTCTGACTCCCTCTCCCCGATCCTGGCGGAGGAAGAAAGCGAGAGCGCTCCACGCTGTTTCCACGGCGCTTACTGAGTGACTGTCAAGACGCTCTTTTCCCCGTGGCAACAGGTAGCTTGGCTAGACGACGGTGCCTTTGTCCACGTACAGAGTGCTTCTATGTCAAACGTAACTGACCACAAACAATCCCCACCCGTGTGGTCTTTTGTGTGTGTGTGTGTGGGGGGGGGGGGGGGGGGGGCGTCTAGGAAGGAGGAGGCTAAAATTTTAGGCTGGCTTCAGCTCCTGCCAATTTAGCAGTTCGAAAGCAAGAAATTGCAAGTAGATAAATACAGGTGAACCTCGGAAAATTAGAATATCATGCAAATGTTCATTCATTACACTTAAAAGGTAAAACAAATATACGAGATAGACTCACTACATGCAAAGCGAGATATGTCATGCCTTAATTCGTTATAATTTTGATGACCATGGTGTACAGCGAACATGAGATTATGTGATGATTATTGGGTACATGAGATGGGGGGGGGGTTTTGGGGTTTTCATAAACTGTAAGCCATAAGCATCAATATTATAACAAAGTAAGACTTGAACTATCTCGCTAATAATGAGTCTATCTCGTTTATTTGTTTCACCTTTTAAGTTGCATTAGTGGACTGAATGAACATTTGCATGATATTCTAAATTTTCCGAGTCTCACCTGTAGGTGCAGCTTTGGCGGGAAAGATAACATCAGTCCAACTTCTACTCATGCCTGCCACATGACCACAGAAACGTCTGCAGGCTCTTGGGCTGTAAATGGAGGTGAGGACTGGCTTTCGAGCAAGGGAGGCCTTTACTTTTGACAGACTGTCCAACTTCCCTCCCAGTGTGGTTTGGTGGACAGAGTGAGAGTAGTAGAAGAAGATCTGGTTTTCAAATTGTTTCTGGGCTATGAAAATTTGGATTAGGTTGAAGCCACTGCCAACTATCTTGGAAGCCCTATTATGGTACCTATCAATTGTTGGACTTCTGAGCACCTCATATGCATTAAGTCCAGGTGGTTGGATACCTCAGTGAGTTAAGTACTTACCGTGCTTGCACAGCTTGAGATCAGGAGTTTGATTCCCCACTGTGCCTCCATTTTAGAACTGCTAGCCTATGTATCTTTGGGCAAGCTGTTCAATCTGAAGCATCCCTGGAAAAAGTGAATGGTGGTGAAATTACCTCTAAGCACTCCATACCTAGAAAACAGTTGCCATAAACTGGAATCAACTTGACCATACATAATTATTACTATACTGTACCTTGAAAACCGTGTGAGACAGATAAGTAGGTCCTAGGTCAAATGAATTCTAAACTCTTTCTAGAAGCAGAAAGGAGTAACCTGGGGTTATGGTACTCTGAATGTATTATAATAAGACAAGGTTCACTAAAAATAACACCAACATTAAGAAAACGTGAAGTAGCAGGGAAGCAAGAGCTAATATGAGATGGATTGGCTCAAGACTGGAAGCTGGGGCACTTAGTCTGCAAGATCTCTGCAGGGGTGTCAATAATAATACTTTGGGAAGTAATTTCATAGAGTTGATGTAAGTTTAAAGTAACTGGACAACAACTAACACACCAATGCACTCCACAAACTATCTAGGAAAGTATCTGGAAACTTCAGCTGGTCCAAAATGCTGTAACCTAACTGAAACAGCCCGTTTTGGAAACAGATCAGTGGTGGACATCAGCAGGTTCATAGGACATCAGCAGGTTCGTACCAGTTCACTAGAACCGGTAGCAGAAATTCTGTCTGGCCCCACCCATCCAAGTTTTGAAATAAAGTAGTCCTAATTCAGGTACAATGCAGGGCTTTCCCTTTGGCCATGCCCACCATACCACTCCCACAGAGTCGGTAGTAAAAAAAAATGGAATCCCACCACTGAAACAGATGAACCCCTTCCTAATGACAGCTGCACTTCCTACTTCTCAGTTTGTAGATACAATTTAAAATGATGGTTATGGTGCATGACTAGGGCCCAAGCTGCAATGTCCTCCCACATAAACTCACCTAGGTCCCACGATCTTTGTGTGTGTTTGGGGGTGGGGTGTCTTCTTGTGGCTCTGCCATCTTCAGTGGCACTCTTGGTAATGATATGACAGATAGCTTTCCTGTATTTGCTCCTAGACTGTATCTCCCTGTCAAGGGTAGCTAGGCAGGCCTCCTCTCTGCTGTCCTTCCAGTGGAAGACCAAGACCTAGTCTTTGGCCAACATGTTGGGTTGCTATGAAAGATTATTTTGATCCAGTCACATGCTGTCCTTTGTTTTCATTTGCTTTTATCCAATCAATCTGTTTTTAATAAATACATACAATTTTCCAGTCTGGCCAGGTTATCCTGCTATCGTAATAGAATAGACCATACTGCCAGCGACTGAATGCTGATCATCAGGCAGTGGTTAACTAACCTGACAACTCTGAGGACTAACAGCCTTGGGTGGTGAAGTCCAAAGGAAAGGGGGATAGTCCCCAAGCGGCTTAAATCCCACTTGAATCCATCTTGATGGAGGGCAGCAGCTTCATCAATACTGGTCTGGGGCTGATGACGACTTTGTGTGCCAAAACTGGATCAGTGGAATGGTGTCACACTGTGATGCAGAAGGCAAATGGAAGACTACTGCATTATATTGTTCCCAAAACAATCTTCATGGCCGATCGCCATGATGATAGCCAATATTCGTAATCAGACATGGCACTTGAAGAAGAAGAAAATTCAGGAATTTGGCAGAGAACAATTTTTCCTAGGATGAAGGTATCACGATGAGGGTGCCCACATCTATCAATTTTTCCACCTCACATGGTTAGTAAACAGCGATATGCTGTTTGCTCTTAGAGGCAAATCCCCCTTGCTGTTCTTCAACTTCATGATACTTTTGAAGATTCTTAAATGATGGGCTAGACTAGAGGAACTAGAAGTGTAAATTCTGGAACACTTATTTGTGGGCTTGTTGAGTTCTCTTTGTTGTAGCTAATACACTGTTCCAAGCACATAAGGTGCATTATCTTTGTTTCATGAATAGAAGCATTGTGTGTATTTATCTCACTACTGTATCTGGTTTACTTTGAACAGGCTATTTACTCTGACCGTCAGAGTCCATTTAGACAGCAAGTGAACCTGATGTCTTGGCAGCCTCAAAGTGATCATAATTCTAAAGCACTACATGTGGAATTTGGTGTCGGCAGGAAATCTCATCTGCCACTCAGGAATTGCAAAACGAGATTGCTCTGGCCAATAAATACAAAACCTCCCCCTCTAAAATACCTTCATTGGAATGGTCTATTATGGCAAATATGAAGAAGGAGTGAACACTTGCATTTCTAACAGTTGTGTCATGAAAGGAACTCTGCAGGTGCAGCTGTCCTTCATGATTTGCTAAAATGATTTCATGAACGCCAGTTTCTCCATCTTCGTGACTACCAGCCATTTTGGATAGTTTGTGTTAGTAACCTCAAGACACGATGCTCTTTATATGAGGCTACTTTTAAGATTGGTATTGAGGCCGGAGCTGCCTGTTGATGGCAGTTGCCACTTGCCAACATAGAACAGCCTTTGCTGAGGGGACCACATTAGGTTGTTCTAGTTCTAGGGTTTTATCATTAGGTTAATTCTTGGGTTTTATAATTAAATGTACTGTATAAAGTTCTGTATGACATGGAGACAAGAAGCTGGGTTGAGGATGCTGAACAAGCCTTTCTGATGTTCATGCTTGAGGCTGACATCCATTTAACATGGCCTGCCCAACACTTTTTGCTGCCTGAGGCAAAGAGCTCAAGATATTTTTTCCTCTCTTCTTACTGTATTACCCTTCCCTCCCTGTTCTGTTTCAAAAAGTGTGGAGATGGGCAATGTGGCAGATCTTTAGTGCAGCATTGAAAAGGGGGGAGGGGGAGATTGCTTAGAATAAACCCTGGAAGATACCAGCTGCCAGATTAGGTTCTCATTCTGAGAATGATTTCAGTACTGATTCAGCTCTGAACCTTGTAGAGCAACTCCACTGCACTTCATTAGCATACAAGAATGTCCAAAAAAAGATTTTGGGTGGGTGGCAGAAGCTGCATAGTGGCATGTCAGAATAATTTCCACACATAGCGTGCTCTACTGCAACATAGTGTGTCTGTCTGTGTACATTATCATTATATATTTAGGATTCCCTTCCCACACACCCTTGCCTTTGGAGTATATATCTAATTATTTAAGATACGTCAAAATCCTGTTGCTGAAAAGGGTAAATATTTGTTAGCACATTTGTTTTATTGAACCAATCTTAAAGTTCATCCTGGAAAAGAAAATCAGCTACAGAGCAGTCCTTGTTTCAGTGAAGATCACTAAATACATTCTTGCTGTTTGAAAACCACAGGTAGTTTATTTCACATTTTAAGTCATCCTTTGGGGAAATAACAGGGAAAGAAAGATATCGTGAGACTAACCCATGGGCCAGTTAATTCTGCAGGGAAAAATGTATCTTTATTTTAGATTCATTATCATCTTACATTATGATTTAAAACATGAAGTTTGAAAAGCCTATTTAGCCACAAATAAATTGTGGACTGAATAAAAAAAATTTTTAGATCTCAGTTGGATTAGGGTTGTATGGAAGAGCCCTGAGTGGTGCTTTAGTTATTGCAAAAATGAATTAATTACATAATTTATTATGTGTGGCTACTTGCTTCCTAGCTTGTGCATTAGACCATAGGGAGCTACAAGAAAACGTTTGTTGTTATGTCCTGCCTACGAGCTTTCTATTGGCATATGTTTGGTCACCGCATGCAATAGAATGCTGGATTATTCAGGGCTTTGGTCTTTCTTTCATTTGGCTTTAAAGGAGCATGGGTATTTACCAAGATCTGCGTCCAAACTTTCCCTTACAAAAGCCATTCTGTTGGTTTTTTCTTCTTCAAAAAAACTGGTTGCCTTTACGATGAGAAAAGCTCTCTTTACAACATTATATTAATTTAGCACAAGTAATTAAGTTTTGGCACCGATGTACAACAAAATAGAAGCAAAAGTTGGCCACCATGGAAGTGAGATGTTTGAGGAAGGCTACTGGAGTGACTAGAAAGAATAAAATCAGGAATGAGGCTATAAGGGAAAGAATTGGAATAGAACCAATCTTGCAATAAATACAGAGAAAACAAATAAAGTGGTTTGCCCATTTGGAGAGAATGTCTTGGAATTCCATATGTTACAATGCATGTGGAAAGAGGAGAAGGAGAAAGACAATGTGGCAGACCCAGAGGAAGGTGGAGAGATACTATCAAAGAAATATTACAATGTTGGAGGCCATTAAAAGTGCCAGAACAAGAACCTTGTATCTCCCTTGACACCCAATGGAGTAAAGGAGGAGGAGGAGATATACTGAACCACTCTCTTGTTTCTACCTCTTTCAATAGTCAGGAAAATGAACAATGTTCAGTCCCCTTTGAAACACCATAGGGAGGTATAACACTTTGAATTCCTATCAGAGTGTCTCTTAAAATGTTTTAAAATGCCTTGTAAAAATAACTAGAATATCTTACTTATTACATCAAAAGAACTAATGCCATTTTTATTTGTTTTATTACTTTGAAATGTATCTTTGTGGTCTTGACCAAGAAAATAATAATAAATTAATTACTTCAGTTTAATATGTTCCTTCCCACCACTGGGTTAGTAAAATGTATCTTTCTGGATTAAGTTGCAGGTTTCCCTTATATTACAAATGTCTTAGGTTGTAGAATTTTTCTTACTGCTAAACTAAGTTTAAGGGAAACATATTTTTCCATTGAAACATGAATAGAATGAAGACTGAGTCAAAAAAGTGGGGTGACACATTTCATGAATAAGGCATCTCCATGTTTGAATTGTCAGTGGATACTCATGGGAAGTCCAGTACCACAAGTCACATCATTTATCTAGCCACAATATGATTGACTCTGACTGGCAACATAGCTATTTTAGGTCTCAGACAAAATTGTCTCTTAGCTTCACCCATTTAAGTACTGACCAAATCTGACCCTGCTGAGCTTCCAGAAACAAATGTGATGAGCTATGTTCAGTCACAATTGTTCTGTCACTAATCAAAGAACTTGTGAATTACATTTGGGGTGGGGGAGGGATCAAATATCTGCCAGTTCAGAAAGGCACAGTATCCACTCCCTTTTATAGTGACTTTGGAAATGCTCTGCCAAAAATTGAGGGGTGGTGGCAGGTTTTGTACTTTAATTTCGCAGACTTTCTACTGCAATTGCTGTATGATATCCAGATACTCAATTCCTTCTGGCGAGATTCATAAAATGAATCTGTCCGCTGATTTATAATGTAATCAGTTCATTTGACAGTTCTTTGAAGTGTTCATGAAAAAGACTCAATTTGTGAAATGATAAATAAAAATTATGTGCTTATTTGGATTATCAGTTCACAGTTCTGCCAAACATTAGGAAACATTTGACCTATGAAATAAGCTGAAATTTGTCATTTCAGAGAAGCAAAACCATGCTGTCTTTCCTGTAGAGATTTTTACTGGTAAGTACAGGAAGCTAGCTGCTGTGTATCACTTTGACATTCAGATTGAGTGGAGTAACACAATGTTCCTTTTTATAAGGTGATGGCCCCTTTTGTAATTTTACTGTATGGGACCAAAGACAACAGGACAGCTGAAGGGTTGGCTTAACTCAGGTTTATTGCATGAGGACCGGGTGAAGCATGAGGTAATGGTGGTGATACATCTCAATATATACAGTAGCACTATACATTTGAATCTTGTAGCACGGTAGCTCATTGGCTGCTACCGGCGTGGCCTCGCCCAGGCACGCCTCTCTTCTGTGGATCTTGTCCTGCTGCTGAATGCAGATCTTTCTCCTGCTGCTGAATGCGGGGAAGGTTTTCCCGCGGCTGTCCGTGATTGAGCAATGTGAACCATGTGAGACTGAACGCTCGCAGCTGCCCTCTATGGGCTGCTTGCTCGCGTTCCTTTACAGCTGAGATACATTGTATTTGGAGTGGTTACATTCTTGCCTTTACAGTACAATGAACATGCAAACATACATACATAACATCTCTCCCCCCTAGGATGGGACGAAGTCCCGCAACCATTGTGGCTTGCCGCAAGTGCGCTTGGGGCGTGCTTGCGCCTGACCTAGTACTGGAGAGCCTGTGATCCCTGACTCCGCGGGTACTTGTCCTGTAACGGGAAACGGGGATTTGTTAGTGGCTCTGTGGGGCGTCCGCGCCTGCCTTGCGCCGGGGGATGGGAATGGAATGAACAGCTGGGAGGTGAACCCCTGCCTGTTGCTCTCGGACCCCGGGGACCCTCCTATTGTGAACCGCGGAACCGATGAGGTTGCCCTTGTGGTTCTGCTACCTTCTGTTCCCCGCTCGGGGGACCTTGAGACTGTGGTGGGCGGACTCGCCGTTGCCTCCTGTCTTGGGGGTGTCGGTCTCCGGGAAATTGGCGCTATGTTGCATTCTAACTCACAGGGGCTACTGGGACTGGAAGTACCAGGGGCTGAACTGAAACCCCTCTTTTCGCTAGGACGGGTGGGGGACCACTCCGCTAACTCCCCCTGGTACTGTAAATTAACGTCTAAACTTCTAGGGGCATCTGTGTTTTGGGGAAACTTCCGAGGGGTATGTGTGAGGTCGGGGCTCTTCCTTTCTGCCGCGAACTCCCGCAAAAGATCTCTGAGGATCGATTCCCTTTCCTCCCCCCCTTGGTGGGGGCCCATGTCCCCCTTTTCCTCCCCCTTGGGCTAAGCGGGTGGGGGAGTACCCTAACGCTGATTCGTGGCTATTTTCGTCTTCGTCCTGCTCTCCGGGGACCCTGCGCCTGAGTTGGTCCGCGTGTCGCCTCCACAGGAGGCCTGTACTGGTCTCCACGCGGTATGAGACGGGGCCGGTTTGTTCTATTACAGTGCCCGGCACCCAGGCTGGCCCCGCGTTGGCGTAGTTCCTGCAATGCACCGGGGCGCCTACGCTGAAACTCTTTGCGGGTTCCACCCCTATGTTCCGCCCTTTGTCCTCTACTCTCGTGGGGTCTAGCTTGGAGATTACCGTGGCCAGCTTCCTGCGCATTAACAGCTCCGCGGGGGAGTACCCTGACGCCAATGGGGTGACTCTGTACCTTAGCAGGAATTGGCACAATTGCAGGTCGAGGTCTCCGGGGCCCATGCGCCGCAGCGCGTCCTTGGTGGTGCGCACGAGGCGCTCTACTTGGCCGTTGGTGGCCGGGTGGAAAGGGGCGGAGGTGATGTGCCGAATGGCGTTGAGATCCATGAATGCCCTGAACTCGGCGGACGTGAAACAGCTAGCGTTATCGCTGACGAGGGTATCGGGTAAACCGAACGTGGAAAAGACCCTCCGTAACTGTTTAATTGTTGTGGACGAGGAGGTGCTTGAGACTGGAATGACCTCCAGCCACTTGGAGAACGCGTCCACCACAAGGAGGAAAAGTGTTCCCCTGAACGGGCCTGCAAAATCTACGTGAACCCGGGACCAGGGGCCCCTTGCTGCGTCCCACTCCCTATGTGGCAAGCGAGCCTCTTCTGGCCTGGAGCTTTGGCACGCTTCGCAAGTGCCGACCATGTGCTCGATGTCGGCGTCTAGCTGGGGCCACCAAAAGTA
Source organism: Bradypodion ventrale (assembly GCA_035047345.1). Lineage (NCBI taxonomy): Eukaryota > Metazoa > Chordata > Lepidosauria > Squamata > Chamaeleonidae > Bradypodion > Bradypodion ventrale. The sequence continues at coordinate 28,357,072 of JAWDJE010000004.1, read as the reverse complement.
ACTGCGGGCTAGTGCCTTAGAGCGGACGATCCCGGGGTGGCTGACGTGCAGCAGTTTAAGCACCCTCGGCCGGAGGGACGTGGGGATCACTACCCGTTGTCCCCACAGAAGGCAACCCCTCTCTAGGGACAATTCTAATTTCTTTTTGAAAAATGTGTCGAATTCCGCTGCTGGGGAAGACACGGGCCACCCTTTCTGTACCCAGGAGCAAACTGTAGCTAACGTTTTGTCCTTACCGGTCGCTTTGGCGATGTCGGCCGGTACTACTGGAGGGGAGTCTAGGACCTCTATCATTAAGACCTGGTGGTCCCTCTCTTCCTCGCCCACGTGGCAGCAATCCCGGGGAATGGGGGACCTCGACAGGGCATCCGCATGGCTGATCTCCTTCCCGGGCCGGTACACCAACGCATGCTGATACGCGTTGAGAAAAATGGCCCACCTGAGCATTCTCGGGGACAGGATTTGGGGTGTGGGCTTATCTGCGGTGAAAATGCCTAGCAAGGGCTTATGGTCAGTCACTATGGTGAAGGGGCGGCCATACACAAAATCATGAAATTTCTTGGTCCCCGCAATTATCGCTAGTGCTTCCCTGTCTGTCTGGGCATAGTTTTTCTCCGCTTGGGACAAGGACCTAGAGTAGAACGCTATCGGGGCCTCCCTCCCGTTCTCCAGCACGTGGCATAACACCGCCCCCACCCCCACCGGGGATGCATCGCATATCAGGACCACTGGGCGTTTGGGATTGAAGTGGGTCAGTACAGCATCTGATGCCAGGAGTCGCTTCAGGTCATTGAAAGCCTTCTCATGGTCGTCGCCCCACTTCCATGCCTCGTCTTTTTTTAACAATTTGTGTAGCGGTTCCGCCACGGCTGCCTTCCGAGGAAGGAAGGAGTGGTAGAAGTTGAGCAGCCCAAGGAACGACTGCAGCTCGGGCTTGGAGGTGGGGCGAGGGGCCTTTTTTATGGCGGCCACCTTGGATTGGGACGGCCTTATTCCCTTGGGAGTAATACGGAATCCTAGGAACTCAACCTCGGTTGCGAAGAAAACGCATTTGTCTTTCCGCAACCGCAACCCCGCCTTTTCGAATTTTGCCAGGACCTTTCCCAACCTTTCTGCCAATTCGGCCCGGCTCCCCCCTGTAATCAATACGTCATCAAAGTAGGGTAACACCCCCTCTAACCCCTTCAGGAGGCGTTCCACGAGTGACTGGAAGATCCCGGGCGCCGAATTCACGCCGAATTGGAGGCGCGATACCTGGAATGCCCCTTTGTGGGTGACTATTGTCTGCGCAGCAGCTGCGGCGGGGGTCACCGGGAGTTGCTGGTAGGCTTGGGCCAGGTCGAGTTTAGCAAAACACCTCCCCCCGTGTAACCTGCCCAACAAGTGGCTGACTACCGGCACCGGATACGCATTAGGGCGGATCGCCTTATTGATGGTGCACTTGTAATCAGCGCATATGCGGACCTCCCCGTTGGCCTTGAGCGCTGTTACAATTGGAGTTTCCCACTCCGCAGAATCAACAGGAACAAGAATCCCCTGGCCCACCAATTTGTCCAACTCCGCCTCTATTTTGTCCTTGAGTGCGAAAGGCACTCTGCGCGGTTTAAGTCTGATTGGACGTACTCCAGGGTCCAGGTCGAAAGTCACTGGGGGGCCCTTGAATTTTCCGAGTCCCTTTTTGAAAACCTCGGGGTGCGCATCGCACACGCTCTGAATTGGGTCAGTCCCGGCGGCGTGTACTCCCACGGCGTGCACCCCCCCAATGAACAACCCCAGGGGCTGGAACCATTGAGTCCCGAGGAGGCTGCATTTACCTCCTTTGAGGACGACTAGGGGAAGCGTTGCGGTGCGTTTTTTGAACTGGACCTGGAATTTCCCAACCCCCAACACCGGGATGCGGTTCCCTTGCACGTCCTTCAGCGTGGCCCTCAACGCTTTGAGCTTGGGCCGCACGTGGGGGGCTATCTTTAGGAACTCTCCCTGGGAGATGATAGAATAAGAAGAACCCGAGTCCACCTCCATCCTAACAGGGGCCCCTTGTATTACTACCTCAACGAAGTATCGGGGGTGCTCCGTGGATACGCTGAAAACCGGAGCGTCGTCCTCGCTGTCGTCGGAGATGCGTCCGACGCCGTCCCGCTTCCTCGTGGTCCGGGTGCCGTGGTCCTTGGGCCTCGTGGTGCGGTCCTGCCTCGCCGAGCGGTCTGGGGAACTCCTCTTGGCCTCGCGCCGCTTCCGGCAGACCTTGGCGATGTGCCCGCGCCGGCCGCAGTTGTGGCACTCGGCCTTGCGGAACGGGCATTTGGCGCGGGCGTGGGCGGTGCCGCAGCCGTCGCAGCGCCGGCCCTCCTTCTGGACCCTCCGGACGTCCTCGTTGTCGCCGCTCTCCGTGGACGAGTTCGAAACCCGCCGGGCCGCGCGCACCGAGCTCTCTGCCTTGGCGGTTTTTGGTCGCCAGTCCTGGAGCTCTTGCACGCCGGCCGTCGTGGCTTCCGCGGCCTGCGCCGTGTCGAGGACCTGTTGCCACGTGGGAGGCGGCTCCTGTTTCATCAGCGCGCGCTGGGTCTCGGTGTCCCTCAGGCCGCAGAGCAGGCAGTCGCGGAGGGTGACTTCTGGGGTCTCCCACTTGCAGGGGCCAGCGGCCAGCCGCAGGGCCGCGGCGAACTCGGCGACCGATTCCCCGGGCGCTTGGACTCGCCTCCAGAACGCGCTCCGAGCGGGGAACATCGCTATCGCAGGCCGGAGGTGGGCGCGCAACACAGCCAGAAGCTCTTTGGCTTTGAAGTCGCTCACCCTCCTCGGCGCGATCAGGTCGACCAGGGTCCTCTTTGTCTCGTGTCCGAGCATGCGGACGAAGATGGCCCTCTTCTTGTCCTCATCTGAGACTTCGAGCTCCACCAGCGCTCCATTGAAGTCTATCTCAAACAGCTCCAAGTCTCCCGGCTTCCTGATCTCGTAGCCGGCGCATGTCTTGGTCCCGTGGGCAGCCATATCCCACCTTCGTCGCCAATTTACTGTATGGGACCAAAGACAACAGGACAGCCGAAGGGTTGGCTTAACTCAGGTTTATTGCATAAGGACCGGGTGAAGCATGAGGTAATGGTGGTGATACATCTCAATATATACAGTAGCACTATACATTTGAATCTTGTAGCACGGTAGCTCATTGGCTGCTACCGGCGTGGCCTCGCCCAGGCACGCCTCTCTTCTGTGGATCTTGTCCTGCTGCTGAATGCAGATCTTTCTCCTGCTGCTGAATGCGGGGAAGGTTTTCCCGCGGCTGTCCGTGATTGAGCAATGTGAACCATGTGAGACTGAACGCTCGCAGCTGCCCTCTATGGGCTGCTTGCTCGCGTTCCTTTACAGCTGAGATACATTGTATTTGGAGTGGTTACATTCTTGCCTTTACAGTACAATGAACATGCAAACATACATACATAACAGTAATATAAGTAGATCCTTAGATTTTCAAAGCAAGAAGTTCAAATGGGACATGAAGCCAGATTTTTTTTTTAAGACAGAGACATGATTTCCAAAAAGGGATGGGGCTGGTGACAAAGTGACATTGACTAGAAATGCAACTTCTTTCTCCAGAATGAAGCCTGGAAATAAAAGGAAACAAACAATTTTCACAGGTTTGATTTATGAATACAGTACAGTTTCCTGTGTGGATTGGTTCTTGTGATATCAGCACAAAATCTCCAGATTCCACATACAGTTTTAAAAATTCGTGTTTTGTTTTGTTTTTTAAAAAATCTCTACTCAACTATGAATATTTTTTGGATGATGGCAGTGATAAAATAAACTCTTAAATACCTGACATACCCTGAAAATCTAAGGGCCCCCATAATTTAGATGTAACTTGATACATATACAATGATGATTGTGACGATACTGAAATGATGGGTGACTATTCAAACGCCAAAGGAAATATGGCTTGCATACTGGTTGCTTGAGGGAATACAAATGAGAGGGGCTTCTTTTTGTGTCCAAACTTTGGACTGCCAAAATGAAGCCAGGTTTCTTGGATATGTTGTTGGCCAAAATTACATCTTCATTAGAACATGTTTCTGGTAGTAATCAGCAGACCAGCAAATAAGCAGGATTCTGTCTCTCTCCACGTTCCTATGGCGTGCTGTTGTCTGCCAGCAGCTCCCACTTGAGCATGTTGGTCTTACATTTAGACACTCCACCCCTCAGCCTGTTCAGGGTCATTCAAGTGACATAGGAAAGGTTGTGTTCCTCAGCCATATTCTCTTTTAAAGTTGGTCCTTGTCCTGTGAGCTCCTTCCTCCATCTTCTAGTTTGGTTTTATACTCTCAAGAGTGTTTGTTCTTGCCATAGAGCTCTTCCTGTACCTGAGCCAGTGGACTTGAGACACATATCAATTCAGGAGATGTTGAGGATCATTCTTTTGCTTAGTTCTTTCAGCATCCACTGCTACTTCTTTCCATTTCTTAGGTGGAGTGATACCAACAAGAGGATATATTTTCTCAACTGGTGTAGGTTTGAGGCATCCTTTCACAATACGCATTGTTTTATTAACAGTGACATCAACTTGTTTTGCATGTGTGGATGCACTGAGGATTATATTGCATGTGTGACCTAGACAGGTCTTTGGTCTGACTCAGCTCTTCTCATATGCTTAATATACATCTTTATGGTAACTTACAACTGAAGTAGGACTGGTTGGACAGCTGAATGAGTTCGGTATCTGGCTACGAAGTCAAAGGTTGGGAGTTCTGTTCCCACTGTGCCTTCTAGGAGAAAAGCCAGCCTATGTATTCTTGAGCCAGCTGCACAGATCCAAGAAGCTCCCCTAGAAAGGGAATAGTAAACCACTTCTGAGTACTCTTTGCCTAGAAACCCCTGAAAAGGGTCATAACTCAGAATTGTCTTCATGGCACACAATTGATGAATTAATAGCTGAAGACAGCTAGCATAACATAATAGCTGAAGAAGGCTAGCATAACAAAACTTCTTCTATATAAATAAAACGGAAGTGTTCATCCATGTGTCCCAAATGCGTTTCCATGCCCTTTGACTGAGCCCCCTGAGAGCTTGCATATGGCTACCTTTGGGGTCACAGATTGCATAGCCGGAGTCTGTGGGCACAGGTGGGATGTGCGTCCCACAAAAACCAAAAGAAAAAAACTACATGCCCCAGCGTCCCCTGTGCCACACACCAGCCAATCAGGGAGGTTGGCACGAGCGCAGGAGAGGCGAGGCAATGGCCACGTGCACAGCCTGAGGGGAAGAGCGGTTAAGGAAGCAAGTAGGGCAAGAAGCAGGAAAGGACACGGGGGCTCTCTTGTGGGGGCCCCCTCGGGACATATTTCTGGGCAGCACTGCCCTCCTGCCTGCACCCTTCATTCATTCCCTGCCTCCTCCTCCTCCTTCAGGCAGAGTATGGCCAGGGGCGGCCTGTGGAGTCCACATATGGAAGCGGGTGACTGGGGACAAGGCTGTCGATGAGTTTGAATCCGGGTTGTGGGGCTGGTGGGGGGGCTGGGAATGCGGTGCATCTGCTCCCTCCCAGGGAGGATCGGGGCCACCCCCTCGATCCTATATTGCCGTATCCATCCCAAGAATAGGAAGGATTTGGATCTTTGCAGACCACCATGTTTTTTGAGAGGTGAGGAAGCAGTGCCCTTTTTTTCTTGAAGAAAAAAGGATAATGGGAGTTGTACTAACAAGAAAGAACTGTTCTATAGTTGGGGTGAACAGCTGAGCTTAAGTGATGCATAAATCAGGCTATTCTCCCTTAAGCTTGCTTTAGGTTGTGTTTAACTGCCAGGGCTCCTCCTTACAGCATCATGGGATTTGTAGTTCTCTGAGCAATAGCAGTTAGCAATGACACATATAGGGCCCTATAGCACTTAGTACAGTCTCTGGGTGGTTCACAAGTTAATTGACATTTCAATCCTGATGGGGCTCAAGGTTGACTCAGCCTTCCAGCCTTCTGCCCAGAGAGTACACTAAGCACAGTATATAAATGTAATCACGATAACTTTGTGGGAGGTAGTTCTGTTGAAATAAATGAAGTTACTTGGACTATCCCCACCATGTAACTCAGGGAATCCCAAACTTTTCAAGCCAAGAGCCAGGTCACACGCCCTCACGCCTCTTCGGGGGCCAAATGGACCTTCTGCCCTGCCTGCATGATGGGGGTGGTATGTACATTAAAAAGGAACCACACATGGCACTTCCAGGTGCCATAGAGGAAGTGGAAAGAGGGGCACATGAAATGGGTTGCGGGTTGAGAACCCCTGCTCTAAATGGAGAGCCATGCCACGCCGCAGGCCGCATCCAGTGGCCAGGCCTCTGCCCATGCAGCAATACACGCCACCGGGAACGGCCACACAATGGATGGCGGAAGACGCAACAGAACCGGCACCGGCGGGAGCAGCAGCCAAGGCCACGGCCCAGGTCCAAGAGGCCTTGGTGACACAGCACACCACAGAGGAGGGCCACCCTGCCTGGGCAGGTAGGTTCGGCATGGGACGGGGAGTGAGATGTGGGAAGCAAGCCCAGACTTCTCAGACCGAGTTAGGTCCACCCGGGTGAAGCCGGGTACCCCTGCTAGTTACATAAATAAATATGCATCTCTTTTCTCCACTCAGTTAAATATTCCTTTCATTGGCTAAGGAAATACTGGCATACTGATACCACAACAGCCTCCTGATTCATACATGTGAATTCTGTGCTATCTGCACTCAATTTAGTTTATTTAAAGAATGCTCTGAAAACAGAACATTTTTTTTCTTTTCCTCAGTCCAAAAGTCACATTTATATTCTAGCTAAGTTGGCTACTTTTCCTCAGAACACGTCAAGCAGGTATCTTGAACCTACATTCATTTTTCTTTAAATACATCGGGGGCCTCCTACCGTAGCCTCCACTTCTTCCTCTAAAGGTTTTTGCTTGCCTCTATTGAAACATAATCCAGATGTCATTTTGTTTGGGGAAAAACTGTGCAAAAATGTTCCATACCCAGGAGGGAGGGTACACCTCACAGAAACATACTGGTGCCATACTGATTTCTTATCAAATTTCTGTGTCACAGTGAATATGTTGGACACTTAGAGGGGCATAAATACATTATTATGTCACTGAGCCCTTCCAAGAGTGAGATTCAGTCAGACAGCAGAGACACATCGTAGGTGTGATCAAAACAGACAAATGTTATCCCAAGAAGTACAGCTCAGTGGAGGGGTATGACTTGGCACTTGAGGCCTTATTAAGACACTGAGAAGCTCTGGATGAGATTCTCAAGACTCTGAGCAGAATGTTCATTTGAAGCCCTTCTCCATCACCATGTGGCCCACTCCATAGGTGAGGCACCTTCCATAGGTGAGGCTTGTGGTAACTGACAGTGAACATCTCTTAATAAGGTCCACTTAGTCCCAGCTCCTGCCAACCTAGCAGTTCAAAAGCATAGGGACCACTTCTGTGGAAAGGTAAACAGTGTTCCATGCACTTTGGTGTTTAGTCATGCCTGCCACGTCCACGGAAATGTCTGCAGATGCAGACAGCACTGGCTCTTTTGCTGTAAATGGAAATGAGCACAGAACCCTAGAGTTGGATATGACTGGCTTTTGAGCAAGGGTGACATTTACCTTTACCTAAAGATATATAACAGTCTCTGCTAGCTAGCAGGAATAAAACAGTACATGGAGAGGAGTTGTTCCTGATTGCTAAAAAGATATTGATCCCTCAAATCTGCATACAGAGGGCATTCTGTTAGAAAATGTACCATGTCCTCCACCTTACGGCATCCTGATGGTAATACTGTATCTATCTACATCATGCAAGGAATTTTAGATTTTTCATTGGCAGAGCATGGAAGAAAGGAAGGAAGAGAGGCAACGCTGACTTCTGTTCACATAGCTCTCCCCTCACCAACAAGATGTGAAAATAGACAGCTGGGTCAGTTCTAGTCAACAAATAAGGAGCAAGTTTTGAGCAAAGTCAACTGCTCTCAAATACTTTGAATGGCAAGAGGGACAGCTTGCAACAACACATTACTCCAGAGGGAAACATTGTACAGTATGTCTTCGCAATGCTTCACAAGATCATAAGTAAGTTCAGAGTGAACTAAAAAGCCTGGGTGGGGTGACAAAAGACTCCATAGTTCCTGCTCATTCAAAAATCCTAAGATTTCACTGGAAAGCCCTTGCTTCTCTACATCATTGGTGTCTTGTGTAAAGAGTCATTCTCTTCACTTATACATACAGTCTGTCTATTGTTTTTCTTCACAGGCTTAAAGAACTTTATATTAGGTAAAGGTTGCCCTTGCTTGAAAGCCAGTTGTATCTGACTCTAGGGTTCAGTGCTCATCTCTGTTTATAGCCAAAGAGCCTGTGCTGTCTGCATCTGCAGATGTTTCCATGGACATGTGGCAGGCATGACTCGACACCAGAGTGCATGGAATGCTATTTACCTTCCCACCAAAGTGGTACCTATTTATCTCCTTGCAATTTCTTGCTTTTGAACTGCTAGGATGGTAGGAACATTATATTAGGGTTGGATTAAAGTTGTAAAAGCATTTTACTTTGGGCTCAGTTTTCTACTTGTTATTTATGCTGTCCAGATGCTTTTCCTTTCATTTGTTCCTTTAAAAAAAACACCCAACGAGGTTTGCCAACTGCCCAGAGGAAAAAAATCTGTTTGGCCACCAACTCTTACACATTTAATAATAGTCTGTGCAGCTGAAGAAAGCATCAGACAGAGGATTCTGCGGCACAAAGATAAACATTCTCAGACTTCTCATTCCAACAAATGAGAACATTACTAAAGGTGTGGTTGCAAGAAATAGTTTAGAAGTTGGCAGCCCTGGGGCCACTCCTTATATCAACTGTGCATCAATACATCATGAGTTACATGTTTCTAAATATCATAGTGATATACTATGACCAAATGAAACTTTTGGATACAAACTGACAGGCACCTTGAGCATGATACAGTGACTACAGTATAATGACAGGATGCCTCAAATCTACAGCAGTTGAGAAAATATACCCTCTTCTTGGTATCACTACACCTAAGATCAGGAGAGAAGTATCAGCGGATGCTGAGAGAACTAAGCAAAAGAATGGCCCTTGATATCCTCTGAATGGATATGAGTCTCAAGTCCACCAGCTCAGACCCAGGAAGAGTTTTATGGCAAGAAACACCATACCCACAAGAAACACATTCTTGGGGGTATGCAAGAGCAGAACCAAACTAGAAGAAGGAGGAAGGAGCTCACTGGACATGGACCAACATTAAAGGAGGATATGGCTGAGGAACTCTACCTCCCCTACGTCACTCGGAGAACTCTGAATAGGCAGAGAGGTGGAGTCCCTAAACATAAGACCGACATGCTCAAATGGGGGTTGCTGATGGACAACATGTGCTATGGATGTGGAGAGATACAGAAGCCAGCTCATTTGCTGGTCTGCCAATGATTACCAGAAACATGTACTGATGAAGATGTAATTTTGGCTAACATTAAAACCACAAGAAAGTGGCTTCATTTTGATAGTCCAAAATTTATTCTGGACACAAAAGAAGAAAAAGACCCTCTCATTTGTATGGGCTGGACCATGCCCCCCAGAAGCAGAAGTGGGCACATGTATGGCTGTCATAAATGCACCCACTTCTGCATTTGCATCAGCCGTGTTTGCGCATATGCGTTTGCGCATGCGCGGGCATGTTTTATGGCTGACATTAATGTGTCTGCTTCCACTTCAGGGTGCAGGGGAGATGACGATAAGCTGGATTGAATGGCATCAGGGGCCGGGGCCGGCCCATGGGCCATAGGTTGAGAACCTCTGCTGTAAGGTAACTAAAGAAATGCATACATAAATGGACTAGAATAGAGCAAGTTTGGGTGCCATTTTGAACTGCTGTGGATTGTCAGTGTTTCCTTGGGGGGGGGGGGTGTAGTTTGTAGGAAAGCTGACTAATCCATCTAGTATGAGAAATTTGGAATGCTTCACTCTAAAAACTGTTTTGGGTATTATGTGGATTAAAACTGCTGTTTCTTTTTTTGTCTCCTGACAGGACCTTCATATTTAATAGCTATATGTTATGCAGGTAACTATGAACAGCTGTGACTAGTAAATTTGACCAATTGTAGAGAGGAGAGAATATTATTTGGGTCATTTTCTTCATTTAAAAAAAAATCACAAAATTTGTAAATTCCTTCATAATGCAAAGAAAAAGAATCTGAAATTTTAACATCACAAGGACCATCCCCATGATATCAGAAGGATGACTTCATATTTTAGTTTGCTCACTGAAAGACGTGTTGTTAATCTTGTGATTTCACTCTCTATCCCAAGATCAAGGTGATGTGACCTTGGTATTAACACATGTGAATCTTAAAACCAAACAATATGTTGCAGACAGCATGATGTTAGAAGCTGAAATCCATTAGCTGAAATCCAAACATTAGATATGTTTGACAAACAGCTATTCATGACTGAGCAATAATACTTGTAAACAACATTCATGCTTACTCCAGATGATCAATCACAAAAGAAAGAAAGTTTAGTGTCTTGCACGGAAGACAAAGAAGGAGTCGCAGTGAGGACTAACACAGGTTTATTGGTTGATGATCAGGATGAACATGTGGTAATGGCGGAGGTACATCTCATTATATACAGTAACACAATTGTTGTGTTCTCAAACACTGTACCCGTATACAATGTACCTATTCATGTGTAACCAATGTATCCTTCTACTTGTAACATGATAACCATCAGCTGCATCACTGTAACCCTAATAGGACGCAAGCTAGTGACCACCAGATGGCAATAGCGAGCGTCCAAGCTCATTGGTCCAGACTCACCTAAAAACAACAGCGCGGGAAGATTCCCGCCATCACCTTCACCTGGACAAGAAGGGCGTGACCTGCAATGACGTCACGCGGACAGTAGCCAATAGACTGTCAAGGAGCCACATTCAAATGTATAGCCACTGTATATATTGAGCTGTTCGTCCGCCATTACCTCATGTTCCCTCTGACCAGCATGTAATAAAGTTGTGTTAAGCCAGCTCTTCGGCTGTCCTGGTGTCTTTGGTCCCATACACAAAATTGGCGACGAAGGTGGGATCATGGCTGCCCACGGGACCAAGACATACGCCGGTTTCGACATCAAGAAACCGCAAGATTGGGAACTCTTCGAAATGGATTTCCAAGGTGCGCTGGTGGAGTTCGAGGTTACAGACGAGGCGAAGAAAAGAGCCATCCTCACCAGAATGCTCGGGCACGACGCCAAGAGGGTACTGATTGACCTCATCGCACCCAAAAAGGCGGCGGAATTCAAGGCCAAAGAGCTCCTGAAGGTGTTGCGAGACCATTTCCGGCCCTTGGTGGCGATGTTTCCCGCTCGGAGCGCGTTTTGGAGGCGAGTCCAAGCGCCTGGAGAGTCGGTCGCCGCTTTCGTAGCGGCCCTGCGTCTGGCTGCCGGCCCATGCAAATGGGAGAACTTGGAAGTCACCCTCCGGGACTGCGTGCTATGCGGCCTGAAGGACGCCGAGATTCAGCGCACGCTGATGAATCAGGAGCCGCCCCCCACATTGCAGGAGGTCCTGAAAGCGGCACAGGCCGCGGAAGCCACGAAGGCCGGGGTGCAAGAGCTGCAGGACTGGCGACCGAAGGCCGACAAAACAGAGAGTTCGGTGCACGCAGCCCGGCGAATTTCGAAATCGTCTGCCGGAAGCAGCGACGACGAGGACGTCCGGAGGGTCCGGAAGGAGGGCCGGCGTTGCGACGGCTGCGGGGCGGCTCACGACCGTGCCAGGTGTCCGTTCAGAAAAGCCGAGTGCCACAACTGCGGGCGACGCGGGCACATCGCCAAAGTCTGCAGATAACGGCGCAAGGACCGGAGGGGCTCGCCCGACCGCTCAGCGAGGCCAGACCGCTCGACGAGACTAAAGGATGGCGCCCGGCCCACGAGGAAGCAGGACGGCGTGGGCCGCATCTCCGACGACAGCGACGACGACGACCCAGTTTTCAGCGTGTCCATGGGACACCCCCGTTACTTTGTTGAGGTACTGGTGCAAGGGGCCCCTGTTAGGATGGAGATTGACTCTGGCTCCTCATATTCCATCATTTCCCAGAGGGAGTTTTTGAGAATTGCCCCCCGCGTACGGCCCAAGCTCAAAGCATTGAGGTCCACGCTTCGGGATGTGCAAGGGAACAGTATCCCGGTGTTGGGGGTTGGGAAATTCCAGGTCCAGTATAAGCGGCACGCTGCGGAACTCCCCCTAGTCGTTCTCAAGGGGGGTAGTTGCAGCCTCCTCGGGACTCAATGGTTTCAGCCCCTGGGTCTATTCATTGGGGGGGTGCACGCCGTTGGGACTGACCCAATACAGAGGGTGTGCGACGTGCACCCTGAAGTCTTCAAAAAGGGACTTGGGAAATTCAATGGACCCCCAGTAACTTTCGACCTGGACCCGGAGGTCCGCCCAATAAGACTCAAACTGCGCAGAGTGCCTTTTGCACTAAAGGACAAAATAGAGGCGGAACTGGACAAATTAGTGGGCCAGGGGATTCTTGTTCCTGTTGATTCTGCGGAGTGGGAAACTCCAATTGTCACGGCATTGAAGGCCAATGGGGAGGTTCACATTTGCACCAATTATAAGTGCACCATTAATAAGGCAATCCGCCCTAATGCGTATCCGGTGCCGGTGGTCAGCCATTTGCTAGCCAGGTTACATGGGGGAAAGTGTTTCGCTAAGCTCGACCTGGCTCAGGCCTATCAGCAACTCATGGTAACCCCTGCCGCAGCTGCTGCACAGACCATAGTCACGCATAAGGGGGCATTCCAGGTGACGTGCCTCCAATTCGGCGTGAACTCGGTGCCTGGAATTTTCCAGTCGCTCGTGGAACGCCTCCTCAAAGGGCTGGACGGCGTTTTGCCATATTTTGATGATGTTTTGATAACGGGGGGGAGTGAGGTTGAGTTGGCTGAAAGGCTAAACAAGGTCCTGGAGGCATTCGAACAAGCGGGGTTGAGGTTGCGAAAAGACAAATGCGTCTTCTTCGCGAAGGAGGTTGAGTTCTTAGGGTTCCGAGTAACACCCGAGGGGATAAAACCGTCCAAATCCAAGGTGGCTGCCATCAAGAAAGCCCCTCGCCCCACCTCCAAGCCCGAGTTGCAGTCGTTCCTAGGGCTCTTAAATTTCTACCACTCCTTCCTTCCTCGGAAGGCTGCGGTGGCTGAGCCGCTTCACAAGTTGCTCAAGAAAGATGCGGCATGGAAGTGGGGCGATGACCAGGAGAGGGCATTCACGGAATTGAAACAACTCCTGGCGTCTGACGCCATTCTGACCCATTTCGACCCCAAACGGCCGGTGGTACTGATCTGTGATGCATCCCCGGTGGGGGTGGGGGCAGTGTTATGCCATGTGTTGGAAAACGGGAGGGAGGCCCCAATAGCGTTTTACTCCAGGTCCCTGTCCCAAGCAGAGAGGAATTACGCCCAGACAGACAGGGAAGCGCTGGCGATAATTGCAGGGACCAAAAAATTTCACAATTTTCTATATGGCCGCCCCTTCACCATCGTGACCGACCACAAGCCCCTACTAGGCATTTTCACCGCAGATAAGCCCACGCCACAAATCCTGTCCCCGAGGATGCTCAGGTGGGCCATTTTTCTCAACGCCTACCAGCACGCGTTGGTGTACCGGCCCGGGAGAGAGATCAGCCATGCAGACGCCCTGTCGAGGTCCCCCCTCCCCCAGACACACAGCCACGTGGGCGAGGAGGAGCCGGACCACCAGGTGCTCATGATTGAAGTCTTAGATTCGCCCCCCATAGTACCCGCCGATATAGCTAAAGCGACAAGCAAAGATAGGACGTTGGCGGCGGTTAGCTCCTGGGTACAGAAAGGGTGGCCAGCGTCTGCCCCAGCGGAAGAATTCGCCCCATTTTTCAGGAAAAAGTTGGAGCTGTCCTTAGAGAGGGGGTGTCTCTTGTGGGGGCAGCGGGTGGTGATCCCCACATCCCTCCGGCCGCAGGTGCTTAAACTGCTGCACATCAGCCACCCCGGAATTGTGCGCTCCAAAGCGCTGGCCCGGAGCTACTTTTGGTGGCCCCAGTTAGACGCCGACATCGAGCACATGGTCGGCACTTGTGAGAGTTGCCAATGCTCCAGACCAGAGGAGGCCCGTCTTCCCCACAGAGAGTGGGACGCGGCCAAGGGGCCGTGGTCCCGGATACACGTAGATTTCGCGGGCCCGTTCTGAGGAACTCTGTTTCTCCTTGTTGTGGACGCTTTCTCTAAGTGGTTGGAGGTCATCCCAGTCACGAGCACCTCCTCGGCCACGACAATAAAGCATTTGCGGAGAATTTTTTCTACGTTCGGCATACCCGACACTCTAATTAGCGATAATGCTAGTTGCTTCACGTCCGCCGAGTTCAGGGCATTCACAGTGATTAACGCCATCCGGCACATCACCTCTGTCCCCTTCCATCTGGCCACCAATGGCCAAGTGGAGCGCCTCGTACGCACCATGAAGGACGCGCTGCGGCGCATGGGCCCCGGGGACCTCAACCTGCAAGTGTGTCAGTTTCTGCTAGGGTACAGGGTGACCCCATTGGCATCAGGATACTCCCCCGCGGAGCTTTTAATGCGCAGGAAACTGGCCACCATTCTCACCAGGCTAGACCCCACGAGAGTGGAAGACAAGGGGAGGAACATCGGGCTAGGGGCCACAAAGAGTTTCAGCGTAGGAGCCCCCGTGCATTGCAGGAACTACGCCAGCGCAGGGCCAGCCTGGGTGCCGGGGGTTGTCGTGGAGCAGACCGGTCCCGTATCATACCGCGTGGAGACCAGCACGGGTCTATTGTGGCGGCGACATGCGGACCAGCTCTGGAGCCGGGTCCCAGAGAGGCAGGGCGCAGAAAGCACAGACAGGGATTCAGCGTTAGGGTTCTCCCCCACCCGTTTAGCCCAAGGGGGAGGAGAGGGCGGCCATGGGTCCCCACCAAGGGGGGAGGAAAAGGAATTTGTCCTCATAGATACCCCGCGGGATCACCCAGCAGAGTTTGATTTTGAGTTTCAGAGCCGGGGGGGGTGTTTCGGAGTGGTCCCCCACCCATCCAAGCGAGAAGAGGGGTTTTACGTTAGCCCCTAGTGCCCCCGGTCTGCCCACAATGGAGTTTGTCCGTTCCCCTAAAGCTGCAAAACCGCAGCAAGCCTCTAACAAGTCTCCCTCTCCCATTACAGGACAAGGGACCGGGGAACACGGAAGCGGTAGCGCCCCCAGAGCGGGCCAGCCCACATCGCGGCCCAAACGCAATTGCAATAAGCCATCTTGGCTGAGAGACTTCGTCTCATCCTAGGGGGGAGGGATGTTGTGTTCTCAAACACTGTACCCGTATACAATGTACCTATTCATGTGTAACCAATGTATCCTTCTACTTGTAACATGATAACCATCAGCTGCATCACTGTAACCCTAATAGGACGCGAGCTAGTGACCACCAGATGGCAATAGCGAGCGTCCAAGCTCATTGGTCCAGACTCACCTAAAAACAACAGCGCGGGAAGATTCCCGCCATCACCTTCACCTGGACAAGAAGGGCGTGACCTGCAATGACGTCACGCGGACAGTAGCCAATAGACTGTCAAGGAGCCACATTCAAATGTATAGCCACTGTATATATTGAGCTGTTCGTCCGCCATTACCTCATGTTCCCTCTGACCAGCATGTAATAAAGTTGTGTTAAGCCAGCTCTTCGGCTGTCCTGGTGTCTTTGGTCCCATACACAAAAACAATACATTTGAATCTTGCTGCACGGTAGCTCATTGGCTGCTACCGGCGTGACCTCGCCCAGGTCACGCCTCTCTTCTGTAGTTCTTCTTCTGTAGTTCTTGATCATGCGGGGAAGTTCCCGCGGCTGTTCGTGATTTGGGGAATGTGAACCATGTGAGACTGAACGCTCGCAGCTGCCCTCTATGGGCGGCTTGCTCGCGTTCCTTAACAGCTGAGATACATTGTGATTGTGGACTGGTTACATTCATATATTTAAAGTAACATTGTACATGCATACATAACAGAAAGCTAATTTGCAAATTACAAAAAGGGTGAAAAACTCCATTGTGACAATCAGGTATTCTGAGTTCTTAAGGAATACTGTCTTATGCTAATAAAATTGTAAAATTTTGTTCTTACAAAAAACAAACAGGGCTCCTGTGACCTCCTTCCAAAGAACATGAATACTCCATTAGTTGCTGGAATTTCTCATTACTCAGAGAGGCAGAGGAAAGGATAATAATAGGGAGTGAACCAAGATCTAGTTGCATACAACTAAGAGTGTATGTAAAAAATGAATAACTCTTTTAAAAAACAAGTACTTCTAGTTGGAAAATGAACAAAGAAAATCAATAATTTATGATTCTAAATGAACATGGACTACTATCATATTATTGTGGTTAAATATGAAAGTACATGCATATGGAAGAGATTGTTATAAGTGGATCATCAAAGCAAAACCATGAAATGGTGTTTATAACCATTTCCAAAACTTTCCAGAAGGACTAAAGCAATTTCCTTATATCCACTTGCAATCCAGCCCTATTTAGTGCTAAGGAACTTATTTCCACGTAAGTGTGCCTAAACAGCCTTCTCCAACCTTATGCTTTCCAGACAGCAATAGCAACAACACTTACAGGCATATGTTGCCCCACAGAGCTTAGAACACTCTCTGGGCAATTCACAAGGTAATTAGAATTTTGCCCCAACAAGTTGGGTACTCATTTTACTGACATCAGAAGAATAGAGTCAACTTTGAGCCCATTGGATTTGAGCTTGGATTGTCAGCTGTGTCATGGAGGACATAATTTTGTGGTAGCCAAAATCCAACATGCTCATTCTTCAGCACTGGGACAGGTGCTAGTACTTGGCTTTTTGTGTTATTGGACTGCAACTTTGTCTGTCCTTTTTAGCTGTGCTGGCCAAGACTGACAAGAATTACCATCAAACAGCTGGAAAGGCACAACAGCCCACCTGTTCACTATCCTATGACTATCTTCTAATAATAGGAACATTATTAAAAAAACCTGCTGTTTTTGTTTCATGTTGTTGTTGTTCAGTCACACAGTCGAGTCCAATCCTTTGTGACCTCATGGACCACAGTATGTCAACATTCCTTTGTTTCATGTTATGTGCCATTAAATTGGAATAAACTTACAGTGAACCCAATATGGCTTTCAAGGTAAGATATTTTAGAAGTGGTTTTATTAATTCCACATCTATGTTTTCTTGGCTGACCAGGCCATGACTCTATCCTCGACACCCCATTAGGTGCCTAGTGTTATATATAAGAAATAGTTTTTTAAGGAAATAAATATAAAGACAATACAAATATTCAAAATCATTTCTGTAAGAAAAGCATAGAAATTTGGCAGAAGATTTTAAAAAGGCTTTAAGTCCAGGGATAACTCCAATAACTTATTTAGGGAGTTTAGAGGAATTTCCTAATAACCTTAAAATAGGAGTGATAAAGGATTTTTTAAAAATGGAGTGATACGTATAAAGGATAGGATGGATAAGGCTTTGAATAGGCAGATAAGGGAGAAGGCATGTATAGATAGAAAATTGACATGGTTTAATAGATTACAGATGGAGAATTTGACTAAATACTGAATGAAAAAATATGGACCCTGTAGAAAGTTAACAAGATTTGAAGAATTAATAATACAATAGGAACAAAAGGAAATTTCGGCAAAAAGGCTAGTTACTAAGGTTTATAAATTTTTAATTAAAAGTGATGAGGTACAGAAAGTCTTGAGAGTAACATGGGAAACAGACTTATAGGTAGACATTAAGGAAGATGACTGGGAGAGAATATGGAAACAAAGGATTGTGAAAAATATGTCAGTGACAATTAAAGAGTATTGTTATAAAATTATATGGTGATGGTATATAACTCTGGTTCGGTTACACTATAATGACTCTAAATATAAAAAGACTGTTGGAAATGTAAAGAGAAGACTGGTGCCAAAGTGGTTAAACTGCTGTACTGCAAACAGAAGGTTGTGAGTTCAATCCTGACCAGGTCTCAAAGTTGATTTAGTCTTCCATCCTTCCCAGGTCAGTAAAATAAGTGCTCAGCTTGCTGGGGGCAAAATGCTAATTAACTTGTGAACCACCCAGAGAAAGCACTAAGCATTATGGGGCAATATATAAGTGTGATTGCTATTGCTACATACCTTCATCTATGGTGGCATAATAAGGTGGTAAAGAAGACTTGGGGAATAGTGTTTGGAAAAATTAATCAAATATTGTCGTTAAAACTAGAAAAGTCTTTAACGGTTGGGAAGCTCCCCTGGGCATTACTGCTGTCCACATACTCCCTAGCTGTCCAGCTGCTCACCAAAGAAGCAAACTTTTAAGAAAAGAAAGGGCTGCTTTTCCCTGGTGGACCACAGAAGAAAAACGATTGTTACCACTCAGATATAGGCAGCCAGAGCTCTCTCTCTCTCCCTGGCTTTCTTTCTTCGAGTGGCAGCCTATTGCGCTTACCCCTTCTCTGTTTAAATGTCAGGAGTCACAGCAAAACAAAGAAAATGTGTTTTAAGCTGGCTCATGCCTGTTTTCTTCTAACCCACAGTAAAAACCTGTACTGAAGATTAAAATATTAAATTTCCACTTTGGCCTGTGACCTTCTTCTTCTTCTGCCATGTCCGAATCTGAATATAGGTGATCCTCGTGATGATCAGCCATGAAGACTGTCCTGAGAATATAATGCAGTGGCTTTTCATCTGCCTTCTGCATCGCAGCATGACACCCGTACCACTGATTCAGTTCTGTGAGTCAATTTCTGGTCCTGAGACCTTTTAGCACACAAAGTCCTCCTCAGCCCCAGGCCAGTATTGATGAAGCTGCTGCCCTCCATCAAGATGGATTCAAATGGGATTTAATCCACTTGGGGACCATCACCCTTCCCTGTGGACTTCGACACCCAAGGCTGTTGGTCCACAGAGTTGTCAGGTTAGTTAACTGCCGTCTGACCTTTGGCACTGAGTTGCTGGCAGTATGGTCTACTCTATTACCATAGCAGGATAACCTGACCAGACTGTGACCAAGTATTAAATATTCTTTATTAACTTTCATACCTATTTAACTGTTTTTCATTTATCCTTGATTTTTAACCAAGTAACCAATGTTCTTGCCTGCCCGTCCCTACATATTCTCTCCTGTCCTTGAATGCACCTCCTTTTGTTCCTCAGAGATGAAAACTAACCTTCAAACGTTGTTCATGTCCATTTGCTAATTCAGTTTTTAATTGATGCAAACATAATAGTGCCTCATGCAATTGCTCCCTCCACAAAATAAAGTTCAGTGCCAAATTTAAGTTACCCCTCCAGCGTTTGTCAGATTCTCCTCACTAATTTTGACTTCACTGTAGCAGCGGTAGTACTGTTATTGAGGTTGTAAACATGGTCAAAGGCTGAATTCCAAAGTTGAGACACACCTTGGAGAAATTATATAACAGCTATAAATCATCCTTACAGAATAATTTGCCAAGAATGTGTGTTCCAAATTTAAATTTATACTCTGGCAGTGTCACATTTCATTTGTATGATGCCTCCCATTGTATTAGATCAGTAATAAGATTTCCTATGACAGAAATCAAGCATTTTGTGGGAAACAGACCACTGTACCATGTTCCCCAAAGGTTGATGTTATATCTGCATTGAAAGCAGGTGCATGGAGCTAAATCCAGTTGTTAATTCCTTTTTATGCAGTCTTGTTAAGTTGGTGGAATTTCTACTCTAGTTGGGGCTAGCTATTTGACTAGCCCACTATTGCTATGCTTTTCATATTTCTCCCTGACAGAGAAGACTTAGCGTACTGTTTTCTTCTAAAGAAAGCTTGCACGTCTACACAGTACATTGTAGAATATTCTAGGCAAGTTTATGTGAAACACTGACCAGGATTTTAGTGTCTCATTGTTGTCTTTGTTCTTCTTCTCCATGTCTAGGCCAGACATGAAATTGCCAAAATGAAGGCACTTTTTGGTGAGTTCATTCTGCAGTTCCTTTCACCTGACCTTGTGTGAGAAAGATTAGCTGGCAACACAAGGTTGCTGTTACCAGGGTATACCCAATTGTGGTTCAAAAATACCACAATCTTCAAGGAGGCTCTTTCTGTGTTGTCTTTGGTGAAAAAGGCATATTTCAGGGATGTTTGACTACTGTTACCTCAAGGAAGCCTATTGTTGTCCTGATGTTGAATTACAAATCCTATTGTGGGAGACATACTCCACAGCTGGAGAACAACCGTTTAGGAAGAACTGAATTAATAGAATATCCTTCTGTTACCTGAAAAATTGTTACCTTTTAAATTTGGGGGATCATCCCACAGGCAGGGTTCAATCAGGAACCAAAGACCACATTAGATTGTGGTTTAAAATAAAAAGGAGTTTATTAAATTGAAGGTACTGCAGTGGCTCAAGTCGCTAAGACGCTGACTGGGAAGCGGAAGGTCAGTAGTTCGATTCCCGAGTACTGCAGGACGGAAATGAGCTCCCGTCTTCATCCCAGCTCCTGCCAACCTAGCAGTTCGAAAGCAAGAAATTGCAAGTAGATAAATAGGGACCACTTCGGTGGGAAGGTAACAGCGTTCTGTGCGCTCCGGTGTCTAGTCATGCCTGCCACATGACCACAGAAACGTCTGCAGAAGCAGACAGCGCTGGCTCTTCGGCTTAGAAACAGAGATGAGCACTGCACCCTAGAGTCGGATACGACTGGCTTTCGAGCAAGGGAAACCTTACCATTCAATTAAACAAAGTCCACCCACAAAATGAGCCCCTAACTAAGTTGATGTAGAAGAGAGCTGAAGTCTGAAGTGAATGGAGTAGTTTTTATACAGTTCCTACTCATACAGCAGGGCTCCCACCAACCAACTTAGTCCAAAATAGTTGAAAAAGTGACAAAAATTGTAAAAAAAAGTAATCAAAGAGTGACTTGTCAGCATGGAAAAAGTGACAAAAATTATAAAAAAATAAGCCAAATAGTGACCATGGGTGTGTCTCAACTCAACCAGAGATACAGCTGTAAGGTTTAAGATTTAAGGAATTAAAATGAGCTACTTCAATTTCAACAATCAGTTTTATTTAGCAATACAGAATACTTTATATATAGTATTCTCCCTGATTGGGAAAAAAAACCTTTCTATATCTGCACTTCCATGTGATAATGTTAAGCACATTTTCACAACTTTTGCCACTGTTGGGAATTTTGAAGTTCCATCACGATTTTTCATGTTTATGAAATTTTGCCAGAACTCATCCACTGGTACTTTATTTTCATCTTTCATTTCAATTTCTATTTTCTCTAACTGAAGGGCTTTCCATTCACCTTGAAGGACATGAGTTGATATTTGTGTGGGAAGTGCTTGAGCAACTTTTACCAGATAACTGCAACTGCGAACTGAGTTTTTCTCCTTAGGCTGCAAAAAGTGCAATTTTTTAAAGAAGTCTGCTGCTGATGATGACTTCACAGGGATGATTTCACAAGAAGATGCTTGCAGCTTATTATTTAATGTTTTTGTACTCGATTCAAGAAAATCACAACTTCTTTTTCAGGCTTGACCTTTAAGTAAGACTCAACTTCACTGCTGACAACAACCTTTTAAACTCCTACAAGGTTTTCTAATGAAAAAATCTTGTCCTTGTCCCAAACACTTTTTTCATTTAATTCTTTTGCAACTTCTGACTTGCATACACTGTTAATGAGAATCATGCAGATATTCTTAATTCATCATACATGTGATGAATCATGCCTACTGTAAACATCCACCATTTTGATTGACAATTCAGATTGTTTCATCAGTAAATTTTCCTGTAGTTAAATGGTTTGCTCTGCTTTTACCACAAAATCTTGACAATAGGGGTTGTTGACGCAAAAATTAATATCCAGTAAAACTGATAGCCACCGAAAACCCCTATTAAACACCGATATTTAAAATGCTGTATTTTTTGCAGGATGAAAGCTATGACAAAAAACACAACACAAAAACATGTGGAAAAATCTCAAAATTGATTTTTGACATGAATACCACTTTCTCTACCTGAGGGAGCAAAAATAAAAATTTTCAAGGGTACCTAAAAAGTAACTTTAAGTGACCAAAACCAAAAAAAGTGACCTGCCACAAAAAAATAACCAATAGTTGAAAAAGTGACCAAGTAGCAGCCCTGCATACAGTCTAAATCTAGAAGCTATCTACCTAGAAATTGAGTTTATACAATAAAACAAAAGAACCCTCAGCAGGTGGTCAATCACAGGTTACAAAGGCAAGCATTTGTGTAAATAAGGTTAAAAGGTAAAAGATTACAGTTCCCAGGAAAGATAGAGGGAGGAGATTGGGGAATTATTCATTCATTCATTCATTCATTTATTTGTATTGCCGCCCACTCGGCAAGCGACTCTGGGTGGCGTACAACAATTACATCATGAACTACATAAATCCCACTTGAGAACTATAAAAAACTTAAACCAGTAAAAAAAACAGTAAAAAATACAATAAAAATTAGCCCGACAACTAAAAAGAGCAAGGGAGCATTATTACTATATCAGCCAGCAGGTCACCGCATCCCCAGTGCCCCTGCTTTGCTAGCCAGGTTTTTAGTCCTTTCCTGAAGGGCAGCAACTCCGTCTGGAGTCGTAGCTCAATGGCAGCTGGTTCCATAGGGCCGGAGCAGACACAGAGAAGTCCTTCTTTCTGGTGGCACAATAAGAGAGCCTCTCTGGTCCACTCTGGTGGGACGGACAAATCTTCTCTGGGTGACACAGTCTCTTAAGTATCCTGGCCCACTTCCATGTAGTGCTTTAAAGGTAATTACCAGCACCTTGAATTACACCCGAAGGCACACCGTTAACCAGTGCAGCTCCCGAAGCTGTGTCAAGGCACGAGCATAACAGCCGTACCCTATCACCACCCGGGCAGCCGCATTCTGGACCAGTTGCAGCCTCCGAATGGTCATCAAGGGCAGCCCCTTATAGAGCGCATTACAATAGTCCAATCTGGAGATGACCAGAGCATGCGTGACCATGAGCAAGGAGCCCCAATCTAGGAGCGGGCGTAACTGGTGTATGACACAAAGTTGTGCAAAAGCCCTCCTGGCCACAACTGCCACCTGATCATCGAGCAGGAGTCACAAGTCCAGGAGGACTCCCAGATTACACACCGGGTCTGTTTGAGGCAAGGTAGCCCCATCCAGAACCAAAGATGGTAGCTCCCGAGATAACGCAGGGCCCCTAACCCATAGCCACTCAGTCTTGCTGGGATTCAGTTGAAGCCCGTTGTCCCCCATCCAGACTCCAACAACCTCCAGACAACTGGATAGGACTCTGACTGCATTGCTTCAAGGCAAACAGAGCTTCAGGGAAGCTTTAGGATGTACAGAACTTCAGGGATGTACGTGTATGGAGAGAGTTTCCTTGATGAGGGTAGGGCTTTCTTGATTAAGATAGGTCTTGCCCCAACATGTCCTGAGCACATGACAGTAATCTGAGAGGTTCCTGCTTGAATGGACAAAGATTAGACAGTTTAATACACATAGGAATGTTTTAGATTAATTTTAGGGCAACCTAGGCATAGCCGCTATGAAATTTACAGAACCGGGGGCGAAAGGGCCAAACCACTGCAATTGTGGGCAGCCGCGGTTTGCCTGTGTTGAAGAAAATCATTTAAAATGGATCCCTTGCAGTTATCTACCTGCAAGTGACGTGAATGGATGGGTGGACAGTGTAGTGCTTATGGACATGTATGCCTAGTGGATAGAGTCATGGAAAATAAAAATAAAAATACTTTATTGAAAATACAATATTAAAAAATAATAAATGGAAATAAAAGGGTTTTTTCTGGACTTGAGGTAACACTTCCCACACAGATTAAAGAAGAGCCAGAATCATCATCATTGATGAATATTTCAGTTCACCAACACCTTTTGTAATAATTAAGGAATACCTCTCTTTGTTTAATGGTATTACTGTTGTTTAATTATTTTACTAGCTGCTGTTTCATCATTCTTATTTATATCTGTTTATTGTACATTATTTTCAGCTGCTTCTTCCTGCTGCTATGCACGATTGATATTCATTTTTACTGTTAAATTTGGATGCATTGTTGTTGTTCAGTCGCACAGTCGATTCCGACCCTTTGCGACCCTATAGACCATTTTTTTCCAGGCGCCTCTGTCCTCCACCATCCCCCTCAGCACTCCCAGTTCTGTACCCATTGTGTCTACAATCCCATCTAGCCATCTCATCTTTGGCCTCCCCCTTCTTCTTTTGCCCTCCACCTTTCCCAACATCAAGGCCTTCTCAAGCGAATCCTCCCTTCTCATTTGATGTCCAAAGTACTTCAGCTTCGTCTTTACTATTAGACCTTCCAATGAGCAGTCAGGGTTGATTTCTTCTAAGATTGACCTATTTGTTCTCCTCGCTGTCCAGGGTACCCTCAAAACTCTCCTCCAACACCACATTTCAAAGGCATCTATTCTTCTGCGCTCAGCCTTCCTAATGGTCCAGCTCTCACACCCATACATTACCACTGGGAATACCATTGCTTTGACTATTCTAATTTTTGTTTGCAATGTGATATCTCTGCTTTTCACTATGTTCCCCAGGTTTCTCATGGCTTGTCTCCCAAGAATCAGTCGCCTTTTTATTTCATGGCTGCAATCCCCATCTGCAGTGATCTTTGATCCAAGGAATGTAAAATCTGTCACTGCTTCTACTTCTTCCCCATCTATTTTCCAGGAACTGATGGGGCCTGTTGCCATTATCTTGGTTTTCTTGATATTGAGTCTCAGGCCAGCTTTTTCACTCTCCTCCTTCAATCCAATCAAGAGGCTCCTTAGATCTTCCTCACTTTCTGCCATTAGGGTGGTATCGTCTGCATATCTCAGATTGTTGATGTTTCTCCCAGCAATTTTAATCCCATATTGTGATTCCTCCATCCCTGCATTGCGCATTATGTGCTCTGTGTATAGATTGAATAAACAGGGTGATAAAATGCAGCCTTGTCTTACTCCTTTTCCTATTCCAAACCACTCTGTCATTCCGTGTTCTGTCCTAACTGTTGCTTCTTGGTTCATGTACAGATTTCTCAGGAGACATGTGAGGTGCTCTGGAATTCCCATCTCTTTAATTACTTGCCACATCTTGTTGTGGTCCACACAGTCAAATGCCTTAGTGTAGTCAATAAAACAAAAGTAAACTTGTTTCTGGTATTCCTTTGTTTTCTCCATGATCCAACGTAAGTGGGCAATATGGTCTCTAGTCCCCCTACCTCTTCTGAAACCGGCCTGCACCTCTGGTAGTTCTCTCTCCACATGTTGCTGAAGTCTATCCTGTATTATCTTGAGCATCACCTTGCTGGCGTGTGGGATGAGTGCAATTGTTCGATAATTTGAGCATTCTTTGGCATTGCACTTTTTTGGGATTGGGACGTATACTGATCTTTTCCAATCCTGTGGCCACTGTTTTGTTTTCCAAATTTGCTGGCATATTGAATGTAGTAATTTGACACCATCATCTTTTAGAGCTTTGAAAAATTCCACTGGGATACCATCATCTCCACTAGCTTTGTTGTTTGCAGTGCTCTTTAGGGCCTTTATAACTTCGCTCTCCAGAATGTCTGGCTCAAGTTCAATTTTTTCATCATTGTGGTTATCAGGGGTGTTGAGGTCCTTTTTGTAGAGTTCCTCTGTGTACTCTTTCCATCTTTTCTTAATCTCTTCTGCATCAGCTAGCTCTTTTCCGTCTTTGTCCCTTATCATGGTCATTTTTGCTTTAAATGTTCCCTTTATTTCCCCAATTTTTCTGAAGAGATCTCTAGTCCTGCCTCTTTTGTTGTTTTCCTCCATTTCTTTGCACTGTTCTTTTAGATAGTTTTCCTTATCTCTCCTTGCTTTTCTTTGAAATTCTGTGTTCAAATAATTGTACTTTTTCTTTTCTCTTTTGACTTTTGCATTCCTTCTTTCCTCTGCTATTTTAAGAGCCTCATCAGACAACCATTTTGCTTTCTTATGCTTCTTTTCTTTTGGTATGGTTTTCTTTGCTGCTTCCTGCATGATGTCCCTTATCTCTGTCCATAATTCTTCCGGCACTCTGTCTATTGAGTCTAGGCCATTATATCTGTTCATCACCTCCACCGTGTATTCTTTAGGGATACTTTCTAGGTGATATCTGTCTGGTCTCCTTGTTTTCCCTATTTTCTTTAGTCTTAACCTGAATTTTGCGATCAGTAGGTTGTGATCTGAGCCACAGTCTGCTCCGGGTCTTGTTTTTGCTGACTGTATGGAGGTTCTCCATCTTTGGCTGCAGAGTATGTAGTCAATCTGGTTTCGGTGTTGGCCATCTGGTGATGTCCATGTGTAAAGTCGCCTCTTGTGTTGCTGGAAGAGAGTGTTTGCTATGACCAGTGCGTTCTCTTGGCAGAACTCTATCAATCTTTGCCCTGCTTCATTCTGTGTTCCAAGACCAAATTTGCCTGTTATTCCCTCCACTTTTTGATTTCCTACTTTGGCATTCCAGTCTCCTAATATAATTTGGACATCATTTCTTGGTGTCTGTTCTATGAGGTGTTCTAGGTCCTCATAGAACTGGTCCATTGTGGCTTCATCTGCACCAGTGGTTGGTGCGTATATTTGAATCACAGTGACATTGAAGGGTTTGCCTTGAATTCTGACTGACATCATTCTGTCATTTTTGAGATTGTATCCCATTACTGCTTTTCTCACTCTTTTATTGACAATTATGGCTACTCCATTTCTTCTAAGGTTTTCTTGTCCACAATAGTAGATATGATGGTTTCCAGAGCTGAATTCACCCATCCCTGTCCATTTGAGCTCACTGATGCCCAAGATGTCAATGCTTATTCTTTCCATCTCATTTTTTACCACTTCCAGTTTACCTTGGTTCATTGATCTCACATTCCATGTCCCTATGCAGTATTGTTCCTTGCAACATTGCATTTCCCCCCCCCCTTTCCTGTCCCTCCCCTTCCTCCACTCTGTGGTGCTAAGCATCCTGTATCACCTAGCCTGTTCCTTTGTTTTGCCTTTTGTTTTGGTCAATAGGGTTCTCTTGGCAAGCTTTGTGGCGTGGTTTGCCGGTGTCTACGCCATTTTTCCCCCTCATACAGTTTATCACAGTTTTAAAAAGTGTAGAACATTTAAAACAACATATTATCATGCATATTATTACACTTTAAACACAGTCTCTATGTCAGTTGCTATATTAAGTCGGCATAAAGTCTTTAGGTGAGTTATTATATTAAGTCATCAAAATTTTTTCATATCAGCTACTTATCCTTTGCATGGGTCTCTGAGTCTCGCCCCCTGGTTTTCCTCCTCTGCCTTCTTCTGTCAATTGGCGCTCGGTTGTTGCCAGGAGGCTGGAGATGGTGGCTCCCGGGCTTGGAAGGGCTCTCGGTGGGGCGAATGGCTGGCCTCCTCCTCCCCCCGCCCGGCTGATCTTCCTCCTCTTCCCTGGCCCGGCTGGAGATGGTGGCTCCCGGGCTTGGAAGGGCTCTCGGTGGGGTGAATGGCTGGCCTCCTCCTCCCCCCGCCCGGCTGATCTTCCTCCTCTTCCCTGGCCCGGCTGGAGATGGTGGCTCCCGGGCTTGGAAGGGCTCTCGGTGGGGCGAATGGCTGGCCTCCTCCTCCCCCCGCCCGGCTGATCTTCCTCCTCTTCCCTGGCCCGGCTTCTGTCTTCTGGGCCTTCTTCGCCTTTCATGCATTGGATGCATTACTGAATTTAAATTGATTTTACTTGTGACTGCATTGAAGACTCTAAAGCAGAAAGCTAGCATGAAGAATTAAAATCAAAACAAATCATTTCTGTTCTTCCTTATTTTGAATCCAATATTTTTACTGAGAAAACCCAATTAAGCCTCCGAAATATTCCTGGATCCTTGGAGCATATTTTAAAACAGCATGGTTAATGTAGAGCCATATTGTAAACATTGATAAAATGTTCTGACATAAAGTAGCTAAAGGCAACATCTGAATCTTGTTGCTTGACATCCATAAGAAACACTGGAGGATATTTATAGTCTGTGCCACCCAATGAAATTATTCCTGGGAAGTTTTCCAACCAAACCATTTCAAGCAAGAAGGGTACAAAAGAACATCTTTGGAAGCAACATTGCTTCTTCTTCTGAACTACTGGTCCTATTTCTCTGGCCAGTTTTTAGCACAGGAACACCTGTGGGTTATAACCGCCTTGGGTTATCTATGGGTAAGGAAGGTGGGGTATAAATGCCACAAATAAATAAATAAACACTTGATACCATACATCTTAGTCAGGGAGTTCAGGCCCAGTCATTTCATTTGCTTCCTGTCTTATAAATGAATAAGTGATGTGCAAGAGCAAATGTGTGTGCAAAAAAGAAAAAGTCAGAGAAAGGGCAGATTCAGGGTGTTTCTGGAAATATTTTTAGGTCATTACTTTTCCTGGAAGAATACTAAATGGGAAAGATAAGGGTATAATAGCTAAAATTGCGTTCTCCGGGATGTTTCTTACAGCAAAAATTACTTTAACCAAATTTCCCATAGGAGTGCATTGAATGTAATTTCTCATAGGAATGCATTGAAAACCAAAATACTTTAACCAAAATGCGGCTTCCCATAGGAATGCATGGGAAAGTAATTAATCCATTCTGGGGGGAAATCCGTAAACCGAGCCACTATTTTCTATGGATTTCCTTTTGTCATGTGATTTTTATGTTAACCAAGCCATTTCTTAACTGAGGTTCCACTGTACTTGATAAGTGGGTCAGAGAAGAGCTAGGAAA
This sequence comes from Bradypodion ventrale, assembly GCA_035047345.1. Classification (NCBI taxonomy): domain Eukaryota; kingdom Metazoa; phylum Chordata; class Lepidosauria; order Squamata; family Chamaeleonidae; genus Bradypodion; species Bradypodion ventrale. The sequence goes on along the minus strand of JAWDJE010000004.1, from coordinate 28,328,262 downwards.
GAGTAACAAAAACCAGAGCTATACAAATTCTTATAGTCTTCAGCTTCTATCCTACCGTGTTTCCCCGATTATAGGACCTCCTCCCATAATAAGACACACCCCTTTTTTCCACTGCCTTTGAAATATAAGGCCTCACCAGAAAATAAGACCCCCTTACCTCCTGGCAATCCGATCGCATGCACTCCCTGCTTCCGGTGTCCAGGACAGAAGAGAAGGACGAGCGGATCCAGAGCCAGGTACGGTACTGTAATACCGGTATGCCATCTTCCACCGCCGGCCCCCTCCTCCCGGCGTGTAAGAAGGCCTGCTGCGTTGGAGTCTCGATTGCCTCCCCGCTCACAAGCAAGGGAAGTTTCCCCTGGTGAGAGCGGGATCGAGACTCCGACATGGCAGGCCTTCATGGGCCATGCCATCCGCCTCACAGCTGAGGCCAGTCTCGATCGTGCTTCCCCACTCACAACCAAGGGAAGCGTCCCTTGGTTGTGAGTAGGGAAGTGCAATCGAGACTGGTCTCAGCTGTAAGACGGCTGGCATGGCCCATAAGAAAGCCTGCCGCATTGGAGTCTCGATTGCCTCCCCGCTCACAACCAAGGGAAGTTTCCCCTGGCGAGAGCAGGATCGAGACTCCAACACTGCAGGCCTTCTTATGGGCCACGCCGGCCGCCTCACAGCTGAGACGAGTCTCAATCGGGCTTCCCCACTTGCAACCAAGGGACGCTTCCCTTGGTTGTGAGTGGGGAAGCGCGATCGAGACTGCACTAAGCTCAGCTGTGAGGAGGCGTCGGAGCCGGCTGCCTTACAGCTGAGACCAGACTCGATCGGGCTTCCCCACTCACAACCAAGGGATGCTTCCCTTGGTTGCGAGTAGGGAAGCGCGATCGAGACTGGTCTCAGCTGTGAACCGGCGTCGGAGCCGGCCGCCTTACAGCTGAGACCAGTCTCGATCGGGCTTCCCCACTCACAACCAAGGGACACGATCGAGACTGGTCTCAGCTGTGAGGCGGCCAGCGTGGCCCATTAGAAGGCCTGCTGCGTCGGAGTCTCGATCCCGCTCTCGCCAGGGGAAACTTCCCTTGGTTGTGAGCGGGGAGGCAATCGAGACTCTGATGTGGCAGGCTTTCTTATGGAACCGTTTGTCAATAAATTTAATGTAGCAGTCTTCTCAAGGTAACACAAAAGATCCGAAACCCTTTCGATACAGGATTTTTCAAAAGTTTTCTTCAGGGATCTAAATAATAAGTTGATACAATTACTAATGGTCATAAACATACAAGATATATATACACACAAATATATATACAACTATATACATGATCTTGGATACATAGAATATACATACCAATAGTGTTGTATCAGTGATAAGGTTTTTAAAGCAGTATATCGCGTCCTAGACCTCCCTAGTAAATTCTTTTGGTGTCGACGGACGTTATGTTATCTAACTCCAAGGACATTTTTAAAGAGAAAATCTCCCACAGCTGGTTAATCACAGAAAACAACTGAAATCAAGCTCTTGATTTAGCCCATATGGGTGCAATGTGTTGAAACGGTGAATGAAGAAACTCTCCCTCTGTCTTAAAGCAATATCCATATTAATGTGCTGATAAGATTGTTGTTTAATAATTTCCAAAACCACAAATTTAAAATCTTTGTCATTATGGTTTGCTTCAATAAAGTGGTTGACTAGAGGTGCAGACAGGTTCTGATTGCGGATTTTAGACCTGTGTTCCCCCACCCTAGTTTTAATTTTTCGGGAAGTAACCCCCACATAACCCAATCCACAGGGACAGGTTAGTAGATAGATACAGCCCGAACTGTTGCAATTTGAAAAATGGTTTAGATGTAAAATATAATTGCTGCTATGGATCGAGACCATTTTAGTTTGCCAACCAAAGAACAATGTGTACATTGACCACATTTAAAATGCCCTGTTACTAATGGTTGCTTAGGTAAAGATCGAGCTGAGTGGTCTGTTCTGCTAACTATCTGCTGAATAGATTTTGATTTCCTCAAGCCTATTCGAGGAGGAGAAGAGCAACCTGTTATATGGTTAACAATGTGCCAATGTTTTTTGATGATGTTCTGGATCTGGTTTGACAATGGAGAAAAAACAAATGAACAGTGAAGCCTGTTCTCAGGTATCCTGACACTATTGTGGAGCAATCTGTCCCTTGGAATAGCCCTGGTTCTAATTAGGTTTTCTTTAATTACCTTATCTGGATAACCTTTCTGTTGTAGAAAGGAAGTAATGCTGTTACTGGCTTTTTCAAAGTCACACTCCAAAGAGGAGTTCCTTTTTGCTCTTAAAAATAATCCATAGGGCAGATTATATTTCAAGTGATATGGATGGAATGATTTGAAATCCAAATATGCATTTCTATCCGTCTTCTTTCTATATAAACTGACCCCCACTAGCCGCTCTGTTGAAATATAGGTATTAACATCTAAAAATGGTATTGAAGCTGCCCCAATATTATGAGTAAACTTAAGATTCATATTGAGAGTGTTGACCGAATCCACAAATAGTGGTGCAATACCCAAATCATTAACAATAAAGAAAAGGTCATCTAAAAAACGTTTATAAAAAATAATGTGTTGAGAAAATGGATTATTCTCTTCATTAAGGAGATACTCTTCTTCAAATTTAATCATATACAGGTTGGCCAGAGAGGGCGTCCTGATGATGGCATCACGCCAGGAAGACCTATTGTCTCCTCGATTGGATCCGCTCTGGAATCCACATCACGTTTTTTAGATTACCACCTTAATCCTTTCACAACGAACACTGCCTCATACATCAAAAACACAACAGACTTTATTACACAAGTAGAAGGTGTGCAAGTACCCAGAGGTAGGGGCTTCATTACTATGGACGTCCAGGCACTTTACACTAACGTGCCTTTGGATGATATTAAAGAAATAGTAAATGGGGTTCTGAAAACACGCAATGAGCTACACCCCCCCCCCACTCATTTTTTACTGGGGCTTCTAGATTTAGTTTTAGATCATAATTTCTTCAGATATGGCAAAACAATTTATTTACAGATTAAAGGAGTGGCCATGGGGAGCTCAGTAGCGCCCTCTCTGGCCAACCTGTATATGATTAAATTTGATGTTAATACCTATATTTCAACAGAGCGGCTAGTGGGGGTCAGTTTATATAAAAAGAAGACGGATAGAAATGCATATTTGGATTTCAAATCATTCCATCCATATCACTTGAAATATAATCTGCCCTATGGATTATTTTTAAGAGCAAAAAGGAACTCCTCTTTGGAGTGTGACTTTGAAAAAGCCAGTAACAGCATTACTTCCTTTCTACAACAGAAAGGTTATCCAGATAAGGTAATTAAAGAAAACCTAATTAGAGCCAGGGCTATTCCAAGGGACAGATTGCTCCACAATAGTGTCAGGATACCTGAGAACAGGCTTCACTGTTCATTTGTTTTTTCTCCATTGTCAAACCAGATCCAGAACATCATCAACAAACATTGGCACATTGTTAACCATATAACAGGTTGCTCTTCTCCTCCTCGAATAGGCTTGAGGAAATCAAAATCTATTCAGCAGATAGTTAGCAGAACAGACCACTCAGCTCGATCTTTACCTAAGCAACCATTAGTAACAGGGCATTTTAAATGTGGTCAATGTACACATTGTTCTTTGGCTTGGCAAACTAAAATGGTCTCGATCCATAGCAGCAATTATATTTTACATCTAAACCATTTTTCAAATTGCAACAGTTCAGGCTGTATCTATCTACTAACCTGTCCCAGTGGATTGGGTTATGTGGGGGTTACTTCCCGAAAAATTAAAACTAGGGTGGGGGAACACAGGTCTAAAATCCGCAATCAGAACCTGTCTGCACCTCTAGTCAACCACTTTATTGAAACAAACCATAATGACAAAGATTTTAAATTTGTGGTTTTGGAAATTATTAAACAACAACCTTATCAGCACATTAATATGGATATTGCTTTAAGACAGAGGGAGAGTTTCTTCATTCACCGTTTCAACACACTGCACCCATATGGGCTAAATCAAGAGCTTGATTTCAGTTGTTTTCTGTGATTAACCAGCTGTGGGAGATTTTCTCTTTAAAAATGTCCTTGGAGTTAGATAACATAACGTCCGTCGACACCAAAAGAATTTACTAGGGAGGTCTAGGACGCGATATACTGCTTTAAAAACCTTATCACTGATACAACACTATTGGTATGTATATTCTATGTATCCAAGATCATGTATATAGTTGTATATATATTTGTGTGTATATATATCTTGTATGTTTATGACCATTAGTAATTGTATCAACTTATTATTTAGATCCCTGAAGAAAACTTTTGAAAAATCCTGTATCGAAAGGGTTTCGGATCTTTTGTGTTACCTTGAGAAGACTGCTACATTAAATTTATTGACAAACGGTTCCAGTGGACTTTACAGTGCTACGTTTGTCCCCATAATCTATTCAGGCTTTCTTATGGGCCACGCCGGCCGCCTCACAGCTGAAGCCAGTCTCGATCACGCTTCTCCACTCACAACCAAGGGAAGCGTCCCTTGTTTGTGGGTGGGGAAGCACGATCGAGACTGGTATTCTTCTTCATGGAAAAATAAGACATCCTCTGAAAATAAGACCTTTTGCTAATTTTGGAGTTTAAAAAAATATAAGGCAGTGTCTTATATTCGGGGAAACAGGGTATATTCATCTACAGTTAGGAATTGAACTCTGGTTCCAAAGCTAGATGCCTAACCTATTTTGCTATCTGGGCAGCTAAGATGTCTATAGGAATGCTCTATTATAGTAACTTTAATTATTGTCATCCATAGTGATTGATTATTATCTGACATAAACTGCAAAGCAAAGTAAGAATATGCTAAATAAATAAGGTATCATGTTTTTACTTTCATCATTCTACTGTCACAAATTAATTCTGAAATCAACAATAAAGCAGTTGAAAAACTACTGCAGGGCGAGAAAAAAGGTTGAGGCCTGATTTATGTCTTCCAAATGTCTTGAGATTGTTAGATGAAATGAATGTTGATGTGCTGAGTGCAAGCATTATTCAAAGCTGCCCTAAGGAAGAGGAAAAAGACTTTACTGGTTTGTGCCAGGAGACAAAAGAGAAATATCTTCTTTCGTTAAAAGACGCATCTGCTAGAAATTAGCCCCCAAGATATTAGTTTCTAAAATGCTATGTGCACATAACATAACAGATCTGTTCTTTTTCCTTATCCCTTTAAAAAAAAAGAAGGTGACTTTATTTTATTTTTAAAAAAGCAATAAATAAGACACATTGCAAAGATTTTCCAAAGTAAATTTTTGTGTTCATAAATGTTACAATTGCTGAACCTACTGTACTAATAGATAAAGTACAGGTAGTTGGTTAAATAAAGTAAAGAGCAAACCAAACAACTAAGTAGAGACCATTTCGGAGAAGACAACAGAGTTCCATGACTGATCGGATCTTCCATCTCTTTAGCTTTTACAGATAGCTGGAAAATCTTGATGAAAACAATGACTTTGGGTTCACAAGGGTTTGACTGTTCCACACTGCCCAATTTACCTGATAGATAAACTATGTGTAACCTGGGGAACATAGTGAAAAGTAGAGACATCATCTTGAAAACAAAAATTCATATAGTCAAAGCAATGGTATTCCTAGTGGTAATGTATGGTTGTGAGAGCTGGACCATTAGGAAAGCTGAGCGCAGAAGAATAGATGCCTTTGAGATGTGGTGTTGGAGGAGAATTTTGAGAGTCCCCTGGACAACAAAGAGAACAAAGAGGTCAATTTTAGAAGACACCAACCCTGACTGCTCATTAGAAGGTCAAATAGTAAAGATGAAGCTTAAGTACTTTGAACATCAAATGAGAAGGGAGGATTCACTTGAGAAGGCCTTGATGCTGGGAAAGGTGGAAGGCAAAAGAAGAAGGGGGCATCCAAAGATGAGATGGCTAGATGGTATTGTAGACACAATGGGCACAGAGCTGGGCGCATTGAGGAGGATGGTGGAGGACAGAGGTGCCTGGAGGATAATGGTCCATAGGATCGCAAAGGGTTGGAATCGACTGTGTGACTGAACAACAACAACAACAAAATCAATTAACACTGCTATCCAAATACAAATCAGAGGACATCATGAGCACTCAGGGAAGAAACAGCTAAGCTAGCTGCTATGCCATTGCAAGTGGAATTGCCTGAAAAAATGAAAATGCATTTGATTATCCTCCCTTAATATTTCACAGCTTCATGAGCTACAAATTAGCTTCCTTTGTTTGGCGGCTGATCCCTCAGAATAAACAATGGGCTTAATATGTGTAAATAATGTCAACTTTGTAGAATGGATCCTCTGGAGGGGTAATGTTTCATCACTTAATTATATAACTCTGCTCTTGTTTAGTTTGATCCTCTGCCAATTTATGTAAGGCCCAGTCCATGCACACCATACTTAACAACTACTTGTAGTGCCAGAGAGAACCATCCCTTCTTTTATGTCCTTTCAGATTTGACCGCCTGAGAGTTCTGGATGCTGTGAGTGCTTTTGGACCCCCTAACTATCAGGGTTGGCCCTACCATTAGACAGAGTGAGGCAAATATTTCAGGAAGCAGAAACTGACAGTGACAGCAACCAAGGGCACCCTTGCTATACCTTATACCACTAGCTATTCCGCATTGTCAGAGAATAAGCCACTGCTTGCCTTGGGTGCCCTGCACTAATCTTCTGCCTCAGATGCTAAGGAAGATAATTAGTAGAGGCTAATAGTTGAGCAGTGGCTCAAGTGGCTAAGATGCTGACTGGGAGGCGGAAGGTCAGCAGTTCGATTCCCCAGTACTGCAGGATGGAATGAGCTCCCGTCTTTGTCCCAGCTCCTGCCAACCTAGCAGTTCAAAAGCAAGAAATTGCAAGTAGATAAATAGGGACCACTTCGGTGGGAAGGTAGCAGCGCTCCGTGCTCTCCGGTGCCTTTAATAGTTGTCTAATGGGCCACAGTGGCTTAGTAGTTAATTTTTTTTTATTTTACTTTTACCCAGCCCATCTAGGAGGTTTTCCTACTCTGGGTGACTAACAATACGAAACTCACATATTAAAAACATATTACAATATTTTTTTAAAAATACAAAAAACCCTATTGGTGACAGAGTGAGACAGAATAAAATATCTAATGGTCAGCCGTTGGCAAAATATTATCGAAGGCTTCTTTACAAAGAAACTATTTCAGCTGCTTTTTAAACATAGGCAGGGATGGGACCTGGCGCAGTTCAACTGGAAGGGAGTTCCACAAAGTTGGTGCCACCACCAAGAAGGCTCTTTTCCGAGTCACGGCTTTCCTTGCCAATCTCGGAGTCGGCACTTGGAGCTCCACCATTTGAAAGTAATGAGTGATGTGGGCTGATGTCCCGAGGGGAAGAGGCTCCACCAGGTAGGGAGATCCCAAACTGTTTAGGGCCTTAAAAGTTAGAACTAACACCTTACAACACTGAGTTTGACGACTGGAAGGTCGACAAGTCAGCAGTTCAAGGCCCGAGTGCTGCATGATGGAGTGAGCATCTGTCCTGCCAACCTAGCAGTTTGAAAGCAAAAAATTGCAAGTAAATAAATAGTACCACTTTGGCAGGAAAGGTAATATTGCTCTGTGCACTCTGACATCTAGTCATGCCTGCCACATGACCACAGAAATAACTGCAGAATGCAGACAGTGCTGTCTCTTTGGCTGTAAACAAGATGAGCACCACCCCCAAGGAGTTGGACAACTAGCTTTTGAGCAAGGGAGACCATTACCTTAACCTTAATAACTGTCCGACAAGCCTGATGAAGATTCTACATATAATTTCGCTGAGGAACTAGCATGAAATGTTAAATAGTGTGTATGTGTGTATTAGATGAGAGCTCTGAAGAAAGGTTTTTTATTTAGGATTCTCTTTGGATCATAGCTATGTTTGCCCTGAACTTGACCAAACTCCTGGGACATACTGTATCCACTCTCATTGAATCTTGGTTGGAATAAGTAATGCAGAATGTTGTGGTTAAATTAACTTTCTGCTTCAAGAAGCCAAGGCTACCACACCCATCACTGTCACTTTCTCAGGTTACTATTCCAGTCTGCATTGCTAATCCTTTTGTGGCTTTGCTCTTTGATACGCCTCTGACATCATGTCCAGTTGCTGAACATCTATTCCCAGGCCTTCTCTCCTTGCAGTCCTTTCCCCATAGAATTCTGTACCAGCAAGACTCCCACTAAAGTTATTCTAATCCATTTCTCCCACTAAATTTAATTTAATTTAATATTTAAATTTGTTTGCTGCCCACTCAGGCAAGCCCAACTCAGGGCGGGTTTACATAATCTAAAACCCCATACAATAAAAGCAGTTTAAAAACCCCACCCAAATTAAAAGAATCCCACCCACCCAGTGTTGAGTTGCTCCAGGTGCCCACAGGTGCCCGGGCACTGGTAGCAGAAATTTCTCCAGGCCACGCCCATCTCCCTACCCCAGGCCATGGCGTAGGGAGGCCAAGTGGGTGTGGTCCACAGAGTTAGTCACGCCCACAGAGTTAGCCACACCCATGGTGGGGGTAGTAAAAAAATTGTAGCACATCACTGCACCCGCCCCCAAGAAGCAAGGCTTCTGACTCAGATTTGCTTCCGCTTTGCTTTAGCGGTTGTAAGTCAAAACATGACTGCTCTAGACAAATGACAGCACAGATTTGTGACGAAGAAACAGCAATGTAAGGAGGTTACCAAATTTATAGCACATTGATTTCAAGTAACGACAGTGTCTAAATCACACATTAAAGGAAATAATCTGTCCTCCTGTTAAACTCACACTTATCTCTGCATGACTAGGCTCAAAATAAACCAGTTATTTGCAATAAACAAAGGCTGGAAGCTTGTGCCAGGAGAGTGGTTTGTGGGAAGCCAAATTATTGCCTCTATTCCCTCCAAAAAAATAATAAAATCTTTTTTAAAAGGGCTGTTCTTGTCCATTTTAAAAAAGCAAACAGGAAGAATGGAGTAAGGAAAAACACAAGGATAAACAGATGTCATTTACTTTTTAAAGCAACTCTGCTTCTTTGGTAAAAAAAACAAAATGTTATTACTCGTTGGGTTGTGGAATGGAACTTTAGTGTCTTGCACGGAAGACAAAGAAGGAGTCGCAGTAAGGACTAACACAGGTTTATTGGTTGATGATCAGAACGAACATGTGGTAATGGCGGAGATACATCACATTATATACAGTAATGAAACAATGAAACACATTTGAATCTGGCTGCACGGTGGCTCATTGGCTGCCACCGTTGGGGGCGTCGTCTTGAGGCACGCCCCCCTCTTCTGTAGTTCTTCATGCGGAGAAGTTTCCCGCGGCTGTCCGTGATTTGGGGATTGAACCATGTGAGTATGAACGCTCGCACCCGCCCTTGATGGGCGGCTCGCTCGCGTTCCTTTAGCAGCTGTGATACATTGTGATATGGGGCTGGTTACATTCATTTACTTAAAGCAACAGTGTTCTTGCATACACAACATCCCTCCCCCCTAGGATGGGACGAAGTCCCTTAACCATTGTGGCTTCCCGCACGTGCGTCTGGGGCGCGTGTCAGCTTGCCCTAACACAGGGGAGCCCGTGGCTCCTGGTCCCGCGCGGTCTTGTCCTGCAATGTAAGGTGGGGACTCGTTAGTGGTTCTGTGATGAGGCTGCGGTGACCTTGCCTGTGGGGACGGGAACGGAATGAACAGTTGGGAAGTGAACCCTTGTCTACCGCCTGTAGGACCCGGGGACCCCCCTAGTACGAAACTCGGGACTGACGATGAGACCCTTGTGGCCCCGCTGTCTCCCGCTGCCTGTTTGGGGGTCTGGGGATTTGCGGCTGGCGAGATTCCGCTGGCTGCCTGTCTCTGTGGCGCTTGTCTCTTGGGGGCCGGGGCTATGGTGTACTCTAGCAAGCTCGTGCTGCGAGGACTGGAGGTACCAGGGGCTGAACTGAAACCCCTCTTCTCGCTAGGACGGGTGGGGGACCACTCCGCTAACTCCCCCTGGTACGGAAAATTATAGTCAAACTCTCGATCCTGGTCATAGTCGGGGGCAAACTGATTCCTCTCTTTAACTTCGCCCTCGTGCGCCTCCGTGTCTCCCCCTTGGGTAATGCGGGTGGGGGAGGACCCTAACGTTGATTCCCCCTCACTAGTGACTCGCCTTCGGAGCTGATCGGCGTGCCGTCTCCATGTTAGCCCTGAGTTCGTTTCGACCCTGTAGGAGACTGGCCCCGTTTGCTCGATGATTGTCCCCGGCACCCACGCTGGCCCCGAGGCCGCGTAGTTCCTGCAATGAACCGGGTCCCCTGTGGAAAAGTTCTTGGAGCTCCCCCCCCCTAAATTTATATTTCTCCCCTCATCCTCCACCCTGGACGGATCCATCCGGTCAAACAGCGTTGCCGGGCGTCTCTTCATAAGCAGCTCGGCCGGGGAGAACCCTGAAGCTAGGGGGGTGGTCCTGTATGTGATTAGGAACTGGCACAGGTGTAGGTTCAGGTCGCCGGGACCCATGCGCCGCAGTGCGTCTTTCGTAGTGCGCACTTGGCGCTCTACCTGACCGTTTGTGGCGGGGTGGAATGGGGCAGCAGTAATGTGTCTGATTGCGTTCCTCTCCATGAAGGTTTGGAACTCGGTCGACGTGAAGCAACTTGCGTTGTCGCTCACGAGGACGTCTGGCAGGCCGAAGCAAGCAAAGAGTTTGCGCAACTGCTTTATGGTTGTCGCGGAGGAGGTGCTGCTCACGGGGATTACCTCCAACCACTTGGAGTAGGAGTTGACAACCAGTAGGAAGGTGGCCCCGCGGAAGGGCCCCGCGAAGTCGACATGGATACGAGACCACGGCCCGCGGGCTGTGTCCCACTCTCTATGGGGTAGTCGGGACTCCTCGGGCCGGGAGCTCTGGCAGCTCTCGCACGTGCCCACTAGACGCTCTATGTCAGCGTCTATCTGTGGCCACCAAAAGAAACTTCTGGCTAGGGCTTTGGACCGCACGATCCCCGGGTGACTGGTGTGTAGTAACTTCAGTACCCTTGCCCTTAATTTCTCTGGGATGATCACCCGCTGGCCCCAGAGTAGACAGCCCCTTTCCAGGGAAAGTTCCACCCTGCGCCTACAGAACGGTTTGAACGTTTCCTCCGGAGGAGTAGTGGGCCACCCCTTTTTCACCCATGAGCTAACCTGGGCTAGGATCTTGTCGGCCGCCGTGGCTTTGGCGAGGTCGGCCGGGACAATTGGGGGTGAGTCGAGGGACTCGATTAGCATGACCTGGTGGTCCTGCTCTACCTCGCATGCGGAATCCCCCAAGTTTGGGAGGGGAGATCGGGACAGGGCGTCTGCATGGGAGATCTCCTTCCCTGGGCGGTAGACTAACTCGTATTGGTAGGCGTTGAGGAATATGGCCCAACGCAACATCCTGGGGGAGAGAATTTGGGGGGTAGGTTTGCCGGTAGTGAAGATCCCCAGAAGCGGCTTGTGATCAGTCACTACCGTAAACTCGCGGCCGTATAGGAAATCATGAAACTTTTTGGTCCCTGCGATTATGGCCAGTGCCTCCCTGTCTGTCTGCGCGTAATTGCGCTCAGCCTTCGAAAGGGACCTGGAGTAGTAAGCCACCGGGGCCTCCCGCCCGCTCTCTAACACGTGGCACAGGACCGCCCCTACCCCCACCGGGGACGCATCACATACCAGAACCACTGGCTTCCTAGGGTCAAAATGTGTCAGGACCGCATCTGAGGAGAGGAGTGATTTTAGTTCTCGGAAGGCTCTCTCTTGTTTGTCCCCCCCACCGCCAAACCGCGTCCTTTTTTAACAAGGCGTGCAGTGGCTCCGCAACCGATGCCTTCCTAGGCAGGAACGAGTGATAGAAGTTAAGGAGCCCCAGAAACGACTGCAGCTCCGGTTTTGCGGTGGGGCGAGGGGCATTCTGTACGGCTGCAACCTTGGACTCTGAGGGCCTGATCCCCTCTGGGGTTACTTTGAAACCTAGGAACTCCACCTCCCTCGCAAAAAACACACACTTGTCCTTCCTTAGTCGAAGCCCCGCTTTCTCGAGAACTGAGAGGACCCCATCTAGTCTTTTAGCTAGTTCTACCTCGCTCCCCGCTGTTATCAGCACATCGTCGAAGTATGGTAGAACTCCTGGAAGCCCCTTTAACAGGCGTTCCACGAGGGATTGGAAGATCCCGGGGGCCGAGTTCACGCCGAACTGAAGGCGCGTTACCTTAAATGCCCCCTTATGCGTTACTATGGTCTGCGCAGCGGCAGCGGCTGGGGTCACTGAAAGTTGCTGATAGGCCTGGGCTAGGTCTAACTTGGCGAAACACCTCCCCCCATGGAGTGTGGCCAGCAGGTGGCTGACCACGGGCACTGGGTATGCATTTGGCCGAATGGCCTTGTTGATCGTACATTTGTAGTCCGCACAAATCCTGACCTCCCCGTTTGATTTAAGGGCCGTAACAATCGGCGTCTCCCACTCTGCCGAATCAACTGGAACCAAAATCCCCTGCCCCACCAATTTGTCCAGTTCCGCCTCGATCTTGTCCTTGAGTGCGAAAGGCACCCTCCTCGGCTTAAGGCGGATGGGCCGGATTTCTGGGTCCAACTCGAATGAAACTGGGGGCCCCCTGTAAGTCCCGAGCCCCTTTTTAAAAACGTCCGGGTGCGCATTGCAAACGTCCTGCATTGGGTCAGTCTCTATGGCATGGATGCCGGACAGTTCTATTCCCAGGGGAGCAAACCACTGCGTCCCTAGGAGGCAACACTTCCCCCCCTTGAGGACCACTAGGGGCAGCCTTTCGGAGAAATTCTTGAACTTCACCTTGAATTTCCCCACCCCCAACACTGGGATCCCGTTTCCCTGTACGTCCCGCAGATGGGACCGCATGGCCCGCAACTTGGGCCGCGCCTCTGGGGGGATGCGCAAGTACTCCCTCTGGGACAGTATGGAGTATGACGACCCTGAGTCTATCTCCATTTTCACGGGGCACCCCTGCAACTGTACCTCCACGTAGAATCGCCGGTGCTTCAGGGCCACGCGGTGCACGCCGTCCTCGCCGCGAATGGTGGACACCTTCCTGGAACCGGCCGCCTTCCGCTGGTGGTGCTGGGGATGGCTGGAACTGCCTTTGCTCTCGGGTCGCCCGCGCCTGCAAACTCGGGCGATGTGCCCCTTTCGACCGCAATTGTGGCACTCGGCCTTGCGGAAGGGACACCTCGTGCGGTCGTGGGCCGCGCCACAGCCGTCGCAGCGGCGGTCCTGCCGCTCTCGGTCTTGCCGCCGCTCCCCGCGCTTCCTTACTCTCTGGACGCCGTCGTCCTCGCTGGTGTAGGAGTCCGCCGTTACGGACGAGTCGTCGGAGGCCTCTGGAGTGCCGGCGGGCGACCTAGGTGCCCGCCAGGCTGCCTTTGCTGGAGTCCGCCGTGCCGCTTGAACGGGGGACTTGGCCCGCTCGGATGCTGTGCTGCGGGCCTTGAACACCTTGACCCCGCTCCTGGCCGCCTCGGCCGCTTGCGCCTCTCGCAACACCTCGTTGAACGAGAGGTGCTCGTCGCGGGTCATGAGCTTCCGTTGTAGCTCCTCGTCCCGCAGGCCGCACAGCAGGCGGTCTCGCAGAGCCTGGTTCAGGTCGTCCCACTTGCAGTGCACGGCCGCCAGTCGAAGGGCCGCTGCGTAGTCGGACACGGACTCGCCTGAACGCTGGTCCCGCCGATGGAACGCGACCCGGGCCGGAAAAATCGACACGGGCGGCTGGAAATGTGCCCTCAGCAGCTCCAGGAGTTGGTCGATCGGCACTGCTTCAACCTTCTTTGGCGCCACCAAGTTCATGAGAATGCGCAGCGTGGCCGGTCCCACCTGGGCCAGGAAATGGGAGCGTATCAGCGCGTCGTCGTCGACGCCGGCTGCTTCCATCGCGTGCCGAAACTGGCACTCGTAGAGCTCCCACTGGTCAGGCTCGCTGACGTCGAAATGGTACGTCTTGACTCTGGGATTCGCCATTATCCCACCTTCGTCGCCAATTTAGTGTCTTGCACGGAAGACAAAGAAGGAGTCGCAGTAAGGACTAACACAGGTTTATTGGTTGATGATCAGAACGAACATGTGGTAATGGCGGAGATACATCACATTATATACAGTAATGAAACAATGAAACACATTTGAATCTGGCTGCACGGTGGCTCATTGGCTGCCACCGTTGGGGGCGTCGTCTTGAGGCACGCCCCCCTCTTCTGTAGTTCTTCATGCGGAGAAGTTTCCCGCGGCTGTCCGTGATTTGGGGATTGAACCATGTGAGTATGAACGCTCGCACCCGCCCTTGATGGGCGGCTCGCTCGCGTTCCTTTAGCAGCTGTGATACATTGTGATATGGGGCTGGTTACATTCATTTACTTAAAGCAACAGTGTTCTTGCATACACAACAGGAACAAAATAGCTCAATGGTGCCATTGTATAGTGCCAGCCAATACAGCCATGAACCAATGGGAATCATGGGCCAATGGGAGTTGTCTGGATAGGGTGGCTGACTGGAAACAGAGCGGAGTGCTGGTATCCCTCCCACACACTTGGTCTGCTCACCCCACTTCAGAGTCATATTCGGGTAAATTAGCTGCCTCGTTAGTCACCAAATGCTCTTCAGTGGCTAATTCATAGTTTGGAGCTAATTCATAGTTTGGAGTGAGTGCACCTTTGATTCTCCCACCCCCACCTCCCCTTGAACAATGTAGCTGGGAAGGTCAGATTCTGGTTGCCCATTTAGCATCATCTCAAGTGATCACATTGCCTGAACTGAAGTTAATCTGTTTGATTTGGGGGCCGGGGAAGAGTAAAAGCTCCAGCAGTGGAGGTCATCAGTTCAATTCCCGAGTACTGCAGGACGGAATGAGCTCCCGTCTTTGTCCCAGCTCCTGCCAACCTAGCAGTTCGAAAGCAAGATATTGTAAGTAGATAAACAGGGACCTCTTCAGTGAGAAGGTAAACAGCGTTCCATGCGCTCTGGTGTCTAGTCATGCCTGCCAAATGACCACGGAAACATCTGCAGAAGCAGACAGCGCTAGCTCTTCAGATTTGAAACAGAGATGAGCACTGAACCCTAGAGTCAGATATGACTGGCTTTCGAGCAAGGGAAACCTTTACTTTTACTATAACCTTACTAACCTTATTTATTGTTGGCAATATATAATCTCAGAGATTTCACTTGCTTTCTTTGCTGTACAATTAAAACCAATTACAGTATTTCTTATCCAGGCATCAGTCGATAGGTTGAACAATTGTTTCCCTTATTCTTTACCAACATGCTTTGGAAGAGTCAGCACACTTCCCATTATGCCTCCTTTTCTTTCCGAGCCTCTCAGTTTCCCTCTTAACTCTCCTTGGAATTTGAGGAAATTGACAATATTTTTCCTCCACTATAGCAACCAAAACTGAACACCATACTTTACTAGTACAAACAGAGCTCTGTATGATCTTGGCTTCATTGCTTCTGCTAAAAGAAGCCTAAAATGGTATCCTGCTTGGTGATTAAGCCAACATATCAAACCACTGCATATTTTCCCCATCGGTTCCGCATATAATTTCTAAATCATTTCCAGCCTTTCTGTTGCTTTGCTATCCTCCATTTTAGGTTTCTGCATCCACCCTTCTTTTTTTGCTGAGAGAAAAATGAAATGCAATAAAATTCAGCCCGCCTTCTACACCTGCAGGCTTGTGAAGCACAGCTCTGTCATACCATAATTCAAATGGTGTTTTGGTGCCCTTAATTGGTAATCTGCTCTGGAGATATGTTATAGTCATGGTTGTATCACACCAAAGTTTGTCTGGCAACCTTAAGGCCATACAGGCTGGCTCTTTTCCCTAAAGAAATAATGGGGAATAAAACTCCCAACTATACAATACAAACAAGTATTTTGGCATTGGTTTAGACCAGGAGTTCTCAACCTTTTTAAGATGGGGGTCGGGTCATGCTACCTCAGATAGCTTCAGGGGCTGGATGGCCATTTTGCCTTTCCTCCACCACATAGCACTTCCAGGTGTGGTTGAGGTGTTGTTGTTGTTCAGTCGCACAGTCGATTCTGACCCTTTGTGACCCTATGGACCATTGACTTCCAGGCACCCCTGTCCTCCACCATTCTCCTCAGCCTGCCCAACTATGTACCCATTGCGTCCACAATACCATCTAGCCATCTCATTTTTGGCCACCAGCTTTTTCTTTTGCCCTCCACCTTTCCCAGCATCAAGGCCTTCTCAAGTGAAACCTCTCTTGTCATTTGATGTCCAAAGTACTTTAGCTTCATCTTTACTATTTGACCTTCTAATGAGCAGTCAGGGTTGATTTCTTGTAAGATTGACCTATTTGTTCTCCTCGCTGTCCAGGGGACTCTCAAAATTCTCCTCCAACACCACATTTCAAAGGCGTCTATTCTTCTGCGCTCAGCTTTCCTAATGGTCCAGCTCTCACAACCATACATTAGCACCGGGAAGACCATTGCTTTGACTATGCGAATTTTTGTTTGCAATGTAATGTCTCTACTTTTTACTAGGTTCCCCAGGTTTCTCATAGCTTGCCTCCCAAGAATCAGTCGCCTTTTTATTTCATGGCTGCAATCCCCATCTGCAGTGATGCAGATGGTGGCGGGCTACATGAAATGGTGCCTTGGGCCACATCCAGCCCATGAGCCACAGGTTGAGAATCCCTGGTTTAGACTAAAGGTTAAGCACCAGTGCTTGTGCCAAGTAACATGACACACTGTGAACAACAAACAAAAGTATAACCATGTAGACCTATATCTTACTGTCTAAGTAACAGGTTCTTATTAGATAGATTGCTATCTTAGGCTTTACATATTTCCTGATTGTTTTCTGTCAGTTTGTTCTTTCTTTGTCCTGGCAAGAGGCAGAGTCCTGATAAAACCATTGCTTGTTGTTTGTTAAAGCAAGACTCTGCTCTCTTTTTCAGGTATAACTGCTTTCTTGTTGACTGATAAGCAGCTTCCAGACTAAAAGCCCACCATAGACACCTTGTGCATCTAAAGCAGGGGTTCTCAACCTATGGCCCATGGGCCAGAATCCAGCCCATGGCACCAAACAATTTGAACACCGACCTTGCTCCAAATGCCCCCGCAGCTGCCGGAATCAGCCATGGACTCATTTATGGCCATTGTATGTTGTTGTTGTTGTTAATTAAATTTATATCCCGCCTTACTCATCATAAGTGCGACTCAAGTAAATGCATTTACGACAGCCATAAATGAGTCCACGGTCGTCATAAATGCATTTACTACAGCCATAAATGAGTCCATCAAAGCAGTGGACATACTTTATGGCAGTGTTTACAGCAGGAAGAACCACCAGTCTGGCCTGCTCAGCTGTCTGAGGAGGCATTGTCTGGCCCACAGCTGAAAAACATTGAGAACTCCTGCTCTAAAGGGTAATTGTATGTATTGCAACAAGATAGTTTTTTGTGAAGATAGCAATTGCAAATGCATTTACCCTTATGTGCCAACCCATATCGCTTAGAGCATGCTCTGATCAGTTCATATTGTAATTAGTATTTTGCTCCAAACATGCTGGAAATTCATTTTACCAGTCTTGGAAGGATGGAAGGCTGAGTCAACCTTGGGCTCATCAGGGTTGAATTCACATAATGAGCAGTTTTGGGCTGCAGTACAGGAGCTTACCCACTGTGCCTCAAGGGCCTAAAAGAAAGATGCACTTCATTCAATTTCCTAGTTCCATGAAAGGCAACCTATTGAAGGTTAAAGGAGTTAGAGAACTCTGGGGTAGCAGGTTGCGTTTTTCTGCTCATCAAAACTAGACTGAATGTGTAGAAAGTAAATGCCTCAAAATGAGCACCCTTATTTGTAACAAGATCAACAAGACTCTTGAATCCTTGATGAGGGGAAAGCAAAAGGTAAAGATAAAGGTCGCCCTTGCTCGGAAGCCAGTCATATCTTTCGTGTTCAGGGAATGAAGAAGCAGATGAGTGAAGTAGTGAAATTCAGCTCTTTAATAGTGGGGTTTGAACACAGTTTGAATGGGGCAAAACTCGGACTTATATATACTACAAACAGTAACAGTAACAATAATACAACAAGCCCATTGGCTAACAGGGTGTGCACATTTTCAATCCACTTACTGTATTTGCATAAGAATAGATACATGAGAAAAGATACATTCCGCTCCTGTCAGAAAACACAGTTAACATACAGAACATTCTCCCCCCCCTAGGTAAAAACAAAACCCTTTAACCAGGATGGCGGTCTAGTTTCCCTTCTGGGTCAGACACTTGGCTGAGCCTGCTCAGGGGCTTGTTTGAAAACACAATGTGAGGTTAGGACCAAATATAAGAATGATGCTATTATGCATATATATATGATGTAACCAGAAGTTGGAAAGTAAAGCTATTAAGTTGTCTGAAGAAGGGAAGTTCCCCCGAAAGAGTTGTTTACCGACAACATAGCATTACTGGATGACTGTCTACTATTTTATATTGTGATATTAAAATCAACAATTAACAACACATTACCATTCCTGTGCCTCAAATGGAGTTTCCCTGTTTTCTCATTTATATAATCCATTTGGCCCTTGTCTTTGTCCTCCTAACTACAACCAATGGCAAGGAGGTGCAAATGTTTTTGAATTTGACCAAGAAATTTCCCACCCCCAGGACTGGAATCTGGCAACCTTACACATCCTGGAGGGAAGTTTTAAAAGATTTGAGCTTGGGCCGAGAGGCAGCGGGAATTCTCAAAAACTTCCGCTATGGGATTATGGAAAAGGTAGTACCTGAATCCACCTCCATCTTGAAGGGGATGTCCTGCAGGATCAGGTCTGCGAAGAAATGCTCGCTGACGATGCCCACTTGACATGGCTCAGGCTCTGGTGACACTTTGGTGATGGACGTTTTGTGGTGATGACTCTTCTTGGACTCAGGTGCTGGAGTTCTTTGCTTTCGCTGTCAGCATACTTTAGCAATGTGCCCTCGTCACCCGCAGTTGTGGCATTCCGCAGTGCGGAAGGGGCACTTCCTGCAGTCATGCCGGGCTCCGCAGCCATCACACTTGCAAAGGAATTTCTTCTCCCGATCATCATGATGCTCTCAGTGCTTTCATCGGACCACTCGGAATTCTCCCTCTGCGTCGCTGGACTCTGATGAAGAGGTGGAACCAGGCGAAGCTGAGGAGGATGAAGATGAATTTTGCTGAGCTTGCACAGCTGAGTCGGTGGCACTGGTGGTGGAGTGGCGATGCCGGAAAAGCTTGATGCTGGACTGTGTGGCCTCAGACGCTACTGCCTCTTCTAGGACAGCCTTGAAAGTTAGCATCTTCCTGATCATGAGGCGACATTGAGCATCTTCGTCCCTCATGCCGGCCAGCAAACGGTCCTGGAGTGCTTCTTCGATGTTGTCCCACTTGCACGGGGCAGCAGCAATGCGCAGAGCAGCGGCATAGTCTGCAATGGACTCTCCAGGTCACTGCTCCCTTCTGTGGAAGGCCACCCTGGCCGGGAAGATCAAGACCTCTGGCTGCAGGTGTTTCCTCAGTGTGGACATGATTTCTGCGAGCAGCACTACATCCACATCCCTTGGGAGAACGAGGTGGGTTGCCAGCTCAAGCATCTCAGAACCGCACTGAGTGAGGAAACAAGAGTGCTTCTGGTCTTCGTTGGTGATCTTCTGTGAGGCCATTGCATGGCAGAATCGGTGTTCGTATGTTGCCCATTTCTCTGGACGCGCTGGGTCAAATGGCCCGATGTTGCTGCAGTGTGGGGACGCCATCCCATCCTCGTCGCCAGTTTCGTGTTCAGGGAATGAAGAAGCAGACGAGTGAAGTAGTGAAATTCAGCCCTTTAATAGTGGGGTTTGAACACAGTTTGGATGGGGCAAAATTCGGACTTATATACACTATTAACAGTAACAGTAACAATAATACAACAAGCCCATTGGCTAACAGAGTTTGCACATTTTCGATCCACTTATTTGCATAAGAATAGATACATGAGAAAAGATACATTCCGCTCCTGTCAGAAAACACAGTTAACATACATAACAGTATCCGACTCTAGGGTTCAGTGTTCATCTCCATCTACAGCCAAAGAGCCAGCGTTGTCTGCATCTGCAGATGTTTCCATTGACATGTGGCTGGCATGAGTAGACACTGGAGTGCACGGAACACTGTTTACCTTCCCGCCGAAGTGGTACCTATTTATCTTGCTTTCAAACTGCTAGGTTGGCAGGAGTGGGGACAGAGAGGGGAGCTCACTCCATTGTGCAGCACTCGGGTCTCGAACTGCCTACTTTCCGGCCATGAAGTTCAGCGTCTTAACCACTAAGCCACTGTAGTCCCTGAGGGGAAAGTACTTTGCAGCAATTTAACTGTGAAATGTGTTATTTATTTATAACAGCTGATTAAGCTCAGTGGGTTTGGGTGCCTGGTTAAGGAGTCAGGGGGATGAGTACTTGAATCCCCACTGTGCTTCCTGGGAGATGGGTGGGTCCACTGGGAAGACTTAGAGTGCGTGTGGCCAAGGGGGTTGTGTGTCTTGCCACCGGAGTGCCTGCTACACAGTCCCAGAAAGCCAGAAGAAGGAAGACGCTTCTGAACACTTGAAAATTACAGAATCTTGGGAGTGTCACCAGTGTTGGGCATCAGCCGGTCCATCCTGGATACCTGGCTCACCACACCCCATCCCCTCCCCTCCCCTCCCCACCCACCTCTTCCCAGGAGAGCGGGCGACCCGACGGCTTTGGCGCTTCATTCTCCTCTGGAGTGGGTGCGAGTGCCGCTTGGGTGGTGATGGAGGTGCTGGCGTGTGTGCGCCTGGCCCTGGGGGAAGAGGAGGGGGAGCTGATGTCACGCGCCACCCAGGAGAGCTCGCCTGCACGCCCCCGCCGCCACTCTTTGCTGCTTCCTTCTAGCAGCAGAGCAACTTTCGCAATGGCTGGAGTCCTATTCCTGCAGGAAGAGAACTTCCTGCAGGATGTCTGTCTGACTCTGGGCATTGCGAGAGTTGCCCTGCCTGGATACCTCTTGCAATGCCCAGACAAACATCGTGCAGTAAGTTCTCTTCCTGCAGGAATATGTCCAGGCATTGCGAAAGTTGCTGCTACTGCTAGAAGGAGGCAGCAAAGAGTGGCGGCTGGGGTGTGCAGACGAGCTCTCATGGGTGGCGTGTGATGTCAGCTCCCCCTCCTCTTCCTCCAGGGCCAGGCGCGCACTCACCACCACCTCCACCAGCAGCAGCCGCTCTGCAAGCAGCAGCAGGGCTGGACTCACTGGTCCTGGAGGACTAAAGGAGGAGGGAAATGCCAAAGCATGTCACGTGAGCACTCCTTCGCCCCCCCCCCCCCATGGGCAGAAGGAACACCCCAATGTGTCGCTTTCTGGGAAAGTGTGTCTTTTTGTTTCCTCCCCCCCCCCCGTGGTGTGTGTGTGTGTGTGTGTGTGTGTGTGTGTGTGTGTGTGTGTGTGTGTGTGTGTGTGTGTGTGTGTGAGGTATTACTGTAATTAAGTGGCTGAGACGCGCTGAAGAAACCGTTACAAAGAATTGACTAAATTGCCCATTCATTAGTCGTACGGCATGGCATAGAAGGAGAGAATTACAAGCAGACAATAGAGAGCCAGCGGTAATTCAATCTAACCTTGTACTTAACAGAGAAAACAATCAGATAATGAACAGCAACATCGGCATTGCCAGGCACATATAGCATTTCGTGGGAAGGATGGGGGAGGAAGGAGGGGGTCCTGGGGGGGACGGGGAGGGGGCAGGGGAGGGGGGGACAGATGCAGCACAAAACAGGAGCACAAACATTTTTCTCTGACACACAGGCGAAGGGCCTCTGCGGAACTGAACCCAGGCTGGATGGTGAAGGGGTGGGGGTAGGGGTGGGGGAAATGAAAGAAAAATAATAAAAATAATAAAATTTAATTTATAAGGGGAAGCCAAAGAAGAAAAACCATTAATCGTTTCTTGCTAATCACCCAGTGTGGGATCCGCGCACACAATTGATCAACTGTCCCTGACAGAACCCCAGTTTGGGAGATCGCTCCTTCGAGCTGTAAGGTTTTGAGGGGACAGAAATTGGGTGAGCGGAATATTAGATAGAGTTTAATTCATCAATAGCTGATCTGATAGGCAGTTCGGACAATGAAGAGCTAATTACTAACTCGCTAGGCATGTAATAGGTAATCTCGCGTCTGCAGATTCCTTAAAGCTCTAGAGTCAATGTTGGCCATTTGTTTACTCCCGATAAGATGGAACAATGTATTTCCCCTGTAGTTAATTAAGTTAGTTAATGAACTTCCCCTGTGTAGACTTCCCCAATTAATTTGTGTAAACATGATGTGTGAAGTCTGGTTTCGCACTGTATCGCTATGCCACTTTCATGGCCACCTGGGACATCAAGCATACTTTTGGCGTTCCATACAATCCACAAGGGCAAGCGATTGTGGAGCGGGTGAATCGGACGCTCAAGTCCTACATTGACAAACAAGCAGAAAGGGGGGAACTAGCTCTCCCCAAAAATCAGGGTCAGGCACAGCATTGTCTGAACAAGGTATTGTTTACGTACAATCACCTCAATGTTTTTTCGGATTACACTCCGCAGGAGAAGCACTTCTGTCACACGGAGGCTCTCCCGTGGCCGATGGTGCATTACCGAGTGCCACCAGATCCTTCTTGGAAGGGCCCGGTGCCACTCATAACATGGGGAAGAGGGTATGCTGCAATTATGTCTCCTACAGGTGTCATCTGGATTCCAGCCCAGTGTGTCAAGCCTCACTTCGAGTCCAATGGCGTGGACCCAGGCACTCCCGGACCCGATACCGGAGATGGAGGGAATAACACTGACCATGAAAGCCAAGCGGAGGAGGCGACGACAGCCGATGCCAGCGCCGAAGATCACCTAGGGGATGGCCAAGTCCCTGTGCCAGGAGGCGGCGGACACCATCCAGCAGGAAGACGTGGAACCAACGCCAGAGAACTTCATGGCTGCAATTTTGTCCCAGATCACATTTAACTCCTTGACGACCATTCATCTTGATCCTTTCCCTGCTTGCGGGGGGAAGCGTTCAAGCGGCTTCACTGGAAGCAGACAACCTGATGCCAGGCAGAGATCTGTCTGCCCGGCTGCACTACAACATTTGGGAAAGATTGGCGAACCTCATCAATCAGTCCAATTTTTGCCTGAGGCAGACCATCGATTCTGCCTCTATTCTCAGTACTTGTCTCATCCCGGTGTGTCACTCCCCAGATGCACGCATCAGGAACTGTGACTGGTTGGTGAAGCGGATATTTGGCCCGTTTCACAAAACTGCTTATTTCACATATGTGCACTGGGGAACTCAAGTCACGAAAGTCCTACCAGCTGATGCGGCCACTCTGTACACCCCCTGAGTGGCGGTCAACCCGAACTCAACTTGTGCTCGCATGACCAGCTGTTCCGCGGTCGAAGGGCCATAGCGCCATTGCCTCGACCCCGGCAACAGCACTTGGACTTGTAATAACCCAGAGACTATTAACTCGATGTTTGTTCACGTCACTTTGCCTTCAGGATGGTTTTTTACATGTAACCAGTATACTTGGAACTACATTCTTGCAAATGTATCTGATTCATTTTGTTGTATCAGTCGTTTGACACTATTGCTCCCCACTAAAGACATGGTTGCCCCAAGCATTAATGTACCTCCCCACATACGGCACGCTCGTGCCACCCAGTTAGACAGTTCATGTGGTAGCAACATCAGAGTTCTGAGTAAAGCTGAGTATGTTTCATTGGCAGTCAGCTTGTTTGGCGTGCCAGGCTTAGCCGTAGGCAACGCTCGGAGAATTGGTCAACTGGCTTGCGCTTTGGCAAAAGCCATTAACCACACCTCCTCGGCAATAGCGCTGCTTAATCAGGAGCAGACGGAGCTTCACCATGCCATATTGGATAATCGAGCAGCTATCGATTACCTCCTACTGTTACACCATTTGGGTTGCGAGTCAGTCCATGGCATGTGTTGTTTTAACCTCACGGACAACTCGCGCAAGGTACAAAGTCAACTCATGGATCTCCATACCTTGGTTAAAAACATCAAGGAAGATGCTACATGGGGGTGGTGGAATTCGTTATGGTCCTGGTTCCCATGGAATTGACTACAAATGACACTCAAGGTGATTGTGGGGGTGATAATACTAGGAACAGCGATATGTTGTTTTGCGCAATGTATTTCCTCACTAATGTCAAGGTGTCCCCCATTGAGAGAACCCCGGAATGTCCTCACTCCACGTCAGTTGATGCCGCTCCTACGTCGAGCCGTCTGTCAGGTCCAATTTAACAAATAAAGGGGGAGTGTGGGATCCGTGCACACAATTGGTCAACTGTCCCTGACAGAACCCCAATTTGGGAGATCGCTCCTTCGAGATGTAAGGTTTCAAGGGGACAGAAATTGGGGGAGCGGAATATTAGATAGAATTTAATTCATCAATAGCTGATCTGACTGGCAGTTCGGACAATGGAGAGCTAATGACTAACTCGCTAGGCACGTAATAGGTAATCTCGCGTCTGCGGATTCCTTAAAGCTCTAGAGTCAATGTTGGCCACTTGTTTACTCCCAATAACATGGAACAATGTATTTCCCCTGTAGCTAATTAAGTTAGTTAATGAACTTCCCCTGTGTAGACTTCCCCAATTAACTTGTGTAAACATGATGTGTGAAGTCTGGTTTCGCACTGTATCGCTATGCTTATGCATGCAGCCAGAACAGCATAAATGCTCATGATTTGTGATCATTAAACTACTGGTCTTCGCTCCATCTTGCCTCGTGTGTCTTTGCTTGACCAGTCTCCTCCGGGACCCACTGGCCGCTTCGCAGCCCCGATCCAGCTTGCGCAACCCGCTTCGCGGCCAAGATCCAACAACCCAGCACTTCCATTCTTCAACTTCATCTATTACATGGCCCTCAAATCAAAAAGTTTGCCCACCCCTGTCTTAGAGCAATGGATTTAATTATGAATTTATACAGGCTTAGTTTCCCATTAGCATATTTAACAACTGCTGGAAGAAATAAAAGCCGAAATATGTATTGTACACAGTATTGAAGATACAAGGTCATTGTATTGATTTAAATTATAGACATATTATTTTAATAAATGTTCCATCTTTTAAAAATATATTGTTCCTCCCCCCCCCGTGTGTGTGTGTGTGTGTGTGTGTGTGTGTGTGTGTGTGTGTGTGTGTAGAGGGGAGCAGAGGCTAAAGGGATTTCCCAGGGCGGGGGTGGGGGTGGGGTGGCAGTGAGTCTTTAAGGTGCCACAACATTTTTGTGTTTTTGTTTTGTTTACCTCCTGATCTGCTTGCACAGAATAAAACTTTAGAATTGGTGCCTTTTTCTGTGCAAGCATATCAGAGAGTAAACAAAAAAAATGTTGTGGCACCTTAAAGACTGATTTTATTCTGTGCAAGCATATCAGAAAGTAAACAAAAAAATGTTGTGGCACCTTAAAGACCGATTAGGCCATGCCCACTAGTTAGGCCATGCCCACTAGTTACACCACACCCACCCATTAGGCCATGCCCACCAGTTTGGCCATGCCCACCAGTTAGGCCACGCCCACCAGTTAGGCCATGCCCCACGGTGTGGTAGTAAATTTTTTTGGTGCCCATCACTGAGTGTCACTATAAATCAGGATTGACTTTATAACACACAATTATTACTGACATAAAACTGTGGCTCACCAGATTTGACAGTTATGGCCTAGCTTCATCGCAGGGTGGTGACTATCCACCTCCTGGGATTTATGAAATTTGCTGATGATGAGTGGATACTGCAAGAGGAATTGTGCAATGCCAACACCCAAGCCTCACCAGTATTAAGTGCAGCCTTTGAAGATGTACAATGCAACTTCTGAAAACAATAAGCCAGCCAAGAAAATGTCACAGAGGCTTAGCAAGGCTTGAAGTGGGTTACATTACGTTTTACTTAGTAATCCCAATTAAACTGCCCTGGAAATCCTTTTGTTTGTAATGTAGGGTGGAATTAGGTAGGATGGTATGAAGAGGTTTGATTCAGTGTGTGCAAAGCCTGTTTATTACTCTATCTAAGAAATACAATAATACCTCATACAAAGTCCGCTTCATACAACATCAAATTCATACATCGCCTAGTTCCTTGAAAAAAGTTGCCTCATACAAAGTCACTGCGACTTTGTATGAGGCATTGGGGTTTTTCCCAGGTTGCATTGTGCCTGGGCAGTATAAAAGGCAGGACGCATGCGTGCATTGCTCTTGTGGGTTTTGCATGAGACGAGGAGTGTTTAGGAGTGGTTTTGAGCATGATTTTGGATTGTTTGGTGTTTGCTGCTGTGGTTTTTAAAAATAATTTAATAATAATAATTTTTCTTATGTTGGTCTTTTTTGGGGGGGCACTATTTGGTGGGGTGGGCAATTGTTTGGTGTTTGCTGCTGTTTGGATGATTAACACTGTGCTGCATGATGGGACATGTTGGCATCCATTTTGTCCTTGTTTCCATCCAGTAATTGTTTACAGTAGCTTGTACAAAGTGGATGATCGGCTGCATGGCTGCAGATTAACACTGTGCTACATGATGGGACATGTTAACTTTTAAACCTGCACTTCATAAAGTTTTCAAAAGTTAAAAACTTGTTGTATGGTTTGTTCCCTAAAAACAGGGTTCTTTGACATGTTTTTGTAATATATTTAACATTTAGACAATGATTTCTTAAAGTTCTGTCAGTTCCCTTGACTTTGCCATGAAGTCTGTGCTGTTACAGTACAATGTATCTCTATGGAAACAACGTTCTACGAGGCATCGCAACAAGGATTTGGACATTGTATGAAGCATCACGGCTAGGATTTTACATGCCTCATACAAAGTCCAAATCCGTATAAAGTCCAAACTTGTGGAACCAAGTTTGGATGTTGTATGTGGTATCACTGTAGAGGATATTTAATAGGTGGCTCAAGTGGCTAAGATGCTGACTGGGAGGCGGAAGGTCAGCAGTTCGATTCCCGAGTACTGCTGCACAGAATGAGCTCTCGTCTTTGTCCCAGCTCCTGCCAAACAAGCAGTTTGAAAGCAAGAAATTGCAAGTAGATAAATAGGGATTACTTTGGTGGGAAGGTAAACAGTGTTCCGTGCGCTCCTCCGGTGTCTAGTCATGCCTGCCACATGACCACAGAAACTTCTGCAGAAGCAGACATCACTGGCTCTTTGGCTTTGAAACAGATATGAGCACTGAACCCTAGAGTCGGATACGACTGGCTTTCGAGCAAGGGAAACCTTTACCTTTACCTTAATAGGTAGCACTCACTGTTTCTGCCTGGATCAGTAACAGGAACTGGATTGTTAGTAAAAGAGGCACCCATTTATTGAGCTCAAAAATCTAATCTATTCACATTATTTGAGGAAAGATATTTTTTTACACTTTTAAAGACTGCGCAGGCTCAAGTGGTTAAGACGCTGAACTTGCTGACTGGAAGGTCGGAGTTTATTTCCTGGGTAGCGCATGATGGAGTGAGCTCCCATCTGTGTCCCAGCTCCTGCCAACTAGCAGTTTGAAAGCAAGAAATTGCAAGTAGATAAATAGGTACTACTTCGGTGGGAAGATAAACAGCATTCCGTGCACTCCGGTGTCCAGTCATGCCTGCCACATGTCTATGGAAACGTCTGCAGATGCAGACAGCACTGGCTCTTTGGCTATAAACAGAGATGAGCACTGAACCCTAGAGTCGGATATGACTGGCTTTCAAGCAAGGGTGACCTTTACCCTTACCTTTACCTAATGTTGATCTTGGATATACTGTACATGGTAGAAAACAGAAGACTGATGGACAAAAGTCACTCCCAGTCACTCCAATCACAAATAGCATGTGAGGGAAGTAAAGAGTGGGGTCCCCCAAGGTTCAGTACTGGGACCCCTGCTTTTCAACCTCTTCATAAATGATCTAGAGGTAGGAGTAAAAAGCAAGGTAGCCAAATTTGCTGACGACACTAAATTATACAGGGTAGTGAAAACTGTGAGAGATTGTGAGGAACTCCAGAGGGATCTCTTGACACTGGGGGAGTGGGCAAAACAGTGGCAAATGAGCTTCAACATTAATAAGTGCAGAGTGATGCATGTTGGGGCAAAAAAAACCAATTACATTTATAAACTGATGGGGTCTGAACTCTCTGCAACAAACCAGGAAAAGGACCTTGGTGTCCTGGTGGACAGCTCAATGAAGATGTCAACCCAGTGTGCCTCAGCAGTGAAAAAAGCAAACTCAATGTTAGGGATCATTAGGAAGGGTATAGAAAATAAGTCAGCAAGTGTCATTTTGCCTCTTTATAAATCTATGGTGAGGCCCCATCTGGAATATTGTGTACAGTTCTGGTCGCCATACCTCCAGAAGGATATTATGGAGCTGGAGAAAGTACAGAGGAGGGCAACCAGAATGATTAGGGGACTGGAACACCTTCCTTACCATCTGAGGCTGCAATGGTTGGGCCTTTTCACTCTTGAACGACGGCGTCTAAGAGGTGACCTGATTGAAGTTTATAAAATCATGCACGGTGTGGACAAAGTAGATAAGGAAAAACTGTTTTCCCTATCGCACAACACTAGAACTAGGGGACACTCCATGAAACTTTTGGGTACTAGTTCTCAAACAAATAAGAGAAAGTACTTTTTCACCCAGAGGATTACTGGCCTATGGAACTCCCTGCCAGAAGAAGTGGTGACAGCTGTCAGTCTTGACAGCTTTAAGAAAGGATTAGACAAGTTCATGGAGGACAAGGGTATCAATGGCTATAATTATGGACACCTAAGGACAACCTCCGGGTTGGAGAGATAGGCAGGATATCTTTCAATGCCATTTCCAGGGAATCCTAAGCAGGTGAAGGCATCTCCTTGGGAATACCCTGAAGGAAATGGTGAGTCACTGTGTGAGACAGAATGCTGGACTGGATGGGCTGTGGCCTGTTCCAGCAAGGCTGTTCTTATGTTCTTATGTTCTTATGTAGGTTATAAATAAAACTCCAGCAGGCTTCTGGGATACTCCATCTGGCTTGCTGGGTTCTGAAGTAGGCCCTAACACAGGGGTCCCCAATCTTTTTTGCACCACAGCCTGTTTTCATGTTAAACAATTTACAGAGGTATCACACTGCACACAGGCAGGAGGCGAAGCCCCACCATAGTTAAGCAATGTGGAGGAGAGCCCCGTGCTCTTGCTCCGTTCACCAGACAGACCCGGCAGAGCACATTGAGGGCAGAAAGCAGCCATCAGGGCTCACAGCGCCAGTGCCATCCACCCCCACGGCCCAGTTAGGGACAGCCCGTGGCCCGGTACCAGTCCTCGGCCTGGTGGTTGGGGACCCCTGCCCCAACAGAGGTAGGTTCCCTCTCAGGTTTGCCAAAACAATATAATAATTTTATATTATAAAATATAATCTGAGGCATCACATAACCTGGACCAGTCCTATCATAATTTGATGGTGGAAACATCAGTTCTTTTGCCTTTTTAAATCTATCAGTGAAAATGGTGACAGCCTGCTTCTGTAAGTGTGAAAATATTGCAGGTTCTTCCCATCCCAGGGAATTCAGATTCTGGGCTAAGAAAAACACTAAATTCTGCATCTTTTGTGCAGTATAAGCAAATTGTGGCACTTTCTCATAATGTGCATAACGTATCCTGCAGTTATTACACCTTAGCATAATTTATTTTTTGCTGAACCCGAGAAGGGACAAGAATTGCTGAAGGAACTGAAGGATAAAAACCATCTGACCCAAGAAGTCCATTGATGCTACTGGCTGAAAAACACTTTTTTTCTTGATTGTAAGAAGCTTCTCCATTAAAAAAAATCTTTGGAACTAGTCCAAAAAGTAGCTGACCAAACATTTTGGGATTAGTGGTCTGCCAAGGGGAGCCTTGAACAGGCTTCAGGATTCGCAATGGAAATGTTTTAATTCACTCCCACTTTCAGACTTGGGAAATTTATGTGACTGCTTGTTATCTGTCAGCAAAGTTGCATTTTCTATAGTTTATGGTTTGTTTTGACCTCCTAACCTCTTTGCAGTGGGAGAATTTTAGCCATGTTCCAACTGCGAAACAGGATAAATGTTGGTCATAAAAACAGAGGAATTCTCAACTGTGTGGGATGATCTTGGAATCTATCAGAAAAGGGCTAACTCTTTCCGAATTAAATATTATTGTTATTGGTCTGATAAGCAAGCTTACCCTCACAGATTATCTTCTCACATCAGCTCTAAGTATGTTTCTAAAAATGGCATGCAATCCTAAGGGGAAACAAGAGACTGTAACTAGTTTATGGTATTAGGAGGAAAGCATCTTTTCTAGAACATTACTAGCAAAGGTTGCCAGGCGTTGCCAGGCTGTTTTAAATGATGTTGGAAGGTTTTTGTTTTATGTTTATTTAAATGAGGTTAGTATGTTATTTGTTTAAAAAACCTGTTTTTTTATATGCACGTAGTGTTTTAAACTGTCATCATTTTTTTTTTTTTGGATTTTAAAAAGAGGAAAGGTTGATATAATTTTTTTCAATTATTGCATTTTAAAAAATAATGTATTACTATGTGATTTTTTTTGTTAATAGGTGTACCTTGGATAACAATTTTTAAAAATGTGTAAGTGTATGTTTTTTAAATTCAATGTTTTTGACTGTGTTTAGATGTTTGGTTTCTTTTTAGTGAGAACTTATTTATTTATTTTTGAATTATTTTAATTTTTTTGGATATTTGTGAATGTTTTTAAACCTTATTTCTTTATTTTTTTAATCTTTGAGATTAATTTGAATATATTGAGTGTTATTTCTCATGTGGCCACTGGGTGGTGCAGTTGCATAATTTTTTTAATTTTGACAGTTTTTTCTCTACTGGGCTGTGTATTCTTCCGGTAAGTAGTGGCCTTTTCTTATTTCAGTTCCGGTCGTGGATGAGGGTGGACGTCTCCTGGTAAGGTCTCTGGTTTCTTTTTGTTAGGGGGGGGGTTGTTTTGGGTTTTGTGGGGTGGGGTGGGGTTTGTGTGTTTGTCCTTGTTTATTTTTGCTTGTTTTTAGATGTTTTTGTTTTTCCTTTTTATGTTTATTATTGTTGTTTTTGATTTTTGTTGAATGTTCTTGTTTGTGTTGTCGGTGTGGGTATTTCCATGGGCCAGCCTCGGTGGCTGGCCCGTTGAAATACCATGTGGTGGTGGGGTGGGGGTATTTTCGCAGGCCAGTGTCGATGGCTGGCCCGTGGAAATACCATCACGGCTTCATGCGGGGGTGGGGTTGGGGTATTTTTGTGGGCCGGCCGCGTTGGAATATCCACGCCGCTGGCCCATGGGGATCCCCAAGTTGTGTTTGTCGGTTGTTTTGTTTTGGGGTCTTGGTGGCCAGACTGTGAAAATCCCCATGCTGTTTTTTTTGGGGGGGTTGGGGGGGTTCGCGTGCCGGCTTCGCTGGCCAGAACGTGGAAATCCCCATGGCGATGTAGGCGGTGTTTGGGGTTTGGCTTTTTTCTGGCGGCTTGGTTTCGCCGGCCCCGGCATGTCTTCGGCGGGGTAGTGTGGAGGAGAGGGAGACCCTCTCTTCCCTGTTGCTCTGTGCAAGAAGGCCGACGGGTCTTTTGGTGGCTTTGAGGTGCTGCGCCGGAGTTGTGTTTTTAAATTTTATTTTTCGCGCACCGGTTCCTCAGCGTTCTCCGCGCTCATGGCGTGCAGGACTCTGGGGATTGTAGTTATGGGTTTGTGGTTTGTGCTTGTGGTACGTTTTTTTCCTGCGGCTTGATGTTGATTGGCCGCGGGGCATTTCTCAATGTTCTTTGTGGTCGCGCATCTCCGCCTGATTGGCTGTTGTGCAGCGCGGCGCAAAGAACGTTGGGAAATGAAGTTGTTTCCCTTTTTCGCGTTTGTGGGGCTCTTGCCCCACTGGCGCATTTCTCAATCTTGCATTTACCTGCGTACCCAGTTTAGGCGTGTGCACGAATGGTGAGTGTGGGCTAGTAGGGCCTGGTTAAGGAGCCTATGCGAAGTTCCAACGGTTAACCCTCGATTTTATTGGTTAAGATATAGCAAATATCTTTTTCTTCTTTGCTTCCTCTTTTACACCTTCAAGTGTCGAGGGGGATACAAGGTTCTTGCTCTGGCACTTCTAGTGGTCTCCACCAGCATTTTTTGGTGTTCTTGTAATATTTCTTTGATGTTATCTCTCCACCTTCTTCTGGGTCTGCCTTATGATAGCAAATATCAAACAGTGTTATTTTTCACCAGAATATTGTGGTAAATATCAAAGTGTAGTAAACACAAAGAAACACCTCATACAAAGCATATTCATTCCCAACTCATGTTACCAGTATAACAAAATTAATTATACCCTGTGCTTTAGCCTCACCAAGATGAAGATTTTAATGTGGAGGAGTCCCTTCATACTGGGATTGGAATGTAAACAATGTTGGCCTCATGAGCTGGGAGAAATGAAACCTGATATGTGATGGATGTGTAATATCATTGGTTGCAATCCTTTAGGAGAATGGCTGGGAGGTGGACCCTGAGGGAGGAGATATAACCCAGAAAATGGGGGGCGGGTGGGGTGGAGACACTCTCTTGGATCTTAACTGCAAAAATGTAGAGGCTTGAGAAAGAAGGGGAACCATGGGCTATCCCTTGAATAACCAGCTTTCTTTATTTTGAAATGCTTTCTAAGCTTCTGATGAACTTTACTCTGTACCTTGCTTTGTTTTCAATATATTTCTAAAATGCCTGAAGAGACTTGGAGTGATTACTTGGCTCACGTTACCTGAATCTACACTAATTTCATGAGCACCCTTTGCTCACTACCTAGAATTCGGTCAGGAGTGACAGGGCACACTTATAGGAATAGCCTGAACTGCTGGGTCTGAACTGGATCTGGGACGCAGGATCAGGAGCAATCCTATCGCCAGGAGGTCAGAGGAAGTCCGAGTCCTACTTGGGAGTAAGTGGATTGTCACAAGTAGATTGCCAAACATAGACACTTACAACAAAGCATAAGCAAAAGTTGGTCACCCCAAAAATGAGATGTCTGAGGATGGCTAAAATGGATAAAATCAGGAATGAGATTATAAGGGAAAGAATTAGAACAGGACCAATCTTGCACTACATACAGAGACAACAAATAAAGTGGTTTGTCCATTTGGAGAGAATACCTTGCAATTCCATACCTTACAAAGCATATGAGGAAAGAGAAGGACAAAGACCATGAAGCAGACCCATAGGAAGGTGGAGAGATAAAATCAAAGAAATATTGCAAGAATACCAAGTAACCTTGGTGGACACCGTTAGAAGTGCCAGAACAAGAACTTTGCATATCCCTCAACACCCAATGGGGTAAATAGGAAGAAAAGAAGAAGATCAAGGTGTCTTGTTTTTACAGGAATATTGGGTGCTCAATTTTAATCATAGCAGAAAGCTGTTTGGTTCAGAGCATATTTTTTTCTAGTCCAGATGAGAATATTTTGCTCAAATAATTTATTCCGATAGTAGTCAAGGGTTGTATTCTAACATTTCTAGCAACATATTTTATCCTTATATTCTCAGGTACAAGTTCAACAATCTGTTTTTGTCTTTTGGCTCTATCTAGTGGTAGGTGTCTGAACCAACATAGTTTTCATTTGTCTCCATTGTCTCTTCTGTTCACAGCTGGAGCTTCCTTGTATAATAGTCTTATGGCACAATGTCAAAGAATACACACATTCTATAAGTGCCTGTCCTAAGAGGACCAGCTCCAAAGGATAATGAAGCTGTGGTGGCTTGGACTGTTTAGACAAAGAGGGAATTTCAGTAAGAGCTGCTTACCTTGCCCTCAGTTAAGCTCAAAATGAAAAATAACCTTCATCTGTTCTCCAAATATGCAGAGTCATGTGCAGACCAAATGGTGGTGCTGATGAGGAATATCTCTAGCATTTTGCTGCCTAGCATGAAGGGCAGGGTTCCCATTATGTGCTGTCAAGCCCTAACAATGAAAGTGAAATAGTTTTACTGGTTTCACACACACATAAACCATCCAGTGAGTTTCCATGAGTGATGATTCAAATCAGAGTTCCCTGAGCCCTGGATGATCATTCTATCCACTACGGCACACTAAATGTCAAAGGGTGACACATCCACACACCCAATTCTTTGTACAGAAGCAGATCAGACAAGCAGTTGACTCTTACGTCAATGCTGGCAATAGGATGCTGCTGGTAATCCTGGATCTACTGTATATGGCTGGAAAACGACAATTTTTTTCCAAGCTCTGCCAGCCATATTATCATGATGTGATATGCTGGGAGCTGATATTGTTAGACAGCACTGTTGATGCAGTGGGCATAGATCTGGGCAGACTCTGGAGGGTGGTGGATGATACAGGAGCCTGGTGTGGTCCATGGGGTTGCAGAGTGTCAGACTCGACTGTGTGACTAAACAACAACAAAAAGGATTGGCCAAGAAAAACATAGGTGACCAGTGAAACGAATCATCTTTCTCATGCACTGGATATGGAGGGAGGGTAAACAAGGTCTTTGTCAAATAAAGCATTGGTATGTCTTGGAGCACATTCAGATGGGCACTTAGCACATTCTTTCCATCTGCCAGGGATCACTCTGGGCTCAATAGGTCCACATTTTGTCAACATTGGAGTGCCCTAACCTCCCCTGAGTGCTTCTTTTAGAACCACTGTCAGACAGCTCTATTTTTTTAAGCAGCACTGAGAAATGTGGTGTCCTTTTGGATGCTTGTATTGTTGCAAGTATAAGAGAGACTTGAAATGTTCAAAGACTGCTTCTAGAGTAAAAACACAGATTATGCTGAACTCCTTTTGTTTGGACGAGGATCCCACATTGTGCCATAAGCAACTGGAAAAGTAGTGAGTCCAGATCCTCCTCCTATAAGGGGCAGTCTGGACATGCTACTGGAATTAGCATTGGGAAAGAGTTGGTTTCTCTCCACTGGAAATTGTATGGCACGTGATTCCCCAGAAATCTGTCAGAGAGCAAGAATTTATTGAAATGCTAATGTAGCAAAACCATCTTGTCAAGTTTTGCATCTTCCTCAATTCCATAAATGTTGTAGCATTTAAGCGTAAGGAAGACCTCTGCCGACCTGGGAAGCTCACCTTATTTGTGAGACTGTAGTGATGCAGTAAAGGAATATGTCAATCTTGAATTTTGTTTCTGCTTGCGAGTGATGCACAGTTCAGAGCTTCCAATTGACTTCTTTGGAATGTCAGAACAATCTGTTTCTATGTGGAAGACATTGGTTTTTAAAATACAGTAATACAGTGATACCTCATACAACGTCCAAACTTGGTTCCACAGGTTTGGACTTTATATGGATTTGGACTTTGTATGAGGCATGCAAAATCCTAGCCGCGATGCCTCATACAATGTCCAAATCCTTGCCACGATGCCTCATACAACATCGTTTCCATAGAGATACATTGTACAGCACAGACTTCAGGGCAAAGTCAAGGAAACAGACAGGAAGCTGACAACTTTAAGAAATCATTGTCTAAAGGTTAAAAACATTACAAAAACATGTCAAACAACCCTGATTGTCCAAGAACCCAGGAATGCTTCTAAAAATCCCAGGAATGCTTCTAAAAATTCTGATGAAAAAATTCAAAAAAATCCAAAGTCGTGCTCAAAACCACTCCTAAACACTCTTCGCCTCATGCAAAACCGACAAGAGCAATACTGCCCAGGCACAATGCAACCTGGGAAAACCCCAATGCCTCATACAAAGTCGCACGACTTTTTATAAGGCAACTTTTTTCAAGGAATTAGGCGATGTTGTATGAATCCAATGTTGTATGAAGCGGACTTTGCATGAGGTATTACTGTATACCTTTTCTGGGTCTTTTCAGTTCCTTAGCTGCAGAACATAGGAAACAGGTACAACCTTTCTAATCATGCTGGGAAAGAATCCAGCTGAAGCAGGAGCCCTCATCCATTTGTTCCAAGTACTACACAGCTGGAGGATTCCTGAAAATATACCTTGATGCCTGTTTTGTAGGCTATCAGGGCCAAGTAAAGACATTTTGCTGCTTGAGATGAAGGTCAAGATGCCCCTTCTCTCCCATAGATATAGAACAGCCTGGCAGCTGAATCTTTCTTTAAAACTGAGGCTGGGACAACATTCCTCTCTCACACTTTAGTGTCTTGTAAGTAAGACAATAGAAGGAGCCGCAATAGGGCTAAAGACAACTTTATTGCATGATGGTCAGAGTGAACATGAGGTAATGGCGGACAAAACAGCTCTATTTATAGTACACTGTACATTTGAATATCCCGGGTGGTAGCTCATTGGCTACTGTCCGCGTGATGTCATAGATTGTCATGCCCATCTTCTCCAGGTGTGGTGTGGCGGGAAGGTTTCCCGCTCTTCAGGTATTTAGGGAATCTGTACCATGTGAGCCGGATGCTCGCTACTGCCACCTGTGACCACTTAGCTCGCATCTTATACAGTTTACTACAATGTGTCTCTGATTAGATACAATTGGATACATTGACTGGTTACATTCTGTTAAAGGGAACCTTGCAACATTCATTCAATACATAACACCCCTCCCTCCTAGGTGAGGACGAAGTCCTTCAGCCATTGAGGCTTCCCGCATGTTCGCTTTGGGCGAGTGGCGGCCGCACTTGGGGCCGGAGTTCCCACATGCTCCTGACTACTCTGTCCTCATCCTGCATTGGGAGAATGTAACTCGTTAGCGACTGGCTGCGAGTTCTGAGCCCGGGATTGGGGAGGTCTAGGTGTGGGGGTAAACTCCAGGGATGTGAAACCGGGGGCTCCAGGGGCTAAAGAAAAACCCCGCTCTTCGCTTGGACTGGTGGGGGACCACTCCGAAACCCCCCCCCCCGGTTTCCTAACTCAAAGTCTAACAGCTCCTCGAAATCCGCCTCTTCCAAATTGTTCCTGTTACCGGGGGGTCAAAAGGATGCGGATTTGTGTCATTCCCCTCCCCCCTGTGGTCTGCATCTCCCCCTTGGGATAAGCGGGTGGGGGAGAACCCTAACGCTGAATGCTCTGCTTGGTCACTCAATCCTTGCCTACCTACTACTACCCTACCCCTGAGCTGGTCGGCATGCCTCCTCCAGAGGAGTCCTGTGCTTGTCTCGACATTGTAGGAGACTGGCCCCGTTTGCCCGACCACTACTCCAGGCACCTAGTTAGGTCTGCCGGCGGCGTAGTTGCGGCAATGCACTGCCTCGCCGATCTCGAAACTCTTGGTACCCCCTGTTTCTATATTTCTACCCATGTCCTCCACCCTGGTTGGGTCTAACCTTGAGAGGATCGTGGCGGGTTTCCTCCGCATAAGGAGTTCGGCGGGCGACAGACCCGACACCAAGGGGGTTACACGATACCTTAATAGGAATTGGCAAAGTTGCAACTTCAACTCCCCGGGGCCCATCCTACACAGTGCCTCCTTAGTTGTTCGCACCAGGCGTTCCGCTTGACCATTTGTAGCGGGGTGAAAAGGGACCGCAGTTATGTGGCGAATTTTGTTAATCTCTATGAAACCCTGGAACTCCGCTGACGTGAAAGTTGTGGTGTTATCACTCTCAAGTACGTCAGGTAACTTGAAGCAGCTAAATACCTTCCATAATTGTTTAATCGTCGCAGCTGACGATGTACCTCCAATGTACCGATGTACCTCGGGATTACCTCCAACCATTTGGAGTAAGCGTCCACTATTATAAGGAAAAGGGTGCCCCTGAAGGGACCCATGAAATCTACATGCAGACGCGACCACGGTCCCCGGGCCATGTCCCATTCTCTGTGCGGAAGTCGGGACTCCTCGGGCGGGGTACTCTGGCAGCTCTCGCAAGTGCCAATCATGTGTTCTATGTCTGCGTCCAGGTTGGGCCACCAGACGTAACTTCTAGCTAGCGCTTTGGAACGCACAATCCCTGGGTGGCTGATATGCAGCATCTTAAGCACCCGAGACCTCAGAACTTCGGGGATTATTACCCACTGCCCCCAGAGTAGGCAGCCCCTTTCTAAGGAGAGTTCGTCTCTCCACCTACCATAAACCTTGAATTCCTCTGTGGGGGACGTAACCGGCCACCCTTTTTGTACCCATGAACTGACTAGGGCCAATGACTTGTCTTTCGCTGTAGCCTTGGCGATCTCTGCTGGCTGTATCGGGGGCGACTCTAGGGCCTCGATCAGGAGCACCTGGTGGTCCTGCTCTACCTCACACTCTGGGCCCCCAGCCTGTGGGAGGGGTGACCTGGAAAGGGCATCGGCATGGCTGATCTCCTTGCCGGGATGGTAGGTCAATGCATACTGGTACGCGTTGAGGAAAATGGCCCATCGCAGCATCCTTGGGGACAAGATCCAAGGGGTTGGCTTGTCTGTGGTAAAAATCCCTAGCAGGGGCTTGTGGTCAGTCACAACTGTGAACGGTCTGCCATAAAGGAAGTCGTGGAACTTTTTGGTTCCTGCAATAGTCACCAGGGCTTCCCTATCTGTTTGCGCATAGTTGCGCTCTGCCTTGGACAGGGATCTCGAATAGAACGCCACTGGAGCTTCTCACCCGCTTTCTAGCATGTGGCAGAGGACTGCCCCAACTCCCACCGGTGAGGCATCACAGACTAACACAAACGGTTTCTTGGGATCGAAGTGGCTCAAGACAGCCTTGGAGGACAGAAGCTGCTTGAGCCCTCGGAATGCCCATTCCTGGCTGTCTCCCCACCGCCAAGGCGCATCTTTCTTGAGTAGTTTGTGCAGAGGCTCCGCTACCGATGCCTTTCCCGGCAGGAAAGAGTGGTAAAAATTTAGGAGCCCTAGGAAGGACTGTAGCTCGGCCTTGGTGGTGGGGCGAGGGGCATCCTGCACTGCCGACACCTTTGACTCTGCTGGTTTGATTCCCTCAGGGGTTATCTGGAAACCCAGAAACTCTACCTCTTCAGTGAAAAACACACACTTATCCTTTCTCAACCTGAGCCCTGCTTTCTTGAACACGGTTAGAACTCGGTCTAACCTCTTGGCCAATTCCTGTTCCCCTCCCGCCATTATCAAAACAACATCAAAGTTAGGGAAAACACCTGGGAGCCCTTTCAACAATCTTTCCACGAGGGACTGAAAAATTCCTGGAGCCAAATTTACACCGAATTGGAGGCGCGTCACTTTAAAGGCTCCCTTATGAGTAACAATTGTTTGAGCGGTGGCTGCAGCTGGGGTCACCATTAATTGTTGGTATGCCTGTGCTAAATCTAGCTTGGCGAAACACCTCCCCCCGTGCAAGGTTGCTAACAGGTGACTTACTACTGGCACCAGGTACGCATTTGGGCGAATTGCCTTGTTAATCGTGCACTTGTAGTCAGCGCAGATTCTGACCTCCCTGTTAGCCTTGAGCGCAGTAACAATAGGGGTTTTCCACTTGGCGGAGTCCACCGGTACAAAAATCCCCTGACCCACCAGTTTGTCCAGTTCAGTCTCAATTTTGTCCTTTAGTGCGAAAGGCACTTTCCTTGGCTTCAGTCTGATGGGTCGGATATCGGGATCCATGTTGAATGAAACTGGGGGCCCCTTGAATTTTCCTAGCCCCTTCTCGAAGACGGCAGGGTGTGCGTTACACACCTCCATGATCAGGTCAGCCAGCACGGTGTGTATGCCTCCAATGAAAACCCCCAGAGGGCCAAAAAACCACTGTGTACTCAGGAGGCAGCAGGACCCTTCCTTTAAGACTACTAGGGGCAGCTGCGGCGGAGCGCCTCTTGAACTACACCTTGAACTCTCCCACCCCCAACACTGGGATACTCTTGCCCTGAACGTCCCGCAAGTTAGTCTTTAGGGCTTTCGGCTTGGGGCGTGACTTGGCTGTGAACTGCCTGATCGTAGTTGTCAGGAACTCGTCGAGACACACGGTGCTCCTGAGGCTCGTCGTCGTCGAAGATTCTGCCGACCCCATCTGCTTTCCGTTGGGACCATTCCGCCTGGCCCTTGCCGTCATCTC
Organism: Bradypodion ventrale; assembly: GCA_035047345.1. Taxonomy (NCBI): domain Eukaryota; kingdom Metazoa; phylum Chordata; class Lepidosauria; order Squamata; family Chamaeleonidae; genus Bradypodion; species Bradypodion ventrale. Next base: position 28,288,282 of record JAWDJE010000004.1, on the reverse strand, counting down.
AATGCCGCCTACAGACCTTTGCGATGTGCCCGTGCCACCCGCAGTTGTGGCACTCCACCTTCCAGAATGGGCACCGGCTCTGGTCATGGGATGCCCCGCATCTGTCACAGTGGCGGTCCTCTCTGGCGCGGTCTTGAACCTCGGGCCTCCTGTGCACCCACTGCATGTCGTTGTCCTCACTGAAGTCAGAGGTGGACGTGGTGGACTCGGAGGGCCCCTGCTCTCCGTGGGAGGAACAGCTGTGGACTGGGACCACTAGCAGGGGCCCCCCAACTGCAGCAGTCCTGGGCCGGCACACCCATTCACCTTGTTGCACTGACTCGGTGGCTTGGGCAATGCGCAGGACATGATCGAAGGAGATGCTCTCGTCTTTGGCAAGTAGTTTTTTCCTGGCCCCCTCATCTCGCAGGCCCAGCAGGAGCCTGTCTCGCAGCGCCTCGCTCAGGGAAGCTCCCCACCGGCAAGGCACGGCAGCCACCCTCAGGGCTGCCACGAAGTCGGCCACAGACTCACCGGCCCGCTGGCACCGCTGCTGAAAGGCCAGCCTTGCCAGGAACACCGACACTTTCGGGCAAAAGTGCTTCCTCAGCTCTGCGAGGATCTCATCTAGGGGTACTTCCCTGAGCGGCCTCGGCATCAGGAGGTTCGTTGCCAGTTCCAGCGTTTCGAGGCCGCACTGGGCCAGCAGGAATGACCGGCGCTGGGCTTCCTCCTCGATGCCCTCGAGGTCCATTGCATATAGGAACTGCTGTTCGTAGAGTTTCCATTTCTCTGGCTTCGTGGTGTCGAAAGGCGCGATGTTCACTTTTTGGGATGCCATCCCATCCTCGTCACCAATTTAGTGTCTTGTAAGGAAGACAATAGAAGGAGCCGCAATAGGGCTAAACACAACTTTATTGCATGATGGTCAGGGTGAACATGAGGTAATGGCGGACAAAACAGCTCTATTTATAGAACACTGTACATTTGAATATCCCGGGTGGTAGCTCATTGGCTACTGTCCACATGACGTCATAGATCGTCACACTCATCTTCTCCAGGTGTGGTGTGGCGGGAAGGTTTCCCGCTCTTCAGGTATTTGGGGAATCTGTACCATGTGAGCCAGATGCTCGCTACTGCCGCCTGTGGCCACTTAGCTCACATCTTATACAGCTTGCTACAATGTGTCTCTGATTAGATACTGATTAGATACAATTGCGATGGCTGCGGGACATCTCACGACCGGACAAGGTGCCCATTCCGGAAGGCCGAGTGCCACAACTGCAGCCGGAAAGGCCACATCACCAGGGTCTGCAGGCGCGGGCGAACTGAGGACAAGGGCGCATCGAGACACCCTCAAGCACACCAACGTAAGGCAGCCGGCATCGGAAAGGTCTCAGCCAACGACGACGTGGCAGGCGTGAACCGCGTGGGCCTGGAGCACCAGCACTTCTACGTAGAGGTACTGTTACAGGGGGTTCTGGTGAAGATGGAAATAGACTCGGGGTCGTCCTACTCCATCCTGTCCCAGAAGGAGTTCATGCGCATTCCCCCAAATGCACGGCCCAAGTTGCGGGCCATGAAGTCGTGCTTACGGGATGTGCAGGGTTATGGGATCCCAGTGTTGGGGGTGGGGAACTTCACCGTGAAGTTCAAAAGGTTCACAGAAAAACTGCCCTTAGTGGTTCTCAAGAGGGGGAACTGTTGCCTTTTGGGAACCCAGTGGTTTGCTCCCCTGGGAATTGAACTGTCTGGCATAAACACCATAGAGACTGACCCAATTCAGGACGTGTGCAATGCGCACCCGGACGTTTTCAAGAAGGGACTCGGGACTTGCAAGGGGCCCCCGGTTTCTTTTGAGTTGGATCCAGAAATCCGGCCCATACATCTCAAGCCAAGAAGAGTTCCCTTCGCCCTCAAGGACAAGATTGAAGTGGAACTGGACAAATTGGTGGGGCAGGGGATTTTAGTTCCAGTTGATTCTGCGGAGTGGGAAACTCCGATTGTTACAGCTTTAAAATCCAATGGGGAGGTCAGGATTTGCGCTGACTACAAATGTACAATTAACAAGGCCATTCGGCCAAATGCATACCCGGTGCCAGTAGTTAGCCACTTACTGGCCACATTGCATGGGGGGAGGTGTTTTGCCAAGCTAGACCTGGCGCAGGTGTACCAGCAGCTCGTGGTAACCCCAGCTGCTGCCGCTGCACAAACCATCATCACACATAAGGGGGCATTCAAGGTAACGCATCTACAATTCGGCGTAAATTCAGCCCCCAGGATATTCCAGTCCCTCATGGAACGCCTTTTAAAGGGGCTTCCAGGTGTGCTCCCATATTTTGATGATGTTTTGATAACAGCGGGGAATGAATCAGAACTAGCGAGAAGACTAGACAAAGTCCTCTCCATATTCGAGAGAGTGGGACTGAGGTTGAGAAGGGACAAATGTGTGTTTTTCACGAGGGAGGTTGAGTTTTTCGGGTTCAAGATAACCCCAGAGGGCATCAAGCCATCCGAGTCCAAGGTTGCGGCTGTGCAAAACGCCCCTCGCCCCACCGCGAAACCGGAGCTGCAGTCATTTCTAGGGCTCCTGAATTTTTACCATTCTTTCTTGCCAAGGAAGGCATCCGTCGCAGAGCCACTGCATGGGCTACTTAAGAAAGATGCGGTTTGGCATTGGGGAGATTTGCAGGAGAAAGCGTTCAAAGAGCTCAAGGCGCTCTTATCCTCAGATGCCGTTCTGACCCATTTCGACCCGAGGAAACCAGTAGTTTTGGTCTGTGATGCATCACCAGTGGGGGGTGGGGGCGGTGCTGTGCCATGTGTTAGAGAGCGGGCAGGAAGCCCCGGTTGCCTTCTATTCCAGGTCACTTTCAAAGGCAGAGCGCAATTACGTGCAAACAGATAGAGAGGCCCTGGCCATAATCGCGGGAACAAAGAAGTTCCACGATTTCCTATACGGCCGCGAGTTCACGATTGTGACTGATCACAAGCCCCTTTTGGGACTCTTCACTACAGGCAAGCCCACCCCACAAATCCTGTCCCCCAGGATGCTGCGTTGGGCGATTTTCCTCAACGCCTATCAGTATGAGCTGGTACATCGCCCAGAGAAGGAGATCTCGCATGCAGACGCACTGTCCCAATCTCCCCTCCCTAGTCTAGGGGACCCCAAATGTGAGGTAGAGCAGGACCACCAAGTCCTGCTTATCGAGTCTCTCGACTCGCCCCCCATAGTTCCCGCAGACCTCGCCAAAGCCACAGCAGCCAACAAGATCCTGTCCCAAGTTAGTTCCTGGGTGAGAAAAGGGTGGCCCACAACTCCCCCTGAGGAAGAATTCAAATCGTTTTTCAGGTGCAGAGTAGAGCTTTCCCTTGAAAGGGGCTGCCTTCTCTGGGGTCAGCGGGTAGTTATCCCAGAGAAGTTACAAGCTAAGGTGCTGAGACTACTGCATACCAGCCACCCAGGAATAGTGTGTTCCAAGGCACTGGCCAGAAGCTACTTCTGGTGGCCCCAGATAGATGCGGATATAGAGCATTTGGTGGGCACATGCGAGAGCTGCCAGAGCTCTCGGCCCGAGGAGTCCTGGATGCCCCATAGGGAATGGGACACGGCCTGCGGGCCATTGTCCCGAGTACACATCGACTTCGCTGGCCCCTTCCACGGGTCCATGTTTCTGCTGATAGTTGACTCATACTCCAAGTGGTTGGAAGTCATTCCCATGTCCAACACCTCATCTGCCGCAACCGTTAAACAACTGCGCAAAGTGTTCAGTTGCTTCGGCCTGCCGGACGTCCTTGTGAGCAATAACGCCAGTACCTTCACGTCTGCGAAATTCAAGGCGTTCATCGAAAGGAATGCTATCCGGCATATCACCTCTGCCCTGTTTCACCCCACCACAAATGGTCAGGTAGAGCACCAAGTGCGCACTACGAAAGACGCACTGCGGCGCATGGGTCCCGGTGAGTTGAACCTCCAACTGTATCAGTTCCTCATCTGTTATAGGGCAACTCCCCTAGCTTCAGGATTGTCGCCGGCTGAGCTCCTCATGCGGAGGAAGCCGGTAACACCTCATGCGGAGGAAGTCGGTTGGATCCGACCAGGGTGGAGGATGAGGGGAGAAATATAGAGTTAGGAAGTTCCAAAAGTTTTGCAGTAGGGGACCCAGTTCACTGCAGGAATTACGCAGGGTCGAGACTAGCACAGGTCTACTCTGGAGAAGGCACGCTGACCAACTCAGAAGGCGAGTTACCAGTGAAAGGGAGTCAGTGTTAGGGTCCTCCCCCACCCGTGTAACCCAAGGGGGAGACACGGGGACGTCCTCGGGAACAAATGCATACCCTGGATTCTTAGACGAGGAGGAGGATACTTTGAAAGAGTGGAATGAGTTTGACTTTATGTTACCGTACCAGGGGGGTGTTGCAGAGTGGACCCCCACCCGTCCGAGCGAGAAGAGGGGTTTTAGTTCAGCCCCTGGTACCTCCAGTCCTCCCAGTCCTTTTGTTTTAGAGTTTACCCCATCACCAAGACCCCCGAACCAGGCAGCAGGGGGAAGTTCGTTCTCTCCATCCCCAAGGACTCCGAGTCAGGCAGCAGGGGGTAGCACTAGTACGCCAGTTGCAGGCGCAAGAGACCGGGGCGAGACAACAAGGGTCTCCTCGTCGGTTCCGAGGTTCGTGCTGGGGGGGGTCCCCAGGCGCCACGAGCAACAGGCAGGGGTTCACATCCCAGCTACATGTTCCGTTCCCCTCTCCCAATGCAAGGTTGTCACAGAGTCCCCGACAAACGACTAATGAGTCCCCCCTTTCCGTTGCAGGACGAGAGTCTGCGGAACTTGGAGCCCCTAGTTCCCCTGAGCTCAGCCAAGCAGTCGTACGCCCCAAGCGCACATGCGGGAAGCCACAATGGTTGAGGGACTTCGTCCCATCCAAGGGGGGAGGCGTGTTCTGTATGTAACAGTATTACTTTAAGAATGTATGAATGTAACCTGACAATGATTACAATGTAACTCAGCTGTTAAAGGAACGTGAGCCAGCTGCCCATAGAGGGCAGCTGCGAGCGTTCAGCTCACATGGTTCAAATTCCCCCAATCACCGGCAGCCGCGGGAACCTTCCTGCGCAAGGATCACCTGGAGAAGATGGCCGTGACTCAGAATGACGTCACGCAGGTAGCAGCCAATGAGCTACCATGCAACCCTTTTCAAAGGTATTACTGCAGTATAAAATGAGCTGTACCTCCGCCATTACCACATGTTCATCCTGACCATCATGCAATAAAGCTGTGTTTTAGCCCTCACTGCGGCTCCTTCTTTGTCTTCAATGCAAGACACTAAACCCGCTGGCTCATATAGTCTGTCTGAGGGATCCTGTGTACTGCTTTTTTGTTTTATTTTGTTTGCTGTTTTTATTATGAGGGTGGGAGGGTAAGGGTAGCTTTTTTAATGTTGAACTGTTTAGATGTAGGTTTTTAGGGGTTTTTAACATTGTTTTTAGCGGGGGTTGAGTATTTTTAGCCAATTTTGTTTTAATTTGTGTTACTGTTGTGTTACCCTATGCCAAGAGAACCCTATGGACCAAAACAAAAGGCAAAACAAAAGGGCAGGCTAGGTGATACAGGATGCTTAACACCTCAGAGGGGAGAAAGGGGATGGACAGGAAAGGGGGAGGGGAAATGCAATGTTGTAAGGAGCAATACTGTATAGGGACATGGAATGTGAGATCAATGAACCAAGGTAAACTGGAAGTGGTAAAAAATGAGATGGAAAGAATAAGCATTGACATCTTGGGAATCAGTGAGCTCAAGTGGACAGGGATGGGCGAATTCAGCTCTGGAAACCATCACATCTACTACTGTGGACAAGAAAACCTCAGAAGACACGGAGTAGCCATAATTGTCAATAAAAGAGTGAGAAGAGCAGTAATGGGATACAACCTCAAAAATGACAGAATGATGTCAGTAAGAATTCAGGGCAAACCCTTCAATGTTACTGTGATCCAAATATACGCACCAACCACGGGTGCAGATGAAGCCACAGTGGACCAGTTCTATGAGGACTTACAACACCTCATAGAACAAATGCCAAGAAATGATGTTCAAATTATTCTAGGAGACTGGAATGCCAAAGTAGGCAATCAAAAAGTGGAGGGAATAACAGGCAGGTTCGGTCTTGGAACACAGAATGAAGCAGGACAAAGATTGATAGAGTTCTGCCAAGAGAACGCACTGGTCATAGCAAACACCCTCTTCCAGCAACACAAGAGGCGACTTTACACATGGACATCACCAGATGGCCAACACCGAAACCAGATTGACTACATACTCTGCAGCCAAAGATGGAGAACCTCCATACAGTCAGCAAAAACAAGACCTGGAGCAGATTGTGGCTCAGATCACAACCTACTGATTGCAAAATTCAGGCTTAGACTAAAGAAAATAGGGAAAACAAAGAGACCAGACAGATATCACCTAAACAGCATCCCTAAAGAATACACGGTGGAGGTGATGAACAGATTCAATGGCTTAGACTCAATAGATAGAGTGCCAGAAGAAGTATGGACAGAGATGAGGGACATCATGCAGGAAGCAGCAAAGAAAACCATACCAAAAGAAAAGAAGAGTAAGAAAGCAAAGTGGTTGTCTGATGAGGCTCTTAAAATAGCAGAGGAAAGAAGGAACGCAAAAGTCAAAGGAGAAAGGAAAAAATACAATCATTTGAACACAGAATTTCAAAGAAAAGCAAGGAGAGATAAGGAAAACTATCTAAAAGAACAGTGCAAAGAAATGGAAGAAAACAACAAAAGAGGCAGAACCAGAGATCTTTTCAAAAAAATCCGGGAAATCAAGGGAACATTTAAAGCAAAAATGAACATGATAAGGGACAAAGACGGAAAGGAGCTAGCTGATGCAGAAGAGATTAAGAAAAGATGGAAAGAGTACACAGAGGAACTCTACAAAAAGGAACTCAACACTCCTGATAGTCACAATGATGAAGAATTTGAACCTGAGCCAGACATCCTGGAGAGTGAAGTCAGAAAGGCCCTAAAAAGCACTGCAAACAATAAAGCTAGTGGAGATGATGGTATCCCAGTTGAATTTTTCAAAGCTCTAAAAAATGACGGCATCAAATTACTGCATTCAATATGCCAGCAGATTTGGAAAACAAAACAGTGGCCACAGGACTGGAAAAGATCAGTATATGTTCCAATCCCAAAAAAGGGCAATGCCAAAGAATGTTCAAATTATCGAACAATTGCGCTCATCCCACACGCCAGCAAGGTGATGCTCAAGATAATACAGGATAGACTTCAGCAGCATGTGGAAAGAGAATTACCAGAGGTGCAGGCTGGTTTCAGAAGAGGCAGGGGGACTAGAGACCACATTGCCAACATACGTTGGATCATGGAGAAAACAAAGGAATACCAGAAACAAGTTTATTTTTGCTTTATTGACTACACTAAGGCATTTGATTGTGTGGATCACAACAAGATGTGGCAAGTGATTAAAGAGATGGGAATACCAGAGCACCTCATATGCCTCCTGAGAAATCTGTACATGAACCAAGAAGCAACAGTTAGGACAGAACACGGAATGACAGAGTGGTTTGGAATAGGAAAAGGAGTAAGACAAGGCTGCATTCTGTCACCCTGCTTATTCAACTTATACACAGAGCACATAATGCGCAATGCAGGGATGGAGGAATCACAATATGGGATCAAAATTGCTGGGAGAAACATCAACAATCTGAGATATGCAGACGACACCACCCTAATGGCAGAAAGTGAGGAAGACCTAAAGAATCTCTTGATCGGTGTGAAGGAAGAGAGTGCAAAAGCTGGCTTGAGACTCAATATCAAGAAAACCAAGATAATGGCAACAGGCCCGATCAGTTCCTGGAAAATAGATGGGGAAGAAGTAGAAGCAGTGACAGATTTTACTTTCTTAGGATCTAAGATCACTGCAGATGGAGATTGCAGCCATGAAATAAAGAGGCGGCTGATTCTAGGGAGACAAGCCATGAGAAACCTGGGGAACATAGTGAAAAGCAGAGACATCACCTTGAAAACAAAAATTAGAATAGTCAAAGCAATGGTATTCCCAGTGGTAATGTACGGATGTGAGAGCTGGACAATTAGGAAAGCTGAACGCAGAAGAATAGATGCCTTTGAAATGTGGTGTTGGAGGAGAGTTTTGAGGGTACCTTGGACAGCGAGGAGAACAAATAGGTCAATCTTAGAAGAAATCAACACTGACTGCTCATTGGAAGGTCAAATAGTAAAGATGAGGCTAAAGTACTTTGGGCATCAAATGAGAAGGGAGGATTCACTTGAGAAGGCCGTGATGTTGGGAAAGGTGGAGGGCAAAAGAAGAAGGGGGAGGCCAAGGATGAGATGGATAGATGGTATTGTAGACACAATGGGCACAGAACTGGGAGGACTGAGGGGGATGGTGGAGGACAGAGGCGCCTGGAGAACGATGGTCCATAGGGTCGCAAAGGGTCGGAATCGACTGTGCGACTGAACAACAACAAACTGTTTTTTGTATTGTATTACATGTTGTTAGCTGCCCTGAGTGGTGTTCCCACCAGGAGGGCGGGATCTAAATCGATTAAATAAATAAATAAATAAATATTCTGCTCTTAAAACTCTAACTCAAGATCTGCAAGGCTATTGCTCAAACAACTATTGCTCAAACATTTTTACACTTATGATACTGGTGCTGAATCTCAGTGTCCATAAGACACTAGACTGAAGTTAGTGTTAATAAATTCACTGGGGGATAAAAAGAAAACATGCTTACCTTTTTAAAAAAAAACAAGTCACTCCAGGTGGTGTGGTTTTGTTCAGCATTGTACCAATTTGCTGTACTGTGGGATCTGCTCATGTGGACCCCAGTACCACATTGGTGCATGCTGATCCATGCCCTTTGTGTATGGGTGTTACTTGTTGTTCCAGGAAGAGCTCTATGGCATGAACAAACATTTTTTAAGGTACGCAAGAGCAAAATCAAAGTAGAAGATGGAGGAAGGAGCTCACTGCACAAGGAATAACATTAAAGGAGGATGTGGCTGAGGAACCTGACCTACTCTGTGTCACTTGGAGGACCATGAATAGGCTGAGGCAGCTACTGGTGGACAGCCTGTTCAAAATGCTCAAGTGATGGCTACTGGCAGACAGCAACACGCTATGCTATGTGAATGTGGGGAGGTACAGAATCCGTCTCATTCGCTGGTCTGCCAATTACTAGCGGAAACATGTACTGATAAGGATTTAGGTTTGGCCAATGAGAAAGCCAAGGAAGGTGGTTTCATTTTGGCAGTTTAAAGTTTGGCTTGGACACGAAAGAAAAAGGCATTTAATGAACTTTCCTTATGGACTATTTCCACCTCCATCCATGCCTTGCTACTGTTATGACTTAGTTTTCTGAAGTACACCACTGGGAATTCTTCTAGACATAGAAATGACATGAAGGGAAAAGTTTCACCTGCTGCTTTTCTATTTGTCCCATAGATTTTATGGCATAGCAGCTCCATTCAAGTGGAAAATGCTGACAACCCGAGCAATGCTATAAGTACTGATTGCAAGCTGCCATGGCCATATTTGAATCCAAGATTTGTGCGGGTGTGCAGTATGTGCTCATTCCAACGCACTCTGCTCACCCATGCATCTGCCATTGGGAAAAAGAGAAATCTTTTCATTTGTTCAGACTGTAATATCTTAAAGTTACCAGACGATGGCATGCTTATACAGGTTTACTGCATTTTGAATAATGTTGTGTGTCGTCGACTGCAATATCCGAGAATGCATTTTTTTTCCCTGAAGCATGAATTTGTTTAAGGTGGGTCCCATCTTGCAATAAAGTGATCCACACACTATGATCACCGAGCCACCTCCTGCAGCATACATGAAATGAGACATGCAGGATTCAACACCAGGACTGCAATGGACTGCCGCAGCCTTGAGGATATTATCAAGGTGCGCCTTCACAGCCAGTCCATCTGGCATGGCTTCTTCTGCCTCCATGACAGTTGGGAATCAGAGTTCCTCCTATGCTCATTTTGCCATTGGGCCCAATATGATGGTTGCCAGTGGCATTTCCTCCACTGATGGTGGCCATCACTCCACCTAAAGGGGCTCATCCACCCATAGTCATTGGCCCCTTTATGAAGTCAAGTTAGTTAAAAGCTGCCTGACACTTGGCATTGAGTCACTGGCTGTACAGTCTACATTTGCGATATAAAGTTCTAGAAAATATGCTTTCCTCCTAATACCATAAACCAGTTTCAGTTTCTTTCTTCTCCTCTGGCTTACATGCCATTTTTAGAGGTTAGTTAACCACCGCCTGACACTCGGCGTTGAGTTGCTGGCTGTACGGTCGACTCCACTACCATAGTGGGATGTCCGGCCAGACAATGTGTAGTAAGACTTAGTCAGACATTTTTGAAGTTTTTGGCTTACAGCTTCATGCTTTATAGCAGCCTTCCTCAACCTAGTGCCATCCAGGTGTGTGGAACTATGGTTTCCATCATGCCATGTCGGCTGGGGATGGTGGGAATTGTAGTCAAATACATCTGGAGGATGCCGGCTTGGAGAAGGCTGCTTTAAAAGACAGGTCTTATATTCAAGCAAGTGAGAGGCTGTGTCCTGCTGTTGTGAGGAAAGTGGAAAATAAAATAAAATTAATAATAAAACTGGAATTATATTTCTTTACATTCATTGCTTATGGTTTTGCCTGTCTCTCTTTGTCATTGTAGGGATCTTATTTGCTGCCTGTCTCTTTCTTCAAGTATAGATTTCAAGGTCTTGGTGAATCTGTCCTTTTAGCCTGTGAAAGCCACAAAATATTGACTGAGCTTTATGCAAAAGGTAAACTTGTTGAGATGACTCCTTAAACAATAAACCGAGAACTTTTAAAAGCTGGTGGAGGTTGGAGGGGAATCAAAATGCCATTTGGCACAATCCCCTTGTCCCAATGGCATTTTTCTCCTCTACCAACTTAATTTCTGGTGTCCTGCTACAGTTGAAAGTCAGTGCAAGATATCAGAAATAAATATTTTCCCCTCATTCTCTCTAGGAGGTTCTACCATTTTGTGGCTCTCTTCTTTAACCTAATGGTGAGTGACTGTGTTTGCTTGGGATAATTGCTAAGGAAAGTCACAGGCTATAACAGTAGTGGTGAACCTATGGCACACGTGCGTTGTGCTGTATTGGCACTTTGAGATAAATAAGTGGGTTTTGGGTTGTAGTTTGGGCACTTGATCTCTAAAAGGTTCGCAATCACTGTGCTGCAATTTGTAGGAGGTGAGCAGGGCTATTGAGGACAGGACATTTTGAAGATCTCTCATTCATAGGGTTGCTATATATTGGAGACATACCTGTCAAGCGCAGCTCCAGAGATTACGGGACCTTCGCAGAATGTTTCTGCGCAGGTCCGTTCTACGCATGCATAAAAGCGACCTGCGCAGAAACGTTCTGCGCAGGTCATTTCTACGCATGTGAAGAAGACTTTTACGCATGTGAAAAGGCTTCTATGCATCCCCTTCTGCACAGAAGCCTTCTACGCATGCATAGAAGGGATGTGCAGTAACTCCCCCCCCCCCCCCCGCTGCCAAATTACGGGGTAGCGGCAGCTCCAGGCGGGAAAGGAAGAAAAACAGCGTGAAAATACGGGAAATCCCGGGAAATCCGGGATACTTGACAGTTATGATTGGAGATGACTTAATAGTACATTACAACAAAAACTATTATCCCATGTTTCTGCTTATTAGCAAGCTAGTTATGCAATATGCTTTCGATAGGTATCTGGTTCATCATGGTATTGCATTTCTAGCCTGCATAAACACTGCTGTTGTGTCATGAATTTCTGGAAGTGGGCCTGATTTCTGAATTGCATTGACTTAAATTGGATACGTGGCTTGTAGGCAATCCTTTGAAATAATAGAAAGTTTTGCTCGGAAAAGGCTTGGTACTTGCTCAAGAATGTTTATCTCCAAGTATGCTTCATAGCCAAAATAAATAACTCTACAAACATAGAGTTAGAAAGACTATGTGCTTTGGAGTGATCTTGAGTTTCATGAGATTCAGACCTCTGTGCGCTTTCTTTGCTCAGGCCAGTCCCAAGAGCAGGCAAGAACATGCCTATGGACAAATCCGCAGGCTGTTGTCCAGCTCTTGACGATGTGGAATGAACATTTTTTTCCAGGGTTGCGAGCTGGCACGACTTTGCACATCACATACATGCCTTATTGATGAAGTAAGAGAAAGGGCGGCTGTGGCTTGTTGCTTTCCTGTTCCCTCCACTCCCTGAAATGTACCACCCATCAGAGAAAATGGAGAACACATCTCATTTCGCAGGGAGTGACAGGGGAAAACTCACCTGGGTGGAGACAGGTGTGGATGCTATGTTCATCAAAAGACCTGAAGGACAGTGAATTGGATTCAGCGCCTGAAGTAAATAGTTTTAAAATATAGAGCAAGCAGGGGAAGTACAGTACTCAGAAATATTTAAACATTATGTTGTAAGGTTTAATTAAAATCACTCTTATCAAATTTTTAAAAATTCAATCAAACCTTTCTTCTCCAAGACATAATCTCTTGTACTCTCATTATGTTCTTATCTTTCCTTTCAGGACACTAGATGCTAACTTCTTGCATGCTAGACATTATTAGAGAATAGTTGGTTGCATCTTGTATAATCAGCAGAGACGGTCTAGCCTAGTGGTTTCCAACATGGGCCCCATGCCCCACAGGGGGACTTCAATTCCCAGACGTCTAAGTCAATACATTGGCTGATTAGTGCTTTAGGTAATTGACTTAGGCTGCAGGGATTTGAAGTCCTAAAACCAAAGGTTGGGAAACATTGTGACTGGCAGGGCACAAAGAGAATATTGGCGTCGTGTAATGGCTAAGAAAAGATTGTGGCTGTTGAGACTTCAGTATTGGCAAAGACTATAATCCTTTATCGAGTGTGATGCTTCTCTCAGTGATCACATAGATAACAGGATTACATGCTTAAGTCAATCAAAGTGAGAGGACTGGAACAGAATAGATTAGTCCACAGAAAGAGACATGCAGAGGGAGAAACTCCTAATCCACAGTGTTTCAACCACATGTATCTTGAATGGTACCACAGATTTAAGGACATAGTCAGATACTGCTGTAGCTAGCTAGATAAATAAGCAGTTTAGGCGTCTGACTGTGGAGTACAATTCTCCAATGTACCTTCTGGGAAAAGAGCCAACCAGTTTCGTCATGGGCAAGCTGCACAGTTCCAGAAGAAGCAAATGGTAAACCACTTCTGAGTCCAGT